>OY728164.1:855143961-856393961 GCA_963277665.1 Viscum album
ATCTCAGACGATCTATCCAGAACCAAATGGGTTTCCTGGAATGTTTAAGAGGAGATAAAAACAGGTGGTCTTTTATAAGTGATGTGAGTGGGACAATAGTAAATTTTTAAAATAAAAATGGGTACTCACATTTTTTACATGCCACAATGATCGAAAATAGTACATTCTCTATAATATATTAGATATGGTTTATATATGTTTATAAATTCGTTTTTGGAAATGTTTTGGGTTATCTTTAACCCTTTTATTTTTAGTTTAAACCCCTGATAACCCTAGTTTTATCTTAATCATAGAAAATAAATTCTACTACTTATGTTATTTATTTTTCAGAAAAATTTTGTTCACCTAGTTATATAATATATATTTTTATAATTTCAAATACGGAATAAATTTTTAAAAATATAAAGAGTAGAATTTAATTTTATTATTTAAATTTAATCCCACGGACTTGATGAGAAAATGTGTTTTCAAAGTGAAAAGGTTCAAAAGATTAAAATGTTTTTATGTCAAGAATTAATATTAAATTGACTAAAATGACCTAAAATGTATTATTAGTTATATTATTGAACTCATTATAATATTAAAACTATAATAATTTTTTATGTTTTAAAAGCTTTAAAAGAAATAATAATTCTTAATAAAATCAAGTGTTTTTCACATTTCACTAAAAAATTAATATTTTTAGAAAATTATAAAAATATTCACTTTATGATAATTTCATCACATGTATTTAAAAAATTATATTTAATTTTTCAACTACATTTTCTAACATTCATAAAAATTAATTTTTTTGTTTTTTTCAGAAAATTTCAATAAAAAAATCATTTTGAGAAAATAGTATTTTCAAAACATATAATGAATTTTTTTAAAACTAATTATTTTTTCCACTCTAATTTTTTTATAAAATTGTAATTCATAATATTTAAAATTAATTATTATTATTTTCATTTCTATGTTTAATGAATTGGTTATAAATGGTATGTTTAAAAAGTAATATTCATAATATATCATAGTTTTCTAAAACTCAATATGAAATGAAAAAATAGTTAAACATAGTGTTTCAGGTAACACAATCTTAACTCAATGATTCATCTAATGTAACAGATCAAAAAGATTAATTTTATTTAAAAAAAAATTTAAAATCTGAAGTGTTAAATTCTACCTTCCCCCAAATGAATTTCCCTCTCAAATTTTTTGACTTTGGTAAAAAAATGATGATACTTCTTCCTCGTCATATCCCCATGTTCCAATGTTTCTTCCTCAATCTGGTGGATTGTTAATTAAACGTTTACTATCTCAGGGGTGTTGTGTCAAATAACTTCCTCTATATGACGCATAATCGCTACAGATTTTACCTTGTAAGACAATTAATTCTCTTGTGGTTAGACCTCTATGTTTAGTACATGTGAAGAATCTGATGTTTACTTCCTTAGAGAGGTATATGAAACACATCGTGAACCTAAGATAGGATAATTTGGAGGGAATAATGATAAGATATTGTCCTGACATGATTATGTATTTCAAATAAACTGATATACTTCAGTATTATTTTCCCCATATTTCATCGTTGGAGATATTCGTAGAAATACCTGATCACCAACATCAAATTCTATACCACCTCAACAATTATGAGAATAATATTTATATAAAATTTTTGTTATCCTTACAAATTACTAAATAGACCAATCCATATTTATAATCGAATATTCTTTCTCAAGTGCCAATAGGTTTATTTCTCTAAATTCATTCCATTACATTGTAGTTCTACAATTAATTTCATAAATGACTTCATAATTATCCATATGAATGCTTGAGTGAAATAAATTTTCCATGAAAACTAAACATGGGGAAGGTATTCATTAAAAAATACATTTAAATTCATAGAACCCGATCTGAACATATCATACAAGGTTTTAATTGTTCACTCAGACTAACCATCTATATGAGGATCGCACATAGCGCTAAAATAAACTATATATCAATATATTTATGAATAATTCACAAAAACATCGAGTTAAACTTCAGATCATGATGGGATTCAATTGAATGTGGTATTCTGTGTAACCTTACCACATCCTAAATATATATTCTAGAAAGAGGATACAAATAGATATCTTTTCTCATTGATACCAAGTGTGAAAATATTGTAACGTGATCAAATAAAAGCAAGAATTCCCTCAAAATCATGGATAAGATAAACCCTAAATGTTACCTATTCCTTTAATCATTTGTCCAAAAAATTTAAATTCATTCCTCCTTAAAAAAATTCACTAAAAAATATGCAAGTCCAAAGGATTAAATTTCTATAAATGTCTCTCAAAATATCCTTCATACGAATAAACTGTCATTATGAAAACCCTAAAAAGGGGTGTAAATTACATTGAAATTAAGATAATACATATAATAATAAACTCATTATAGTATATATAATTATTAATTTAATCTTACATGGATATATATTCACATCCAATAGTTAATTCACCCTTTATTCCATAAATTATATATTTTGTTTAAAAAAATGTTTTGTTAAAGATTAAGTATATCCTTATACTGATAGAATATAAAATTTAAATTCATTATTCTATAATCCTTGTCGAGGGACATTATCATATGAAATTTCACTAAAGTATGAAAAATAATATTTTCATAGGGATCGTTCATACAAAATAAAATATGAATTTCCAGACTAATGAGGGTATGAATAGTGTTCCATAATTATCATGATTCACTTGATCAATAATTATTTAAAAATATTTTCCTTTTTACACTATATTCATATGGTTTTGTGACTTATCATCCACATTTAACCATGGATTGGGTAATTTATTCTAATAATCCCCAAACTCCTTTCACTTGATACACTGGAGTGTGGGTGTTTCATTAGTTAAAATATTCTTATATATTTTTATAGTAAGAATCCCATTATTCATATATCAATATTCCTGGGATTTATGACCTTCCATTCTATATTTAAAGAACAACCATGTTCCATTAAAGTAATTAAATTGTTGTCACTTCCAATTTTTTTCATGCAGATGGGTGAAATTTATGCCCACTATTTTATTTCTCACAAGGCACTTTATTCCATTTTATATCTAAACCATATGAATAGTGGTAATATCCAATATTTAATTATAACTTTAGTTAACAATGATAAATTCCATGATAGATACTAAATTCCCTTATATCCAAGGCCTTTCGATGACTTGGATTTAGGGAACTAAATAATTGATCAATTTTTCTTTCAGGAATGATGATTAAGCCAAAAACATACCATGCAAGTCTTTTAGAATTATCTTCTTAGGTACCCATAGATTCATTATCATTTATATTATCCTCAATGAATTATTTCTTCATATTTTTTGATAGATTAAAATAGAATTGTTTATTGAGAAATATCTCCATAAACTATTCTCATTCCATAGATTCAATTTCTTCTTGTTCCCCATGTTTTTAATAAGATTCCACCAATGATCTTCTTTTTCTTACAAATGATAAATTTCCAAAATGAATTTCTTATGATCTATAAATAAAATGCTGTAAAATATCTTTTCATTGGTACTAATACATTTATAGGAAACTAGGGGATCATATGAACCAATTAAATAAATTGGAAGATTCCTCATGAAGGAATCAATCGAATATTGTTCCCCTATTTCTCATTTCAATGTTTACCATGAATTAATTTTTTTTATTTTTTAAGAATAAGATAATTATTTTTTATTTAAAATACAATAATTCTTTTTTCCCATGAGGAAAATCATTGCATTTTCCATAACAATCATCATTTTCATTATTACTTCTGGTTCAAGCCATTGATTAAAAAGAGAAATCATATCATAATAAACACTAATCATAATGGAAAACCCCATAATCCTGAGAAATAATTTATTGTATTTTAAGATCGTGACACCTTCTTTCCAATCTATGAAACCTTAAGATTATAATAGCTTATTCTTGGTCATTATTTTTATCATTTATAATGGTTCATAAATTGTTTTTCAATTTCCAATGAATATCCCCCAAGAGTTTCAAAATATGTGTGGATAAAGTTATTTTTCATGCACAAGGTGATAATTGATTTCATCTAAATGCGCCCTTTTCAGAGTTATTATCGTTCGTTTCTTCTTTTCCAAATCCACATCCACATGTTGTATAAAAATATGGATTTAGTTTCTTGTAAAACACTTTCTATAACGTTCACCAAAATTCCATGATACTTTCCTATAAATATTATTTTCCTTGGAAATATTCTAAAATATATTCCAAGACATACCTCTAGACATATACTTAAGAATATCCCAAGGTAAAAAACTATTTTTTTTTCAAATACTATCATCCAATGATTAACCAATCGTCTTCTCTAATTCCAAGTATGCTGATATAAGATTTTAGAAACAAATATATTATTTTCTAGATGAATATTACATACATATCAAAATTATATGATCGTGTACCATAATCGATTAGATCTTTTAGAAACTAAAAAAAATATTATTTTTTCAAGAAATATATTCAACCTCTCCCACAAATATCATCTGATGTATTACTCCACTTAGTCAAAACCTATAAGAAACATTCGACATATCATTTGTTATAAAATATATGAAAAGTTGAGATAAGGTGCTCAATATGTGAAAACATAGGAGATATGTATCTACGATCATATGAAATCGAAAGATAATCATAATGGTATGTGGTCATGAACATAACTTAGGAATTTAATTTCCAAATATTCATAGGTCACATACATGATTCCTAGAATAAAATAGTATCATTTCAAAAAATATGTCCCATAGGAGTTATAAATCATCATAATTAGATCATTCACCAAAAACACATTTCATAAAACTGTAATATAATCAAAAATATAATAAAATCCATTTATTTTTTCTAGGTTAAACACCAATACCATTACATTGTGTATCAATTCTTATTATCTATTTTCAATTTTGGATTAGCACACACATGTTTCCCATATTAGATTTGGATAATGTTGTTTCCCATAGTGGATCTAGAGGAACCTATTTCCCATAGTGAATCAATCCCATCAACTTGTTTCCCATTTTTACCACATGATATATAATTATTTACCATTTCAATTGGAGGGGGATATATGTCCCACACATCTCATAATTAAAACAATACATATGAGTGCCTTAATATCATAAAACATTCATCATATCATCACATCATAATCTGGGTAAAGAAAACATGTTTTATAAACACTTCATCAATCGACCGTAGAATAACCCATGAAAAATAAACAGTTTTCATAATACTATCATCAATATAGACAGTAAACATCAAGATAGATAATAAGGATTTTATCATTCAATATTGTCCCTATAAAATTTTATGATACATTAAAGGATGTCATCTTATATGGAAAATGATTATGAAAGATCACATGGATCATTTCATAAATAATATATGCATTCAAATTTTAAAATACGCTTGTTTAAATGTAAAACTTTTTCAAAAACAATTTCATTAAAATTATCTTTGGAAACATATTATGTAATCCTCAAGAATAATTTATAAAATATTTGTAGAAAATATAATTCTTTCTTTGAAATTATTTTAAAATAAAACTTTTTGAAAAGAAAATTAATTTAAAATAATATTGAAAACATATAATAAAATTTTTGATGAAAATAAAGGTCGTGATTTTGGGAAATTTTTATCATTCAATACATGTCAAAAAAATATTACATTCATATTTTGGGAAAAATAAAAATGGTTAATGTTTGAAAAATGATAGGAATATTCCATTCATAGAAACTTACAAAAATTCAAGTATTGGTAAAAATGTATTCAAAAAATCATTTGAAGGATGTTAAAAAAATATTTTTTTTTAAAAAAATGGATTTCAAAAAAATGGATTTCTACTAATGAGATAAATATAGATAAATCTCCTTAAATTACATTTGACTCATTAGTACATTGTGAGAATAATAATAAGGGAAACCATGTATTCTCATGAAATAACTAGAGGATAAGAAAACCCAAGGATTTCATAAGAAATGAATTATTTGATTTAATCACTAGAATCATAAACATAATCAGTTGAAAAACTATTAGATTATATTATAAAACCATTACCTCTTTAGTGACATTGAATTGTAATGCCAATAAAATATATATTAGGTTCTTTAGGGGTACAATTATATTAAACACACACATAGCCCAAAAAGGCAGGTCGTAGCCTCCCCTAATGGATAGCCCACACATCAAGCCCAATTTATTCAATACATCTCCAAAAGGATCAATTGGAATAAATCCCATTACATAGACCAAAGGACCATAATTTGGAATATATCCCCATAAAAATTTGACCAAATGAATTTTTTAAGCCCCATAAGATTTAGGAAAATAATCATAAACTAATTTCATGGGATGTATATGCATGACATAATGTAATGAAGTGTTGAATATGGAATTTATCTCACAAAAATTGTAAGGGAGATAAAAATTTATTACCTTAAGTATTCAATTCCTTCATACACATTCAACCCTTCACTTTTCAGAAAACTTATTTTAGATTTCACAAAAATAATTATTAGGTTGGATTTATAAACCAAATATGGATTCTAAGATGATAGGATGGATTTAATGAATATATTTGGGTAGATATTAACTGATCCAAATGGTTTTTGGATGTGTGAATAGGATAGGAGAAAGGGTGGCCTTTTACAAGTGAGGTTGGTGGAAAACATGTAATTATTTATAAGAAAAAGGTGTACCCACATTTTTTTTAATTTTTAAAGGGATAAAAAATGGTATATTATGAATTTTATAAGAGATGAGTTTTATATATGGCCATAAAATTGGTGTTGTAAATGTTTTTGGGTAATTTTTAACCCTTTTTCAATTGAACCCCTTGGTAAAACCTTTTTTACCTTATCCTTAGTAATTAATTTTTTCTTATTTTTACTATTAATTATTGTCAGAAATTATGATTTCCTTATTATATAGCATATATTACAATTATTACATATATGGAATCTATATTTACAAAAACTATTAGTAAACTTTTCACACATTAATTTAAAATTAATCTCATTGATATGATGAGAATGTGGGTTTCCATGAGAGAAAGTTTAAATGTTTACCATGTATTTATGTGAAAATTCAATATAAAGTTGATTTCAATAACCTTAATTGGACTATAAGAAATATAATTTAAAAAATATATATTTAAAATCATATTAAAAGGTTTTTTGGTTTTAAAATCTTTAAATTAAGTGATAATTCATAATAAAAACCATTATTTTTTACTATTCACTAAAAAAATCATTTTCTTATAAAATTATCAAGAATCATTGTAATATAATTTTGGGAAATAAAAAAAATGATTTTTATTTTTTCAAATTTATTTTATTAATGTGATTGAAATTAATTTTATTTTTAAAAAATGATTTTTTTTGGGAAACTGTTATTTTTGAAAAAAAGACTGGATTTTATAAAAATTATATAATTTTTTATCATTATCTTTTATTTATTTAAAAACACTATACTTAAAATTTAACGATTTGTTTTAACTATTCATATTTACATGTTTAATTTCATGTTTAAAATGGTTATGTTTAAGTAATAATATGATTAAAATATCATGGTTTGTTAAAATTTGATGTGGCATGAAACACATGTTAGACTAAGGGTTTCATGTAGAAAAGGCATAACTTAGTGTTTCCTGTAATAAAAAATTTCAAAAATATTAAATTTATCTAAAAAAATATTTCAAAATATTTTCGGTGTTTTATATTAGGGTTAATGATTTAGGGTTTATTGATTTGGGTTTAGAGTATAGAATATAGGGTTTTGGGATTGGGATTTAGTGTTTATGGATAAGGGTTTTTGGTTTTTGGTTTTTGGTTTTGTGTATTTTCTTAGAGTTTCAATTTTACAATTTAAGCCTTAGTGTTAATGGATTCAGATATAGGGTTTGGGATTTAGATATTATGGTGTACAGTATAGGTTTTATGGTTCAATTTTTAGGGTTTAGGGTCTACGGTTCAGGGTTTATGGTTTAGTTATAAGGGTTTGGGTTTTTTTCTTTTGGGTTTTTGGTTTTTCGTTTTGGACGTATTTTTATTGGTTTATGTTTTGGTGTTTTTTTAGGGTTTAGGGTATTGGGATTACGTTTTAGTGTTTAGTGTTTAGTGTTTAGTGTTTTGGGTTTTGGGTTTACGATTTACGGTATTGGGTTTAAAGGTAAGGATCTAGGTTTAGAATTTGGAGTTTTGGGTTTGGGGTTTTAGGATTTCATGTATAGGTTTTGGGGTGAGTATTTAATTTTTATGATTTAAGTTATAGGATTGAGGTATTATCCATTTGGGTTTAGGGTTTTTTGGTTTAGGTTATGGGAATCAGGGTATGATGTTGGTGTTTGGGTTTTAAGGTTTTGGATTTAGGATTGGGGTATTTACATTAGGGATTAGGGTATAGTGTTTAGGGTTTGGGGTTTGGGGTTCTGGGTTTAGTGTTGAGGGTGTATCAATTAGGGTTTATGTTATAGTGTTTATATTTTAGGGTTTAGGGTTTGGGTTTTTGTTTTAGGTTTTTGGGTTAAGGGTCTAGGGTTTAGTGTTTCGGGTTTTGGGTTTTGGGTTTTTGTTTTATTGTTTAATGTTTTGGGATTATGATTTAGGGTGTACATATTAGGGTTTATGGTATAGGTTTTATTATTTAATATAAAGGATTTTGATTTTTTGTTATTGGTTTTTATGTTTTGGGTTTCGGGTTCTGGGTTTTGGGTATATGGTTTATAATTTTTGGAATTGGGTTTATGATTTACGGTTTCTAGTTTTACTGGTTTGGGGATTAATGTTTATAGATTAAGGTTTGTTGTTTTGGGTTTGGTATTTCTAGTTTATTGTTTAGGGATTATGTATTTCGAATTCGGATTTTCATGTAAGGTTCCGAGGTTTGGGTTTTAAGAATCAAGGATTTGGGTTTCAGGAATGGGTTTGGATAATAGGGTTTAATGTTCCAGGTTTAGGTTTAAGGATTTAAGGATAATGGTACGTTTTAGGGTTTAGGGTTTAGGTGGGTTTGGGTTAATTGATTAGAGATTAGGATTTAGGGTATATGTTTTTCGTTTTAAGTTTTATGGCTTGGGGTTTAGGGGTTAGCATTTATGGTTCTGCATTTAGTTTTTAGGGTATAGGGTTTAGGTGTAGGGTTAAAGATTTAAGTTTCAAGGTATATGGTTTATGGTTTAGGGTTTACAGATCATGGTTTATGGTTTATAATTTAGGGTTTAGTATTTGGGATTTGGGTTTATTTTTTATGATTTAGGGTCTAGGGTTTATTGTTTAGGGTTTATATATTAATTTTTAGATTTTAGGGTTTAGGTATTAATGTTTAGGGATTATAGTTTAGGGTTTCAGGGGTTTTGGGTTTGGGTTTCATAGATTTAGGGTTAGGGGGTTTTGGTTTACTATTTTGTGCTTGTGTTATAGGTTTTTCAGAATACGATTTAGGGTTTAAAATTTATGGTTTATGCTATAGATTTTAGTTTTTTGGTTTTAGGTTCTTGAATTTGGAGATTAAGATTTAGTATTTTGGGATTAGGATTTAAGATTTTTGGTTTGTGGGTTAGAATTTAGGGTTTACAGTTCATGGTTTTGGGTTTAGGATTTACGTTTTGAGGTTAAAGGTTTAGGTTTTTGAGTATGAATTTCTATTTTAGGGTTTATAAGTTATGAATTGGGGTTAAGGGTTTTAGTTTTTGGGTTTAGGGTTTATAGGTAAGGGTTTTGGGTTTTGGGTTTGAGGTTTTGGGTTTGGGGTTTGGGGATTGAGGATCACAGTTTTGGAAATAGGGGGTTTGGGTTGGGTTGGGGTTTTGAGATATCATTTTTAAGGTTTAGGGTTTATGGTTTAGTATTTACAGTTTAGGGTTTGGTGTTTAGGGTATTGGGTTTGGGGTTTACTGTCATTGTTTTAGGTTTTTGGGTTTAGCGATTTGGATTTCTGATTTCGGGTTTTCAATTTTCGGATTAAATTTTTAAGGGATATAGTTTATAGTTAGTGGATAGGGGTTTAGGGTCTAGGGTCAGGGTTTAGGGTTTAGTGTTTAGGGTTAATATTTTAGTGTTTTATATTTAGAAGTAAGGATTTAGAATTAAGGGTTTTGGATTTTTGGGTTTTGGGTTTTGGGATTTGGGTTTGGGTTTTTTAAAATGGATTTATGTATTTAAGATTAGGGTTTATCTTTTAGGGATTGGGTATTATTTTTTTGGGATAGGGGTTTTGGGTTTTGGGTTTTAGGTTTATAGATAAAGGTTTAGGTTTTATCGACTAGGGATTTAGGTTTAGGGTTTTGGTTTTAGTATAACGAACCACACTTTTCAGACAATGATAATGCATTTTTTAAATGAATATTCAATACATATAATAACGATCTGTGATAGAATTAGATAAGATTATCATCATTAGAAACATAGAATCATAAAAATATAATTCATACATTTTCTATATCATATCCGACTGATTTCTTCCTAACTATAACACTTCTTATATGTTTCATAAGTAATTAATTATTTCAAAACCATTAGAATAGGAAAAATAATAAAAGGTCATCTAAGATATTTAGTAAGTACATAAAAGGTATATATCTATGATTTCTAGAGAGTTACATGATTATAATGGTATGATAACATTAGAATAAAATTTGAGAACCATTCGATGATATTATAGATCATAATATAATTTAACGTAATAATTATTGTTATTTCAAAAGAATTGAATCATACAATAATCAAACTAAATGAGTAATTGGAGTATTACATTGGTGTAACATATGATCTTTTCCTATACACATAAGCATAAAACCCCACTTCATTGGTAGCCAAGGACCATTTCCAAGACTATCATAGTGGATTGGGTTATGTCCCCAATCCATCATATTTGTAAATGTGCACTAGGAAGACTATTATAGTGGAAAAAGCACCATCTAAAACATCGTTCACTTCCCATTCTAGTGTGGTTCATCTCATGAGATATCAATCTATACCCAATTAATTATAGTGATATATAATTTCAATATTACCCATCACATAATTAAATTAATAAATATTTATCCAACAATATCATAAAACATTAATCACATCAGAATCCCTAAAAATAAATGGGTTTTGTAGATGTTTCATCATTGCATAACACGTGATAAAAAAATAGGTTTCATAAAAATTTGATCATTTCATTAGTTCATAAACAATAGAAAAGGAACAACTTTTATATGAATAATTTCATTATAACTATAAACCACCTAGAGAAAAAATAAGTATGGTACCCTTGGATAACATCCCCAATAAAGATTATGTGAAATAAATGGTCATTGTATTTGATAAATAGAAAATCCATTAAAAAATCATTATCATATTCTAGAGGAAAACACTCTTTCCAATTTCAAAATCACTTTTCAAAACACAAATTAAAAATAATATGGGAAAATAATTTTCCTTAAGATATTCCTAAAATATATAAATGAATATTTATAGTACTATCTATTCATCAAAAAAGTAAATTTTGTTAATGTATTATAAGTTAAAATAAATAACTCTTTTCTATTTTTTATAAAATGCCAAAATTATATCATACATAAAATAGCCAGAAGATAAATTTAAACCATTTTTTTAAAAATTTAGTCCACATTTAAAAATAAATTTAAAATAATATTATATTATTGTAAAAATTAAAACATTTTTAGAAAACATTGATAAGGAAGGAAATTATATTTTGACCGAGGAGAAATATAAAGTTAGTTTTACTTAAAAATGTTAATTCAGTATCTTGAATAAATATACTAAGGATAATTAATGGAAAGAATGAATTATCAATAAATCACTATATTAGAATAAAATTCATGAGTTTAATGAGATTTATATGATAATATTTTATCATTGGAATCTTATTCATAAATAATCCTGATAAAAATTGAAATTGTAACATAAAACCCTTACCTCTTTGGTAGCTTTTGAATCACAAAACCCATTCAAGAATAAGATAAAATGAAACATTAAATTTCATGATCATAAATGTAATAATGATATAACATGTACATGGGTATTATATAAACTAAATAATATAAGATAGTTTCAAGACATAACATAGCTCCCAAATAAGATAATTTGAAATGACAAACCCTTACCTCAAGATACACTTACTTTAAAATCACTCAAACCTTAAGTATATAATATTTAAATATATGATAATTATATACTAGAATCATTTTCATACATATAATTCCATATATTGTCCCTTTATAATAATTTAACACCCATTTATCAATAATTAACTATTAAAGTCATCGTTTTGTGGTGTTAACTATTTCTTTTATAATGAAGATTTCATTTTAGTATTTTCAGTCCTTGTAATTTGATTATGGTTACATCATATCTGAATTTTTAATCAATATTAAAATATTATAAAGATCCATTATATACATATTTATAATGATTTAAAAAATAAAATGCTAGCAAAATGAATTACACTATTCATAAAGGTGGTGGGTCATACGTACACATGAACGTTGTTTCCACTTTTCGGAATGTGGAATGAATGAAAGAAAAATAATAAATTTCCTTTATAGTAATATAATTATAACATATATGTTTTCATTAAATTATTTTTTATTACTATCCTATTTAAATGTAAGTAAAAAAACAAATTATATCGCTTCATAGAGGTAGTAGTTGACAAGAACACACAAGCAACATTATCATTTTTCGAAGGATTGGAATGTATGAAGGTTGATATGATATTATCATTAAAAATTAATTATCATGTAAGAAATATAAAAAATAAACATTGAAACCATCATAATAACTATCTATGAAATATTTTTATGGAAATGAGTTTTATAACTACATGATGATAGTAAGGTGTATGTACGTAGAAACGTTACTTTCACTTCCCATTTGATGGAAAGAAGGTGAATAAAGGGGGTTTCATAACCATAACGACATTCTATTATATTTATATTACATAATTTATTATTTTATGATGAATATAGCATATTTAGATAATATAAATGAAGAAACAAAAATAAAGTGATTGGTTAAGGTGATTTCATGTTGTTTGAAACAAGTCCCTTAGATATTCTCTTTAGGATCATATGGTTGATATTTTTTGAAGAAAAGAACCTATTAAATGTGTTTACTAAAATTAAAAATGATGTTTGTAGGGTATAGTAAATCTATAAGTCTCAAAAAGAGTAAAGAAGTGAGGGGAGGAGGTTCCCTTTCATAACAGAGGCAGAGGCTTGTTTTTGAATTTCTTAACTGATTAAAATATAATTAATTAATTCTTAATAAAAATTATTCCAAATGGATATTAATTTAAATAAAAAGTTCCTATGGTTTAAATAAAACCACAAAATTATCTTTATATATGTTTTTATGTCATTTTAAACCTTATCTATATTAGTAATCCATTTGATAATTATTTTTTATCTTAATATAAGTAATAAATATTTTAACCATAAAGGGTTAAGAATGTAACCATAAATGGATTATCACATCATAAATTTGAAAATGAAGATTCTTTAACCCATATTTCACCCAATTTTTGGAATATAATATTTTTTTGAATTTTTAGTCAATTAATAAAATATTTTTTATTATAAAATATAATTAATTTTAATTTTGAAAATATTTATTTAATTTGAATTTAAATACACAAAATTAAAACATGTAATAAAATATAATACATTAAAAAATAAATAATATGTAATATTTATCTAAAAAATTAATTTAATACTATAACCTTCAAAAATTTTATTACATTTAGTATTTTTAATATCATTTATTTTATTTTCTAATCAATTAACTAAATATTTTATTAGTGTTATGAAAGAATATAAGGTAATTTTTTAATAAATTAATTAGAAATTATTTACCATCATTAAAATAATTTTATTATTTTCATATTTAATAAGTATATATTTTACACCACGTAATATTGTCCCTACGTGAATGCATATGGTATATTTAAAACTAATCGAGTGGCATTTTGTATTCTTATTTTCCATAAATATTATACATGAAATTTTATAGGTAAATTTCTCTTTAAAAACTAAATTTTAATAATAATGTTATAGGGCTCGATTTACCATATTTTAATAAGAAATAGGATAAAAAATTATGGCCTTATCACTTACTTTTATCCCAGATTAACCAGATTTACCCTTTATCGATGTGATAAAGTTTATCACGGTTTATGTAAATATTGAATAAGGGAAAGGTGTTTATTTAGCAAATTTGAAAGTATTTATTGAAAATTAGGATTCAATTGTTTAGAATTAAATTTTTATATTTTGAAGAAATTTATTTAAAAAAAACTAAAAACATGAATTAATCCTAATTTTAAGAAAATACATTATATAACATAAAACATTATTTATTAGTATCCCATGATTAGAAAAAATCATTAAATAAGTGTTAAAAAATATATATAAATATATAATATATACAATTCCAAAAAAAATGTTTTACCAATAATTATTATTTTATCAATATAAAAATACATTGCGCGTATAAATACATTTTTTAGTAATGAATTTTATTATTTTCAAATGATTTCTGATTTTTTATTTCCAATTAATTAATATAAACTGAATAAATTTTATAAATATATAGCCATATATTTTGAATAATTTACTTCATGGGATCCCTCCTTTTATTTTGTAACTTTTCATTTCATTGTATATGCATAAGAAAATTTAAATTTTATTTTCTTAGAATTTTGGTTCATAATAAATGGAAAATTAAAACAAATATTCAAATCCACATGAATGTATTATTATAAGGTTCATCATAGGTACATTTATTAAATATCATAACCTTGGGACATTCATCAAACGAAATGGGTGTGCATGAGGCCTTGTAAGGAAATAGATTACATGTGATCATGGAAAGTATCAATAAGAACATGAGGAATACCATTTTGGAATGGGAAAATGAAAATGATGAATTTTTTTAATAAAAATAACATTAATCATAACATGTAAATTTGGGTACAAAATTCAATTTATATATTCATAAGCATATACCGATGCTTAATCCCTAAGGTATCAAAATAAAAATTACAATGTTTATTCACAATTATATCATAAAACATGTCATTTTAATAGATTAAATTCCTTACCTAATTCTTTAGTGTGGTATTAGGTTTCACCCTTAATATTTATTAATTAACGTGAGCCACATAGATCATAATAAATCATTTAATAAATAACCCACGGAGAAATAAAAAACAAGTTTCATAACAAAAACATGGCATTCAAAATGTTCATAAAGACAATATAATTATGTAATTTTTTACCCACAGATCAGGAATACATGATTCATATATGTTAATCACAGAATAACATAATTCATTTTATCATTTAGTTGGATAACCATAGAAAAAAAAGTTGTTTCGGTGTTTACAAAAAGAAAATACAAGATAATTTCTTGAGGATAATAGGGATCTTTTGAAAAGTAAATTCAACAACATGGAGGGTTTCAAATGCTCTTTTAAAAAAGGGTAAAATGATAGGGTACAAGGGTATCCCATTAAGAAAACATAATTTTGTATTATGGGCATGATAAAAATGTTCAAAAAGTAGAGTAACCAAACTATTTGAATACTTATATAAAAAGAGGTACGTAAATTTAATAGAAAAGAGGGATAATTCCCTTACATTAAGGATCTACCCATAAAACATTAGGATACTGATAATGGGGGTTTGAGGAAACCTTGGGGGATCGTTGAAAGGTAAACCAATTATAAATAAGTGGATCATGGATTCCTATTAAATGCAAAAGGATAAATGGTGGGTATTTATAAAAGTTGTAAATGATTTGTTTATTAATTTATAAATGTAGGGCTTAGAAATATAGGTTGGGAAAGTTGAAAAAAGATGGGATTGACCATGGTTTTGGAAATTTGGGATATATGTTTTGATATTTTAACCCACAGGAACATAACATCATTTATTATAACTTTTTTTGGATTGGGAATGTAAATTTTCCACAAAATAGTGTTTTAAAGATAGGGTTTCCATTTTAGTCTTTGGAAAGTAACTTATTGGTTTGGAAATTGATTAAAATAAATTAAAATACACGATATTAAAATAATAACACATTTTTTCCTTGGATTGTAGTTTATTAATGGTTCAATCATTAATACATAATTATGAATTCATTTAAATACTGAAAAACCCAAAGTGTATTTTTTCTCTTAATGAGAAAAAATATTTTACAAAATTCACATTAATTCATCGTAACCTAATATTGATGTGATGATTTCCAAAATAATGTTTATTTTATCATAATAATTTAATATTTTTGAGAGTATCAAATTTTAATTATAAGAACTATTATTTATTAAAATAATAGAATGTGGAAAATGCATAGTAAAATATTTGACGCATAAATATTTTCAATAACATAATAAAATTATATTTTAATTTATAATTAAATAATAGTTTTTTTATTAAAATATTTAATTAAATTTTTTTTCATAATACCTTATTTTATTATAAAAATGTATATCCTTTCTGAGAAGTAAAATTTCTTTCTGATGATCTTATTTATTGAAAAAAAATATTCTTAAAATGGAATTGGTGGAATAAAAATTATATTATAAAAAATAATTAAAATTTAATAAACTAAATCTCTGTCACATAACACCTTTTACACCAATGTACAAGATATGTTTAAGGTGAACGATATTGATAAATTCATGGGCTAGATCAGCTAAAATCGCATGAGTAGTAATTTCAACTAACATTGTGCTCTCCCATATATGATTTTATTCAAGATTCACATGAAGAAGCTCATGTTGGGAATAATCAGAGGGGAAACCTAGTTATAAAACCTACCTCCCATGTTCTAAAAAATGATCTTCATACGAATTGGGTATATTGGTTGAGAGACTATAGCAGTACTGTAGCAGTAGAGGCATTGTAGCAAAGTCATGATTGTAGCGGTGGTAGACATTGTAGCAGCGGTGGGGTCAATGTGCAGGTACTGTAGTAGGCGGGTACTATAGCAGTACTATTCACATAATGGTCCTTGGGGTAAAATATTCTAGTCTATGGGATATGTAATGGGATGCATGAACACTTGGCCATCGGGCTATGTAATGGGCCTCCTTCTACCTAGGCACAAGAGGTTTTTGGTTCTCTTTAAAAAAATGAGGCTTCGGACCAAACCATTTTAAAAAAATATATAACGGTCTAATCCAAATTGTTACATTTCCCTTTCTACAGTATAATTATATGTATTTAATAATTGAGATAAATGGTTTTGTGGTTTATATCCTAAATTTTTAGGAAATAAACTATCTTTTTAAATGTTTAGGTCATTACATTCTTCCCCCTTATGAAATTTAATCCTTAAAATTTTCAACACTTTCTCTCAATTAAGATAATGTTCGAGTAGTTATGTCTCATTATATCCTATAGTCCCCACACTACTTCTTTTTTATTTATGGTTCCTTTATAATATTGTGATAAAGCTATTATTAATGTTTTTTATAACCTTTTCTCTATAGTCAAATAACTCCACTGACTGCTCCTCATATGATATGTCACATTACATTTGTACAACCTTTGAATTTAGTACATATGAAGGTTGTGGTATGTACTACCACAAGAGAGATAAATGGAATAAATCATGAACTTGAGCAAGATTTTTTAGATGTAATATTTAATAAGAAACTATTCCTATGGGATCAAGGATTTCACAAGGAAATTCATACGTAGGGTTAAGATTCCCTTTCTTCACAAACCACAATACTCTCTTCCATGGTGATATTCAAAGGAAAACACTATCTACATCATCAAACTCCAAGTATCATTTATGGTTGTTAGCATATATCTTCTACTGAATTTTTGTATAATTAATGTGTTTTTTGATAGAATAAACCATTTCTATCATCTGTTGCATAGTATTGTACCCATCAATCTCTCTCTCACCAATTCATCCCAACAATTAGGAGTTCAACAAAGATTCACATATAATGACTTATAGGGTGTCATTTTAATACTCAAGTGTAAGTTGTTTTACGAGGTCTCAACTAATGGGAGGTGTTGATCCCATACACCTTCAAATTCCATTGATCATGTTTTCATCAATTCCTCGAGTGTCTAAACATTCCTTTCAGATTGGAACTCATTTTTTTGGTGATAAGACATACTAAAACTCAGTTTAGTATTTAGATCATGTTGAATACATCTCTAGAGTATAGATGTGAACCTTGAATCGTGATCAGAAATGATAAAAAGTGGCACCCCATGCAGCCTCACCACTTCATTCCTGTATATATTGGCAACATGTTCAAGAGATAAATCTTCTTGAATAGCGATAAAATAGGTAGTCTTGGTGAGTCGGTCCACTGTAACCTATATTGAATTGCTTCCTTTGGATAATTGTGATATTATACTATTTCCATGTTGTTATGGGTAGTTGTTTTAGTGCCCTATTAAGAAGTTGTCACTCCACCTTCACTGGTTGACACACTAAGCTTCTTTTATTGTAGTTGAGAATCTCTCTTTTCATATTGTCCTACCAATAATGATAAAAAATGACCCTACACATTTTATTTATTATGGAATGTATAGATAATGTAGAGATATGAACTTCATCCAAAAAATCATTCTATATTTCTCAAATATATTGAATGCATATCCTTGTATGAATTTTGACTACACCTTATTGATCAACATTGAAATCATGTAACTTACCAATCTATTTATCATTTATCTTCTTTTGCAACAAAAGAATCTTCTCATTGATATTTCATGTTATTTTTTAGTAATTATGGTTGAAAATTTATTTGGAATAGGGTTGAATATTTCCCTTCCCTTATTATTCCCTTATCTAGTAATACTAGGTCATTGATTAAAGGATATCCATGAATCCTCATCACTGATAGTGCAGTGTGGTATTTCCTACATAATGCATCAGTGCCTTTGAATTCTCTTCTGTGGTGATACTTAATTGAATAGTCATCGTATTCAATAAGTTCCAACCATCTCATTTGTATCAAGTTAAATTCTTTTTGCATGAATATAAAAGTAAAAATGTTTTTTATATGTATATATCATATTTCTCCCCATAAAGATAGTACCACCATATTTTGATAGAAAAAATAACTAAATCTATCTTCTGGTCAGGTGTAGTATAATTATTCTAATTAGTATTTAAATTTCATGATACGTAAAAAATCACCCTGTCATTTTTGGTGAGTATATTCCAAAGAATTTCTTGAGTTGAATCGCTAAAATAAGGAATCCTTCATAGATAGAGGGTAGAGTTTACAGAAGTGAAGTAACCAATCTCTTCTTCAGTTATCCGAAACATTCTTCACATTCCTTTTCCTAAATAAACTTATCCCCATTTCATGTTAACATGTTTAGTGTATTGGAATTTCCTGAAATTTTCATCATAATCCTTATATAATATACCATAATACCATGGATACTACAAATATTAGTTATTGTATTTGGATGATGCCACTCCTCTAAAACCGTTTCTTTGGTAGGGTCAATTGAGATTACTTCATTGGTTACAATCTATCCCAACAAAGAAACTTATGGTAACAAAAATTCACATTTTCCAAACTTTTAAAAATGGCTTACCCTTCCACATAGTATGCAATATAACTGCTATATAACCCTCATGCTACTAAAAAATTTGGTAATGTATCATAATATAAATAAAATTAACCATAAATTTTTAAAGGTAGTCCTTAAAGTCTCTATTAATAAAATCCAAAAATATTGAAGGAGAATTGGTAAAGGTGATGTGCATTACTATAAACTCATAATTTTCATATCTTTATTAGAAGGTGGTATTTGGAATATCTTCATTCTATAACCTCAATTGATGATGACCATATCAATGATCACTCATGTTTAAAAATTCAACTGCACTAAAATAGTATAATAAAACATCAATACCTATGATTGTGTACCTTTTCTTCCTTGTAACCCAATTAAGTTCCCTATAATTAATGAATATCTGAATTGATCCATCCTTCTTCTTCACAAAAGGTAATAGGTTCTCCCTAAGGAGACACACTTTTTTAGAAAAAACCCATAGTCCAAAATATAATGAAGTTGGTTCTTAAATTCATCAATATCTACATTTTCCATTCCATATGGGGTCTCTGATATCATTTTAGATCAAGGTATGATTTCAATGGAGAACTCTAACTCTCTTTTTGTGGGACGTACATGTAACTGTTCAGTAAATATGTCATTGTACGTCTGATCAATTTTTTATAAAAACCCACTCAATGTAACAGTGCAGTATTTTTGAGATGATTGTATTTTTTGACAAAGTGGGTTTCGAAGATATGGTGTGGAGATCTAGTGAGATTATTTATGTAACACCCCAACCCTAGTTACCTAGATTTTGTGCATTATTACATAATTTTGGCATGATACAAGGAATCATGTCTTGAAATACCGATTAGTTTAGTAGCCTTGGAAGAACAAGATACATAAAAAAGGTTTACTTTACATAATGAAATAAAAAAATAACATTGTGTCCCATTTGAACACTCTTATATCCCATATCCTATTCATACATTTTAGTTGTAATACACTTCTTCGCATACTGGGAAATAAAACATAAGAAAGTGGTGAGATCAGATGCCCAGAAATGATAAAAAATATAGCATAATCTTTCATAAATAAGCATAAACAATTATTGAAATGTATAAGACAAAAACACAAGCCTTTTAAAATTAAGCATTATCTTTATATGGAAAAGATAAATCAAATAATTCCATATAATTATTCATATGGATATTCCACTAGTCGAATAATCACATTTAATATCAATATCAAATTTCGTAATGATAGAATGTATAATTTCGGACATCATAACCATATAATCAAGGACTAATTCCAAGACTACAAATAAGTTTCTTTCAAGGCCATGTTCTTGGAAACTAGTTTCCTAATGAGACATCCCGATACATTGCGGAGCTATTGTGGGCTCCACTCTTCACTTACTAAGTCCAATGCATTTCTCATATGAAAAGGTTGAAACATGACATAAACATTCGTACTAAAACTAGCATATGGAATGTCAATAAATTATCCATAAACCAAAAATGGTATAAAAATAAAAAATTCAAAGTCAAACATATCAAAAAACCTTCAATACAATATAGAATATTTTATGATAATAAATAAACATCAAACAAGTGTAAAATCCATCAAAGGATGTTGACATAGATGAAATCAAAAATATTTTAGAGAAATATATCTTTTTGTTTTGAAATCCTTTAAAAGTCACATAATTATAAATGAAAACATTTATTTTGAAAATATATTTATAATTTTGTAAGGGAAGCTTTGAAGGCATTATAACGGTGAAAAATAGCCACACCCACCATATAAGTTAAAAAAACATTCTTTCATTAATTTTGTCGAAAAGGTCGTAAATGACCTTGTTTGTAAAAACAACGTAAACATTACTTTATAAAAATTCAATAACAAGTCAAACATGTTTATAAATTAATTAAACCCATAGTATAGGAAATATTAAAATTGTTTTGAAATTCATTTTAATAAAAATATGGATGTGGAGGATAAAGAGGTCCTGGTAGATACTCACGTATAAACAACCTTGGATAATAAAGAGATTCTTGAATTAACCCTTAACTTGTATATAAGGCCCCAGCCTTAAACCTTACTTAATCTTGAGTTATTACAAGATTACACATTGAGGATCTTTTCAGGTTTAGAGTTTTAGAGAATTAGATCATGAAACTTGCATTACATTCCACATTTAAACAAAGTGGTTACATAAAAGACAGTATTCATTCTTCCCATCAACGGAAACATATTTAAAATATAACACAGATTCTTTCTTGACACATCCTTGACACTATCATCACATCATGTACCTTTCCCTTGACCTGTGAAAAACATTTCAAAAACTTGGGATGAGCATAAAAACCTCAGTAAGGGTTATAAAAATATGGAAAGGAAACATGAGTACATATATACATAAGAATGAAATCACACTTTACCCATAAAAACATAGGCATATCAAATCATGAATAAATCATAGAAAACATAAGACATAAAGGTATCTTTAGGCATTCATAACATTCTTACGTAGGGAGTAACCCTCTTGGTTACGTTTGGAATACCCATCAAAGTATATTCCCCAAATCTCTTCGGAGAAACCTTAACGTTTCACTCCTTCGCGTTACCCAATGCATTGGAGATCTATATTGGGCTCACCCGCCCTTAGTTTATCACGGAACCACCCGTTCTTCATAACAATGCCCAATAACCATAACATAATCGTATCACATAAACATGAATAAAGGAAACATAAAATTTCCACATTTCAATCACAATATAACATTTTAGGATATTGAAATAATGAATCCATTCAAAAAGAAACCATTTCCAAAACCATTTAAAACATTTAATAAAGAGATTTTTGAATCAAAGTGTCCCATACCACCTTGAAGCTTTTAGCATTTTAAACCATTAATATCCATATAAATAAATCCTTAAAACCATTTTGAATACATGGATATTGATAAGAACAAATGATTAAAACATTTAAAACGATATTTTTGTTAAAGGGGTTTTACCAAAATTAGAGACACCTGGATACAATAATCGAGGAATAACATTTAGTCAGAACTTTATAATATCATGAGAATAAAAGGATTCATGATATAATACTCCAAAGGACAGTATATACACCATATAAGAGTGAATTGGTGCATAACAACAATGAACCCTCAATAGAAATGTCAAATGTGATGAAATCCCTTATAAAGAAGGTATCCTTAAATTAAGGACAAATAAATCTCAAAAATATGTGTGAAAAATATATATACACCCAATATAAGTGGATATTAAGTGTAAAACAATAAAAGGTCATTCAAACATATTCAATGGATGACATATTCAATGACTACAAGTTGAACCCAAAGAAATCGAAATTGGGTTAAAAAGTTCCCTTGACAGCCTAACGACATCACATCAAAATGAGTTGATGAGAGATAAAAAGTGTATCTCATCACTTGGAAATAAAATTTACATCAATAAGGATGTATGAGAACATATCCCAACATAAAAATATGTAAATTAAAAGACCCAATAAAATAAGTCTTTTAAAAAAGGGGAGGGTGAAACGTTCCCTTACTGACTTGGGTATCTTTCAAAACATACAGCCCATGAAAGAAAGACAATAGGTCATTGATTTAAATACTCATAAACGAAATTATATTACACAAAGAGTAGAATAATGGGAAGTACATACACCACTCAATGGAATTTGTGGCAAATGTAGCATAAATCTCACGGGAATAAAAGTGAGTTCAAAAATCCCTTACGAAAACTCGGCAGCCTAACGGCGCCACATAAAACTTTAGAATATGGATTGATGAGATCAAATAGAGTATCCAATCATATTAAAATAGAATTTACAGAAAGTGGAATATAAAAGAAAATCCCCCAACATTGCAAGGAGGAGTTTAAAAGAAGTGACATAAAGGAGAGTACTTAAAAAGAAAGAGAGAGGTTAGATCTCTTACGAAAGTTCGGCAGCCTAACGGCGCCACTCAAAACTTCCAAAATGGATTGATGAGAGAGAATAGGGTCTCTCATCACATGAACATAAAAATAACAGTAAATTTAATATAAAATAACATCCCAATCATAAGAAAGATGAGCTTAAAATAAATGACATAAAAGAGTGTACTTAAAAAGAAAGAGAGTTGTAGGATCCCTTACCTCGGGTCCGACTTTGACTCGATCGTTCTTTAATCTCCTGAATAATAAACATGAGTTAATTTCTACTTCCTTAAGAACCTTTTTCAAGTTCATTATTCCTTTTATATCACTTATTACCATGTTATAAACAATATGTAATCATTAAGTTAATAATGATTGTTTTGTCGATATTTTGTTCATAAGTCGAAAGTGGACTTCTTACATTTACATGTTGTTCATGTGGCCAAATGTTTATTATATACAGTATTGTATTCGTGATTTAGATATAATATATGTCATATATATCCAGTACATTCATGCATTTATAACATTACATTCTCATTTAGAGGTAAGAAATGAAATGCACCGTTCATGGAGACGGTAAGCCGTACGTACGCATGAACGCTACTTTCATTTCTATTTCGTATTTTATAGAATGGAATAATAATGATATAAAGGTATATTATAATTCCAGTATAATATCATATATAATATCATAGTTCCATCCTTTATACGTCCCACATATGGTATTTAACGAATCAAATCACTTTGAGGGGGCGGTAGTCCGCACTTCCTTAAATGAAGATATCGCGTTTACCCATAATGGAAACCATAAAGGTAAGACAAAAAATGAAAAATACAGAAGCATAAATAAAACATAAACATATTATATATCATATATAAAAATAGTGACATCATAATGGCCACCTTTGAAGGTGTTAAATGAGTATTGAACAATCATCGTTTCGGGAGGCAGAATTTCACCATCCACGGAAACCGTATGTTCTTTAACCATTTGATGTAGTTGTGTGAGAGTGTAGCTCGAATAAATCTTATAACAACATCCTAGTATATTGAATATACTGGTGTTGTTAAAAAAGAAGTAAATAAAAAGATTTTAGGGGGTTGGAGAAGCAAAATAAAACAAATGAACATGAGAGAATGAATTACCTTTAAAAGTGTAACTCCTTTTGATTTGAGCCTAAAGGCTTCCTTTGAAAGGATTCTGCCCAAAGGGAATACTCTAGAATGAAGAGAGGTATGTGGAGAGAGTAAATGGGCTGGGGTTGGCCGATCCAAAGGCTTGAGGAGTGTGTTAAATGAGGTAGAGTTGGGGGCCTTTTATAAGAGGAGAGGAGGGGTACTTTTGGAAAGTAAAGAAATATTACTTTATTTGAAAATGTGTTTCGGTTTCAAAAGGTCCCACATTGATATAATTCGTGGATAAGGTGATGAGGCTTCTAAATCCACTCATCCAATAAGTTTTGGACATTTTTAGTTCATAGATTTTACATTAGCTTTCCATTTTATTTAAATCATCAAATAATGATGTCATCGCTGCATCATTATTATGTCATAAATAATTTAATTTATTTAATGTCTAAAAATTATATAAAAACTACTATGATGTATTAAATCTTTTTATCTTTCCAATGAATATTTATAATCAAAAAGATGACTTGTATAACCCCACTTAAAAATTGTTTTAGTAAAACATATCATGTTTGTGTCAATTTTACTTTTACATTAAATAAAATGTTATTTATGTCATTTCCCAACCAAAGTGGATCCATGGGGTCCCCAAGTTGACCCATGGCTTGTCTTGGTCGGCCATGATACAACAAATGAGGGTAAGACATGTTTCAAGCTCATCTCATTTTATTAAAGAATTATTTTTACCTTAAACTACACTAATTACCACTAATCGCGATTAAAAACTTAATAAGTTACTATTCACCAAAAAATTATTTTAATCTCATTGAACCACATTTTACTTCTTAAGGACAACCATGTATGTCGGAGTTTTGAAAATAAAAACACAATGATGGAAAAATTTCATTTAAATGGAAAATCAGTTTTTATAAGTACCACATAGTGGTTTCACTATTCATCAAAAATTGAAGTTTTTCAGAAAAATCCCAAAAATTCACCCTAAGCTATATTTGATATTCTGAATTCAAAAATGAATTCCGTTTTACAAAATTAAAAACATATAAGTCACATTAATTAATTTAATAATTAATTCCCGTTGTCATGACAAATAGTGTGTTTTATGAAACAATAAGTATCAAAAGATTGACACTAGTTTAAGTCTGATTTCAAAGTGAAATTGAATCCAACGACCACTATTGGATTTAATGGTAAAAATATTTTCTAATTTCACTTTAAAACCAATTTAAAATATAATCTAATCATATAAATAAATTAGATTAAAAAGTGATTTTGAATTAAAATACAACATTTTACACTATTCATTAAAAAAATGAACTTTATCGGAAAGATACCAAAAATTTACACAAAGTAAATTTTGATGTCCCGATTCTTAATAAGAGTTTTATTTGGTCCAAAATAATGTTTAAGAGTGAACAAAACTATATTTAATGACGGTTCTCCATCAAAAGGTGATAAGTGAACCATTAATGAAAACTAGGGCATATACGCCTAAAATTGAATTCTTTCCGTATTTTAAGCCTTTATCTTTAATTGTATAAATGTAAAAATATTTAAGAACATATATAATCATATTTTAGTTATTTCTATCCATTCCCTCCATTACAATGGCTACATGTTAACTACCATTTAAAATAATATTGTTTTATCATTAGAGTGCAACGTAAGATTCCCAAGAAACTCGTTGTTGCGTGTTGGGTACGCCATCGAGCATAGCGTCCCCTTTAAAGTCATTTCAATATTTTATTCACAAATATGGATAAATATAAAGATGAAATATTCTTTATTTACCTGGGGTGTTACATCCTTCCCCCCTTTTGGGAATTGCATCCTCGCAATTTTAAAATTGCGCTTGGAAACATCCCTGAACGTCCCACATCGGAACAAGAGTCGGTAAAACAATCACTTTAAAATAAAGAAAGATAAGCACAGAGGTCACCCGAGTTAACCCCATACTAGGATTCTAAGTATGAAAATATGGACATGGAGGAGAAAACATAGGGTCATGTTCCGATGGAGAGTGATAGAAAACATGTTTAGGAGAAAGTTAACAATAAGAAAATCACAAACCTGTGATGGGTTAAACGGTGTTGGGTTCCCTAGTAGGAAAAGTTAATAGACTACATTTTTGTTTTAAGTTACTTTTTATTGAGTAATTTATTCATAAGGAAGCATAATTACTTATCATGTTGACTTTCAACTTTTACTAGATTCCTTAGTCAAACTCATATTTTTTCCAAAAGACGAGTATTTAGGGAGACTTGTTCGCATTAAGAGTACTATAATCAACTTCTAGAGAATCACCTAATCCCCAAAAGAGAACTATATACATCCCATGTATTTTGGCTTTATCCAAAACCAAAACCAAAAAGGTTAGTACAAGATCAGATAATCCAGAAAAGGATAACCCCTTATAAAAAGAAAATCTATTCTTAATCTCCAAAATTTGTCCAAAAAAACCCAAAGTTCAACGAGGACCATCCGATAAACAATTTGTACATAAAATTCTTCAAAGTAAACCAATATAAGATTGAAACCCAAATATTTGAAGGATTTATTCACATAGTCTTCCAAGTTAAATCGTAACATTTATCTCCAAACAACATCAGTTGCTCCTAAAGTCTCACATTGAAAAGTAATTATCCTAATCACATATTCTCCAAAATCAACTTACTCTTAATTTATAAAATCATATAACTAAAAAGAATCAGTCAAACTAACCAGGGACTTCATGTAGTCCAGTGGTAGGCGATAAATACCAGTCGCACTTTGGTTGTGGGTTCGATTCCCGCAGCATTGTCCGACGCGACAGGTTGTCACACGGTCTGCATGTTGTCCTTTTTCCAAAACTATATAATTCTAAAATCATTACCCAAAAAGGGATAAAATCATCAAAAATAACCATAACATAATTTAACCCCAATTTTATCTCATGCCTTTCACTTCAATCATAACATATAGTAACCCATAATTACCTCAAAAGTAAGGATCATATAAACCCAAATGGTTCTTTATAACTATGTCCAAAAAAGAAAAGATAACTATTACTTGAATAAAATTTGCCTATATTAAACATCAGGGTTACACATAATATAAAAAGTCTTCTAATGTAACCCCATCATCAAAAGAGACTTAATACTCTTAAGAATTTCACCCGAACTCTTGAATCCCTTATATGTTGACATCTTACTCATTCAACATTCTTCATGATCCATTATCCATTCCTTTCCAACTTATTCCGAAATACCTCTTTCCAACAAACAAAATCATGAATCATATCCTAAGATTCCAAAATAAGAAAACAATAGTCATGAAATAGTACATACCTTTGATTGGACATTGTCAGTTTCTTCATCCTCAATGGGAATGGCATTAGGTATTGGTAAACGAATATTGGTACACTCTTGGTGACCCCATTCACGAAACTTCTTCATAGGACACGTGTTTGCATAATGACCATGCACACCACATTTAAAACATTCAATTGATCCCTCATAAAG
The DNA here is from genome assembly GCA_963277665.1 of Viscum album. Classification (NCBI taxonomy): domain Eukaryota; kingdom Viridiplantae; phylum Streptophyta; class Magnoliopsida; order Santalales; family Viscaceae; genus Viscum; species Viscum album. The sequence continues at coordinate 855,172,168 of OY728164.1, forward strand.
AACTTCTTTCCCTTTACTCGAGTCAACTGGATGCTTCCTTTTTTCCATGGAAGGTTCTTGCTTTATGACCTTCATTTCAACATCTATAGCATATTTCTGTCCCTTTGAAACATTTTCCTAGGTGTTTCTTTCCACATCTTTGACACATAGGTTTTTGAACACACTTACCTTTATGATTATTACCTGTACTTCCGTAGGGATTTGTTTCTTTCATATATGATGCCTTAGAGAAATCTCCAAGGTTTAGGTGGTCAATCATGACTCCAGATAGTTGGTTGAGGATAATCAAAAGAGTTCTCATTGCAGCTCCCATATCATTCAGTTGCTTGCTCAAAAAACTGTCACAGTTTCCTTCACATCCACTGTTACTTTGGTGCCTGCTAGATCCAACCATTTACTAAAACCAAAAAGGTCAGTGTGAGTATATCAAAAAAAACCATCATGTACTAATGAGTAAGATAAACACTAAGATATACTTACTCATTCACTTTATCTAAAACTAGGACTCTTTCTGAAATCCTAACCATTATGTTAATGCCACATATGCTTAAAGAATACCCTAACCTCTAAAGTTATCTAAACCGACCTCTGATACCAACTATAAGGCCCCAGCCTTAAACCTTACTTAATCTTGAGTTATTACAAGATTACACATTGAGGATCTTTTCAGGTTTAGAGTTTTAGAGAATTAGATCATGAAACTTTCATTACATTCTACATTTAAACAAAGTGGTTACATAAAAGACAGTATTCATTCTTCTCATCAACGGAAACATATTTAAAATATAACACGGATTCTTTCTTGACACATCCTTGACACTATCATCACATCATGTACCTTTCCCTTGACCTGTGAAAAACATTTCAAAAACTTGGGATGAGCATAAAAAGATCAATAAGGGTTATAAAAATATGGAAAGAAAACATGAGTTCATATATACATAAGAATGAAATCATACTTTACCCATAAAACATAGGCATATCAAATCATGAATAAATCATAGAAAACATAAGACATAAAGGTAACTTGAGGCATTCATAACATTCTTACGTAGGGAGTAACCCTCTTGGTTACGTTTGGAATACCCATCACAGTATATTCCCTAAATCTCTTCGGAGAAACCTTAACGTTTCACTCCTTCGCGTTACCCAATGCATTGGATAGTTATATCGGGCTCACCCGCCCTTAGTTTATCACGGAACCACCCGTTCTTCATAACAATGCCCAAGAACCATAACATAATCGTATCACATAAACATGAATAAAGGAAACATAACATTTCCACATTTCAATAACAATATAACATTTTAGGATATTGAAATAATGAATCCATTCAAAAAGAAACCATTTCCAAAACCATTTAAAACATTTAATAAAGAGATTTTTGAATCAAAGTGTCCCATACCACCTTGAATCTTTTTACATTTTAAACCATTAATATCCATATAAATAAATCCTTAAAACCATTTTGAAAACATGGATATTAATAAGAACAAATAATTAAAACATTTAAAATGATATTTTGGTTAAAGGGGTTTTACCAAAATTAGAGACACTTGAATACAATAATCGAGGAATAACATTTAGTCAGAACTTTATAGTATCATGAGAATAAACGGATTCAAGATATAATACTCCAAAGGAAAGTATATACAACATATAAGAGTGAATTGGTGCATAACAACAATGAACCCTCAATAGAAATGTCAAATGTGATGAAATCCCTTATAAAGAAGGTATCCTTAAATTAAGGACAAATAAATCTCAAAAATATGTGTGAAAAATATATATACACCCAGTATAAGTGGATATTAAGTGTAAAAAAATAAAAGGTCATTCACACATATTCAATGTATGACATATTCAATGACTACAAGTTGAACCCAAAGAAATCGAAATTGGGTTAAAAAGTTCCCTTGACAGCCTAACGGCATCACATCAAAATGAGTTGATGAGAGATAAAAAGTGTATCTCATCACTTGGAAATAAACTTTACATCAATAAGGATGTATGAGAACATATCCCAACATAAAATATGTAAATTAAAAGACCCAATAAAAGAAGCCTTTTAAAAAAGAGGAGGGTGAAAGGTTCCCTTACCGACTTGGGTATCTTTCAAAACAGACACCCCATGAAAGAAAGACAATAGGTCATTGATGTAAATACTCATAAACGAAATTATATTACACAAAGAGTAGAATAATGGGAAGTACATACATCACTCAATGGAATTTTTGGCAAATGTAGGATAAATCTCACGGGAATAAAAGTGAGATGAAAAATCTCTTACGAAAACTCGGCAGCCTAACGGCGCCACATAAAACTTCCAAATATGGATTGCTGAGATAAAATAGAGTATCACATAATATTAAAATAGAATTTACAGCAAGTGGAATATAAAAGAAAATCCCCCAACATTGCAAGGAGGAGTTTAAAAGAAGTGACATAAAGGAGAGTACTTAAAAAGAAAGAGAGAGGTTAGATCTCTTACGAAAGTTCGGCAGCCTAACGACGCCACTCAAATCTTCCAAAATGGATTGATGAGAGAGAATAGGGTCTATCATCTAATGAACATAAAAATTACATTAAATGTAATATAAAAGAACATCCCAATCATAATAAAGATGAGCTTAAAATAAATGACATAAAAGAGTGTACATAAAAAGAAAGAGAGTTGTAGGATCCCTTACCTCGGGTCCGACTTTGACTCGATCGTTCTTTAATCTCCTGAATAATAAACATGAGTTAATTTATACTTCCTTAAGATCCTTTTTCAAATTCATTATTCCTTTTATATCACTTATTACCATGTTATAAACAATATGTAATCATTAAGCTAATAATGATTGTTTTGTCGATATTTGGTTCATAAGTCGAAAGTGGACTTCTTACAATTACATGTTGTTCGTGTGGACAAATGTTTATTATATACAGTATTGTATTCATGATTTAGATATAATATATGTCATATATATCCAGTACATTCATGAATTTATAACATTACATAATCATTTAGAGGTAAGAAATGAAATGCACCATTCATGGAGACGGTAAGCCGTACGTACGCATGAACGCTACTTTCATTTCTATTTCGTATTTTATAGAATGTAATAATAATGATATAAAGGTATATTATAATTCCAGTATAATATCATATATAATATCATAGTTCCATCCTTTATACGTCCCACATATGGTATTTAACGAATCAAATCACTTTGAGGGGGCGGTAGTCCGCACTTCCTTAAATGAAGATATCGCGTTTACCCATAATGGAAACCATAAAGGTAAGACAAAAATGAAAAATACAGAAGCATAAATAAAACATAAACATATTATATATCATATATAAAAATAGTGACATCATAATGGCCAACTTTGAAGGTGTTAAATGAGTACTGAACAATCATCGTTTCGGGAGGCAGAATTTCACCATCCACGGAAACCGTATGTTCTTTAACCATTTGATGTAGTTGTGTGAGAGTGTAGCTCGAATAAATCTTATAAAAACATCCTAGTATATTTAAGATACTGGTGTTGTTACAAAAGAAGTAAATAAAAAGAGTTTAGGGGGTTGGAGAAGCAAAATAAATCAAATGAACATGAGAGAATGAATTACCTTTAAAATTGTAACTCCTTTTGATTTGAGCTTAAAGGCTTCCTTTGAAAGGATTATTCCCAAAGGTAATCCTCTAGGATGAGGAGAGGGATGTGGAGAGAGTAAATGGGCATGGGTTGGCCGAGCCAAAGGCTTTAGGAGTGTGTTAAATGAGGTAGAGGTGGGGGCCTTTTATAAGAGGAGAGGAGGGGCACTTTTGGAATGTAATGAAATATTACTTTATTTGAAAATGTGTTTCGGTTTAAAAAGGTCCCACATTGATATAATTAGTGGATAAGGTGATAAGGCTTCGAAATCCACTCATCCAATAAGTTTTTGACATGTGTAGTTCATAGATTTTACATTATCTTTCCATTTTATTTAAATCGTTAAATAATGATGTCATCGCTGCATCATTATTATGTCATAAATAATTTAATTTATTTAATGTCTAAAAATTATAAAAAAATACTATGATGTAGGAAATCTTTTTAGATTTCCAATGAATATTTATAATCAAAAAGATGACTTGCATAACCCCACTTAAAAATTGTTTTAGTAAAACATATCATGTTTGTGTCAATTTTACTTTTACATTAAATAAAATGTTATTTATGTCATTTCCCAACCACAGTGGATCCATGGGGTCCCCAAGTTGACCCATGGCTTGTATAGGTCGGCCATGATACAAAAAATGAGGGTAAGACATGTGTCAAGCTCATCTCATTTTATTAAAGCATTATGTTTACCTTAAACTACACTAATTACCACTAATCGCGATTAAAAACTTAATAAGTTACTATTCACCAAAAAATTATTTTAATCTCATTGAACCACATTTTACTTCTTAATGACAGCCATGTATGTCGGATTTTTGAAAATCAAAACACAATAATGGAAAAATTTCATTTAAACGGAAAATCAGTTTTTATAAGTACCACTTAGTGGTTTCACTATTCATCAAAAATTGAAGTTTTTCAGAAAAATCCCAAAAATTCACCCAAAGCTATATTTGATATTCTGAATTCAAAATTGAATTCCGTTTTACAAAATTCAAAACATATAAGTCACATTAATTAATTTAATAATTAATTCCCGCTGTCATGACAAATAGCGTGTTTTATGAAACAATAAGTATCAAAAGATTGACACTAGTTTAAGTCTGATTTCAAAGTGAAATTGATTCCAATGACCACTATTGGATTTAATGGTAAAAATATTTTCTAATTTCACTTTAAAACCAATTCAAAATATAATCTAATCATATAAATAAATTAGATTAAAAAGTGGTTTTGAATTAAAATACAACATTTTACACTATTCATTAAAAAATGAACTTTATCGGAAAGATACCAAAAATTTACACAAAGTAAATTTTGATGTCCCGATTCTTAAAAAGAGTTTTATTTGGTCCAAAATAATGTTTAAGAGTGAACAAAACTATATTTAATGACGGTTATCTATCAAAAGGTGATAAGTGAACCTTTAGTGAAAACTAGGGTATATACGCCTAAAATTGAATTCTTTCCGTATTTTAAGCCTTTATCTTTTATTGTATAAATGTAAAAATATTTAAGAACATATATAATCATATTTTAGTTATTTCTATCCATTCTCGCCATTACAACGGCAACATGTTAACTACCATTTAAAATAATATTATTTTATCATTATAGTGCAACGTAAGATTCCCAAAAAACTCGTTGTTGCGTGTTGGGTACGCCATCGAGCATAGCGTCCCTTTTAAAGTCATTTCAATATTTTATTCACAAATATGGATAAATATAAAGATGACATATTCTTTATTTACCTGGGGTGTTACATCCTTCCCCCCTTTTGGGAATTGCGTCCTCACAATTTTAAAATTGTGCTTGGAAACATCCCTGAATGTCCCACATCGGAACAAGAGTCGGTAAAACAATCACTTTAAAATAAAGAAAGATAAGCACAGAGGTCACCCGAGTTAACCCATACTAGGATTCTAATTAAGAAAATATGGACATGGAGGAGAAAACATAGGGTCATGTTCCGATGGAGAGTGATAGAAAACATGTTTAGGATAAAGTTAACAATAAGAAAATCACAAACTTGTGATGGGTTAAACGGTGTTGGGTTCCCCAGTAGGAAAACATAATAGACAACATTTTTGTTTTAAGTTACTTTTTATTGAGGAATTTATTCATAAGGAAGCATAATCACTTATCATGTTGACTTTCAACTTTTACTAGATTCCTTAGTCAAACTCATATTTTTTCCAAAAGACGAGTATTTAAGGAGACTTGTTCGCATTAAGAGTACTATAATCAACTTCTAGAGAATCACCTAATCCCCAAAAGATAACTATATACATCCCATGTATTTTGGCTTTAACCAAAACCAAAACAAAAAAGGTTAGTATAAGATCAGATAATCCAGAAAAGGATAACCCCTTATAAAAAGAAAATCTATTCTTAATCTCCAAAATTTGTCCAACAAAACCCAAAGTTCAACGAGGACCATCCGATAAACAATTTGTCCATAAAATTCTTCAAAGTAAACCAATATATGATTGAAACCCAAATATTTGAAGGATTTAGTCACATAGTCTTCCAAGTTAAATCGTAACATTTATCTCCAAACAACATCAGTTGCTCCTAAAGTCTCACATTGAAAAGTAATTATCCTAATCACATATCCTCCAAAATCAACTTACTCTTAATTCATAAAATCATATAACTAAAAAGAATCAGTCAAACTAACCAGGGACTTCATGTAGTCCAGTGGTAGGCGATAAATACCAGTCGCACTTTGGTTGTGGGTTCGATTCCCGTAGCATTGTCCGACGCGATAGGTTGTCACACGGTCTGCGTGTTGTCCTTTTTCCAAAACTATATAATTCTCAAATCATTACCCAAAAAGGGATAAAATCATCAAAAATAACCATAACATAATTTAACCTCAATTTAATCTCATGCCTTTCACTTCAATCATAACATATAGTAACCCATAATTACCTCAAAAGTAAGGATCATATAAACCCAAATGGTTCTTTATAACTATGTCCACAAAAGAAAAGATAACTATTACTTGAATAAAATTTGCCTATATTAAACATCAGGGTTACACATAATATAAAAAGTCTTCTAATGTAACCCCATCATCAAAAGAGACTTAATACTCTTATGAATTTCACCCTAACTCTTGAATCCCTTATATGTTGACATTTTACTCATTCAACATTCTTCATGATCCATTATCCATTCCTTTCCAACTTATTCCGAAATACCTCTTTCCTACAAACAAAATCATGAATCATATCCTAAGATTCCAAAATAAGAAAACAATAGTCATGAAATAGTACATACCTTTGATTGGTCATTGTCAGTTTCTTCATCCTCAATGGGAATGACATTAGGTATTGGTAAACGAATATTGGTACGCTCTTGGTGACCCCATTCACGAAACTTCTTCATAGGACATGTGTTTGCATAATGACCATGCACACCACATTTAAAACATTCAATTGATCCCTCAGAAAGAACTTCTTTCCCTTTCCTTGAGTCAACTGGATGCTTCCGTTTTCCATGGAAGGTTCTTGCTTTATGACCTTCATTTCCACATCTATAGCATATTTCTGTCCCTTTGAAACATTTTCCTAGGTGTTTCTTTCCACATCTTTGAAACATAGGTTTTTGAACACACTTACCCTTATGATTATTACCTGTACTTCCGTAGGGATTTGTTTCTTGCATATATGATGCCTTAGAGAAATCTCCAAGGTTTAGGTGGTCAATCATGACTCCAGATAGTTGGTTGAGGATAATTAAAAGAGTTCTCATTGCAGCTCCCATATCATTCAGTTGCTTGCTCAAAAAACTGTCACAGTTTCCTTCACATCCACTGTTACTTTGGTGCCTGCTAGATCCATCCATTTACTAAAACCAAAAAGGTCAGTGTGAGTATATCAAAAAAAACCATCATGTACTAATGAGTAAGATAAAAACTAAGATATACTTACTCATTCACTTTATCTAAAACTAGGACTCTTTCTGAAATCCTAACCATTATGTTAATGCCACATATGCTTAAAGAATACCCTAACCTCTAAAGTTATCTAAACCGACCTCTGATACCAACTATAAGGCCACAGCCTTAAACATTACATAATCTTGAGTTATTCCAAGATTACACATTGAAGATCTTTTCAGGTTTAGAGTTTTAGAGAATTAGATCATGAAACTTTCATTACATTCCACATTTAAACAAAGTGGTTAAATAAAAGACAGTATTCATTCTTCCCATCAACGGAAACATATTTAAAATATAACACGGATTCTTTCTTGACACATCCTTGACACCATCACATCATGTACCTTTCCCTTGACCTGTGAAAAACATTTCAAAAACTTGGGATGAACATAAAAAGCTCAATAAGGGTTATAAAAATATGGAAAGGAAACATGAGTTCATATATACATAAGAATGAAATCATACTTTACCCATAAAACATAGGCATATCAAATCATGAATAAATCATAGAAAACATAAGACATAAAGGTAACTTGAGGCATTCATAACATTCTTACATAGGGAGTAACCCTCTTGGTTACGTTTGGAATACCCATCACAGTATATTCCCTAAATCTCTTCGGAGAAACCTTAACGTTTCACTCCTTCACGTTACCCAATGCATTGGAGAGCTATATCGGGCTCACCCGCCCTTAGTTTATCACGGAACCACCCGTTCTTCATAACAATGCCAAAGAACCATAACATAATCGTATCACATAAACACGAATAAAGGAAACATAACATTTCCTCATTTCAATCACAATATAACATTTTAGGATATTGAAATAATGAATCCATTCAAAAAGAAACCATTTCCAAAACCATTTAAAACATTTAATAAAGATATTTTTGAATCAAAGTGTCCCATACCACCTTGAAGATTTTAACATTTTATACCATTAATATCCATATAAATAAATCCTTAAAACCATTTTGAAAACATGGATATTAATAAGAACAAATAATTAAAACATTTAAAACGATATTTTGGTTAAAGGGGTTTTACCAAAATTAGAGACACTTGAATACAATAATCGAGGAATAACATTTAGTCAGAAATTTATAGTATCATGAGAATAAAAGGATTCAAGATATAATACTCCAAAGGACAGTATATACACCATATAAGAGTGAATTTGTGCATAACAACAATGAACCCTTAATAGAAATGTCAAATGTGATGAAATCCCTTATAAAGAAGGTATCCTTAAATTAAGGACAAATAAATCTCAAAAATATGTGTGAAAAATATATATACACCCAATATAAGTGGATATAAAGTGTAAAAAAATAAAAGGACATTCACACATATTCAATGGATGACATATTCAATGACTACAAGTTGAACCCAAAGAAATCGAAATTGGGTTAAAAAGTTCCCTTGACAGCCTAACGGCATCACATCAAAATGAGTTGATGAGAGATAAAAAGTGTATCTCATCACTTGGAAATAAAATTTACATCAATAAGGATGTATGAGAACATATCCCAACTTAAAATATGTAAATTAAAAGACCCAATAAAAGAAGTCTTTTAAAAAAGAGGAGGGTGAAAGGTTCCCTTACCGACTTGGGTATCTTTCAAAACATACACCCCATGAAAGAAAGACAATAGGTCATTGATTTAAATACTCATAAACAAAAGTATATTACACAAAGAGTAGAATAATGGGCATTAAATACACCACTCAATGGAATTTGTGGCAAATGTAGCATAAATCTCACGGGAATAAAAGTGAGATGAAAAATCCCTTACGAAAACTCGGCAGCCTAACGACGCCAAATAAAACTTTTGAATATGGATTGCTGAGATAAAATAGAGTATCCCATCATATTACAATAGAATTTACAGCATGTTGAATATAAAAGAAAATCCCCCAACATTGCAAGGAGGAGTTTAAAAGAAGTGACATAAAGGAGAGTACTTAAAAGGAAAGAGAGAGGTTAGATCTCTTACGAAAGTTCGGCAGCCTAACGGCGCCACTCAAAACATCCAAAATGGATTGATGAGAGAGAATAGGGTCTATAATCACATGAACATAAAAATTACAGTAAATTTAATATAAAAGAACACCCCAATCATAAGAAAGATGAGCTTAAAATAAATGACATAAAAGAGTGTACTTAAAAAGAAAGAGAGTTGTAGGATCCCTTACCTCGGGTCCGACTTTGACTCGATCGTTCTTTAATCTCCTGAATAATAAACTTGAGTTAATTTCTACTTCCTTAAGAATAATTTTCAAGTTAATTATTCCTTTTATATAACTTATTACCATGTTATACACAATATGTAATCATTAAGTTAATAATGATTGTTTTGTCGATATTTGGTTCATAAGTCGAAAGTGGACTTCTTACAATTACATGTTGTTCGTGTGGCCAAATGTTTATTATATACAGTATTGTATTCATTATTTAGATATAATACATGTCATATATATCCATTACATGCATGCATTTATAACATTACATACTTATTTAGAGGTAAGAAATGAAATGCACCGTTCATGGAGACGGTAAGCCGTACGTACGCATGAACGATAATTTCATTTCTATTTCGTATTTTATAGAATGGAATAATAATGATATAAAGGTATATTATAATTCCAGTATAATATCATATATAATATCATAGTTCCATCCTTTATACATCCCACATATGGTATTTAACGAATCAAATCACTTTGAGGGGGCGGTAGTCCGCACTTCCTTAAATGAAGATATCGTGTTTACCCATAATGGAAACCATAAAGGTAAGACAAAAATGAAAAATACAGAAGCATAAATAAAACATAAACATATTATATATCATATATAAAAATAGTGACATCATAATGGCCACCTTTGAAGGTGTTAAATGAGTATTGAACAATCATCGTTTCGGGAGGCAGAATTTCACCATCCACGGAAACCGTATGTTATTTAACCATTTGATGTAGTTGTGTGAGAGTGTAGCTCGAATAAATCTTATAACAACATCATATTATTTTGAATATACTGGTGTTGTTACAAAAGAAGTAAATAAAAAGAGTTTAGGGGGTTGGAGAAGCAAAATAAAAGAAATGAACATGAGAGAATGAATTACCTTTAAAAGTGTAACTCCTTTTGATTTGAGCCTAAAGGCTTCCATTGAAATGATTCTACCCAAAGGGAATCCTCTAGGATGAGGAGAGGGATGTGTAGAGAGTAAATGGGCAGGGGTTGGCCGATCCAAAGGCTTGAGGAGTGTGTTAAATGAGGTAGAGGTGGGGGCCTTTTATAAGAGGAGAGGAGGGGCACTTTTGGAAAGTAAAGAAATATTACTTTATTTGAAAATGTTTTTTGGTTTCAAAAGGTCCCACATTGATATAATTAGTGGATAAGGTGATAAGGCTTCGAAATCCACTCATCCAATAAGTTTTGGAAATTTGTAGTTCATAGATTTTACATTAGCTTTCCATTTTATTTAAATCGTCAAATAATGATGTCATCGCTGCATCATTATTATGTCATAGATAATTTAATTTATTTAATGTCTAAAAATTATAAAAAAAATACTATGATGTATGAAATCTTTTTATCTTTCCAATGAATATTTATAATAAAAAATATGACTTGTATAACCCCACTTAAAATTTTTTTTAGTAAAACATATCATGTTTGTGTCAATTTGACTTTTACATTAAATAAAATGTTATTTATGTCATTTCCCAACCAAAGTGGATCCATGGGGTCCCCAAGTTGACCCATGGCTTTTCATGGTCGTCCATGATACAACAAATGAGGGTAAGACATGTGTCAAGCTCATCTCATTTTATTAAAGCATTATTTTTACCTTAAACTACACTAATTACCACTAATCGCGATTAAAAACTTAATAAGTTACTATTCACCAAAAAAATTATTTTAATCTCATTGAACCACATTTTACTTCTTAATGACAACCATGTATGTCGGATTTTTGAAAATCAAAACACAATGATGGAATGATTTCATTTAAATGGAAAATCAGTTTTTATAAGTACCACTTAGTGGTTTAACTATTCATCAAAAATTGAAGTTTTTCAGAAAAATCCCAAAAATTCACCCTAAGCTATATTTGATATTCTGAATTCAAAAATGAAGTCCGTTTTAAAAAATTCAAAACATATAAGTCACATTAATTAATTTAATAATTAATTCCCACTGTCATGACAAATATCGTGTTTTATGAAACAATAAGTATCAAAAGATTGACACTAGTTTAAGTCTGATTTCAAAGTGAAATTGATTCCAACGACCACTATTGGATTTAATGGTAAAAATATTTTATAATTTCACTTTAAAAACAATTCAAAATATATTCTAATCATATAAATAAATTATATTAAAAAGTGGTTTTGAATTAAAATACAACATTTTACACTATTCATTAAAAAAATGAACTTTATCGGAAAGATACCAAAAATTTACACAAGGTAAATTTTGATGTCCCGATTCTTAATAAGAGTTTTATTTGGTCCAAAAGAATGTTTAAGAGTGAAAAAAACTATATTTAATGACGGTTCTCCATCAAAAGATGATAAGTGAACCTTTAGTGAAAACTAGGGCATATACGCCTAAAATTGAATTCTTTCCGTATTTTATGCCTTTATCTTTTATTGTATAAATGTAAAAATATTTAAGAACATATATAATCATATTTTAGTTATTTCTATCCATTCCCGCCATTACAACGGCTACATGTTAACTACCATTTAAAATAATATTATTTTATCATTAGAGTGCAACGTAAGATTCCCAAGAAACTCATTGTTGCGTGTTGGGTATGCCATCGAGCATAGCGTCCCATTTAAAGTCATTTCAATATTTTATTCACAAATATGGATAAATATAAAGATGACATATTCTTTATTTACCTGGGGTGTTACATTGTAAATTTCCTTAGTTGAGGGTACGTTAACCTACTGAATAATAGTTAACTCATTGTTATTAAATTATAAAATAACCACATACTTAAATATGATATCATATATGATCTTCTAATATTGCTTTGTTAATAATATTTTAGTAGTATCATTGTTCTGGGTGTTAACTGATACATTTTCCATTATATGATTTGTTTTTTAAGACATGTTTGTTATGGATAGGATTTATTTGATTCTTATCCAGAATTATATTATGTTCTTAATCATTATTTTTAATTAAAATATTCAAATTATTCTTGAATGGATGGCGAATGAATTTCATCGCGTTCGTGGAGACGGTAATCCGTACGTACGTACGAGCGAAAATATCATTCTATTAGTGGTGAGATCATATGTAAATGGATGGTATATCATATATATAGAATCCTTAACATGTTATATTTATTATTTAAATTAGTTATACTGATTATTATACCCATCCAAATAATGAACTGTTTGAATAATAACTACACCACGACGTGGAGAGAATAAGCCGTGCATATGCACGTATGGTGACTTTATCATTCATAGGATTGATAGAATAATGAATATGGTTGTATATATATATATAATAACATCACAATATGTATAAGGTACTGTATTTATTATTTTGGTATGGAAACAACAATGAAATAGGATGTGGAAGAAGAAGATAACTTTGAAAGTGGTGATGAAATTATTACCTCTTCATCGGGTTCATCCATTTGATTTTATTAAATGTGCCCATTAGGTTTGCTTTATGATCATATTAAGGCCAATAAGATGAATTTATGTTAGTTTTTTGGATATTTGGGTAGGGTTTAGCCAAGACAAATGGCATTGGAGGTGTGAAATTAAGAGAAGAGGAAGTACCCTTTTATAAGAGAGGTGAGAGTCACCTTAAGAAAAAAATGAAATATTATATTATTATACAATCATATTCGGTTTATAATGGCTCCAAAAGGATTTATTTCTAAGATTAGGTGAGTGTAGGTCAAAAATATCTCAACCAATATGTTTCAGATAGGTTTAGGTAACCATATTAACCTTATCTTTTAGATTTAACTCTTAATTAAATAGTATAACTTTTACCATGTATTCTTGTATTATTAAAATAAATGGTTAATAAACATACTATAAAAAGATAATATAACCCCAAGTGGTTCATTATTAATATATATAACCTTATCTAAGTCATTTCGCGGAACCATGGATTTTTAGGAATATTATATTAATTTATAATATAGTATTTGGTTTCAAAACTCATTTATGTCAATTTTGTCACAATTTTGCATTTTGTTTTTATGAAAGTCATAAATACTTTATCACTTTAAACAAAATATATTTAACCAACCATAAAATTTCATATTAATATCTAAAATTAGTGGAATTCATCAGAAGTCCCAATTTATAGTTATTTGGATATTTAAAATATCAATTATTTTAATCTTTCATTAATAAGGGAATTACTGCATCATCATTGTATTATAAATAAATTTATTTATATAATGTCTAAAAATTATAAATAAAATACCATTATGTAGAATTTTTTTTTATTTTTAATGAATATTTATATTTGAATTTATTTTGTGAATAACTCTATATTAAAAATGGTTTAGTTATTAAACTTTGAATATAACACTTTTAACTCTTCTTTAAATAAAATAATAATAAAAGTCCTAATCGGATTAACGTGGACCAAAAGGATCATATTTTATTAATATGGTTGGATTTTATCGAAATAAACTTATAAAACAGAATTTGTATATGTGTTAGAATAATTATAATATCATTTTTTACCTTTAATTACCATATTTACTTTTAACTATTGTAAATATCAGTCAAAAGTTACTATTCACCAAAATATATTTTAATCTTATTAAAATGCATTTTTATTAATAATTTCAATCGAGTCTCTCAGAGTTTTGAAATTCAATTCATAGAAGTAGTAAATTTTTTTTCAAATTTTCAAATGTGCCTAGAAGGTGGGTAAAAGATGGTAAAAAGTTCAATAAAGTTTTATATATCAAATATTATTATAAAATGACTCCAATGAATTAAATTGAACATATATAGGCATTATGTATCAATTTTTAACTAATTTAAATTTAAATAAAATATTTATTATTTAAATAACAATTCGGTTTTAAACAGTGACGGAGTATTTTTCACTATTCATCCAAAAAATTGAATGTTTTAGGAAAAATACAAAAAATTTCACCCTATGTTAATTTTGATATTCCAAAACCAAAAATTAAGTGAATTTTGAATAATAAAATTTATAAAATTTCAAAAGGTGGGTATTACTATTCATAACATCTTGTTTGATTGGCTGTGGTGTGTTAGAACTCGAAGTTGTGTACATCACAAACAATTGTATTATTCAAAGTGAACCGTACTGTGGAAGATTTGGGTGTTACATTCGCCCCTCATTCAAATAATTTATACCTCAAAATTTCTAGAATATTACGGCATAAAATCATTCGGGTTGTTCTTCATCATCAGTTCCTTCAGTTCCCAGGTTTCCTCTTCCATCTTATGGTTTCTCTATTGAACTTTCACCAAACGGGTCGTCTAGTTTCTCATCACATGTTCTCTGGTATCGAGAATCTTGACAAGCACTTCACAATAATACATATGGGGTTCCATTTCTCTTTCTTCAAAAGTGAGAACATGCGTTGGGTCAAGCATGTATTTTCTTAATAGTGATATGTGTTACACATCAGGAACATTGGAGAGACTTGGCGGCATTTCCAAATGATAAGCTATAACTCCAATTCGTTCTAGAATTTTGAAAGGCCCAATGTACCTTAGACAAAATTTTCCTTTCCTACTAAATCGTATAACACCCTTCCATGGAGATTCCTTCATGAAAACATTATCACCTACTAAAAATTCCAAATCCTTCCATCAGTTATTGACATAGCTCTTTTGCCGACATTGAGATGATTTAATGGGGGTTTGGATAATTTTTACCATTTCCATTTTTTCCTCAACATGTTCTGGGCCTACGAGTATTCTTTCACCAACATCATCCCAAAAGGATAGTGTGAGACATCTCTTTCCATATAATGATTCATATGGTGCCATCTGAATACTTGAATGGAAGCTATTTTTATAAGAAAATTATACCAGAGGTAAATATTGATCCCACATATGTTGAAAGTCATGTGAGAAAGATATCAGCATGTATTCTATGTTTTGAATAGTCTGTTCTGATTGTCCATCATTTTGGGGGTGGTAGGAAGTTCTTAAACAATGATCAGTATCCAAGCCCTTCTGATGACTTTTACCGAATCTTGATGTAAAACAGGGATCACGATCAGAAATAATCGATAGGGGTACTCCATGAAGTCTTAAAACATCATTAATATATAGTCTTCCTAGACGTTCATGTGGTAAATCTTCTCTTAAATAAAGAAAATGTAATGACTGGGTAAGATGATCAACAAATACCCATATTGCATCATTCCTTCTAGGAGTCTTTGGTAGTCCCATTAAAAAGCCAATCATAATATCATCCCATTTCCACATGGATATGGAAAGAGGTTTCATGACTCCTCTATGTTGTTGTCTTCCAGCTTTAACTTGTTGACAAACCATACATCTTGACATATAATCAAAAATCTCTCTCTTTATATGGTCCCACCAAAAATGTTCCTTCAAATCTATATACATGTTAGTGCTACTGGGGTGTATAGTGAAATTATATCTATGAGAATCATCCAACAATTATCTTTTTAGACAAGGTATATGAAGAACACAATGCCTCTTCCAAAATTTCAAAAGTCCATTTTCATATACAAAGTCGATCAATCTCCCATCGTACACAGGTTTAATTTTATTTTGAAACACTTCATCATCAGTCTGGCAACTTTTTATCCTTTCTAATAATGATGGTTTAGAAACCCTTTAAAAAAGAATTGATGTTTCACCTTCCATGATTATTCCCATATCTATCTTTACTAGATCCATGAACATAGGATCCCTTTCATCCCTCATAGGGTTCAAAACTGCATGATCTTTTTTGGTCAAAGAATCTTCCACCTTATTTTCCTTCCCCGGGTGGCAGTGTATAGTTCAATCATAATCCTTGAGTAGTTCGAGACATCGTATTTTCCTCATGTTGAGTTATTTCTATGATGAAAAAACATTTCAAACTCTTTTTATTAGACAATATCTCACATTTATCACCATAGATATAATGTCTCCATATCATCTAAAAAATGAATAAAGCTAATAACTCAAGATCATGAGTGGGATAGTTTTGTTCATGAATTTTTAGTTGTCAGGATGCATAGGGGATAAATCTATCCTTTAGTATAAGGACCCAACCAAGTTTTTTCTATGAAGAATCACTATAAATAACAAACCCATCATTCCCATATGGTAGATTCAAGATAAGAGAATTGAATAATCTTTTGTCCATTTCATCAAAACATTCCTCGCACTATTTTGGCCAAACAAATTTTACCCCTTTACATGTGAGCTAGGTTAATGGGTTAGCCAATCTAGAAAACATCTCGATGAAACACCGATAATAACCTACTAAACCAATAAAACTATGTACATCAGTTATACTCATTAGTTCTGGCCATTCTTGTATTGATATTTTCTTAGAAGGATCAAAAGATATTCCATGCTTAGAGAAAATATGGCCAAGAAATTTTTTTTCCTAAAGTCAGAATTCACACTTGCTAAACTTCCCATATAATTCATTTCTTTTAAGGGTTTTCAGAATATTGCACAATTGATTTTCATGATCTTCATATCTTTTGGATTAAACCATGATATCATAAATAAATAACACTACAAATTCATCAAGATATTCTTTGAAAACTCTATTAATTAGATCCTTGAAACAGAGGGTTCATTAGTCCATCCAAAAGGCATTACTGTATACTTGCAATGCCTGTACCTAGTTCGAAATGTTGTTTCTCGAATGTCTTACTTCATCACACACAACTTATGATATCTAAATCGAAGTTCAATCTTTGAAAAATATTGATCTCCATGAATTTGATCGAATAAATCATCAATGCGGGGTATGAGATACTTATTCTTTATTATATAGAATTGATCTCCCTATACCTAATTCATGACCCCATAGATCCATATTTTGTATTAACAAAAAGAATGGGGGATCCCCATGGAGAAACCCTAGGTAGAATAAACCATTTATTACTCATTTCCTCTAGTTGTTTATTTTGTTCCACTAATTCCACAGTGCCCATTCTATAAGAGGTCTTCAATATGGGCCATGATCAAGTAATTAAATCAATTGAAAACTCAATTTCTCATTTAGATGGTGTCTAGGTAAATTCAATGGAAACACATCAACAAATTCATGCACAATAGGTACATCATATATTTTAACATTCATCTCCTAACCCATAGTTATTTCATTACCTTACTCCGCAATAATTGAATTTAGTTGAACAACTACGGGTGGATCAAGATAAGAATCTGGTGGTGATGTTTATGCTCTAAAGATAAGGTACTGCTTATCATTGTCGTAAATTGTAATCTCATTCTTATAATAATAAATTTTCACATCATGGTCTGAAATCCAATCCATACCAATGATTATATCAAATTAAATCATGAGTAAGATGATGAGATCATCATATATAGAACATTTATATGCCTTAATGTGGACTGATTCATAAAACCTTGTTACAATGATACTTGTCTTAAGAGTTTTTACTGAAAAATTACTTGTTAAATCAAATTAGAAATATCAAATTTTCCTAAAAAACAAGGAAGATATGAAACAAGGTGAGGATAATGAATCAAATAATGCATTCTCTAAATTTGAGAAAACTATTAAATTACTTTCCACCATGTCATTCGAAGTTTCATCCTCTGCAGTAGTGATCTCATAAGCTTGGACTTGCTCCCTCACCCTTTTTTGAGGTATGTTTCATTGGGGATTAGGAAATTCATTTTCATAATGCCTTATTTCTCAATAATTGTAGCATTCAAAATCGACGACCTATTTCTTTCCCATATACTCACATGATTGGTGGCCTTTTTCACCACACTAGTTTGTCTCATGATACCTACCGATTCATTGAGGAGCAATAGTAGGCTCAATTTGTCACTTATAAGTAAAATTCATTCCTCATATGAAAAGGTTGAAACATAACATTAACATTTGTGTTAAAAATAGCATATGAAAGGTCAATAATTTATCCATAAACCAAGAATCGTATGAAAATAACACATCCAGAGTCAATCATTTCAGAAAACCTTCAATACAATATGAATGATTATATCATAATAATTCAACTTCAAACAAGTGTAAACTCTATCAAATGATGTTGACATAGATGAAATCAAAACTATTTGAGAGAAATATCTCTTTCTTTTTTTAAATCATTTAAAAGTAACATAATTATCAAATAAGACATTTATTTTAAAAAAATTTCTTGTAAGCTTAAAAGGGAAGATTCAAAGGTGTTATAACTGCATAAAATAGCTAGACCCGTCGTATAAGGTAAACAACATTCTTTCCTTAATTATATCGAAAAGGTCGTAAAAGACCTTATGTGGAAAAGGACTGAAAGCTTCCTTTATATACATTCTATAAAAATCCAAACATGTGTATAAATTAAATTAACCAATAGTTTAGGAAATATAATAAATGTTTTGAAATACATTTTTACGAAACATGGATGTGGATGATAAAGAGGTCCCAGTAGATACAAGCATATAAACAACCTCAGATAATGGAGTGATTGTAGAATTAACCCTTCCCTTGTACTTTTCCTTGGTCAAGGGTATGTTAACCTATTATATAATAGTTAAATTATTTTTATTAAATTATAAAGGAACCACATACATAAATATGATATCATATACGATCTTCTAATATTGCATTGTTAATAATAGTTTAGTAGTATCATTGTTTCGGGTCTTAACTGATTCGGTTACCTATATATGATTGGTTAGGTAAGCAATATTTGTTATGGATATGATGTATTTGATTTATATACAGATTGATATTATGTTCTTAAAAATTATTTTTATTCATAAAATGAAAATTATTTTTGAATGATTATGATGGAAAATGAATTTCATCGCGTTCGTGGAGATGATAATCCATACGTACACATGAGCGACAATATCATTCAATTGATGGTGAAATCATATGTAATTAGATGGTATATCATAAATAAAGAATAATTAACATGTTATATTTATTATTTAAATCAGTTATACTTATTATTATACCCATCCAAATAATGAGGGGTTTGAATAAAAACTACACCACGACGTGGAGATGGTAAGCTGTTCGTACGCACGTATGGTGACATTGTTATTCATAGGATTGATATTAATATTAATATGTCTATAACATATTTAAAAAAATATCATAGTATTTAGAAGGTTCTGGAGTTTGTATTCTGATATGGAAGCAAAAAATAAAGAGGATGTGGAAGAAGAAGATAACTTTGAAAGAGGTGATGAAATTACTACCTCTTCTTCGGGTGATTCATTTTAATTTGATCAAAAGTGCACCTTAGGTTAGCTTTATGACCAAATTAAGGGCTCTAAGATGAATTGAGGGTAGTTGGGAGGATTTTTGGGCAGGGTTTGGCTCAGCCAAAAGGCTTTGGTGGTGTGAAATTAAGAGAAGGGGAAGTACCCTTTTATAAGAAATGTGAGGGTCACTTTAGGAAAACCTTGAAATATTAGTTTATTATACAATCATATTCGATTTATAATTTCCCCAAAATAATTTATTTCGAGACTATGGTGGGGTTGGGTCGAAAACATCTCAACCAATCGGTTTTAGAAAGGTTTAGGTCACCATATTAACCTTATCTTTTAGATTAAACTCTATGTTAAATAATTTAACTTTTACAATGTATTCATGTATTATTATAATAAATGGTTAAAAAACATACAATAAAAATCCATGCGAACCCCAACAGGTTCATTATTAACATATCTAAACATATATAAGTCCTTTGGCCAAACCTATGATTTTTAGGAATATTATATCAAATAATAATATTGTATTTGTTTTACAAACTCATTTATGTCAATTTTGACACTATTTGGAATTTTTTGTGTGAAAGTCATTACAACCATATCACTTCAAGAAAAATTATTTAAGCAACCCTACTTTATCATATTAACCTAGAATTTTTTTTTAATTCTTCATAAGTCTCAATTTAAAATTATTTGGATATTTATAATAACAATTATTGTAATCTTTCATTATTAAGGTAATTACTGCATCATCATTGTATCATAAATAAATTTAATTATTTAATGTATAATAATTATAAATAAAATAAAATATTGTAGGAAATACTTTTATATTTTTAAATAATTTTTATAGTCTTATTTATATTATTTATAACTCAATATTCAAAATGGGTTAGTTGTAAAACATTGAATTTATCACATCTAACTCTTCTTAAAATAAAATAATAATAAATGTCCAAATCTAATCCATGTTGACCAAAAAGATCATATTTTTTTCCAAAGTGTGATTTTGGTCTAAATACTCTTATCCAATAGAAATAGAACATGTGTTAGGGTAGTTATATAATCATTGTTTATCTTTAATTATCCAATTTACTTTTAACCGTGGTAAATAAGTCAAAAGTTACTATTCAACAAAAATTATTTTCATCTAATTGAACCACATTTTACATACTGTTGTCAACTATGTCTCTCTGCTTCCTTAAATTTAATTCACAAAAGGTGTAAAAGTATGTTTTATTCTAATTTGCAAATACACCTAGAAGGTGGGTAAAAGACGGTAAAAAGTTCAAAAAAATTGTATGTATCTAGTATTATTATGAAATGACTCCAATGAATTAAATTTAACATATATTGGTATTATGTATCTATATTTTATCTAATATAAATTTAAATAAAATATTAATTATTTAAATAAAAATCCAATTTAAAAAATGTAGTGTTTTTCATTATTTATAAATAAATTGAATGTTTTTAGAAAAATACCAAAAATTCACCCTAAGATAATATTGATATTCCGAATCAAAAAATGAAGTCCATTTTGAAAAATAAAATTTATAAAATTTTAAAAAGTGGATATTACAATTCACAATGACTAGTTTGATTGATTGTGGTGTGTTAGAACTCGAAGTTGCGTACAACGCAAGCTATTCTATTGCCCAAAGAGAAGAATACCATGGATTCTTAGGGTGTTACAATTGACTAAGAATGTTGAAAATGATCTAAGACAGAGATATGGATTCCCTGGAAGCTATGTAGAAAATTTCATTCACAAGGTGACACCGACTCCTAGTGTTTTCAAAAATTTTGGAGTCCAAAATTTGGAGTTTGTATAGCATTGGGAAAAGGATATTTCCTTGAAGGACTTATTAAAATATGTAAAAGACATTATTTTAATGAATATAGGATTCACAATGGGTGTTTCATGAAGTATTATAGATTGTAGTCGGTGATCTAAGTGACAACGATGAGCATCACGAATGATGCTGGTGAGGAACATCAAAAGTGGAGTATCACGGTGGTGCAAATGTTTTTATGGAAGCTCTTTGATAATGAAAATAATAATGAGTGGAAAATTTCCATGGAGCATCATGAAAAAGGGATTATCATGTCTGAAAAGTGGGAGCATCATAAAATGGGGATGATGTGGGAGAAAGGCTACAAAATTAGTGGAAACATCTATAAATATTCCTCTACCCACTATAGAAAATTTGTGAGACATTAAAAAAATTATAACGATCCAAAATTGAGATGGTGGTTCATGAAGGGTCCTTCTTGAAGGGTGTTCTGTGAAGGTGATATGTGAAGAAGTTTGTGAATGTAGTAAAATACAACCTTACATTATGAGCATCATGAATGTATGGAAATTCACGAAGGCTATGTAAGCTTCGAGAATGGAATGGGATTCATGGAGGTTATTTGTGCTGCATGGAAGATGTGTGATTCATGATGTATAAGTGAGATTTTAATATTTTAGGTCCTTTTCAAATGCTATTTGTGCTTTGTGAAAGAGGAGATTCATGAAGGTAGTGATCATTACGAATTTTTTTTAGAAGGCATTCCACATTACATCTATTAATAATGGGTGTTTGTCTATTGGATGACAGTTGAACATCAATAGAGAATCCATATAAAACTAATTATGCATTCATTAGAGATAATAAAAGGCTCTACAAGTTAGTAAACTCTAGGTGAATCCCTTCTAATAGAAGTGGGAAAAGGATGAGGAATATGGTGATCCATTCTATTGGAAGTGAGGTTGTAAAGAGACATATGGGGAGACCCTTGGGAATGCAGTGAGTAGACCCTAGATCTTACAAAGGCAGAGAGCGTGGGTAAAGATGAGATCTAGAATGAACTTGAATTCCTAGTAGTAGGCCTTAGTTTATTTGGTACAATCAACACATTATTCTTGTATGCTCCTTGGACGTAACCCAGTGAGTGTGAACCAAGTAAATTTTATGTCTATCATGCATTATTGAAATTGTATTCGTACATTTCTGTGGGAAAGAGTGATTATAGTGTATTGTTTTATGAAAAAACAAGATCCAAAGTGGCGGATTTTTTAATCTATCATACCCGGAATCAACACCCCCCCCCCCCCCACAATAAGGGTATTTAACCGTATTGGTCTAACAATTGGTATCAAATGAAATGGTTTAAATTTATTGTCTCTTCTTCGATAGAATAAATAGAGTTTGTTAATAAAAAATGGATTCTGATCATCAATGGGAACAATTTTTGATTATGATGGAATTAGATTAAAATATATCTTTGATCATTATGAATGGATGTCTCTAGATTGACTATGCATGGAATATTAGCTAATATCGATAGTGGTGCTTTATCAGAAGCTGGATGAAGTAAATTGGATTCTAATTCTACAGGAATCAATGATTTATGAGGATACCTATTTAATTTCATTTGTAATAATGTGATTTCATGTAAGGAATCAAATGATATGTGGGAGAAGTTGTTGTATATTTATAAGGGTGACTCAAAAGTTAGAGAGCCAATGATGTAAGTTCAATAGAACAAAAATGAGGATATTAGAATGAATGAAAATGATTCTTTTGTACATTATTTGACTTGGTGAATGTTTTTTTTGTAAGACATGTGCGAGGTCAAAAAATTATTGAAGATATAATGATTTTTAAGTGGATCTTGAGAAAACTTCCACCTTGGTTTAATCCAAAGGTTTCATTATTGGAAGATAAATATCCAAATGACCTGACATTGGATAGCTTACACAATTCTCATGTAGAATATGAAATGGGAAATTATGAAAACAATGTTGAGAAAAGGGTAACTCCAAAGAAGTGGCATTCAAGGCCATGAAGAATATCACCATTAAAGATGGACCGGAAGAGGATGATATAGATGAGGTGATGCCATTACATTCATTAAATCTTCATAGAGGAAAAGAAATGTTCAAAGGTAAACTACTTCCTTCATGATTTAGAAGTGGAAAGTTTGTAAATCATGCATCAAGGATAATGAAATAGTTTCAAGAAGATGAAGAGGATGATTTTGAAATTCCTAGGAAGAAGTTATTATCCAACATGAATGTTAAGAAACATTTTATGAAAACATTCATCAAAAATAAAAATATGCTTTCCAACAGGGATGAATGTTCTGAAGAACATGTGGTAGTAGAGCTAGAGGATTGTAAAGATAATATTAAATATGTTGGGATGGTAGTTGTTGGAAATTCCCAAACTAGGGAAGAGAGTGAAAATGAAGAATAAGAAGTATAAGGAATATTTGACCTTCAAGTTGAATTCCAATCATCTCTTGAAGATATATATGTTTGGAGAGACAAAATAAATAAATCCAACAAAGTGGTACTTGATTCCAAAATTTATATACAACAATAAGAATACCAACAGTTTGAGTTGAATAAGGAAATTGAAAAAATAATTTCATCAATTCTAGAGTCGCTGGAAATAGTTGTTAATTACAAGCTCAATATTGAGGAACTGAAAAGGGAAATTGATAGTTTGATTAACAAAGAAAAGATCAAATAAAGGAAATCAATGAACTTGAAGAGGATGTTTTCATCTTGCATGAAATTGTTAAGGACCAGGAAAAGCTCATAAATCATGGTATGAAATCAGGAAAGAAGATCATTTAGGAAACATAGATGATGCATTTGTATCATAGAGGTTTAGAAGAACAAAAGAAATAGAAAATTCCAAATGATAAGGATGATAAGAGGGTGGATAAAAAAACAAGAGGTGTGATGATTAATGTAAGACCACAAGAAGACGCATTGAAATTGAATATTGATTTGGGTATGAAAAAGAGTCAGAATATTTAGACAACCAGCTACAAAACTAGTGGTGTAAAAGTGACACAAATAAATGAACCTCACATTAGGTGTTATTGCTATGGAAATATAGTACACTCAAAAAATGTGTGTTCTATAGTGACGAGATATCTAAGGGAACAAGAAAAAAAATGGAAGCCAAATAAAATGAAATACTCTATACCATCATTCTAGGGTCGCTGTTTTTTTGGTTTAGAGGATTTATTCACATGACTAGATACTGTACATCAACCATGAATGGGAATGTGCTGAAGTAGAATCAAACTGGTTGAAAATAGAAACTCTATGAACCATCAAGTGAGCTGAAAAGTGAAAAATTGGTTTATAGTATTGTATAATGAAGATGTTTAATTATACACTAAGGTAGATAATGACCATCAATCCATACCAGGTACAATTTCAAAATCATGGGTCAATAAGACAACATATGAACAAGAATAGGTTGAAGAGATTTATTTTGAAGCATTAGATCACACTGGAATATAGATCTCTGATAGTGGATTCACCTTTTATATCGTAGGAAATAAGGATTTTATGACCAGAATCAGGGATGATAAATAAGGTGTCGAATGATTTTGAAATGATGAAGGATTGAAAATTATAGGCACTTGAAAATCAAAGAATGGTGGAAAAGTTACGATATGTGTAGATGTATAATTTTGTTTACGTTCTCTACCATAAATCTCTATGTTTTAGTAATTTATGTAACTCAAGATCTACAATACGATTTTCCAAGAAATTTTTTGTAATCATGGAAAAATATGGTGTAGTTTTTTTGTTGGGAAAGTGTACGAAATAGAATCTTTTCCTTGTGAGCAGAAAAGAAGATATTTGTTTCTTATCCATGGAAGAAGAAAACAAGATATGGTATAAATGTCTTGGACATTTGAGATAAATATCCTTGTAAGATCTGAAACATATGATGCCACTTTAGACCTCACTATATTATCATGTTATCATACTCAAACGGTTTATGCTTGTCAATAAGGAATGATCATCCGAAATGAATATAATGAAAAATAGAAGTAGTCAACAAAATTTCTTGATTTTGTGTATATTGTGGTGTGAAAATCATATTCACCAAGATATATTGATGAGAGGGGATAATATGTTATCTTCATTGATCATTTTGGTAGAATAGTGTGGGTATCAATCATCACCCACATGTTTAAGGTGTTATGTTTCATTACAAAATATTGATGGAATGCTGACATGATTATTGGTTAGAAAAACTAAATGATCAAAAAAGAAAATGGAACTGAGTTAAAAATTTTCCAATTGAAGAATTATATCAGGAAACATTGGATAATGAAATATGTTTCAGTAGTAATTACTCCACATAAGAATAGATTAGTTGAGAGAATCAATCAGATGGTCACCAACATGTCTAGACCATTTATTATTGAGAAGGATCTTCCAAAGAAATTTTAGAAAGAAGTAGTGAAGACATCATTCTACACATAGAGTAGAACGTTACTGTCTCTGAAAGAAGAGAAGACCCCATATGTGCTATGGTATTAAAAAATTCTATCATTGAATTAATTTTGAGTCTTCATATGTAAGTGTTTTTTTCTAAATAGGAAGAAACATAGGAAGTTTCAGTCCCATGAAAATGTAGGGATAATTATTTTCCACTAAAACAAAACAAAAGAGTATAAATTCTTCAATAAGTTGTAGGTAAAGGTAGTTAAAATACATGATGTCACTATGGTGGAAATGAGATGAATATTTAGCATATAAATGATCAGAATAATGTGGATAATGATAAAGAGATAAAATTATTTGGGGATTTTCTGGTTCCAGAGACTGATTCCGAATATGATTCAGAAAATGAAAATGTTTATTAGAATTAAATATCTTTACAAAGATAGAATAGATGGGATAAAATAGATAGGAAAAACATAATTAGTGATTAGATACTACCGGTGCAAACAAGTAGGATAAAGAATCTATAGAATGAATCTTACTTATCTTATGTATTGCCTAAATGTTTTGATGAAGAAACTGGTGATGATAATTTGGTTCCGGCTATGAATGAAGTGCATCACCAAATTGAGGAGAATCAAACATGGTAGATTATTTTGAGGCCAACAGATAAGAAAGTTATTAGGACTACTGGTTCTTTTGCAACGAAATGAATGAATATGGTAAGGTAATTTGAAAAAAAATCATGGATAATATGCAAAGGGTAATCCCAAATAGAGGGTATTGATATTGATGAAAAAAATTCACATTTTGAAAGGCTAGAAATAATCTTATTATTCTATTCCATAACTGTGAAAATAATGTTTAGGGTTTTCCAAATGGATATAAAGTCAGTATTACTGAATAGGGTTCAAGAATAAGATCTTTATACTATGTTTCTAGATGGTTTTCTCAAGAATGAACATGATAATAAACTTTATCAATTAAATAAGGCTTTGTATGAATTGAAAAAAGTAAAAATTTCATGGAATTCATTGCTAGATCAATTTATGAAATGCTTGGGTTTTAGTGAGGCATATTTGACTAAAATCTATATGTCAACCATGATAGAGATAAAAGGCTGATGGTGATAGTATATGATGATTCCATAATCTTTTGGATTATTAGATGAAGCATAGTGTAGACAGTTTTCGGAATTCCGGAAAAGTGAGTTTGAAATGTCAATGATTGGTGAACTCGTTTTTTTTCTGCGTTTATTTGTAACCTTGAAAAATAATGGAACATTCATTTCTCAATATAAATATTACATGGATATTTTTAGAATATTTTTAATCTATAATTCCATGGAGATGATTACTTTGGTGGCTACCCAGATGAAACTGTCACAAGAAGATGAATGCAATGAAGTTAAAGCCACTTAATACAAGCAGATCACTGGAATCTTGTTGTAATTGACAGTGACATAACCAAATATTATTTTTTCCACATGTGAAGTAGTGTGGTATCAAAGAAACCCCAAGGAAAGACACATGATAGTAGTGAAAAGATGACTTTGTTATATCTATGGCACTACGAATGTACGATTGATGTAGAATGAAAATTTTTAAAGGAGTTATTGTGATATACACATGTAGATTGGGCTATTTCAATAAATGATAGAAATTCAACATCGGGTGGTGAATTCAATCTTGGATATTTATTTATTTATTTGATACGAAAGAAACAATATTGAATTAATTTGAGCACCATAAAAGTTGAATATATTATAGATACTCTATAATTCACACAATTATTATGGATGAAGTAGCATCATGATGATATGGTAGTAAATGTGAAGCCTCCGATCAAAATCCGTTGTTATAATTTATATGTTATAAATCATAAAAAAAAACTCCATTACATCACGTAAGAAAAAATCACATTGAAATAAGGTATCATTTTATCATGGAGAAGGTGGATCAAGGTATTTTGAAGTTGGAGTATGTGCCTACAGAACTATACGATATAGAATTTATGAAAAAGGCCTTAACCAAAGATGTGTTTGAACAACATTGACTGGATATTGGAGTTCAATATACTCCCCTCACTTGAAAGAAATGTGGATTTGGGACCACCACTCACTGAGGTATGATTATTTTTTCTTGAATGTTTTGATCTGTCTTCTTTACCCAGTTACAACCACAATAGAGTGACATGCGGGTTCATTAACATAGGGGTAGAAATTGTGGCTATGGAATGGGAGAAAATGTCTTAATGAATATTGGGCGAGAAGATGATATGTCGAATAGAAATATAGGAGATTTTTAAATCTAATTATTAAAATGTTAATTTATAAGAGATTATATATCATAATAAATTATGTTCATGATGAAAGAAGTTGAATGGTTTTCGAATGAGTTGATTCATTGAAGAACATTGCACACTAATCTTGTTTCTCTGGCTGAGCATGATTCATGTGGGATTAGCGTATATTTTTAGTAAATATTTTATTTCTATTTAAATCATATGATGTTATGAGTGATATAGGATGGATGAATAGTAAATGTCGTATCTAAATATGAAGAGTTTTCAAAAAATCCAAGGGGGAGATTGCTAGGAAACAATTATTCAAGGAAACATTGTCGTATTTTTGGGATGATTGTGTTTTTTAACAAATATGTATTACAAGTTATGGTGTGGAGATCCAAAGATATTTTAACTAGAAATTTTTATAAAGATCCAATATAGAGGAATGGATTTAATGGAAGATGTGTAGAAAATTTCATACGCCAGGTGAAACTGTCTCCTAGTGTTTTCCCAATTTCTGGGGTCAAAAATTTGGAGTTTGACTAGTATCTCAAAAAGTGTATTTCCTAGAATTCATTATTAAAATATGGAAAATGAATGAGTTTTTAAAATATGAGATTCAAAAAGGGGTTTTCGTGAAGGATCAAAGAATGGTGAAAAAGATCAATGCGACAATGACAAACATTGCAAACGGGGAAGGTGAAAAGTATCATGAGTAGATTATCACTGTGGTGAGAAGGTTTTTATGGATTATCCATGATTACTAAAAGCATCATGAATGGAAAACTTCCATGGAGATTAAAAAAAATGGACCATCTCTGGGAAAAAGTGGTAGCATTAAGAAATGAAGATGGTGTGGCAGGAAGGTTCTATAATTGGTGGAAATTATAATAAATAGGAATCTACCCTTTTAGAAATGAAGTGAGACATAACAAAAATCATAAGGCTCTAGAATAGTGAAGGTGGCTAGTAGAGGGTGGTTTTCGAAGGTGATGTGAAAAGAGGTTTTTGAAGTCTTTAAAAGACAATCGACTGTTCTGAGCATCATGAATGTGAAGAAATTTTCAAAGGAAAAGTAATATTCGGGAAAGAAATGAGCTTCATGATGGATAGTTGAGGTTTGTGAATGTGCTGTTCATTGCTAAGGATAAGTGAGCTTCGAAAAAGGTAGGTTCTTCGCATATTCTATATGTTCTTTGTGAAAGAGGAGATTCGCTAAGGCAGTAAGCATCATGAAAGTTGTTCAGAAGTCATTTCTTGGTATATCTATGGTAAAGTGGAACTCATCTGTTATATGAAAGTAGAACATCAATAGAGCATCCATAAACAACTGAGGATGTATTCATTAGAGATAAACAATGTACCTAAAAGTCCATAAACTGTGGGTGAATCCCTACCAAGAGAATTGAGCGGAGTAAGAGGAAGATGGTGATCCTTTCCACCACCTATTAGTTAGAGAAATACATAGGGATTGACCCTTGGGTATGTATTGAGTATACTGTAAACCTTTTAAAGGCAACAAGCCTCGCTCTAGACATGATCTAGCCCGAACCACCAATCTTGGCAATAAGCCTTAGTGTATTTCTTAAAATCTATACATTGTTGTTGCATGCTACATGGATGTATCCTAGTGAGGGTGAACCAAGTAAAAATGATGTTCCTAATTCATGATTTCAATTATATTCATACATTTCTATAGGAAATAAATAAAATATTCTTTTGTTTAACAATGAAACAATATCAGAAGCAACATGTGTTTTAATCAATCAAACCTTCACCCACTCATGGTATTTAACCAAATTGGTCTAACAATGATGATGAATTTTTCAACCCCAATACTTTAATTTTCTTATTCCTATTCATTTATCATCTCAAAAAATTTGGATACATGAGGCACTTTTAGACCAATTAGCCACCCTATCTCTCCTTTGAAAATAACTATAGGTTTTCTATTCAAGACCATTGAGGATTCCCTAATTCAATAGCTAATCATAGCATTATAATTTGACATTCATTCCATCCATATTATAATGGCTAATTCCAACATGGAAATGACTACTAGATATGCGTTGATATTTTTCTCACCCAAGTCAATAATAGAGTTTTTACACATTGTTTATTCATAGAAAATCCCTCATCAACTATTGAATGATAAATCTACTTATATCAGTTCAGGTATAGATTCTATATTCTTTGAAAACATAGAGGAAATAAAAGAATTTGTAGAACCAGAATCAATCAATGTACTTTCGAGATTTTGGTGAACAATGAGAGTACCTTCCACCCAATCACATAGATATTCTACTTCAGATGTCATGATAGAAAATTATTGACCATTCTTTCTTGGCATATACTGAATTTAATGGTGATTTTCATCCATTAGCATATTATTTGGACAACGATTTGAAAAGTGCCCAAGCTTTACACACTTGATGAATTGTACTTTATATTGGCCCTATACTATCTTCCCTATTTCATTATTGTTGAGAAGGTTATGCATCACCTCACTACAATATTTCCGAGCTATATGGCCATCTCATCCACACTTTTAGAATTTTCCACTCTTGATCAATAAGTTCTCATAATACTTATTCCCACAACTATTTTATGTGTGATGTTGCGAATTCATCCCTCCTCATCAGTGGTTAAATTTCCTCCCAATGTTTGTATCCAATTATCTTTTAATTTTATTTTATTTTTGTGACCATTTTATCTCTTATAACTTCATTTGAACCTTCATAGAACTCTACACTATCTCTTCATATCATTTATATTCTCGATTTCCATGATTCCCCTATAGATGGGGTCCTGGTACAATGAATAATATATCAACATTTATAATGGGATACCTAGAGAAGTTGGAGGTGTACCATAAATGTCTAGTAATGTTCATCCCATGGATTCATACATATTTATTTTCATTGTAGTTCATCTCTAGGAATTCTTTCTCCATTTTCATTCACATAGAATGGTGCAAATATTTACTCAAAAATGATCCAATGAACTCTTCCCACTCCATGAATAATTCTTCCTTCTTTGATTTGTGTTTTTAATTAGTTTCCACCACTAATCAGCTTCTCCTTCTAAGATATATACATCTAGGGTAAATTTCTCTTATTCTGAACAATGGAGTACATAAAAGATCATTTCTATTCATCTTATCTATTGTTCATTAATCAATTAATCAGTATATACAAGGATATAAGGTGTTCATTTAATCATTAAGGAGTCAATATAAATGTGTTCCACTTGAGGTGAATATGGAATCTCATATTGTTTCAAGATATAGTTCATAATTTGGCTTTGTTGATTTATCTTTCTCATGATGTTTTTCATTCTAGCTTGCATCATAGTTTCATCATCACATTGGCCATTATGCTCCTCATTTTCAGAGTTCCTCATATATCCCGCTATTTTCTATGAATAATAAAACTATAGTGATTAATGTTGTTATATTATAAATATTATAATTCTTAAGTAATTTTATTTCTTAAAACATCATAGAAAAATATGTTATTCTCTTACAACAATTACATTTTCTATATATCCTTCATAATGGTTCATAAAAATATTATGTTTAACCCCAAATATCCCTTAGGAGTCTCAAACCTGGAGTGCAGCATGGACCATTGTTGTGAACTAGTTCTAATTCGAGCATAATTATAGACTAAACAAGGGTATATGGGAAAAATCATAATAAAAATAACATGAATCATAAAATGTATATTTGGATACAAAATTCAGTATAGACAATAATAATCATATAACCAACGTAATCATGAAGGTTTCATAAATGAAAATTACCAAGGTTATTCAGCAAGGTATCATAAAACATATCATCTATATAGATTAAATTATTTACCAAATAAATTGGATTAAATTAGGTAACACCCTTCATGTCTAATAATTAATATGATCCACATATATAATAATAAAACATTTCATAAATAACCCATGGTGAAATAAAAATATGGGTTTCATAACAAAATCATGGTGTCTCAAAAGTATATAAATACATCATCATTATGTCTTTTTAAACCCACATAAATAGAATGTAGGTTTCATGTTTCTTAATACCATGGTAAAATATAACATTTTCACATATATTTGAATAACCATAGAAAATAAATAGGTTTGGTAATTCACAAAAATAAAATAAAATATAATTTCTTGAGTAGAAGAGATAAATTTTGAGAATCAAATTCTGCAACATGACTAGTATAAAACGTGGTTATAGAAAGGGATAAAATGAGGGGGGAAAAGGTCCTAAAATTGATTAATCATAATTTTGATATAAGGTTATGATATAAATAGTCATAAAATGTAGTAATCATAACAATTATAAGACATATATAAAAAATAGGTTCTTGAATTTAAGAAAAAAGAAATATAATTTCCCTACTATAAAGAGTTACTCTTAAAAATTGAGGATTGTGACCATGGGGGATTGGGAAAAACATGGGTGGATCCATGGGAGTTAAAAACACTATAAATATGTTCATTATTGATCTGAAGTAAAAATAAAATTAAAAATAATTGAGCATTTAAAGAAAAATTGTAGAATTTATTTATTAATTTCCAAATATAGGGATTAGAAATCTAGATTGTGATAAATGAAAAACCTTGAGTTTACCCAAGATATATTACAATTGTGTTCTACATTTGGGAACAATTTTTTGTTATTTTAATTCCTAGAAACCAATTATAAATTTTTATTACTTTTTTTGTCATTGAAAATTAAATTTCCCACATAATAATTTTTTAAAGACAATTTTTTCATTTTAAAAATTGAAAATTAACATATAGGATTGTGAAATGATTAAAATATATTAAAATACTAAATATTAAGGCAATAAAACATTTAAGATATTTTATTTTGGTTAATTAATTATTAAATAATTATGAAATAATTATGAATTCGTTAAACATATCGAAAAATGAAATCTATAATTTTATGATTCATGGATGAAAAGTGATCTAAAATTTATCATAAATTCAACATAACAAAATTTCAAAATTATTAATTCAAAAATAATTTTTATCTAGTCAATAATTCCATATGTATGAGAATATTATCATTTAAATATAGAAATCATTATTTATAAAAAAAATAGAATGTTTAAAATTCTTTGTTTAATTGATGAAAATTAAAAAAATTCAATGATATAACAAATTTAATTTGTCATTTACATTTAAATATGATGTTTTTTATAATATTATTTCATTAAAATAAATATTATTAATAATTTAATATTTTATTATATAAAAATATACATACTTCTTGAAAACTACAATTTGGGCCTACAAATTAATTTTATCAAATCCATCATATTTAAGAAAGTATATTTAAAAAATAGAATTGATGGGATAAAAAATTTATTATAAAAAGTAATTACTAATTATATAACTAATACATAGACATGTAACACCATATGACACCCACATATGATCTAAGGGTAAGGTGTGTGATAGTGATAGATTCATGGGGCGGCCTGGGCTAACATCGCATGATTGGTAATTTTCACTAACTTGAAAGTATCCCATAGATGATTTCATTCATGTTTTAATTATTGAATATTATATTGTGCTTTGTCAAGGGTGAACCCCAATGACTCTACCTCCCATTCAAGTTCTAAAAAAAATTCATTTTAAAGGACTCTACTGTTTGAGGACATCTCTTGTCCTTTCTGCATTATTTTTTATTTTTCATTTCTACAAATAGATAATATCTATATTATTAAAAATATTACCATGTGTAAAGTTTCCAATAGTCATATTGACCAACATTCATATTGACCAATAGTCATATTTGATCAACGGTCATATAATTATTGAATCGTGATAGTAAAATTTCTATTTATATTATATAAATATCAATTCATTAATAATGATATATGGTTTTTTGGTGTATAACACACATTTCTAGGGGAAAAAATCTTTTAAAAATTATGATATGTTACACAGTTTTCTTATTCATAACTTTTGATCCAAAATATATCTAATATTTTTCATATAACAATATCATAAGAGTATATCACTATTTTTTAATATCATTGTTTTCTCTGTCTCAAATTATCAATGATTTTTTTATTAAAGATAAATACTTCATAAAATCATTGGTTGTTACATTATACCCCCTAATAAAATGAATTTATCACTCACAGAATTTCATATCAATTCACAGATGTAAGGATATCTCTATTTTTTCATATCCTTTAGTTCCCTTATTTCTTCTTCAAATTTTTTATTTTTCCAAAGAACATGAACTATGCGATTAGTCCTGTTTTTTAGAAAATTATCTATACAATACAATATTTCTACACTTTGTTACTCATGGGAAATATCATACCCCATTAGTACATTTTCTTATCTCCATACATGTGCGGGATCAGGTATATACTCACACTGGAGAGATATAACAAATAGGTCATGAACATGGGAGAGGTTTAGTGGGAGGTCCCAACAATAATAATTGTTCCCTACTCGTAAAAGAATCTCAAAAGGTATAATAAACCCAGTGTTAATATTTCCCTTCTTTAGGAATCTTATAAATTTCTTCCATAGATATGTTCAAAGAAAAACTGTCTCACCAACATCACATTTTAGATCACAACAATGATTTTCACCAAAACAATCTCTATAAAATAATCCTTTTTTTATGTAATTTTGAATGAATAAAAATTTATAATCCATCTTCTCTAAAATAATATGTCCTAATAGAATTAATTATCTATCCCCATCCAAGTATGTTTGACTTTTTGTTTTTTTCTATAAAAGGATTCATAAGGAACCCGGTGAATTCCCCAAAAATCTATTTTTATGTGAAAACTCAACTAGATGAAGTTGTTTATCCCAGCGGCCAATAAAATCAAAAGAAAAAGATCTAAATATATACTATATTATTTTAATTATTCTCTTATACTGATATTCAATGTATGTATGATAAGATATTCTGAAACTCAACAGTATATCTTGAGCCTATTTATGAATTTACAAGAACATCTGGTAAACCTCACATCCTGATCAAATATAATAAAATGACTTACTTTATACAAAATTACCACTTACATAATGTATATTATTATAAGATAATCAATAGGTATGTATTATATAATGGAAATGAAGTGTGATGACTTTTTATAGTGATTTACTACAACCAAAATGACATTATGTGAGTCAGATGTTTTGTGGAGTTTGAAGACAAATATTGTGGTGGTATTTTCCCTTTTTTTCATTCTGTTATGGATAGTGGTTGTAAAAAATCATTAGTATTCTATCTTATTACCTTAACTTTTTGATATACTAAACACTAAGATATATAATCACCAATATCTCTATTCATATTGTCTCCCCAAAAAACTCGTTTTTATCTATATGCATATTCATACATCTATGATGATTATAGAATGAAGAATTATGAACGACATCCACTATAACCTTTTTATAATATGGTATTGATAAAACAAATACATGATTATTTAACTTTATCATTTAATCATAATCAAGATTAAAATATTGAACATTTACCACATTATTTTGTATCTATACATCTTTCTTTTGGGCCTCATTAATCATCACTTAGATATATGGTTGAACACTCATTTATGGAAGATAAGATTTCCCCATTCCATTATGATTTCAAGATCCATCCATTGAAATCCATGAACATTTGATCTTTTTTCATCCACATCATTTATAAGATATCATGATATTTTCATCTTAGAGAATGTTTCACCTTGTACACTTTCCTAGGGTGGTAATTTATTTATCAATCAAAATATTTAATCTTCACTAGCCATCATCTCTAGTTCAAATTCCACTCATTGAGTGAATATATTATTTATACTTTTCTATTAGTATATATATCAAACCATTCTTTGAAAAATTAATACCTCCTTATCATTATTGTAAAAATTATTCCAGAAAATTCCAAATCACATGTTGGTAAATTTTTCTCATGAAACATAAATCGAAATGACAAATATCCTATAACCATATTGTACTTCATGATAAAACATCTGAATACCTTCTTCGATGCATCACTATAGATTAAAATCCATTATCCACTCTTGGTAAAAGAATGTATACATGAACTCGCTAATCTTCTCTTCATTTACTTGAAATTGTATTCACAATCATCTGTACAAAGAAACATAGATCCCTTTAGAGTTAACATGGTGAGTTGATTTGATTGTTTTGAAACATTCTATACAAAACACTGATAATATCCAGCCAAACTATGAAATCTAGAGATATTATTCATATTGATTAGTTTCGGTGGACGTTCAATAACTAATTTTTTATGGATCCACTCATATACCCTCACATGATTTTATATAACCCGATAATTAAAAATTATTTATCTAAAATTTATACATGGTAAATTTTACATACAAATTATCCTTTCTCTGGGTCCTCATAACAACCCTCAAATAATAATCATGTTTTTCCATTGTATTTTAATATATATTAATATCATCTAAAAGGACCAAAAACTATTGAAGTTAATATATAAAGGATCTATTTATTATATCCTTGATGAATTTTTCAGAATTAGTAAGACCAAATGAAATCACTATAATTCTATAGAGTCCATAAGTTTCAAGGAATGTTTTCTTGGGTATATAAACCTTTTACCCCTAATTTAATGATATCTTCAACAAAGCTCTATCTTAAAAAGTATTGAGATCCACATAGTTTATCAAAAAAATTCATCAATACAGGGTAGATGATACTTTTTTATTATTGTAATCATTTCAATTTCTTGATAATTAATATAGAGTGTCATTGATTCATATTTATTAATAATAATATAAATGGGTGTGCCCCATGGTGATTTACATAGATGAATTAATACTCTATTATAATTCTCCTAGATTTTACTCTTCAAATCCTATAAATTAATCTTGGCTACTCAATATGGAGACTTTAAAATAGGTGTAGATCCATGTATGAGTTCTATTGAGAAATCAAAATCATGATTCAGTGATAGAATAGAAAATTCTTGTGAAAATACATCAAAAAATTCCCATACAATATATATCTTTTATGTTGAGTTTCACCCCATCCATCTATGAAAAACATGACATTTTAAAAAGAATAATGACCCACATAATGGATTTTATTTTTACAGGATGTTCATATTTATCATCACACTTATATATAATCATTGGATTGTTTGGAATATCAAACATGAATTTATTTCCTCTGAAATTAATGTTTGATTTATTAATGTAATACAATCAATTCCTAATATAACATAAAATTCAACCATATAGAGAATAATGAGGTTTTCTAGAAGAAAATTCACATAGATTTCTAAAAAAGAAGAATCACATACATGATAAGAGATAATCATACCAATAGGTTTTTAACTAATAATTCAACTTATAATCATTAGGATTACATTTTTATACCCATAGAAAATCATTTATATATAAAAAACAGCAACATCAAGAGTCAAATAAGGCCTTAGCAATTCTAGGGTAGATGTTTAGTTTACTATTCACTACATCGTTATTGTTACCCTTATCATAAATATTAGTAACATGATATATCTGTTTGTATTTTAGCTTAATAGGTTGGTGAAATTTATCATCATCATTACTATTTATATTCTAACATAGGATAGCATAATTTCTATACTCTATGCATTTGAAACACTAGAGTTTAGATGGTTCATTCTGTGGATATATCTCTCAATTCACATCATTAGAAAAACATTTCCCATTACATTAACAATTGATTTCCCATTGACCATACTTTACATGCATAAAAAATTTACCAGTCCCCTTAATATAATTATCACTATGTTTCCTTCAAAACATTGAGCATAAAGAAATTATCATATTATTCACAGTATAATTTATTTATAATTTTTATTAAATTGAATCATTATTTTATTATCAAAACAATGGGATGGATAGGTATCTCTAATATCATTTTCAAACATTATAGCACATCAAACAATTTATTCATAGCTACTTAACTCTCTTATTAATAATTCCCTCCTAAAACATGGTTTTAATCTACTAAAGAATTCTTCAACCTTAGTATCTTGGTCAATGATTATTCTATAAGAATAACTCACAAGTCTTTTAATCTTTTTCTCATTAGTACCAAAAGATTTTTCATAATTCTTATTTACCTCAAGGAATTCCCTATCCATTTTCACACTTTGAATGGAGGAAATTACTTATTGAAAAAAGAGGATATTAAACCCATCCCACTCTCTTGGGTGAATTTCTTCCTATTACCTTGTACTCTTGGTATGAGTAAACAATTGATCTGATTATCCTTCCCAATTATAGAAATGCAAAACTTTTCATTGTCCAAACATTAGAGAATGAAAAATATCATTTCAATGTTACTAATCCATTTATCTACAACTTGTACATCAATTGAACCACTAAAATAAGGTGGGTGTTTCCTTATGAAGGACTCAATAGAACGTTTTTTTCCTTTGTGTGCCTGGAAACTAATGGTGATTCATAACATTAGAAAGATTTTTGATAATGGAAATTTTATTCTTCATTCCAAATCCCATAATATTTGTTTTATAAAGGAGTCAATAATATCATTTTACATCATATTCAACATTGACATGATTCATCTGAGTTCCATCCATCAACTAAAACCAATAAAATAGTGTAATAAACTATAATAAGAGAGGAAGACTACATAGTATTGAAAAATAAATATTTTATGTATAAATAAGGAATATTTCTTTTCAATCTATGACGCTTGAGGTTTATCCTAGCCCATCAAATATCATTACCAAAATTTTAGAATTTTATCCTATAAAGAGACATATCAATAGTCTTTTGACTAAGGAATTCTTATCCTAGTTCATGAAGGTTTAGTAAACCTTTATATAATTCAAACTATAGCAACCAATAATTTTTATTAATATATATTTAATATTTTTAGATAAATATCCAATACCTAAATAAGATACTATAGAAAAATATTATTAGTTTAGTATACATGGAACCTAGGATACATAATCAAATGGTTCACAAGGGAACTATATACTCTCCCACTAATTTATTAATAACTAGACCATTATTACACATAATATAATTATTTTTTTAATAACCAGTAACAAAGGAAATATAAGGAAGGTTGATCTCAAATTCTTAGTTAGGGTAAATAAGAGATACATCAATGATCACTTGAGCATAACATGAGAATAAATGTAAGAGGACAAGATCATAGCATTTGAATACAATATTCTATATATTATAGATCACAATATTGAGTTATAGAATAAATTTTCCAATTTATAAGACATGAATCATATATGAATTAGAGAACATGAGTCAAGATATCACAAAATTGACATAATACATTTGTTTATGGAATGAACAGAAGAAAAGAAAACCATTTCCTCAATAGTCAAAGAATATTTCTATGACTACCATAGTAGATTAGGCCCACTCCAAAAACTATCATAGTAGTCAATATTCACTTCCAAGACTATCATAATGGAAAAATTACCTCCATGTATTGGGTTAACTCCACATTAAATTCTATTTTATCCCATGATATATAAATCATTAACAAAATATTTAGAGGTCTATTTAATTTTGGACCCACTATTAAGAAATATAAAATTATAGATGTGTGTTCTAGATTATAAAAAAATGGAAATCATATAATAACCCACGAAAATAAATGGTTTTCAATAAAACTATACCCTACCCTCACCCATGGAAATGAAAAATGTTTCATAAAAATTTAGTCATTTTATGAAAGAATACCTAATGGAAAAGTAATGGATTTCATAAAACAAATTTTGTTAGAAATATAAAATATCAAGGGAAAGAATAAGGATGGTACCATTGCATTATATACAAAACAAATCAAAATTGAAATCAATGGACTTTTGAGTTTATGAATAGACACACCATTACCAGACCATTAAAACATTCTTGAATAAAATACCCTTTCAACTTTTAAAACCACTTTTCAAAAATTATAAATGATCAAAATAATTTGAAAATAATTTTAATTTAAAATATACATGGACAAATATATTTGATGATTTATATTTTTCAGCAGTCATAATGATGAAAAATTGTGTTCTTTTCTATAATTTAAAAGAAAACATTCTATTATCATTTTAAAAAAAAATCAAAAAGTACATCATTCAAAAAATGAAGAGAATATTCAATTTAATTATTTTTTAAAATATAAAATCAAGGGTAAAAATAACTAAACATATTCCTAATATAATATAAAAAAAATTAATGAACACATTTTTATAAAATGATTATATTAAAGAAAAATAATTTTTGACCATATAGGGAAATAATGTTGGTTTTATTTAGAAATGGTAATTCGGTATCTTGAGTAGTTAAATTTAGGAGAATAAATCTTGATATGTATTCTCAAAAAATAAACATATTAGAATAAAATTAATGAGTTTCAAGAGAGGTATATAATATTATTTCATCATCATAAAATTATTCATGAAGAATCCTGATAAACAATGAGACTATACCATAAAACTCGTATCATTTTTGTGACATTTAAATTGTTTTCCACATGAAAGAATAACATAAAATGAAACATTAAGTATCATTAAAATAAAGATAATCATGATATATCATTCAAAAATAACGTATATACACTTTAAAATATAAGATCGTTGAAGTACATAACATATGTTCAAAGGAAGATAATTTGAGATGATAATACCATTCATTTAGTTCCACTTTCTTCATAATCACATTAACATCATTTGTAATAATTTTGAATTTATTAGAATTATATAAAATAATTTTTTTCATACCTATAATATCTTATTTTCTCCATTTATAACATTTCAACACCCATTTATCAATAATTCTTTATCAAATTTATCAATTTTGGGTGTTAACTATTTCGTTTATTTTGAGATTTTATGTTTTGTATTTATTGTCATAATGTTCATACTATTGTTCCATAATCTCCATAATTTTAATCAAGATATAAATATAATATATATCCATTATATAAATATTTATAATCACTAAAAAAATATTTAGTAATAAAAAATAATTACATTGTTCAAGAGGATGGTAGACCATATGTACACATGAACACTGTTTTCACTTTTTTAATGGATGGAAATAAGGAAAGGTAAATAATAAATAACCTTTAAAATTCCATTATTATATCATTTATATTATATATATTCATCATATCTATCCCTATTTACATCCATGTAAAATTGAAATGAAAACAACCAATCGCTTCATGGGGGTGGTTCTCTACACATACACATGAGTGATATTATCAATTTCTAATGGATTGGAAGATAAGAAAGTATGTGTTAATTTATATTTATATAATAATATTTAATTCACATGTATTAAATATAAATTTAAAAATATCGTAATAAACATCCCTGAAATTTGGTGATGGATAATGAATTTTATTTCTATGTGGAGACAGAAAGTCACATGTATGCACGAGCGATACATTAACATTACATTTGATATAAAGAGGATTAATAAAGATCATTTCAGTAATTTTTATAGATAAAATTGTGTGATATGATCTTTTCTATCAGATATTTCATAAGATTAAAGTAAATGAAATAATAATTCATAAAACACTATAAATTATTATCTTTAAGGAATAACTTTGAAGTGTGAAGGGGATTCCCTTTCGGCCTTTGTTGAAATAATTTTACATAGAATTTTATTCTAAGTAGTGTTGAGTATTACTCAAAACTTATCCAAAAAATATTTAAAATCCACTCACTAGCCATGACATGGATGAACTCCTAGCCCATGTGGGACCGAGGTCGACCATGTCTAATGGGAGTCAGCCCAAGATAACAAGAGGATGATCGGATGCATGGTAACCATAAAGACCAGGTTGGACCATGTATAGGGATCTTGGTTCATGATCTTGAAGGCACACATAGTGTGAGCAGGGAACCCGCATGTCTGATGCCCTTGCGGTGGTTTGTGTAGGTGGTACGAGTGTCAAATCATATTCCCATCATGATGGAACAACTGTCACTGATTTTATTATAAATCAGTGGGAAGGAAAAGAGGTATTTCGATGTGGGATGCAAGGCCATAAGTATGATTCCACCATTATTTAAAAATATGGAAATTATCTCAATTTCTCGATCAATAGATCATGTTCATCCGTTGAAATCCCGCATAGTTTCATTTGAAACTCGTGATTGCATGTAACACCCTGACCCCAGAACCCCAAAGTTGGTGCATTATTTTAATACATTGGCATGATTACAAGGAATCACGTCCCAAAAAACCGATCAGTTTACTAGTATTGGAAAATAGATTACATACATGAATGTTACATTACCCATTAGAAAATAAAACACAACATAAATAATCCTTTAAGAACACCATTAATCCACTAGTTTAACCCTACTTATCAATCATAATACACTTCTTGGAATCCTCGGAAAATAAAATATAAGAAAGGGGTGAGATCAATGCTCGGTATGTATAACAATATACATGAAACATTCATAAATAACCATAAACATTTAAGACATTTTATAAAACAAAAAAATAATTTGAAACAAAAACCTCAGCATAATATGGTAATGATAAATAAAATAATTCCATTTACTTATACGAATTGATATTATACTAGTCGAATAATCACATGCAATGTCCATAGCCGATTTAATAATGATAAAATGCAGAATGCCAGAATACATAACCACATAGTCAAGGCCTTGTTCCAAGACTACAAATAATATTTTTTTCATGGCCTTGTTCCAAGACAATAGTTTTTCTCATGAGACCTATTGATGTATCGAGGAGCTATAGTGGGCTCCAACCGTCACTCACTATGTCCAATGCATTCCTCATATGAAAAGGATTAAACATAACATAAACATTTGTATTAAAAATAGCATAATAAATGTCAATACATTATCCATAAACCATTAATGGTATAAAAATAACACATCCACAATCAAACATATCAAAAAACATTCAATACAATATGGATGTTTTTATCAACATAAATCAACCTCAATCAAGAATAATATCCTGTAATGGATGTTCACATTGTTGAAAATGACCAATAAAAATCCATTAGAGAAATATCCCTTTTCATTAAATAATTTAAATTTTATATAAAGGAATTCATTTAAAATATAGTTTTTAATAAAAGTGTCCCATACTACTATGAATCTTTTTAATGGAATTAACATTTCAAAACATTCATGTCTATATAAATAAATCCTTAAAACCATTTTGAAAACATGGACATAAATGAGAAAGGTTTAGAAGAATAAATCATTAAAAAATTTAAAATGATTTTTTAGTAAAAAGTACCTTAAAGTTAATTAGTTTGAAATCTCCTTTATGAAATATGGAAATGGATGATAAATATGTAACAGTAGATACCTATATAAAAACAACCTCGAATAACAATGAGATTGAGAAATTAACCCTTACCTTGAACTTTCTTTTGGTCAAGGGTATGTTTAACATCTTGTATAATGACCATAGTATGTTATTAAATTATACCAGAACCATATTCATTTTTATTATATCATACGTGATTCATTTATGACTTTATACTACCGATTTAAAAATATTTCCATGTTAAATTATCATTTTGGGTAATAATCACTTTCTTTATCGTACGTGTTTTAACCTGTTATTATTGATAGTATCATTTAGATTGTGATTTACATAATATTAGAATATAAACCAAGATTTATATATCATATATATTTAGAATATGAATCTTTATATTCGATAGATATATGAAATGTAAGGGACCATTTATGGAGACGGTAGGTCGTACGTACGCATAAACGTTGTTTCCGTTTTCATATCGTATTGAATGGAAGTAAGTGAATATTAAATATTTAAGTATATATATATATAGTATTATTATTATGTTATTTATTACATACTTATTAATAATATATATTTTTATAATCATTGATGAA
Source organism: Viscum album (assembly GCA_963277665.1). NCBI lineage: Eukaryota > Viridiplantae > Streptophyta > Magnoliopsida > Santalales > Viscaceae > Viscum > Viscum album. The sequence goes on from OY728164.1 coordinate 855,216,702, forward strand.
TGGTGAACGTGGGAATGACTCTCATCGCGTCATGGAGATGGTAATTCGTACGTACGCACGAGCGACAATATAGTATATATTGATGGTGAAATCGTATTTAATTAGATTGTATATCATATATAAATAATCATTAAAATGTTATATTTTCTATTTACATTAGTTAATATCATTATTATACCCATCCAAATAATGAAGTCTTGGAATAGAAATCTATACCACGACGTATAGACGGTAAGCCGTACGTACACACGAATGGTGACTTTGTCATTTATAGGGTGGGTAGAATAATTGATATGGATGTAAAATATTTATAATAACATCAAAATATGTATGAGGTCCTTTATTTATTATTTTGGTATGGAAACAACCAAGAGATAGAGAGTGGAAGAATAAATGAAGTTGAAAGATGGTGGTGAAAGTATAATTTCTTCTTCAGGTGTTTCCTATTGAGTTGATCGAAGGGATCCTTAGGATTTATTTATGATAAAATAAAAGACTTTTGGTTGATTTGACGTAATTTGGGATGATATTTTCGAAGTGCTTCTCCAAGACAAATGGCATTGGAGGTGTGAAATTAAGATATGGTGAAGTGCCCTTTTATAAGAAGGGTGAGGGTCAGATTTTGAAAAGATTAAAATAATAATTTATTATACAATCATATTCGATTTATAATTGCTCCACACGAATTTATTTCTAGAATTAGGTGGTTATGGGTTGAAATCCTCTCAACCTAAAGATTTTAGAAAAGTTTAGGTAACCATTTTAACCTTATCTTATAGATTTTTCTCTTAGTTAAATAGTTTACCTTTTAGCGTGTCTTCTTGTATTATTACACTATATGGTGAGTAAACACACAATAAACATCCAAGATAACATAAATTGGTTATTTAATGAAATATATAATATTATTTAAGACCATTGTCCAATCGTTAGATTTTTAGTAATATTATATAAAACAATAATATAGTATTTTTTTTAAAACTTAATTTATGTCAATTTTGACACTATATGGTATTTTGGTTTTGTGAAAGTCATAACAACCTTATCACTTCAAAAAAAATTATCTATTCCACCCTAAAATGTCATATTAACATGTAAAATTAGTTTAATTCCTCAAAGGTCTAAATTTACTTTTATTTTGATATTTATAATATCAATTATTTTAATATTTCATTAAAAAGGTAGTTACTGCAACGTCATTGTCTCATAAATAAATTAAATTTAGTAATTTCTAAAAATTATAAATAAAATACCATTATTTAGGAAATAGTTTTAGTTTTATAATGAATATTTACTGTTTAATTGATATTGTGTGTATCCTTATATTAAAAATGGTTAAGTTATCAGACATTGAATTTAACACTTTAAACTCTTCTTTAAATAAAATAATAATAAATATAGTAATCTAATCAAAGTGGACCAAACGGATAATATTTTAATCATAATATTTTCTTGGTTTAATAACACATATCCAATAAAAATAGTTCATGTGTAAGTCTAATTATAATAAAATTTTTACCCTTAATTACCCTTTTTAATTTTAACCGTGGTAAATAAAAGGCAAAAGTTACTATTCGCCAAAAAATAATTTTCATCATATTAAACCACATTTTATTTACTGATGTCAACAATATCTCTCGTATTTTTTAAATTCAGCCCACAGAAGTGGTAAAATTTTGTTTTATGAAAATTTGTAAAGGCTCCTAGAAGGTGGGTAAAATACGGTAAAAAGTTCAATAATCATTTATATATATAAACGTATTATAAAATGAATTAATGAATTACCTTGAACATATTTTGTTATTATTTATCTATTTTGACATAAAATAAATTAAAATAAAATAATTAATTATTTTGATAAAAAGTTGGTTTTAAATATTATCGTAGTGTTTTTCACTATTCATCAAAAATTGAATGTTTTCAGAAAAATATCAAAAATTCACCATAAGATAATTTTAATATTTTGAATTTAAAAACGAAGTCTATTTTACCAAATTGAAAACCTATAAGTATAGTTTTTTTATTTAAAATTAATTCTCGTTGTCAAAACCAAAAAGCGGGTTTTTTTAAAGGTAAAAATTATCAAAATATTTACATGTGTTTATGTCATGTTTTAATGTGAAATTACATATAATGACCTAAATTGTATTAAATGATAAAAATATAATCTATTTATACTTTTATACCATTTAAATTCATAATTTAACAATATAAATTATTTCTATTAAAAAAATTGTTTTCAATTAAAACATAGTATTTTTCACTATTCATCAAAATATGAAAGTTATCAGAAAAGTACAAAAAAATTATCCAAACATAATTCTTATGTCTCGCTTATAAAAAATAATTTAATTTTACTTCATTAAAAATGTATAATTATCAAATATTTTATTTAAAAAGGGTTCTCCATTAAAAGGCGGTAAAATTTTATTTTAAAAAAAAATACTTCTTTCATCTAAAAAAATGAATTTGTTCTTATATTATGTATAAGAAACACATAATATGTATGTTAAAATTATTTATTGTATATTAGATTAAAAATGCAGTTAATAATATTTATAACTACTTTTTGAACGACTAGTTTGGTAAGTTGTGGTGCGCTCGAACTCAGTGTTGCATGTAGAAAAACCTATTGAATTACTTTAATGAGATAAAAAAATATGATATCATGGGGTGTTAAATTATATACTCCAAAAAATTTTGTCATCACAATTTTAAATTTCTATTCGAAAATAAATGGATAAAAAAAGAAAATAAAACCTTTGTGGAAAACCCACATCATAAATTGGGTTAATAAAATTTAGTCTTAATAATAGGGAAAGAGAAATGAAAAATTCACCACCAAAATATGATCTCTATTAAGAAAAAATTGGTGGAAATTAAAGACACATAATTTGTCTAAAAATGTAAATATTTATGGTGAGTGAATGAGGTCACAAATATTTGAAAAATAGAGGGCCTCAAAGCCATCAATCTATGGTGATTTAAAATATTGTCGGTTCAAAAAAAACATAAGGTATTAGGATAAAAAAAATTTGGTTTTAATATCCCTTCCCTAAAGTTTTAGAATTAATTTATTCATAGAATGAGAGGGAAAATATTTACATGATAAGTAAAGTTACATCCTTCAACTAATTCCTACCACAAACTCACTTTTCACTCCAAAAGATAATAGAATTCAAAAATATTCCATTTGTTATATTCGTACAGGGTTTCAAAAATAATGAATTTATAATTCATTATTCAAACTATTTTAAAAAAAACTAAATTACAGAAACTATTACATCATGCATGCCTGTGGTAGGTGATGCACCCTTGTCGCCTTTCGGTTACATGTTCAAGTCTCATGGCCTATCCAGAAGAGACGAGTTATCGCCCGACCTCTGGGTTGCCCTTTTTATGACAATCCAAAAATAATTTCAAGAAATTATTTAACCATAACAACAGTATCCAATGTCAAACATAATCGATTCCAAACATTAGACATATCCAAAATACTTATGTCCAAACTTGCAGTCCAAAATTTAAAAGTAAGGTAAATAGAATGAAGATCCTTTTTTCCACGTAATAAATGTCAATACCTTCATCGTGTATTCCTTTAAAACATTGTAACACCCTGAATTACCATAAAACCTTATTGATTATATTCATTATCCCTTATTACTTATAGAATACTAGATATACTCCTTCTATCTGAAAATTTTGTAAAGTCCAACAATGATGGGATAAAAAACAATTAATTAGTTTCAAAGTAGTCAAGAATATCGAATATAATTTAACAATATCAACCAGCTCATATTCTAAAATCACTACCTCAGTATCAATACAATATTATGGTTTACCTTTACTTCAACCATGTATTTTCCAAAAAGAATAACCTATTATTGAGTAGCTTTTCATAGATCCATATAATCTCAAATCCTCAATGAAATCGTACTTCAATACAATCCTTATTTTTTTTCTCAAATTCATATAACCAGTACATCATTGATTCAACGCTCAAACGAAATAATTCATTAATAAAAACATAGGAACACTAGTCATTCCTCTTTATATGTGGTAATATCATAACATGATTATTATCCAATAGCATCATTTTGGGAATACTATGATGATTTGGACATTGATTCGCATAATGTCCCAAATCCATGGTGATGAAGCATTGTACATTTGAATCCTTTTTCTTACCCTTGCAATCACGTACTTGGTGTCCTTTTTCTACACACTTATAACAAACTCACATCCCCTTCAATAATTTACCAAGGTGACCATTTCCATAGTTATCACATATGGGAATATCCTTATTTCCCATCTTCCCTTTATCCATCTTTCTCTCTACTATATTTTTCTTCTCTTTCTTCCATTAAAAGCCATTGGACTCAAGGAATTCCTTACTTATCTTATTAACACATGATAATATTTCTTCATATGATGAGAATACATGGGAGACTATTTACCTTTTAAAATTTGGATTAATACCATGAAATATATGATAATTCTTAATCTTTAGATCATGCGTGTTGCGGGAATTATCGTTCCTTCTACTAGGCGCCATTTTTAAACAATGGAATACACTAGGTTAGTTTATGAATCACACTGCATAATTCCAAACTTTTAAAATACCTAATGTAAACTGAAAATATTGTACATATAATCTATAATCATAAAATTTTTTCTTGGAGGAATTATTTAATTCTAAATCCTTAATAATAGATTGTAATAAAAATGTGAATTACCCTAAGAATATCCTCCAGGAGTGTCGTAACCAAGAGTCCAGCAAGGCCTGTTGTCATGTACCTGGATACCATGGGTCAATCCCAAAACTCATTGTCAGAGTTTTCACTCCTAATTACTTTTGTGTTAGAGCCACCTCTACCTGCTCGTCTACAGACATGGATATATTTCTTGAAAAATACACAAAATATCTACATTACCAAAATTCTAGTAAGTTTTTCTATACCAATCCTCAAAGTCTATCTTAGAGTAATGTTCTCTAATTAGATTTTATTTATATCAATTTTCAAGGTTGTTTCTAAACTTCCTCTGATACCAACTGTAAATCCCTGACCCCAGAAGTGCAGAGTTGGTGCATTATTTTAATACATTGGCATGATTATAAGGAATTAAGTCCCAAAAGACCTCTCAGTTTAGCATTTTTGGATATTAGATTACATACATGAACGTTACATTACAAATTAGAAAATAAAACATAGCATAAATGTTCCATTAATAATGTCATTAATCCCCAAGCTTATCCAAGCTTATCAATCATAATACACATCTTGGAATCCCAGGAAAATAAAACATAATAAAGGGATGGGAAAAGATACTCAGAAAGGATAAAAATATAGCAGAAACATTCATAAATAAGCATAAACATTTAAGGCAATTTATAAAATTAAAACAAAAGCCTTTTAAATATAAATATCAGCATAATATGGTAAAGATAAATCAAATAATTCCATTTACTTATTCACATGGATATTCTACTACTCGAATAATCACATGCAATATCCATAGCTAATTTTGTAACGATGGAATGCATAATGTCAGACTTCATAACCACATAGTCAAGGCCTTGTTTCAAGGCTACAAATAAATGTTTGTCAAGGCCTTGTTCCATGACACTTGTTTGTCTCATGAGACCTACCGATGCATCGATGAGCTATAACGAGCTCCACCAGTCCCTTATTAAGTCCAATGAATTCCTCATATCAAAAGGATTAAATATAACATAAACATTTGTTTTAAAAATAGAATACTAAATGTTGATACTTTATCCATAAACCATGAATGGTATAAAAATTTCACATTAACAGTCAAAATATCACAAATCCTTCAATAAAATATGGAATATCTATATCATAATAAATCAATCTCGATCAAAAATAATATCCTGTAAAAAATGTTGACATTATTGAAAATGACCAGTAAAAATATTTGAGAGAAATATACCTTTTCAGGAAATCATTTAAAAGTCATATAAAGGATGTTATTTAGAATATAGTTTTGAATCAATATGTCCCATTCCAATTTGAATCTTTTGAATGGAATTAACATTTTAAAACATTAATGTCCATGTAAATAAATCCATAAAACCATTATGAAAACATGTACATTAATGGGAAAGGATTATGGGAATAAATATTTAAAAACATTTAAAATGATGTTTTAGTAAAAATTACGTTATAAATAATGCCTTGGGAAAATCTGTTTTGAATCATGGATATGGATAATAAATATGTCCAAGTAGATACTTAAAAAAACAACCTCAGATAATAAAGAGATTGTGAAATTAACCCTTACCTTGCACTTTCCTTTGGTCGAGGGTATGTTTAACCACCTATATAATGATCATAGTATATTATTAAATTATACCATAATGATATTCATATTTATTATATCGTCATCATTAATTTATGGCTTTATACTACCCATTTAATAATGATTTCCTTGTTAAATTAACATTTTGGGTAATAATCGCTTTCCTTATCGTACATGTTTTTACTTGTTATTCTTGATCGTATCATTTAGATTAGGAATTAAATACATCCAGAATATAAACCTTGATTTTTATATCATATATATTTATAATATAAATATTTATAATAGATAGATATATGTAATGCAAGGCACTGTTTATTGAGACAGTTGGCCGCACGTACGTATAAACGATGTTTCTGTTTTCGTATCTTATTGAACGGAAGTAAGTGAATAAGATATATATAAGTGTATATATATATATATCCATTATAATTATTATTTCATATATTACATACATATTAATAATATATAATTTTATAATCATTAATAAATGGTGAACGTGGAAATGAATCTCATCGTGTTGTGGAGATGGTAATCCGTACGTACACACGAGTGACAATATCATTATATTGATGTAGAAATCATATGTAATTGGAAGTTATATCATATATACATAATCATTAACATGATATATTTATTATTTATATTATTTATACTCATTATTATACAAATCCAAATAATGAAGTGTTTGAATTACAAACTACACCACGACATGGATACGGTAAGCCGTACATATACACGTATGGTGACTTTGAAATTTATAGAATGGATAGAATAAAAAATATGGTTATACCATATTTATAATAACATCACAGTATGTAGGAGGTAATGGAGTTATTATTTTGGTATTGAAGCAATAAGGAGAGATCTTCGGTTGTTTCCTTTTGAGTTCATTAAAAGGGATCCATAGGTTGGCTTTCTGATCAATGTAAGGACTCTAGAATTATGTGAGGTAAGTTTGGATGATATTGGGGCAGGGGTTGGCCAAAAAAATGGAATTATAGGTGTCAAATTAAGAGAAGGTTATGTGATTTTTTATAAGAGGGGTGAGGGTCACATTAGGTAAAGATTAAAATATTAATTTTTTATATAATCATATTCGGTTTATAATGTCTCCAAATGAATTTATTTCGAGCCTTAGGTGGTTTTGGGTCGAAATATTATCAAACAATTGGTTTTAGAAAATTTTATCTTACCATTTTAACCTTATCCTTTAGATTTACCTCTTAGTTAAATAGTTTAACTTTTATTGTGTCTTCTTGTATTCTTACACTATATGGTAAATAAACATACTCAAAACTTCCAAGATATCTTCAAGTTGTTCATTAATGACATATATAATATTATTTTAGACCTTTGGAAGAACCTATAATTTTATGTAATATTATATCAAACAATAATATAGTATTTTTTTAAAAATTAATTTATGTCAATTTTGACACTATTTGGTATTTTGTTTTGGTGAAAGTCATAACAACCTTATCACTTAGAAAAAAATTTATATAATCAACCCTAACATGTCATATTAACCTAGAAAATTAGTGGGATTCTTCCTAAATCTCAATTTACATTTATTTGGATATTTATAATATCAATTATTTTAATATTTCATTAATAAGGTAATTACTGCATTGTCAAGTTCTCATAAATAAATTAAAATTTTTAATGTCTAAAAACCATAAATAAAATACTATTACATAGGAAATATTTTTATATTTATAAGGAATATTTATAGTCGAATTTATATTGTGTGTAACCCTATATTAAAAATGGTTTGGTAATTAAACTTTGATTTTAACACTTTTAACTCTTCTTTATTTAAAATATTAATAAATGTCCTAATCTAATCCAAGTACACCAAAAAGATCATATTTTATTACTAAGGTTGTTTTTGATCGAATTAAACTTATCCAATAGAATTAGTACACGTGTTAGGGTAATTATAATATCATTTTTACCCTTAATTACCCTATTTAATTTTAACTGTGGTAAATAAAAGTCAAAAGTTGATATTCACCAAAACTTATTTTCAACTTATTGAATCAAATTTTAATTACTGATGTCAACCTTGTCTCTTTGGTTTTTGAAATTCAACCCACATAAGTTTTAAAATTACGTTTTATGCAAATTTGGAAATGCTCCTACAAGGTGTGTAAAAGACAGTAAAATGTTCAATAAATTTTTATATATCTAAAAATATTATAAAATGACATTAATGAATTACATTGAACATATATAGGTATTATTTATCTATTTTGAACTAAAATAAAATAAAATAATATAATTAATTATTTTGATAAAATTTCAGTTTTAAATAATATCGTAGTGTTTTTCACTATTCATAAAAAAAATGATAGTTTTCAGAAAAATACCAAAAAATAACCCTAAGATAACATTGATATTTTTAATTAAATAATGAAGTAATTTTTACCTAATTACAAACATATATGTTTTATTTATTAATTTAAAATAAATTCCAGTTGTCGAAACCAAAAAGCGGGTTTTTAAAAAAAGTAAAAACTATCAAAAGATTGACATATGGTTATGTAATGTTTAAATGTGAAAGTACTTATAATGACATAAATTATATTAATCGATAAAAATATAATATAATTATACTTCCAAAACATTTAAATACATAATATTACATTATAAATTGTTTTGATTAATAAAGTTGTTTTCAATTAAAACATAGTTTTTTCACTATTCATCAAATTATGAAAGTTATGAGAAAAGTACCAAAAATTTATCCAAACTAAATTTTTATGTCCCGCATATAAAGAAGAATTTCATTTAACTCAATTGAAAATATAATAGAATCAAATATTTTATTTAAAAAGGGTTCTCCATTAAATGGCGGTAAAATTGCATTTTTTGAAAAATACATCTTTTATCAGAAAAAAAGAATTTGTTCTTATATTATGAATAAGAAAAACATAATATGGATGTTAAAATTTTATAGAGTATATAAGATTCATAATGCAGTTAATACTATTCATAGCTGCTTTTTGAACGGCTAGTTTGATATGTTATGGTGCGCTCAAACTCGGTGTTGCGTGTAGTGCATTCTATAGAATTAGTTTAATGAGATAATGTACTATGAAATCTTGGAGTGTTACATTATCCCCTCCTTCAATAAATTTCATCCTTGCAATTTTAAATTGTTCTTCTAAAATAAATGTTTAATGATAGAAAAATACCTTTGTGAAAAACTCACATCGGAAATTGGGTTAATAAAATTTAGTCTTAATAAGAGGGAAAAGGAAATGAAAAAGTCACCACCAAATTATGATACCCATTAAGATAAAATTGGTGGAAATTAGAGACACATAATTGGAGGGAAAACATAAATATTTATTGGGAGTGATTGAGGTCACAAATAAGTGTAAAATTGAGGGCCTCAAAGTCATTAATCTATTGTGATTTAAAATATCGCCGGTTCAGCAAAACATATGGTATTAGGATAACACATTTTTTTGTTTTAATATCCCATGCATAACGTTTTAGATTTAATTTATTCATAAAAAGAGAGGAAAAAAATATACTTGATAAGTAAAGTTTCATCATTCAACTAATTCCTGCCACAAACTCACCTTTCACTCCAAAAGATAATAGAATTAAAAAATAATCAATTTATCATATTCTTATATGGTTCCAAAAATAATGAATCTATAACTCATTTACCAAACTAATTAAAAGAAACTACATTACCCAAACTAGGACATAACATTGGCCAGTGATAGGTGATTCACCCTTGTAACCCTTCGGTTGTGGGTTCAAGTCTCAGGTTCTTTCCGGACAAGACAGGTTGTCGCCCGACCTCCGGGTTTTCATTTTTATGAAAATCAAAAAATAATCTCAAGAAATTATTTATTCTTAACAATAGTATCCAATGTCAAACTTAATAGATTCCAACCTTTAGAATTATCTAAAATACTTCTATCCAGACTTACAGTCCAAAATTTAAAAGGAAGGTAAACTCAATACAGATCCTTTTTTCCACATAATAACCTGTGAATTCCTTCATCATGTATTCTATTAAAACACTGTGACACCATGAATTACCATAAAACCATATTAATTAAATACATCCTCACTTATTCCTTATAGAATACTGGATATACTCTTCTATCTATGAAATTTTCAAACTCCAACAATGATGTAATATACAAACAATTAATTATTTTCAAGATAGTCAAGAATATAAATTATAATTTATCCAAATCAATAATCTCTTATTCAAAAATAACTACCTCAGTATCAAGACCATATTATGGTTTACTTTTCCTTCAACTAAGTAATTTCCAAAAAAATTAACTTTCTATTGAGTAACTTTTCTATAAACCATATAATCTCAAATCCGTAATGAAATATTACTTCAGTACAATCCTTATTTATTTCAAAAATTCATATAACCAGTACATCATTGATTCAACACTCAAATGAAATAATTCATTAATAAAAACATAAAAACACTAGTCATTCCTCGTCATCTTTGGTAGTATCACAACTTGATTATTATCCAATAACATCATTTTGGGAATACTCTGATGATTTGGACATTTATTCACATAGTGTCCCAAATTCTTGAAGATGAAGCATTGTACATTTGAAACCTATTTCTTACCCTTGCAATCACGTACTCGGTGTCCTTTTTCACCACAATTATAAAAAACTCCCATTCCCTTCAAGAATTTACCAAGTTGATCCTTTCCATAGTTATCATACATGAGAAAATCCTTCTTTCCCGTCTTTCCTTTATCCATCTTTCTCTCTTCCTTCTTTTCTTCTCTTGATTCCATTCAAAGCCATAGGACTCATGGAATTCTTTACTTATCTTGTTAACACATGATACTATTTCTTTATATGATGATAATATGTGGGAGACTATTTACCATTTAAATGTTGTCTTAATACTATGAATTATATGATCCTTCTTAATATTTCGATCATGTGCGTTACTAGAATTCTCATTCCTTCTACCAAGCACCATCTCTAAACAATGGCATACACTAGGTTAGTTTATGAATCACAATGCATAATTCCAAACATGTAAAATACCTAACGTAAATTGAAAGGATTCTGCATATAATCTATAATAATAAAATGTTTTCATTGAGGAATTATTTACTCCTAAATACTTTATAATGGATTGTAATGAAAATGTGAATTATCCAAAGCATATCCCCCAGGTGTGTCGTAACCAAGAGTGAAACAACGCCTGTTGTCGTGTACCAGAATACCACGGGTCAAGCCTGGAACACCTTGTCAGAGTTTTTCACTCCTAGGTACATTTGTGCTAGAGCCTCCTCTACCTGTTCGTATAAAGAAAGGGATGTATTTTTTTGGAAAATACACAATATCACTACATTAACATAATTCTAGGAAGTTTTTCAATACTAATCCACAAATTATCTATTAAGGTAATGTTCTCTAATCATAGTTTTTTTTAATATATTTCCACCGTTGTTGCTAAAATTCCTCTAATACCAACTGTAACACCCTGACCCTAGAATCCCAAACTCAATGCATTATTTTTATACATTGGCATAATTACAAGGAATCAAGTCCAGAAAGACCGATCAGTTTAACAATTTTCTAAAATATATTACATACATGAATGTAACATTACACATTAGAAAATGAAACACAACATAAATGATCCTTTGATAATTCCATTAATCCCCTAGGTTAATCCTTCTTATCAATCATAATACACTTCTGGGAATCCTGGGAAAAAACATAAGAAAAGGGGTGATCTTAGATGCTCAGTAAAGATAACAATATAGTGGAAAAATTCATAAAAAAAGAAAAAACATTTAATGAAATTTATAATGTTAAAACAAGTTCCCATTAAACATAAACATCAGCATAATATGGAAATGATAAATCCAATAACTCCATATACTTATTCACATTGATATTCTACCAGTACAATAATTACATGCAATATCCATAGCAAATTTCCTAATGATGGAAAGAATACTTCCATACTTCATAACCAAAGTGTCAATGCCTTGTTCCAAGACTACAAATATGATTTTGTCAAGGCCTTGATCCAAGACACTAGTTTCTTTCATGAGACAAACCGATGCATTGAAGAGCTATATCAGGCTCCACCCGCCACTTACTATGTCTAATGCATTTTTTCATATGAATAGGTTTAAACATAACATAAACATTTATATTAAAACTAGCATATGAAATGTCAATACTCAATCCATAAACAATGAATGGTATAAAAATAACACATCCACTGTCAAACATATCACAAAACCTTCAATACAATATGGAATATTTGTATCATAATAAATCAACCTCAGTCAAGAATAATATCCCCTAAAGGATGTTGACATTGTTGAAAATGACCAGTAAAAATCATTGAGAAAAATAACCCTTTCATGAAAGCATTTTAAAGTCATATAAAGGAAGTCATTTAAAATATTGGTTTGAATCAAAGTGTCACATACCACATTGAATATTTTTAAAGGATTTAACATTTTAAAACATTCTTGTCCATATAAATAAAACTTTAAAACCATTTGGTAAAAATGGACATTAATGAGAATGGTTTAGAATAATAAATCATTAAAACATTTAAAATGATGTTTTAGTAAAAAGAATCTTAAAAATAATCCATTTTAAAACTCTTTTATTAAACATGGACATGGATAATAAATATGTCCCAGTAGAATCTTACATAAAAATAACCTTGAATAATATAGATATTTTGAAATTAACCCTTACCTTGCACTTTCCTTTGGTCGAGGGTACATTTAACCTCATATATAATGACCATAGTCTGTTATTAACTTATAATAGAACAATATTCATTTTTATTATAACATACATGATACATTTATGACTTTATTTGACAAATTTAATAATTATTTTCATGATAAATTAACATTTTGGGCAATAATCTCTTTCTTTATCGTACGTGTTTTAATAATTTATTCTTTATCGTATCATTTAGATCATTATTTAAATACTTACAGAAAATAAACCATTCTTTATATATCATATATATTTAGAATATAAATATTTATATTAGATATATATATGAAATGGAAGGAACTATTAATGGATATGGTAGGCCGTACGTACGCCGAAACACTGATTCCATTTTCATATCGTATTGAAAAGAAGTTGGTGAATATAATATATGTAAGTAAATATATATATATATATATATCTCCAATATCATTATTATGGCATATATTACATTCTTATTAATAATATATATTTTTATAATCATCAATGAATGGTGAACATGGGAATGAATCTCATCGCGTCGTGGTGTCGGTAATCCGTACGTACACTCGAGCGACAATAACATAATATTGATGGTGAAATCACAAATAATTGGATGTTATATCATATATAAATAATAATTAAAATTTTATATTCTATATTTAGATTATTTATACTCATTATTATACCCATCCAAATAATGAAGTGTTTAAATAACAAACTACACCACGACGTAGAGACGGTAAGCCGTACGTACACACGTATGGTGACTTTGTCATTTTTAGGATGGATAGAATAAAAAATATGGCTATACCATATTTATAATAACATAATAGTATGTAAGAGGTACTGTAGTTATTATTTTGGTAAGGAAACAACAAATATAGAGGAAGTTGAAGAAGAAAATAATTTGAAAGTGGGTGGTGAAATTACTACCTCTTCTTCTGGTGGTTCCTTTGGAGTCGATCAAAAGGGATCCTTAGGTTGGATTTCATATCAAAGTAAGGACTCTAGGATGAATTGAGGGAATTTGGTACGATATTTAAGCAGGGTTTGGCTGAGACAAATGGAATTTCAGGTGTGAAATTAAGAGAAGGTGATGTACCATTTTATAAGAGGGGTGAGGGTCACTTTGGGAAAAGATTAAAATATTAATTTATTATGCAATCATATTCAATTTATAATGGCTCCAAATGAATTTCAATCGATAAATAGGTGGTTATGGGTCTAAATAAACTCAACCAATAGGTTTTAGATAAGTTTTTGTTACCATTTTAACCTTATCTTTTAAATTTACCTCTTAGTTAAATAGTTTAACTTTTATCGTGTCTTCTAGTATTCTTACACTATATGGTTAATAAGTATACTCTAAATATCCTAGAGAAACTAAAGTGGTTCATTAATAACATATATAATATTATTTATGACATTTTTAAGAACCTTATATTTTTATGAATATTATATCAAACAATAATATAGAATTTGTTTTAAAAATTAATTACTATCAGTTTTGAGACTATTTCGATTTTTTTGTGAAATTCATAAAAATATTATCACTTAAAAAACTTTTATATAAAAAACCCTAAAATTTCATATTAACCTTTGAGATTAGTGGAATTCATCATAAGTCTCAATTTAAATTAATTTGTATATTTATAATTTCAATTATTTTAATATTTCATTAATAAGGTAATTACTGCATCGTCATTGTCTCATAAATAAATTAAATTATATCATGTATATAAATTATAAATAAAATACCGTAATGTAGGAAATATTTTTATCCTTCTAGTTAATATTTATTGTCTAATTTATATTTTGTGTAACCCTATATTTAAAAAGGTTTAGTTATTAATCTTTGAATTTAACACTTTTAACACTTTTTTAAATAAAATAATAATAAATGTCCTAATATAATCCATGTGGACCAAAAGGGTCATATATTATTCTTAAGGTTGTTTTTGGTCTAATTACACTTATAAAATAGAATTAGGACATGTTTTATGGAAATTAGAAGATAATTTTTACCCTTAATTACCCTATTTAATTTCAATCGTGGTAAATAAAAGTCAAAAGGTATTATTCACCATCAATTATTTTCAACTTATTTAACCACATTTTAATTAATTATGTCAACCATGTCTCTCAGAAATTTGAAATTAAACCCACAAAAGTGGTAAAATTATCTTTTATGAAAATTTCTAAATGCACCTAGAAGGTGGGTAAAAGACGGTAAAAAGTTCAATAAAATTTTATATATCTAAAAATATTATAAAATGACTTTAATGAATTAAATTAAACTTATATTGGTATTATGTATCTATTTTTATATAAAATAAATTAAAACAAAATAAATAATTATTTAAATAAAATGTTCGTTTTAAATAATATCGAAGATTTTTCACTATTCATCAAAAATTGAAAGTTTTTATAAGAATACCAAAAAATTACCCTAAGATAATTTTATTACATGGAATTAAAAAATGAAGCCTATTTAACAAAATTAAAAACATATACATTTCATTAATTAATTTAAAAATAATTCATGTTTTCAAAACCAAAAGGAGGGTTTTTTTTATAAAGGTAAAACTAATAATGGATTGACATGTGTTAATGTCAAGTTTAAATATGAAATTACTTATAATGACCTTAATTGTATTAAATGAAAAAAATGTAATCTAATTACACTTCCAAACTATTTAAATGCATAATTTAACACTATAAATTATTTTGATTTAAAAGGTTGTTTTCAATTAAAACATAATATTTTTCATTATTCATCAAAATATGAAAGTTATCAGAAATGTACCAAAAAATTTTCCAAACTAAATTTATATGTCCCAATTCTAAAATAGAATTTAATTTTACTAAATTTAAAATTTAAAACTATCGAATATTTTATTTAAAAGGGTTTTCCATTAAAACGCGGAAAAATTTAATTTTTTGAAAAATACTTCTTTTATATGAAAAAATAAATTTTTTATCATATTTTGTCAATCAAATAAATAATATGGATGTTAATATTATATAGAGTATATAAGATTCAAAATATAGTTAATACTATTTATAACCACTTTTTGAAGGGAAAGTTTGGTAGGTTGTGGTGTGCTCGAACTTAGTGTTGCGTGTATCGTAAGCTATTGAATTAAATTAATGAGATAACGTACTATGAAATCTTGGGGTGTTAAATTTCACATGGCACTCGATCAAAATATGTTAATACCACACACTTAGTGTTCAACCACACAACACCTTGGATAAACATCACTAGACACACCCAATGCTCACTCGGCATCACAACTATCTCTAGTAGTTTATTGATATTTGAAAAACCCATGTCAACCAACATGGATGTCCCTGGGATCAACATCCTCCATCCATCATGTACATGATTCATTGCATGAATCCCATTGTAAGAACTAGTGGAATTAGACAAAAACTTCCACCAACAGATGACACCATCATGAGATCAAGAAAATACAACCACTAAACTCTCTACATAATGTTTATGATAGTGAGAAATTACATTCATTTGTAGAATTTACTAGCTTAATTATATCTAAATTATAAAAATATGTTGTGTGACATTAGAGAAGAAAATCAAGGATTTACTTTATTAATGATGTGATCATGTAAAGTAGAGAAATAAATAATATGCAGTTATCATTGGGTGTCTTCCAACCCATCATGTGAAGGATTGGAAAGTAGAGGGCCACACATTCATTGTATACTGTCCATCTTCAGAGAATGGATTCTTTTCATGTATATGGTTACACAATATTATAGATTCCTGATGATAGGAACCATTAATTTCATGATAAAATAATGATGATCTTGAAATGTAAAGTGGAATTCATAAAATCATCGCATGAATAATAGCGACACAAGATCATTCAGTATCTGGTATTTTATGCATTTATCTTCTCATGTAATTATTTCAAGCATCAATCCAATTTCATGATGTTGTTTCATGAAAATATTCCAAATATGATCATGTGAAGCCCTATATACTATCATACATACCACCATGAGAATCCATCTTGCGATCACGTGATAATTTCCTTTCCCTACATCCACCACTTCATCAATCAAAAAAACACCATCACTATCAAAATCAGAAGTGGATTCATCCCACTGTAGCCTATAAATTCCCCTTGTCCCCAGAAAAAAACATACACCCATGAGGAGGGGAAGAAGACTAGTGGAGAAACAGAGTGATCAACCACCACCTTTGGTGATCCTATCCTTGTATTTATGGGGATTCGATCCTAAGAACCCCCCATAGTAATGTTACCATAAGAGATCAACTCATGATCATCTTAATATCATGAAATCTCATGAAAAAAAGACTCCATGAACCACCCATGTAAAATGGAATCTCCACATGGCCATTAAACCACTATAAATATTTTCATGATCCATCGCAATACCTCCCATTAGATCGTGATATCATATGAGTGATAGAACCTCATACGATGCAGTAGGATAGTTCTTTTGACATACAACACCCTCATATTGGTTCTCACAGGCATAAAATGGTAGAAATGCGCGTTGTGATACAAAAACCCCTCCATATCATGATAATTCTTCTCTCAACTTCGTAGTTCAGACTTAAGGAAATTATCCCCCAATATTTCATGCACTCCTCCTCACCATGTGATCTATACCTTCATCTATGAATGTGAAGACATCAATGGAAACCCCATGTTCATAATCATTAAACCAATCACAAGACCTCATAATGGTCATAAGAATCTCAGGACTCTGGGCTTCATGATGTGTCAATATGAAGAAACACATAAACATACATGCAACATTGGCATGTCTACAAGACAAAAGAAAAACTATCGACTTGTTGGAAGAAAACCATTCAAGACCCAATTAAGTTAATACGAATTTCATATGGAGTGGGGATTTAACTAGTAAATTCTTGTGTGAACCCCTATGCATGTGTGTGGCCTTGAAACTCATGGATTATCCCTTCCATCCCCATTCAAACCCCAATATGTGTATTTTGAATCATGTGCCTGTCCATTCGCCCCAATTCCTAAGTGAATTTTTTTTCACAAAGTTGTGTGGAATGAAACCTTATTGAATGAAATTTTAATACTTTGATGGGTTCACTATCATATAAATTTTCACAAGATCCAATTTTGTGATTAATTTAAAGTCACATGATTTTAAGATTCTTCACTGGATATGTTATGACCTTATGTGGCCTTGGAAAAACCAATATGATCACAAGAAGATCTCTGGAAAAGTCTAGTTGATCATTCATTGGATCATGGA
This sequence comes from Viscum album, assembly GCA_963277665.1. NCBI lineage: Eukaryota > Viridiplantae > Streptophyta > Magnoliopsida > Santalales > Viscaceae > Viscum > Viscum album. The sequence continues at coordinate 855,235,068 of OY728164.1, forward strand.
TTATTCAGTTTTATCATGTACCAAATTAATAACATGATGGGAATTTTAATTATACAACATATTTATATGTCATTATTTTCATGTGATAGTCTGAATAAATGTTATATTGATATTAAGATATCATATAGTGATGTCAACATTGATAATGCACAAGACACCAGACATGTCTATTTAATTATGAAAGTACATCTTAGAAAAGTCAAGGCATTATGTGAATGAATCTAGACATGTCATAATTTTTATAATCAATAACCCAAACATGTCTTCTTTGATATAAGAGGCATCTTGGTCATCCTGGGTTCGTCATGAGATTTCCCCTTGATATTTATACATTGTCATGTGACAACCTAAGGACAATCCAGGCTGATCTCCTTACAATTTATTAATATTTATCCATTACATAGTGATTTGCCATTATAATTTCAGAATTTTCATTTGACAACCTAAGGAAAAGTCACAATGATCATGTGACAACATAAAGTCATGTCCTCTTCAATAATGTGAATATATCTGAGACAAGTCACATTGATTATGTGAAGCCTCTTAAACATGTCCACATCAATCATGGAAAGACAGCCAAGATAAATAAATTGATCTTAAAAATCATCCCAAAAAGACTATGAGACGCCCTTAAATGTTAAGTCTATATCAGACTAACACCCCAATCATGTCATCAGATGGACAATCAAGACATGTCCAGTAGGGCTACCAAGTCATGTTGGGCTGATTCCCTAGGACATATCCAACTCATCTGGTTGGAACATTTAGATTCATGTCATGTGGACACCATCCAAGATCCCTTGACCTCATACAAATTTAAAAAGGGATGTGTCTTTAGTAATATAGGGTTTCAAACTCATATGACCCTATTGGTGTCATTCTATCATACAGACATTACATGGTCATTTTCTGTCATTATTTTTCTGAAGATGTTTAATGGGTATGAAAGATGGAATCCATCTTATTATAAACCCTAATAATTCCTAAAACATCATGAATAACTATATTTTTTTGAGTGTAATCACCGACCTTAACCCATAAGTGGGTTATGGGTGTAATTAAATATGAGAAATTTTATTCCTATAAAGACTCGGATACACAAGACACCTTCTTATGCCCAAGATGAAATGGTTATTCACTTTAGTGTATGACGATACATATCTCACAAATTTAAACCATAATAATTTAAACCATAATGACCCTTTCATTCCCAAGGGATTAAAATACTTCTTCATCCATCAATGGATGAGATGTTGGATCATTCATGGGAATTATTTTAAGTTCATGCCTCAACCATACCATCAACGTACCTCAAAACCATCAACACGATAGGGAAGAATCGAACTAAAATACTCTAATTATTGAAGTAAAACTAGATATGTAGGATACATTACTAGGTCATGATCTCCATAAAACATCCTCCATGAGGTGAGAAATCATACAACATGAAAGAAACCATAATTTTAAATCCCCACAAAATTTTACTCCCATGGAATGTGTCTAATCTCTCGTTTACTATATTTTATGACACTGAGTGTGGAACACATGGGCTTAGAGACTAATAATGATTGAATAAATAGAATGTTGGGAATGCCCCCATTGTAGACCTTTCATTATGCAACCCTATATGCATATGTCCTGTCGAAGGTCTCTATTGTAGTATCTCTAATGACATAGATGTATATATAAGAACTACACAGTCTCTGATTTCTATCTCGAATAGGATGCATAGGACTCCTCACCATGGTCTAGGCCTAATATTCACATTATTACAACATGATGTTAAAATTTATGGATTATACTAGTGACATGACCTGAAACTATTTCAAATAAACTACATGGGTTTTGATTTCTGTTTTCTCTGGATACATAGGATGCCTTGTATAGGTTCAATGACATATATAAGACAAAAATCTCTCCCTGTGATGACAATAAACTCTAGAGTTCCTAATCATGGTAACAAACCAAAGCATCATAAATCTATAAGAGAGTTATGGAGAACGTATGGCATGCATACAATCACTCTTATCAATACATGTTGTTAAGAAAGTTATTGAAATAGGGTTAACTAGTCCCATAATATATCATGGGAAGGATTTCATTAACATATCATAAATCTATAACAGAGTCCTGGAGTTGGAAAAAATCCCCCCCAAAAGGGTGTTATAATCCCAACCACCCATCCACTTGAACAATGTGACTTCCTAGGAATTTTTTGGATTGAAACCCTAATTGACCACCTACAATTGGAAAGATGGTATGTACCCAATTATGATTGTGGGAATAATTGGGTGTTTCTAGGGAGACTAAATACAAGGTATTAATTACATCATCAATTTGGAAATGAATTGAAACAAAAAACAATCAAACCATTCCCTAATCACATCCACATATTTTCTTAAGAAACAAAATGGTGAACCCGGCATGATACTCTAAAATAAAAAAATTATTGGATTATTATCCCTTAGGATATTTTGTTTTCATTTTTGAAGAAATAAATTTTTTAACCTGACGTAAATATCTCAAATAAAAAAATCATTGGTTTAGTTTCCATTGGACCATTTATTTTCATTTCCTATAGAAAATAAATGGTGTTCCTAACATGAAATTATTTAACTATGTCATCCCTTTCATGTGTAAAAATGCATAGAATGTCCAATTCCATTAAGGTTCTATTTGTTCAGAAGTTGTTGAAAAAAAAATGCAAAACCACGCATGTTTCTTTTAATTGCACCAAAATCTTCATATAAATAAGGGGACACCTCTGTATCCTTTAAAATTGAAATTAATTGATGGAACATGTACTCTTATATATCATTCTTATGTAATAAGGGTTCCTACTTTCCCTCTATGGAATTAAAAATACATTACAATCAAAGTGACATAATCAAATGTGCCAACGGATTTTGAGAATGTTGGACTAGGTGATATGGCCCAGAGGCCACAACTTAGGTTTTCACCAACACAAAACCTCTGTTACAATTTGGGTAATTTCTTTTTCTGGGATTACCACATCAATATATCCATCCCAAATCAATAATAATCCAATGAAATCATTTTCAGGATGAATTCTCATGGGCCTTAATTCCCATGAAAGGCCGAAGGAGAAGAAGTATCCCTTGTGTCCATGTTTAATCAATTTGGGACCCTATCGCTAGAGAACAATAATGCATACATTACCTTCCTTAGGGAGGTGTATTATTATAGTATGAATGAAAACTAAATCACCCAAGATATACAAAGAAGTGTTCCCATCTATTTTCGGCAACATTCTCGACATGTGACAATCATTTCACAAGCAAATGGAGATGTGGTTCTGCCTACACCAACTATGAAAATTGGAAAATCTAGCAGGTGATCTCACAAGAGGTAAACAAATAGTGAATTTATAGATAATTATTATATCCATACTATCAAAAATATGTCTTAGGAACACCATTGTATCATGAAAGTGTCCCATAATCATTCTTAGATCATCATTATCCAGAAGATTCAGAATTTATCATAAGTTGCCTTGGTAGGTGTGGGATCCAAGGGAGGACACAAACCCATAAGGGAAGGTGAATTTTTATCATCTTATCCCTAGGATAATCTTTGATATAGGAACCAACCTCTCAAATAGTATCATGGTAACCGACCCCTCAAAAGGTATAGTGGGAACTAACACTCTAAATGGTATACATGGCAATGAACCGCCAAACATGATACTCCATTGAAGAGGATCACCAGATCTATTGTGTCGCATTCAATATGATATCAATAATATCTGATGAATCTCATTGTATATGTATGAGAAAACTCATGAAGAGTACATTCATTCCCTCAAATACTAATCTGAGTCATAGTAGGTTGGCCTACTTTTTCTACTGCAATTGGTAAAGAATGTATCAACAGTATCCTTCAGAAATCTTTAGATGGTTATAACGACTATGTTGGAATTTCAAAGGGTGATGAAAATAGAGTATATGTCCAATGATATAAATGGATTCATTCTATCGTTTCCATGTTAGAAATCATGACATTATCCACATTCCTTACCACCAACAGAGAAGAGGGTGCTTTCCTGACCCATGTCATCCATCCCATTGAATATGACAAAGAAATTTATACAAATGAATGGATCACCCAACTCCAATGAGAGAATATGGATCTACATGAAATTATTGTGGGAATACTCATGAGATATATACCTAGAAATGATGTACTAGTACTTGTCTATGGAGTCCTTCTTGTAGTGAACTTCCCCATCCCATAGGGTTGGGATAATTTTAATATTTGACATCCCATCAACAGGTGAAATATATACATTGTTCTACCTCTCTTTATCCCAAAGGGCTGTCATAATTTCCATATTTCAACCTCGTAATTTGAGATATTATGTATACCATATTACCTCAGATGTTTCCACATACATCTTAGAGATTCGAGGTATTTTAATCTGTGGGAAATATCTACATCATCCAAGACCCCCAATGCTTCAACAACTACCCCCATACCAATAAATACTACGAAATTTACCCAACGATCTTGACTGAACCATATTCCCATGTCAATGGAGGCATAGATAACATGTATAATAACAATCATCATCTCTCATATCATGAGAAAATAAAATGAAAAGAATATTCCATCCCATCAAGACATGTTCTTAGGTATTTCAACTATTCTATGGAAATTTTTTTGTAAGAGCTCCATGCGATTAGAAATATAAGTGAGGGAAGGAAAATTTTCCATGAAAATTATTTACCATACCATAAAAGTCTCAGGAACACAAAGAAGTTTGATTTCCCATAAATTTATGGCTTTAATTGTAAATGAATATGGGGATATTGGAGGCATTGAAACCGGAATCCCCACTACTTCCATCTTGTCACTCTGAAAAGGAAACTCCAATTGTGTAGAAGAGCATGATTCCCATACCTCATTTGGAGAAATGTCTATCATTCAATGAAATATTAAATGAAACATTTTCCTTCCAAAAAAAACATGTCCCCATGTATTTTGACAATACCATGGAAAATAGTCTGATGGAAATCCCTATAGTAAGGTAGCCAAATGAGGAAATGTTTATAGGCCATGATAACCATTTCCCCTACCATTAAAATTTTAGGAACAGAATGAATAAGTTCTTTATCTTATAAGATTGGTTGGATAAAAATTTTCTAGCATGATAGCGCTAAAGGAACTTGAAGCTCATAAGATATACATAAGAGTTATCCAATCTCCATTAAAAGAGTCACTCTCATGACATGTTATTAACATCATCCTCACCATAAGACATTAAACTACTAACCATCTTCCTTAAAGTAAGATGTTAATCATTATGTATGTCATCCTTACCATAAGACATTACACTACATTTTCTTCATCTATACGGGCAGATGTTAAACTAAATGGATGCTTTCCTTACCATAATATGTTGAACATCAAGGATGATGTCCTTACTGCATGATGTTAAGCAACATGGGTTTCTAGAACTACGTAAAACATTATTCTCATCATAATGAGATATGTATGGATGCATGTATCATATATCTTGTTCCAACAACCTATATTCACATCCTTAACACAAGACAATTTATTGAATGAATGATGTCTTTATCACACTATATTAAACTGAACGGGTTTCTAAAAACAATGTACGGATTGATTCTCATCATATTGAGGAATGTAGGAATTCTTAAAACATATATCATGGCCCACTAACCAATATTCATATCATTAGTTCATTAAATTAAACTATGAAGCTTAATTCCTTAACACAGAATAATAAAAATGAAAAGGTTTCTAGAACTACATAAAACAAGATTCTCATCTTAATGAGATATGTAGGGATACCTTGATCTTATATCATAGACAAGCCACATATATTTATTTCCATACTGCATGAAGATATACTTTATGGAACATTTCCCAATCATAGGATGGTTATATATTTACAATCCCAATCTATTGGATACATCGTCTTCATGAGTTGTAAATTTCAATTGTTAGATAAACCAATAATACAGTAAAATTTGGATCCCATATATGTTACAAAATCAAAAATATCCTTCAGTACCATACAAAGGGACTTCACCAACAAGTCACCACACTAAGAACTTAAATAAGGGTGTCAAAGACACTATCTACAACACAGAAAGCTACAGACTAGAGAGAGAACTCGTAACCCTGCTAGTTAAAACAACGTCGAGTTTCATATATGGTAAGCAAGCGTGGTGAATGTATGAACCCATGATACTTTTCATAATGTACATCTTTATATTATAATGGAACACAGATTAATTTTTGGGGAATATATCCCCACTTCAATCAAATTCATTGAACAACATTTAATGGAAGTTGAGAGCGTACAAACGTATATTCTTGAATATACCATATTAATGTTCTAGTTATTTGTGACAAAAATAGAGGCGCTTTTCTGGTATATTTTATTGAATATGTAGGGACAAGCATATATTCTATCCTAACAACCAAGGAATGAAAAAAAATTAATTAGAATGAATATTTTTCTATTCCAGATAAAGTGCATACCCTTACTCCCATCTATGAGGATTATAAATATATTCTGGTGAAGGAAATGAAATAAGGGTGAGGCTCATAATCCCCCTTCTAATTAGGGATTATCAAATGAGAGTGAAACATGCATCGAGATTAGCTCATATTCCATTAAAAAATTATTGGAGGCACATTCAAAAGACATAGGATTAGGATCATATCCCTATTCTGGATAGGGCTCGTCAAGTGAGACAGTCACATACCTTGGTTCATTCTCATATCCCTATCATAAAAAGACCATCAGTGCAATCCAAAGTCTCCGGATTGGGCTCATATACCCATTATATCAGAGTTTCACCAATTTAGATCCACACATTACTCGGTATATGATCTTATTCCTAACAAGAAAACTACTTAAAATATTACAGTAGATTATAAGAGAAGGCTCACATACTTTCCCCCATTTTAATGGTTAGTCAACATATTCTAACAGGGAATTAGTATTCATACCGAGATCATATTAGCACTCCAACCAGGTATCACAATGTGAGAGGTACACATGACTTGGGAATGATCATGATCCACTAAAAAAGGCCCATGAAATATTATATATTCCTAGGATCGAGCTAATATTCCCATTATGTTCATGGAACACCTAGTGAGAGAGGAACACACTATGGAATAGAAACATATCCCCATCAGAGAAGCTCATTGAAATTCTCCAACGAATTCCTAGTAGTAGACTCATATTCCCTTAGAACAATATGGTTTCTATAGATTATGAAAGCCATCATAGAGTAGGATTATATCCCTACACAAACCTAAAAGGAATGATGACATATTCTGACCATGATGTAGAGTGAGGTTCATAACCTTGTCCTAATCAATGCCAAGTGTCCTTGAGGTTGATTCAAAAAAACTCCCAACACCTAAAGGGTTCTTCAACTCTTAAACTAAAGTAAAAGGTGTTCATTACCACTATGGTCTGTGTGGATATATATCCTAGGTACTATACTACTAAAATAAATCCCAGTCAACCTACCCATGGTTGTATCACCCATAGAAAATAAAATCCACCCTTTTCCCAAACACATTTGTATAGAGAGTTGATAAAAAATATTAGGTGCCCTCGTATATAAATATTCTCTCAATACTGGGGTTAACCCTATATAGTGCCCCATCAACAATCAACAACACTTCACCATGGTCACCAAGACACCCAGATATCCAACCTATGCGGTGTAACTAGGTAAAGGCATGTAGCATTAATTAAGAAGTATCTCATAAGAAGATATTGGTAGTGTTTTCCAAAAATACCTCCCTAACATGCTCATACCCATTTGAACATCCAATTTCGAGATCCCAAACATGTAAAAAATGGAGTGTCATATTCTATCCTGACCAAATGACATTAAATTATAAGGATTAGATCCTAACCATATGATTCTAAACATTACATCTAATGACCTAACCACATGACATTAAACTATACAGAGTTCATCATGAGCCCATGTTGTTAAACAGTAAAAATATCAAACTAACCACAAAATGTTAAACTTTATAGATTTTTCCCGGACCACATGATGTTAAACTATATGGAATATGTCCTAAAAAATGTCATTAAACTGCATAGATCATGTCTTGGAAGTAAGAATTTAAAATGAACATTATATCATGTTATAGAATCATGATATTGAACTATATAGAATAGTTTCATCCATATGACAATAAACTACATTGGAGATGTCCTCACCACTAGACTTTATACTTCTTAGAAGGAACCATCTCACTAAATACTCACCACAAACAAGATAGATCTATTCAAAATAGGGATGAAATTACCTCATCCCGATGTGGGATTCATATCCACATAATAAGTCTATCCTTATAAGAACTGTGGGTGGATAGATTAATGAAATAAAAAGATAAACATTGATTCAAAAACCACTTTTTTACCTATCCATAGTGTTACTTTATTTCATTCCAAGTGATCATCATACTCATTGAAAGACGTTAAAATGAATGGATGATGTCCTTATTGGATGACAGTAATCAAAATAGGTTCTGAGAAATTGATATGACTTGATTCCCATTTCAACAAGATATGTTGGGAAGCCTCTGTCCTATATATTGATCCATATACCACATTATTAAAAAATGCCACATCCTATCCTCAAACTCCTCTTCATGGTATGAGGAATGCTTTCAATTCCTTTTTTGTCACACTAATCATATATCACGTGAGATTCATAATTTCAGTAAGTGATTCCCCACATGAACATGGCATATCGTCTAATGATAAGGCTATCATGGTTATGAATTAATTAAATTAAAAGGAATACCATGAGTGATTGCCACATAAAGTTAAACTACACAGTTGATTTCCTTTTCACAACATAAAAAATTGCACATTCTTATGGACCTCACCCAAACGTACCGATATTATTAGTGTTGGTCTCCTACCACTCCTATCCATTAAAGACTATGTATGACTTGAATTATGACGTTATAATATTTTAGTGATGATAGAATCTCTGACCCAAGGTCTAGTCAAATAAATATGCATAAAAATTCATCCTCTGTGTTTATAGGTCATACTTGAACACAAATCTCCTTCCTCAAAAACAATTCATGGATTGATTCTTATTACAATTGGATATATAGGTACACCAAGATTTACATTCATTGGTCCAGCTTCAATACCCCTTTTTCACATAGGGAAGCCTACATCCAAGATTAATGATGTTAACCTTCACGATTCCTTGATAACTATGTGAGGCTTGATTCCTATCATCACTTGATACATGGAGATTCTCAAATCTCAATTACAGATCTCATCTACAACACTAAACTGAAACAATACCCACCTCTATGTGTGGATAAGACTTTCATAGTGTTTTTCCCATTCATGAACTCTGTGTGAGTTGATTCCTATCATCACATGATATATATTAATGCCGAGATCTCTAATCTTGGGCCCTGATATGATAACCAATAAACACATCCCCCAAAACCACCTAGGTTTTGAGTCATACAATATGATTTTTCATAAAATATAGTTAGATATATGTTAGGCCTTCTTGTGTGTGTAATATATCAGGAATATTTTTTAACATCATTTCCCACATCCTTACATCATGAATTTAATCATCAAGGAATCAACGAAATCCATCACACATGATATTAAACTTCATGGAAATTGTCCTTGTTTCATGGCGTTAAAAGTGATTGAAAAATTTACCTCTACTACAAGAAGGTAAAATAAGCATGCCATTAACCATTATCATTCCTTATAAAAGGACCACAAGTGCCTTACACTAGTAATAAATAAACTTCTCTCTATTACATATTAAATATTTTTATTATTACATAAAATTACACATTAATCAAACCCAAAAGATAGATAAGTTTGTTGTATTTTGGAATTTGGTACAAAACATAACATCTTGGACATAGGATAAAATAATATTATTGAAAATTTCCTTGAAATGATCACAATATTAAAATGGTATTAAAACTACATGATATATCATGGGAGAAACATATGCAATAGATGAGACATAAATCACAGTAATAGAAATAAACAAGTCATAACATGCAGAAGATATCACATGTTGGACGATAGGAATAAAATTTGATAATAAAAGGAATATGAATTATAAAGAATGATATAGCATGATAATTATAACATGTTAAATGTGAATAAAATATACAACATGAAATAATCATGATTCAAGGCTTATTATACATAGAAGATCATGAGACAAGGCTCATTGCATATTAGAAGCATGAGTCAAGGCATACTGCACATGGTAGAGAATGAGTCAAGGATCATTTCACATGGAGAAACATGTTTCAAGGACAGCATCAAAGACCATTTCACGTAATTTACCATTATACTAAACATTACCCAATGCATTGGAGCACTATCAGGGTGCACCCTTCATAACGATTTACTTATCATGTTTATGTGTTCCACAAATAACATACAACATGACTTCATTCAAAATAATAATTTATTACATGATTATGTAATGTGTAATACATACATGTAACTCTAAAATAAATAATTATATTTTCATAAATTTGAATACCTTTTATATAAAAATGGGTATGGTATTCACTACATAATTTTTTTGGAAACGAAAATCATGGTGAAATTTCAACAGCATAATGACATTACTTAAAAATTGATGAAATGGTATTTATGAAAGTTAAAGGGGTATATATATATTTATAAATTAAATGGATAGAAGTGGGGATATAAATTGATAGGTACCAACATAAGAAATTTCATATAGAAGGTGTACCATAATAAAAAAAAGTGAAGAAAGCGGAGAAAGGAAAGAACCCTTAAAAAATTTCGGCATGGTAATGATGTGAATAAAGGATCATAAGAAAGATAAATGATGGTGAAATAGGATCTCATAATTTATACATTAAATTTAATTTATGGGGTATTTGGAATAAAATATCTCAACAAAATGAAATGGAAATTAAAATTCATAACATTAAAAAGGATTTCTTGTTAAAAGAGAAGTGTGGAAGATCCCATTCCAAATTTTGGTATAGTTTCGACTTAGATAAAGGTCCAAATGAGAAAGGATAAATAATATATCATTAAAATATAATAAATTTTAAATTAAAGGAATCATATTAAATTAATTAAAATATATAAAATTTAAATTATAAAGACTAATTTCATGGAAAATTCGTGAACTGAAAGATGGAGAGGAAGGTGAGGATCGCTTACCTGAATGTGTGACTCCAAAGGCATCGGAGGGGATTCTTGAAAGCATGGGTTAACAATCAGAGGAAAATATGAAGTATAGGTAAGAGTATTGTAAGCCTAAAATAGTATTAGTGATGAAAAATAGTTTATTGGGTGGGTTTATATAGGAAATGAGGGTGGTTTATTTATTATTTAAGATTTTGGGCTAATATAATAAAATATTGAAATCCAAAAACCACCACATTGTTTTTTCCCATGTTTATTTCCAAATTGCATTGAAATAGATTATTTTATATGGAAAAGGATATAACTTATTAAAATATTACCGTTGGTGATGTAAAGTTGAGTCACAATCTAAAAGAAATGATTTTAACATCCTAAAATATATTACAAGTCAAGGAGGACTCATAATGGATTTAAAAAATAAATAGAATAAATAAAAAACAACATTATTTTAAATCTAGAAAATATATTTGGTTTTTATTTAAATTATATAACATATTACATATGATTTGGGTCATTATGGTGCCATTGAAAAGAAATTATATCTATATGATACTTTATTTTGACATAAAAATCCAACTATCTCAAAAAATAATAAAAAATTCACCATTGTATAATTTTGATATTTTGATCCCAAAAAAAATTAATTTTATCAAAACAAATTTCTAAATATTTCAATCTTCACATTTAAAATAAAAACTAACATTTATTGAAAATAAAATCTTTGTTGACAATAACATTTTTTAATCCCTTAAATTAAATTAAATTTAACAACAAAAAATTTATAGGATCATTTAAATTTAATAAAATTTATTTCAAAATAATATTTTATTAAAACATTATTTATTTCAAAAATCCATTAATTAAAAAAATATTTCTTAATTTAAAATTAATGTTAACCAATAATAGTATTTCTTCTTTAATTTTTTTTCAAAGTAACAATAATAGGATGAAAATAAATAAATTATTTTTAAAAAATAAAGTATATATTCTTAATGATAGGGTCTTGATTCATATCTATTCAATACGCCAAAATACACCTTAAGAGTAAGGTGCGCGATGGTGGGGCTTTCATGGGGTCCTTTGGTGAACATGGTTTGGGTCGTGATCTTGATGAACATTAAATTATCTTGTTAATGCTTTCTATCAAGATTAAATCATTGGATCTCATTTGGGGATTTCCCTAGAGAAATTTAAAGAAATTATATATCTCTGGGAATATCAGATATAAGTGATTAATAGGGTATGATCCTACTAGATGATACCATCACTTCCTTGGTCTCTGATAAAAGGACTTGTTAAAACCCTATATTTATACTAGTCAAGTGCTCACAGTTAAATGGATATATTATCGATGTTAAATATACTTAATGGTCATTAAAAGTCAATTGGATACAATAAAATAGAAGAAGCAAATGTTCTTTATATAACAATATTATATAATAATAAATTTAAATGAATAAAAAGGGGAATTTTATTCATAATATTTCAGGTCGTAAAATCTTTACACCTTTAGAAATTTCACCTTCATAATTTTATTTTCCCACATTAAATTAGATGAGGGTAACTTTTCTTCATCACTTCCTCTAATTACCATGTTTCTTATTGAAACAGTTGGTTTCTCCACAACACTTTGACATGTTGATTGCCTTATTTTGTAGGACCTTTTTTTCTATAATCTATGATCTTAAAAACCTTCACTACATAGGGCAGATCATTATAAAATGGTACCAACTCTATACTTAATACCTACAACTGGTCTAGTATATACTTTATTAAGAGGGATACATGGAATACATCCTTTTCATAAGACAGGTTCAGTGGGAGTGCTTGTCGATAGGCTACTACTTATGTGCAATCAAGGATATCAAAAGGTCCAATGTAGAGACCCGTATCTTGACGTACATGAACATTACATTACTTTTGCGGAATACTTAGTACATAACAAAAACACACACACAAGGATCGTAATAGTTTAGTGTCTTTGGAAACTCGGAATAAAATCTTCTAATTGTGGTGAAAGATCTTCAACATCTCCCATAAAGATCTTCCTTTTTTTTACCTAAAACCTTTCTTTATATCCTGGGGAAAAGAAAACATAAAAGGGTGAGCTCAAATGCTCAGTAAGTGTGAACAAAAGAAAATTCAATCACATCATATTCATAAGAACGTAACTTTTGGAAATCTTAACCTGCAAAAGAGAGCATAATTTCATAACATGGGATAAATCATAGTAGTGAAATGAAATCCAATAATCATAACTTAAATCATGAAACTTTGTGGCATACACACATAATCATAGATAATCATTTCTTGTTAGTCAAGACTCATTTCCAAGACTATCTTAGTGGACAAATTCCCTTTCTGAATCGAGTAACCCTCGTTTCAGTCCTGTTTCACTGAACCGGTATAACCTACCGTTCCAGCCCTGTCTATCTCACGAGATATAAAATCATTACCCAATGCATTGGAGGGAGATATAGGTCCCACCCATCTTATAATGAATCCTTTCTTATGTGTGCCACATAATCATAAACCATACATCACAGCGTAACCCATGTAATAAAAATGGGATTCTTAAACAACATGACATCATAAAATAATTCATATAAGATAAAGGAATTCATAAACATAATTCCATCACAACATAGTCAAATTAATGTAAAAATATGGATAGAAAGAGAACCCTTTATTAGCTTAGATGGAAAATAATTTTGATAAAACACTTGAAATGAATTCTTGAGGAAAATATCCTTTCTTCTTCAAAATCAATTTCTTTTCACAAAACATCATGCAATTTTAAAAGAAAGAGATTTTATTGAAAATAGTCATGAAATATTTTGGAGGAAGCTTCATGAAAATAAGGCTTTATAAAACCGTTAAAATCCGTTCGGGCCGTTTAAGTTTAAAAAAAACATTCTTCGTACTTTTGTCGGAAAAATAAAAAAAAGTACCTCGTACGAAAAACGTCAAAAGATTCCTTTCATATTTTTTAGTAAAAACTCACCGAATGGTAAAATTGGATTTAAACTATTGTAATTGGATGGAAATAATATTACATATTGAGGAAACATGGATGTGGATGATAAAATACACCCCAGTAATTACCAAATTAAAAACAATCTCGGATAAAAGTGAGATTGTGATATTTCCATTACCTTAGGTCCGACTTGCTTTGTAAGTGTCCGAACCTCCTGTATAATGATTTAAATAGTGTTATTGAGTTATTCCAGAATCATATTCATTGTTATTATATCATATATGGTCCACTTATGACTTTATATTACCCGTTCTTTTGTAAATTCTTGTTAAAGTAGCATTTTGGGTAAAATCGTCTCATTTATCGTTCGTGTTTTTAACTTGTAATTATTCATATGATTACATAGATCATGATTACTTAGTTCCAGAATATAAAACATGATTTATATATATATATTCAGAATATACATATATAATAAATCATTAAATGGAAAGAAATACACCGTTCATGGAGACGGTAGTCCGTATGTACGCAGGAACGCTGTTTTCGTTTCCTTATTGAATTGAATGGAATTAAGTAGATGACATACATATCAAGATATAAATATATACAGTATCATTATTATGTCATATATTTCATTAGTACATATTATATATACTTTATAATCATTCATGAATGGTTAATCATTGAGAATGAATCTCATCGCGTCGTGGAGACGGTAGTCCGTACGTACGCACGAGCGATGATATCATTCCCATGGTCGTGGAATTGTGTTGAAGTGTATGTATACTATTTCATTATCAATATAACTTTATAAAATCATGTATAGTTACTCATTACATCATTATACCAATCCAATTAAGGTGGTGACGGAAAATAGATTACACCACGGCGTGGAGACGGTATTCCGTACGTACGCACGCGCGGTGATTTCCTTTCTCCGTAGGATGGATAGAAGGTTAATTAGAGTTGTTTCATATTTATAATAACATATCAGTATGTAATTAATACTGATTTTATTACTTTAAAACAACTAAAGAAGAAGAAGTTGAAGAAGAAAGAAATTGAAAAGATCGGTAATGGATATTACCTCTTCTTTGGAACGCCTCTTTGAATCCTTCACTTAGGGAACTAAGATTGGTCTTTGAAGAAGACCAGAACCTCTAGGATTATTCTAGGGAAGTGTATAAGGGATTTTGGCAGAGGTTGTCCGAGCTTGAGTGATCAAATTGGTGTGAGGAGGAGGGGGAGGAGGTGCCCTTTTAT
The DNA here is from genome assembly GCA_963277665.1 of Viscum album. Taxonomy (NCBI): domain Eukaryota; kingdom Viridiplantae; phylum Streptophyta; class Magnoliopsida; order Santalales; family Viscaceae; genus Viscum; species Viscum album. The sequence goes on from OY728164.1 coordinate 855,250,547, forward strand.
AAGGGAGGAGAGGGGCACCTTTGGAATTCTTAAAAATATTAATTTATAATAAATCTAACCCCACATAAAAACCTCCAAAAATGACTCATATTCGAAGATTAGATGAGATAGGGTTGTAATCTCATCAACCAATCAAATTTAGTCATGTTTGGATCTTATTTTAAACCTTATCATTTTGATTTTTCCTTATTTAATCTATTTAAGTTTATTTGTGGTAATAAAATTCTAAATTTTAAATTATAAAAAATAATTACTTATTTGTTGTTAATTTTCCATACTTATTTAATTTATAACATTATAGACCATATAAATATAAATTTATAATTTTTAAATATTTTTGTGATTTTTAAACAATTTTATAATATGTTATTTTTGTAAAATAACAATAGTGTCAATTTTGACACTATTCATTTATTTGAATTTAAATAAAATATATACAGAAGATATGTTCGAACTAAAAGCTTTAATATATTAATAAAAGGTCATATGTATCTATAAAATTAGTGTATCACATTAAATAGTTCATATAATATTTATTTTATTATTTTTAATACCATTTATTTGGTTTATCTCTTAATAAAATAATTACTACATCATTTTTGTATAATTATTTAATATACTTATTTGTTGTATAAAAATTTAAAATAAAATCCTATGATAAAGATAAATATATTACCTTTCACAATAATACTTTTACTAGAATTTATCATCTTAAAATAACAATATTTAAATTGTTATAATTATTAAATTATGAAGGTGACAACTTTGGAATCATTTAAAATAAAATAATATAAGTGTCATAATCGCTTTTATAAGGCTCCAAATTGTCAAATATTAGACCATTGGATGATTATGGTTTACATTTACATTTCCAATAAGGTTTGGTGAGGTATTTGTGCATTTTAGGGTCACTATTAGTTTAATAAAAACAATATTCTTGATTTTTCACTAGATAAACAATTTCTGCATCGCTATTGTGTCATAATTAATGATAATTATTTAATCCATAAAAATTATAAATAAATTTATATGATGTATATAATTTCATTAGCTTTCTGGAGACTATTCATTTTCTAAGTTTCATGAAGTTTATCACTAAATTAAAATTAATATACTTATAAGATTTAAGAGAGTGACATGTTGTCACTTTCTTTGGTTTTAATAATAATTAAGTTATTTTCATGGACAAATGTCCATTAAATGATTCTAATCCGACCCTTAGGTGATATGGGTCGACTTTTAGTCATCCAATAGGATTTTGACATTTGTTAGGGTAATTTTAAAATATTATATTTACCCTTAATTACCCGATTTACCTTTAACTATGGTAAATAAAATTTACCATAGTTACTATTCATAATTCCCAAAAATAAAAAGTAGCTTATTAACATAATTTGGACCCACTTATTCCAAATATGGAATCCATTTTTCCAAATTCAATACACAAAAGATGCAGAAATTAAATTAAAATTAATCCCGTTGTCGAAAGAAAACGGGTTTTTCTTTAAAACATTGCAAAAGATTGAATTGATTTAACCTACGAATTCAAGGTAAAATCAATGCTAATGACATACATTATATTAAATGGTAAAAATATATTCTATTTATACTTTAAAACCATTCAATATTATAATTTATCCACATAAGATATTACGAAGAAAAAAGTTGTTTTTAATTAAAATATAGCGTGTTTTTACTATTCATTAAAATATGAATGTTATCGGAAAAATATCAAAACATTTTCTAATGTAAATTTTTATATCCTGATTCAAAAGAAGAATATTATTTTGCCAAATTGAACATATAAACATGTCAAAAACTATATTTAAAGTGGATGCGCCATCAAAAGGCGGTAAAACTGCATTTTTTGAAAAATACTTATTTTACCTGAAAAATTTATTTTGTTCTTATACCATGTTCTAGAAATGTGTAAGATGAATAATAATGTTATAAAATTCAAAATTTAGTTAATACTATTCATAACGGCTAGTTCATGACAATATTATAATAATATAACATTGTTTATTAAAACCTGGTATTGCGTACAACACACGCTATCGAGGAAGGTCGCGATTGCGTGTAATCCAATCCAAGTCAGGGTTGCGTGTTGTGAAAGAATCCTTCGTTGTTTCGTATAACAGAATCCAACCACATTTCATTTATACATTTAATATATATATATATATATACTCAATGTTGCGTAGAATAACTATTATCAAAATTTTGTGTAACACGGTCCAAGAATACTGTTGCGTATACTGCAAGCTAATACGGTGTTGCGTATAGCGCAGGGTAATCTTGGTGTAGAATACAACATAAGACATTAATGAAATTAAAATAATATTTTTCATAAAATCTCGGGGTGTTACATTCTACCCCCCTTAAAATGAATTTCGCCCTCGAAATTTGTCGGGGTTATAAATGGTTTACTATTTGAAAGTTTCTTTGATAGAAACCCACATCGTAAAAAGGAATACCAAAACTTATCTTTATAAACAAAAGTTTGAAACGTAACGGTTACCCAAATAAACTAATCACTGGGTTTCCACATAGGTGAAAATATGGATATGGAAGAGAAATCTAACCATCATGTTCTGATGGAGAGTGGTAGAGAACATGGCTATGGAAAAGCCAGCAATCACAAAGACATAAATTTGTGATGATCTAGGGTACCATCTGATTCATCGGATATAAGGGCATTAGGACAACATTTTTGTTTTTCAAGATCATTTCCCTAAAGTTGAAGAATTTGAAGTAGAATAAATACTTACTTTCTTTTGGTACAATCTCACTGTTGTTCGTGCCTTGAACAATTTCGACTTCATCTCTTATATAAATGAAGTTGAATTTGTTATTCGTGTAGTGTTAGCAGATCTTGTGAGAGAATGACGGGTCATTCCATCTGTCTCAAACAAAAGGTTAGCATAAGTCATTCTATAGTGAGATTAATCATATATGGTTCCTAAAATGGACTTATACTTCATATATCATACTTCTTAATATAATAAAACTAGTTTCTACTAAAAAGGGACTTCCTGTAGACCAGTAGTAGGCGATAAAGGCCAGTCGCACTTCGGTTGTGGGTTTGATTCCCACATCCTTGTCTGACGCGATGGGCTGTCGCCCGTCCTGGAGGTTTTCCTTTTTCTAAAACTATATTACTATAACATCCCATCAATAATATCGAGAAAACTTCGATCCTTAAATAATACTCACTTATGTCCAACATAATCCATTTCAATCTTTAGGCTTATCCATAATACTGCAATCCACTCTCATAACATAGTGAAAACAATTACCAGAGATTTAACACCATCGTCGATCCCCATATATCATAAGATATATTTTGTTGGTCACATTCTAAACATTCAAAGTCCTTAATCGTGTATTCTCTTGAATACCTTAGTGAAAACATGAATGCAGTTAAATGTTAACACTTTCCACATACCAAAATCCTCAAAATTCTATATACTCAAACCATGATATCACTTAGTCCTTATATCAATCATGAGCTCATGAATACTATCAAACATATTAGATTCTCTTTATCCCTTCATTATGGGCATATCATATACATTCCAAAAGTATCTGAATAACCTTTCATGGATACTGGTAACATTAATCATACACTTTTAAAACTCAATGAAAGATAACAGTGTAACAATCCTTAGATGTCTCTTTATTCCATAGTACCATGAGATTACTTATACAACATTACACATGATAAACATGTAATCATTCCACTACATTCTTAAACCATTGACCGAGCTTCAACAATTCTTTCATCTCACATATCATTTTTAGTCTCTTCATCATCATCCACATAAATACTACCCATACGACCATACTGATTCTCTTCATGAGACTTTACCTTAGGGCATTGGTTTGCATAATGCCCGTACATTCCACATTTAAAACATTTTACCATTGTTGATGTCGTAGCAATACCATTATCCTCATCCCTGGTGTTAACTGAACCTTTTCCTTTGCACTTACTGGCTTTGTGTCCTTCTTTTCCACACCCAAATCATCTTCCAGTTCCTTTGAAAAATTCTCCTTTATGCCTCTTCCCACATGATTTACATAGGGGAAATTGAACTTTCTTTCCTCTATGATCATCATGAAACTCCATCTTTCTCTTATTAGCCGAGTCAGGAAACTTACCAAATTTTACTTTATTGATCATATTATGAGATTGGTGATTCGGAATAATAATGTTGTTTGGACTTCCAAATCCCATTTCATTTGGTTGCTCATGAAGAATATCATTCCATTGTCCATCATATCCTCCATTATCGTGAATCACCTTGTTTCCAGCCATTTTCTAAAACCCAAAAAGAATAGCGTGAGAGGCAAAAATCATGCTAGGGAAAACAACATAATAAAGGGGGAGTACCTTCAATATATAACATCTTAGGTTTAATTCTATGATCGTTAGTGTAGTTCAAGTACTATAACCTATACGTATACTTAACCTTAGGGACATCCCTAGACATACCGTAGAAATATCTCTAGGGATCTCACTAACGTTTTCGCATCCTAGTTTCCAAAGGTTGACTAAACCTTTCCTCTGATACCAACTGTAGAGACCCATATCTTGACGTACATGAACATTACATTACTTTTGCGGAATAAATAGTACATAACAAAAACACACACACAAGGATCGTAATAGTTTAGTGTCTTTGGAAACTCGGAATAAAATCTTCTAATCGTGGTGAAAGATCTTCAACATCTCCCATAATGATCTTCCTTTTTTTTTTACCTAAAACCTTTCTTTATATCCTGGGGAAAAGAAAACATAAAAGGGTGAGCTCAAATGCTCAGTAAGGGTGAACAGAAGAAAAATCAATCACATCATATTCATAAGAACATAACTTTTGGAAATCTTAACCTGCAAAAGAGAGCATAATTTCATAACATGGGATAAATCATAGTAGTGAAATGAAATCCAATAATCATAACTTAAAACATGAAACTTTGTGGCATACACACATAATCATAGATAATCATTTCTTGTTAGTCAAGACCCATTGCCAAGACTATCTTAGTGGACAAAGTCCCTTTCTGAATCGAGTAACCCTCGTTTTAGTCCTATTTCACTGAACCGGTATAACCTACCGTTGCAGCCCTGTCTATCTCATGAGATATAAAATCTTTACCCAATGCTTTGGAGGGAGATATAGGTCCCACCCATCTTATAATGAATCCTTTCTTATGTGTGCCACATAATCATAAACCATACATCACAGCGTAACCCATGTAATAAAAATGGGATTCTTAAACAACATGACATCATAAAACAATTCATATAAGATAAAGGAATTCATAAACATAATTCCATCACAACATAGTCAAATTAATGTAAAAATATGGATAGAAACAGAACCCTTTATTAGCTTAGATGGAAAATAATTTTGATAAAACACTTGAAATGAATTCTTGAGGAAAATATCCTTTCTTCTTCAAAATCAATTTCTTTTCACAAAACATCATGCAATTTTAAAAGAAAGAGATTTTATTGAAAATAGTCATGAAATCTTTTGGAGGAAGCTTCATGAAAATAAGGCTTTATAAAATCGTAAAAATCTGTTCGGGCCGATTAAGTTAAAAAAAACATTCTTCGTACTTTTGTCGGAAAAGTCAAAAAAAGTACCTCATACGAAAAACGTCAAAAGATTCCTTTCATATTTTTTACTAAAAACTCACCGAAGGGTAAAATTGGATTTAAACTATTGTAATTGGATGGAAATAATATTACATATTGAGGAAACATGGATGTGGATGATAAAATACACCCCAGTAATTACCAAAGTAAAAACAATCTCGGATAAAAGTGGGATTGTGATATTTCCCTTACCTTAGGTCCGACTTGCTTTGTAAGTGTCCGAACCTCCTGTATAATGATTTAAATCATGTTATTGAGTTATTCCAGAATCATATTCATTGTTATTATATCATATATGGTCCACTTATGACTTTATATTACCCGTTCTTTTGTAAATTCATGTTAAAGTAGCGTTTTGGGTAAAATCGTCTCATTTGTCGTTCGTGTTTTTAACTTGTATTTATTCATATGATTACATAGATCATGATTACTTAGTTCCAGAATATAAAACATGATTTATATATATATATTCAGAATATACATATATAATAAATCAGTAAATGGAAATAAATACATCGTTCATGGAGACGGTAGTCCGTACGTACGCATGAACGCTGTTTTCGTTTCCTTATTGAATTGAATGGAATTAAGTAGATGACATACATATAAATATATAAATAAATAAAGTATCATTATTATTTCATATATTTCATTAGTACATATTATATATACTTTATAATCATTCATGAATGGTTAATCATTGAGAATGAATCTCATCGCGTCGTGGAGACGGTAGTCCGTACGTACGCACGAGCGATGATATCGTTCCCATGGTCGTGGAATTGTGTTGAAGTGTATGTATACTATTTCAGTATCAATATAACTTTATAATAATAATGTATAGTTACTCATTACATCATTATACCCATCCAATTAAGGTGGTGACGGAAAATAGATTACACCACGGCGTGGAGACGGTATTCCGTACGTACGCACGCGCGGTGATTTCCTTTCTCCGTAGGATGGATATAAGGTTAATTAGAGTTGTTTAATATTTATAATAACATGTCAGTATGTAAGTAATACTGATGTTATTACTTTAAAACAACTAAATAATAAGAAGTTGAAGAAGAAATAAATTGAAAAGATCGGTAATGGATATTACCTCTTCTTTGGAACGCCTCTTTGAATCTTTCACTTAGGGAACTAAGATTGGTCTTTGAATAATACCAGAACCTCTAGGATTATTCTAGGGAAGTGGAGAAGGGATTTTGGCAGAGGTTGGCCGAGCTTGAGTGCTCAAATTGGTGTGAGGAGGAGGGGGAGGAGGTGCCCTTTTATAAGGGAGGAGAGGGGCACCTTTGGAATTCTTAAAAATATTAATTTATAATAAATCTAACCCCACATAAAAACCTCCAAAAATGACTCATATTCAAAGATTAGATTATATAGGGTTGTAATCTCATCAACCAATCAAATTTAGTCATGTTTGGATCTTATTTTAAACCTTATCATTTTGATTTGTCCTTATTTAATCTATTTAAGTTTATTTGTGGTAATAAAATTCTAAATTTTAAATTATAACAAATAATTACTTATTTGTTGTTAATTTTCCATAATTATTTACTTTATAACATAATAGACCATATAAATATAAATTTATAATTTTTAAATATTTTTGTGATTTTTAAACAATTTTATAATATGTTATTTTTGTAAAATAACAATAGTGTCAATTTTGACACTATTCATTTATTTGAATTTAAATAAAATATATACAGAAGATATGTTCGAACTAAAGGAATTAATATATTAATAAAAGGTCATATGTATCTATAAAATTAGTGTATCACATTAAATAGTTCATATAATATTTATTTTATTATTTTTAAAACCATTTATTTGGTTTATCTCTTAATAACATAATTACTACATCATTTTTGTATAATTATTTAATATACTTATTTGTTGTATAAAAATTTAAAATAAAATCCTACGATGAAGATAAATATATTAGCTTTCACAATAATACTTTTACTCGATTTTATAATCTTAAAATAACAATATTTAAATTGTTATAGTTATTAAATTATGAAGGTGACAACTTTGGCATCATTTAAAATAAAATAATATAAGTGTCATAATCGCTTTTATAAGGCTCACAATGGTCAACTATTCGACCATTGGATGCTTATGGTTTATATTTACATGTCCAATAAGTTTTGGTTAGGTATTTGTGCATTTTATGTTCACTATTAGTTTAATAAAAACAATATTCTTGATTTTTCACTAGATAAACAATTTCTGCATCACTATTGTGTCATAATTAATGATATTTATTTAATCCCTAAAAATTATAAATAAATTTATATGATGTAGATAATTTCATTAGATTTCTGGAGACTATTCATGTTCGAAGTTTCATGAAGTTTATCACTAAATTAAAATTAATATACTTATAAGATTTAAGAGAGTGACATGTTGTCACTTTCTTTGGTTTTAATAATAATTAAGTTATTCTCATGGACAAATTTCCATTAAATGATTCTAATCCGACCCTTAGGTGATATGGGTCTACTTTTAGTCATCCAATAGGATTTTGACATTTGTTAGGGTAATTTTAAAATATTATATTTACCCTTAATTACCCGATTTACCTTTAACTATGGTAAATAAAATTTACCATAGTTACTATTCATAATTCCCAAAAATAAAATGTAGCTTATTAACATAATTTGGACCCACAGATTCCAAATATGGAATCCATTTTTCCAAATTCAATACACAAAGGATGCAGAAATTAAATTAAAATTAATCACATTGTCGAAAGAAAACGGGTTTTTCTTTAAAACATTGCAAAAGATTGAATTGATTTAACCTACGAATTCAAGGTAAAATCAATGCGAATGACATACATTATATTAAATGGTAAAAATATATTCTATTTATACTTTAAAACCATTCAATATTATAATTTATCCACAAAAGATATTATGATGAAAAAAGTTGTTTTTAATTAAAATATAGCATGTTTTTACTATTCATTAAAATATGAAAGTTATCGGAAAAATATCAAAACTTTATCTAATGTAAATTTTTATATCCTGATTCAAAATAAGAATATTATTTTGTCAAATTGAACATATAAACATGTAAAAAACTATATTTAAAGTGGATGCGCCATAAAAAGGCGGTAAAACTGCATTTTTTGAAAAATACTTATTTTACCCGAAAAATTTATTTTGTTCTTATACCATGTTCTAGAAATGTGTAAGATGAATAATAATGTTATAAAATTCAAAATTTAGTTAATACTATTCATAATGGCTAGTTCATGACAATATTATAATAATATAACATTGTTTATTAAAACCTGATATTGCGTACAACACACGCTATCGAGGAAGGTCGCGATTGCGTGTAATCCAAGCCAAGTCAGGGTTGCGTGTTGTGAAAGAATCCTTCGTTGTTTCGTATAACAGAATCCAACCATATTTAATTTATACATTTAATATATATATATATATACTCAATGTTGCGTAGAATAACTACTATCAAAATTTTGTGTAACACGGTCCAAGAATAGTGTTGCGTATACTGCAAGCTAATACGGTGTTGCGTATAGCGCAGGGTAATCTTGGTGTAGAATACAACATAAGACATTAATGAAATTAAAATAATTTTTTTCATAAAATCTCGGGGTGTTACATCCAATGTACCTTGGACTATGCTTTCCATTTTTCCTAAATTTCATCACTCTTTTCAATAGAAGTATGTTGAGTAATACCATGTCTACAACATCAAACCCTTTTTTATGTCAATTATTTTTAACATACCTATTTTTTGGCCGTGACCGGATTTATGGTGTTGTAGAAAGGTCTTTGCCTTCTTCACCATTTCACCAACCATTTCATGACGAATATATATTATTTCCCCATCATGAAATAAATTTTATAGTATTGTGCAAATATTCCTATAAAGGTCATCATAGGGATCAATTTTAACACCCAATTGGAAGTATTTTCTTTAATAGAACTCAACCAAAAGAAGATGTTGGTCTCATCCACCTTTAAAGTCCATTGAGAAAGCACTCAACATTTCCTCATGTGTTTGTTTTTTCTACTTAGTTGTCCATAATTTTTAAGATTAAAAGCTATAAACAATTTAGCTCACTTTTTAAAATAAAATAGAGAACATTCCAAATTTTATAGGTTAATCTTGGATCTTTATCAGACATAATCAATAGTGGTACACTATAAAGTCTTACCACTTCCCTGATTTATATCTGTGTGAGTTGATACCATGAGAAATCCTCTCATATTTAAATGAATTTTGCAGTATTTGTCAAATTATCCAAAATAAATTAGAGAAATTTGTTTTCTTTGGATTTCTTTTATAACTAGTGAAAAATTCAACGGTGATGTTTTCCCATTTTCATGTTGATATGAGTAATGGTTTCATCAAACCCTTAGAGTTCTTCTTTCGGTCTTCACTTGCTGACATACTAGGAACTCTGATGTATATTAAGTGATCTCTTTCTTCATATTGTCTCACCGATAGCTATGTCAGAGATCTCGATATATATTTATGTTTCCTTGGTGATTAGAGAAAGTAAAACTATTTGAATCATCCAATAGTTCACTATTTAACATAGGATTTTATAAAACACGTAGTCTTGACCCAAATCTTAAAATTCATTCTTCATTAATTCTGAACTATAATAATTTCTATTTTCATATAGTTTCTAATTTCATCTGAATACCCACATCATCTTTTTGGTCACCCTATAACCATTACTAATGATATGGCTGATAAATCATTTGGGAAAGGATTTATGATGTCTCATCCATTATGATTCACATGTCCGTCCTCTTTAAATTTAATACTATCATATCCCTCTCAATTATAATTGATTATAGTACTGAAAGATGCTTTCTACATAGAGAATTCACCACTTTTTTTCTACCCCAGGATGGTAGTTGATTGAGTAGTCATAATCCTTGATGAGATGTCTGAATTATCATTGGTTCATATTCATCACATTCTATATGAATATAAATTTTAGACTTTTGTGATATGTATATATTTCATACTTCTCCCAAACGATATTATACCACCATTTTTCAACGTGATGATCACCACTTACAACTCCATATCATTTGTGGGATAGTTTTTATCATGAAATTTCAACCGCCTTAAAGAATAGGATATGACCTTTTCATTTTTCATCCACACACAGTTCAATCCCTTATTTGATGCATCGATGAAAATTATGAATTGTTCCCCACTTGTGGACATGTGAGAATAGGGGAAGTGATAATCCTCCTTTACAAATCCATGAATCTTTCTTCACATTTATCATTTCTATAAAATTTTACTCCCTTTTTAGTTATCATGGTATGATGGTTTGAAATTCCTGAGAAATTTCTCACAAATTGGAGAAAATATCTAGCTTACCCATGAAAGCTATGAATATCTATCATGAATTTTGTCCTCAACCATCCTTCAATGAATTTTTTATTTGAAGGATCTATATATATCCCATTTATTGTGATGATATTTCTAAAAAATGAGACATCATTCAGCCTCAACTCACACTAATAATACATTTCATAGATCTTCTCTTTTCTTAAGCCCTTTATAATAGTGCTCAAATGTTCCTCATGATTCTACTTGATTTTGGAGTAATTATAATATCATTTATAAATACTACCAAAAAAATTTCAAGGTAATCACTAAAGAATCTATTCATTTAAACAATGAATATTTCTAGAGAATTAGTTAGTACAAATGTAATCACTATGAACTCATAGTTCTCATACCTTATATGAAAATAAGTCTTGGGGACATCCTCATTATTCACCATAACTTGGTAATATCCTAGTTATATATCCACCTTGGATACGTATTGTGATTAATGTATCTTATGGAACAAATCATCAATTCATGTAAAAGTATACTAGTTCTTTATTATGATCTTCCTGAGCTCATGATAATCAATGAAACAGTTCATTGAACCATCCTTCTTCTTGTTAAAGTTGACTGGTGCACCACATGGTGGAGCACATGGGCATATGAATCCTATATCCCAATTCTCTTATAGTTGTTTCTTCAGTTCTTCATGTTCCAAAATATCCATCCTATATATATTCTTCTAAATTGGAAACTCCCCAGGTATTAGCTCGATTGAAAATTCAACATGTCTTTTAGGAGGAAGACCATGAAATTCCCTGAAAAACACATCAGTGAATTCTGTTAGAATGGGAATGTCTTCAAGGAAAGTTCATTAAATAGAATCAATCATTTGAGCTAGGTAATATTTCTGATATAGAAATAATATACATGCTTATAATTATGGTACTAAATAGGGTTCATCCTCCTCCTTTCACTTGTACAAAATCAGGGGTCGATTCATGATATGGAGGGTTATATTATTCTTGTGGAAATTTATGTTGGCTCTATATAGGAAAATTTTATCCATTACCATAATTTTATCAAATTCCACTAATGGGAGTATAAAATAATATAATAGTAATTTATTCCCACATATTGTGATAGAGGAGGAGTTATATACTTGGGATGTAATAATTTCAACACTTTCCATTTTCACTAACATCTCTATTTCCATGATTTGTGGTGGTGTTTGGATAGTTCTACTAACATTTTGTTATATAAAGGAATGCATATAATTATAATCAAAAACTATGTTTGATATTATAAAATTAATAACTAGTGTATGAATCACAACGTCATTTTCAGGATTCACTTCAACAGTAGTTATGGAAAAAGCTCACCCATGCTACCTTAGAGGTTATCAGTTACCTATGAAAACCCATGGATTAGAGAATTGATTTGAAAATTTCTCTAGTTACTTGAATGTTTAGTAATGAATAATGATTAGAGAATTGGATAGAGGATTCCTTTCCTTTATCTCAGTAGCAGGTTTCTCCAGTTAGAAATTATTATCTGCTATCCATCCACCCAAGACCTAAATCCTTTCCTTGTTCCATTTAGAGAATTTCATGGGTGATTATTTTTACCACATTGAAAAGTGGGATTTTGAAATTTATTGGTTCTATTATATCTCTCTATTAGACCTCCAGAATTAAACTCATCATTAAAAAATTTTCCCTATGATACCCTTGGGATTCACCATTCTCCATTTTGAAATTGAGTGTTCATCGGAAAATTTCTTCATTACTATAAAAATTTAGTATCACTGGGGATTTTTGTAGACTAGGTTTTATCCCACCAAAAACGAATACAACCTGGAATTTAGAGGTAACGACAAACCCAAAGGCATATTGTGAAATTATTGTGATGTTTTCCTCATATGACCAAAGATATTTGTTGTATTTTTACATGAGAGAAAATAAATACCTTCCCATTTTAAGATGTGGACTGTGAGGAAAATGTTTATCAAAATATATTTTCCATAATTCCTTACACACTATTTTTTGATCACTTGTTTAGGCTTCATATTCTTGATCAATGTCCACCAATGATTATAATTTCTATCCATATGACAAATTAGAAGAATAAACTTCTATTTTTAGGGATATAGAAGTAAATAGAATATATTCTCAATTGAATTGATCCATTGTTCTGTGATTAAGGGATCTGATGATCCATATAATGTAGCAGGCCTTTGTCACATAAATCTCTCAATTGCAGCTTGTTTTCTATTTGGGCGTTTGTTTTCTCTTCAAGACGCATGTTTCTATTAATAACCTGAGTTAAGTAATATATTATCATGATAAGGTTTTCAATTACTTCTCTAATCAGATTGGGAATCTCATTAAAGAAATAATCACACTGCCCTTTTCATCGGTTGTTAAAATGATTACTCAAATTTCAATCCATTGGATAGTATAAAAAGGGAAACTAGGGATGAGTATCTTAATTAAACACATAATGAGTAATCCATTTCAATTAAATGGGTAACATATAAATTACATTTTTATCCTTAAATTAAGAGTTTTTAGGCTTCAATCTATATTATCCATGATCTATTTCCAAACATATATTTTTAAGGGAATTTATTTCAACTTAATTGAGGTTCATAATTATATTATGAATTTACCAAGGAATATCTATTGAGAGTGTCCAACCAGGTGGATAGCAAGACCCGTTTCCGTGTACTATATTACCCCGAGTTAGGCCCGAATCATCTTGTTTGAGTTGTTACACCAAGGTACATCTGTACCAGAACCACTTCCACTTGCAGTATCCATATAGTGATGTATATTCTTGATAAACCACGTAAAATGTTCAACAAGTTCCCATATATCATGATTTTACAAATACTAATCCATATTAATATCTCTATAAGATCTTATCCCAACTATAATCATTAAAATTTATTCTCAAAGAAATTTAAATTCATTGAATGATAATTTTCATAAGATGTTTATGACTCCTAGTTATGTTACGTAAAGAAAGAATCATATGTGGGTATGAAATTTGTAGTTAAATCACAAATAAAAAGTGTGAATATAGATGAAAAGCATAAATTTAGATTCTTACACCCCTTGAAATTGATTCTTGAAAGTAGATTTCACAATATTCTTACTCCAGATTAACAACATGTAATGATTACAAAACAAATATTTTTTACTCAAAACAGGAATGTTTTTTAGGACATGAAATGGACAAGTAGAATATTCTCCTGATGCTCTTCACTTGCTACTTGTGCCATTATCTTGACCTGAAAATAATAAAAATAAAGTAAAAGTCTAGGCCCATTGAAATATACTAAAATATAACAGGGGATTAAAATTAAATCCTGTTATAAAATTAATTCCTATGAAATAATTATATATAAATACCTATAATTTTATTAAATATCAAGTTTCCTCCTAGAAGCAACTCTTTTTTTAGTGGTCATTTTTCTCAACCATACCTCTAAGAGCTGACTGGTTTGTGGTATAGAGAAAACTATCTCATTTTTACCCTATATTGAGGTTGAAATATTTCTAAATCAGCATGGATTGTCCTCATTAAAAATGGAATAGAATTTTAAGGTGGTGACCAGATTCTGAATAACATGAGTATGAGTAAAAATATCATGGCATCTATCCAGATGTAGAAAAATTCATATTTTTTAATGGTTGGCTGTGTGTTTTGGAATTATTTAATGAACACTTTAGATTCCAAATCCTATTCCTAAATTACTTCTTTTATTTTATATTTTTTTGTTCTTATGTAGAGTTAGTGTAGGGTATAGCTTGTTCATCTTCCTCTTCTTGTAATACACATATATTTTCCAAAAAAGGTTAAAAATGTGGAAGTATCCATCTCCTCCTCCTCATTATCCAATTATTTTTTCCCCTCGGCGGTGGTCTTTATTTTGTGAGGATACTTTGTAGCCACTCAACTAATGAGGATACTTTTTCTACTATTTATTCTTCTTTTCCCTATTTGTAGAATTGTGTTCTAGGACAATAATGTTCTTCAATAAGGTTACCCTCATCACCAACTTCCAAGTCTATATAATAAGGTGCTTCAAAATTGGAATAATAATAATCTTCAGAAGTGTCATGTAACTATGATTTGAAATCCATGATTCTTCACTAATGGTGATCCTTGTTTAATTATTGCTCTAGGATATGGGGTATTGTTCATTGAAATCTTGTTCTTGGTTGGGGGGATCATTTTTAACTATTCATCGTTATAACCTCATTGAGTTATTGTTTATTGTCTTCCAATAGAAATGAGAAACTTTCCATGGTGGTCATTTCATTATTTATCCCTTCTATCACAACAAAAAATAACCAGGTTGGTAAAATGTAATAAAAATATATAAATAAAAATTATAAGTTAAGATCATAAAATAGACAAAATGAAAAATGATTTTTCTTAATTATTCAACTAATAAATTCTCTAATACTATCCCTAGAAATGGTTCCAAACATTGATAACCCCGTGGGACTTATTAATTCTTATAGAAGTACCAAATTTAGAAATTTAAAAACATGTAACATAAACACCACTAAAATAGTGGTTATTATAGGAATTGTATGTTCGAGGTCAAGCCCAAAGAGAAAGGGATAGAGAAAATATTAATTAAATAAAATTAATCTAAGATATTTTATTTAAAAAAGTGGTGTTGATTTATTTTGATTTTAAGAAATTGAAAAAATGTTATCTGAAATAAAAAATCCTTGTTCCTGATTGATTGAGGTATAAATTTATCTAAATGCAATAATAGGGGTCAGAATTTATTTAGCTGAATTCAATGGTCCTGGTAGACAACCCCAAAATCACTTATGTCCCATTTTCACAATGGTCATGTTAATTTTGGTATTCGGAAATTTTTTAATTTAGAACCATATTTAAACATTGAAAAAAATCCACCCAATCATTTTGGTTTGAATAATTTTCTTGTCCGGGTGTTGAAAATTTCACACCCATATTAAACATGTAATGGTCATGAATGATAGAAAGGATAAAAGATTTTAGAAATTTGGGTTTTGGTGGAATACCCAAATGAATTTATTTTAAAACTAAAATATCGTATCATAATTAACCCACCATTATTATAATATATTTGCATAAGGTCTACCATAACATGCTACCCATGATGGGGTAGGAAAATAGAGATCATATTTGACACAATACGTTAACGACATTCCTTGATCCAAATAACGACCACTCTACGAATGATCTATTCAGTGGAAGCCTAGCCTCTTATTTATTGGACACCCTATGGCTTCATGAAATGATAAATGTATAGATATATGCCATCAATAAGACTATATCAAACATAGTCTTGAAAATAGTGAATAAGGACATGTAGTCTGGAATGAACAAGATCCTTCATGTTTCATTGGCCTACCATACTACCACATGTACTACTACACAAGAAACCCCCTATTAATTGAAGTTCTGAACTGAGGTAGTGTTTTCCATAGAAGTCAAGCTTCCTTCACTTTGAATAGATATTTTTAGAAAAATCTCTATTTATGAGCAACAATAATAGATAGTGGATGAATTGGAGAGGGTCATTTTGAACTGGTTATGCACACTGCACAACCTCAAAGTCCATATGAATTGTATCGCATGAGCCTTCAATAAAATGGGTTTCCTCCATTCATTCATCAGAGGAGAACAAGTGATGGTTCTCACAACCTCAATGATAGTAGGAAAGAAACTTCTAATGATAGAACCCAAATGGGAAGGGAATTATATCTTATATAATATCTATCATTACAAATCATAAGCATTGTCCACAATGGATGGATAACATGAAACACCTATGACTGATGTGAGGTTTTCAAGAAATACATTACATAGATTCCATAAAGAATCATACATATTGAAATTAAGGCATTAAACTACATAACATCTCTCATCTTGACTAAATGATGTTGAAATCTATGGAACACATTCTAGGATAAAGATGTTAAACTTTAAAACATCTCTCATAATAACCATATGAAATTAAAAAGTAAATAACATTTCCTATAAGAAAGTCCATGAACTGTACAATGTCTTTCGTCCTGACCGAATGATGTTAAACTTTGTGGAACCATTCCAAGAAACTAGATGTTAAAATTTATAATGACTTTCATCCTGACCACATGTTGAAAAAATTTCATTGTTGATTTCTTCACTTCCTGACACTAAAATGAATGAGAATAATCTCCTCACCAATGAATCACCACACATGTGCCAGATATGTGTGAACGGAAAATGAAATTCCCCTAACCCTATGAGATATTTAGATCCACATGGAAAATTATTTTATCTAGGAACACAATATAGGTTGATTCATTCCATATCAGGATACGTAGTGATTCCCGAACCACCATTTTTGGGAGTAAAAATAAATATTTCATATATTTCATATTGGGTGAAGCACGTCCTTACCGCATAAATTAAACTGAACAGTTGATGTACTTAACGCATGACACTATACATAAAATATTCCATTAACTAAATTTGCCTTGATTCCTGCAGTCAAAATATATATAGTGACACCTAGACCTCCATTATTGGTAAAAATCACAACTATCATGTTATTTCACATACTTAAACCCACATACTTACTACACGATGTTAAATTTAATGGATGGTGACCTTCTACAACTTCCTTCATGTAATGAAGTACATTTTCTATTGCTTGTCTCTCCCACCAAACATAGCTCATGTGAGGATATGAATTTTGGTAATGTCTCTCTCCATGTGTCCAAGGAATATCAATTCATGAAAGAGTTTCTACAGTAATGTATGTAATAACTTAAATGGAACACCATAATTCGTTACCATGTGACATTAATCTATATGGTTGATGACCTTTTCCTGGCACAAAACTATGCATTACTGTGGACCTCACCCATGAGGACCACTACATTGGTGTTTGTCTCCAATTATATGTCTATTACAGAAGAATGTGTGGATTGATTCCTATGATCAAATGATACATAGTGATTATTGGATCTCAATTACTAGTCTTAGATATAATAATAAATAGAAACTATTTCCCTTTCCGCATATGGTTCAGACTTGTATAGGTTTTTCTCTATTCTAAATCAACATGTGAATTGATTCTTGTCATCATAGTATACATAGAAATTCCTATATCTAGAGTATGAATTACATCCATAACAATCCCTTTTCAAATCCTAGATCCCATTTCCCTTATACATTATATTTAACTGCATGGTTTCTCTAGAACTACAGGTGGATTGATTCCTGTTATCATAGGATACAAAGTAACACCTAGATCTCTAATATTGGGCTCATCTTCAACAATCATTGGGAATAATTCCCACATTGTTTTGGATTCATGCCTACACAGAGTTTTTCCCTTTAACGAACTATGTGTGTTCTGTTTCCTATCATCCCAAAGTATGTAATGATGCTCAGATATGTGTTATTTGGTTCTATATGGGAAAAAAAATATTCCCCCATTCTTGTGTATGAGTTAGACCTACATAGGAAAATTGTATATAAGAACTATGTATGGATTGATTTCTCACATCGCATGATAAGTGAGGACACCAAGATCCACTATCTTAGGTTTATCAACAACCTATAAAAGATACAATAATTAACCCCTAACTGCATATGGGCCAGACCTGTGTAGTGAATTTCCTTTTCATTGGACATTAAACCTAAATTCAAATGTCCTAGTTCCATGATTTAAAAAATTCATGGAAAATGCATTCCCAAAATTCATTGTGAAAATGATAATACCATCACATGTCTTTATCCCTTATCTAAGGACCACAATAGCCTGACCATGGTGAAACTGAGTTGAGGGTTCTCCCATAATCTTTTAAGCCCCCCGACCTATATGCCTCACTACATGCATTAAGTGCCTTGGGTCACCGTAAACCTTTCAAATCCCTTATGAAGAAAAATAATCCTTTCTATTTGACCACGATATCATTGCAATAGAGCTCAAACCTATCAACCGGAGACATCATGACCCCATATAAAGAGATTTCTAACCCATTTGAGCCTGACCAAACCAAGGTAGAACTTAGCTTCTGAGTGTGTTCTCAGCCATCCCCAACATGAATATACCGTATCATTAATCATGACCTAAGAACCTTGATCCATGATATACAAAAATTTCACCCCCCATTTAAAAATATATTGGATTACTCTTGAACCATGGTATCTTAATTGGGATCCTATGTTATATTCACATCATATTCAGTCAACATGCATAATGAATTTAAACTATGGACTCTTTGTTCAAAGATGTATGACCATAAACGTTTTCCTTTGATGGTCCAAATCATTACACCTTAAACTGCTAGTGAAATAGAAAAAAACATATTAGTTTCAATACCTAAAAATAGTGACCTTAGAAGAAGTCTGGTATTTCTTTAAAAAACTATTTATCTCCAATGTTTAGGGAAAAATATATCACAATTAAAATGAGGCCTAAAGCTTATTGGGTCCACATTGTGGCCCTAGTAAAAGATGATTAATTCTCATTGGACCCATTGATAAATGAAATAGTTATTCTAAGGGATTACCTAGAATATTCCTTAAGATAGCATGTTCATATAGTGGCAACACATCCTTTAGGGTACTTGACCCCTTCTTGAATATTATATTTTCCATAAATCAAACTTCATTATTTGATCATCTTAGGTCACGATAAACCATCCAAGACCATTGTAAAAGTATTCCCAGCATCAATGTAACCTTTTTTTTACAATGAATTTTTTCCCATGTCTCCTGCGTTTGTGCTTTTGGACATCTAACAAATGTTTCATTAGGAAGAAAGCCCTTTTTGACCCTTGTGAGCCCTAACATCACCATAGAAGAACTAATTGCATTAGTGTGTTCTGGACCATTCCTAACATGATTTCCCCACCCCATCTATATGACCCATGAACAATGAAACATGATTTAAAATTCTCATAACTAGACAATTTAAGAGAAATCAACATTGTCAACATTACATCACCTTGTCTTTAAGTATTTCTCAATGTAGTAATGGGACAATCCATTCCAAAAACTTTTGATGGAAACCCCATGTGATTCAAAACCAATGGGCATAAGGCTCGAGCATCCCATAAGATACAAACTTGCTTTGGGTGAAAAACCCTTCTGTGATTTCCCTTTATTCCATACCATACATTATCATATAGATGTTTGAGTCGTAAAAAATCTCTCATGGCCCTTGGAATGGATTGGATTGAATATTTTTTTTACCATTCCACTAATGCATAAGGTCTTTCACCTACCAACTAAAGGCTCATCCTACTTTCAACAATGGAACGACAATATATGTGACCCATGGAAACACCATCGTAGAACCTGGAACCTCTGGTTATTATGGGTTATCCAAAGAATATCTTCCCCATTTCATATTTATTAACTCCAATTTTTGGTTAATGACTTGCATCACCTAAACTCAAACTATCTAGATAGACCTATAAACCATAATATTTCTCCCATTGTCAATTTTAAACCCATAAATAATCAATTTCCCTTGAAAAATAGAGAATAAACCTCATTTTGAAAATTATATGAGCACATAATGATGTTGACCTATCAACTAGATGCACGCCCTCTTTACATGAAAATAGCTCTAATCCTCATGAGACTCGAAAGAGCCATGGAAATATTGATCATCCTAGGGTAGTTTGGTTCATCCCTATATGTTTTTATAATATTCAATCATCATCAGTAAATTCATGGAAATATGATGTTAAATGACATGTTATCTCATCATCAAATCTAAAATAACTTAAAAATCAACAATATAGGGTATGAGGTAAAAGGCCCTAAAATATAACGATAGAAGGTATGAGAAAAAAGAAAATATCTAAATAGATATAATATCCATGATAAATGGACCTAAGTTAAATCACATAAATGATTTAGTTAGTAAGACTAGAAAAAGAAACAAAAACCCTCTCGGATGAAAACCTTGTAAGGGAATCCTGGGTAAATGTTGTGCCCATGACCGCTAATATATCCACCACATGATTATTATGAAAGAATTTTTGAAACATAATGAGTTGATAAAAGGATTTTTTGTCTCACATATAGATTTATGAAAATAAATTCATACTCTCTAGGTTAACTAAATTTGTAAAATTATATAGCTCTATCACTTAAGGACATTAATTATACCAAATTCTCCTTTTTTGAATCAATTAATCTCACAATAAGTTGAGAAGATATATCATTGTGGAATCTCATGTTAGTGGTCATCCATTATGATTTGTCATGAATATTCTCTTATAATATTCAAATCCATAAATTATGGTTTACATGATATTGTGAAAATTATTGGTATCGTTGATTATTTAGGGAACATTGGATCAATGATGTGTGAGGAACATGATTAATAAAATAAATCTAGAAAATGATATATAACATTTGGAATTTATATTCACAGATAGTTTGAAGAAATAGTAATCTACAATTTTTAGAGTCTCTCCAATAATTTATCCAAAACAAAATTAATATCAACAATCAAACTACATTAGGATTTGATCAATTGAGTTGTCCAAGTCAACAAGAGTCTAGTGATATTCATTGATTGAATAGTGAAGTGTTGCTCACCCTTCTTATTCTGATTCTAAACAAGGAAGAAAGAAATAAATCCCTTTTGATAGCTACTGAACTCTTTTTTGAGTATTTACTAGTGAGGATGAGGATGCCTGAATATAAGAAATTATGCGAGCTATGATCTCCTCATATCTCAATATTTGTGCAGTAAATACATCAATTGGGGTGTTTTGCTCAAAAATAAATAGACATATCTATTCCAATTCCTATGAAGCTTCCATAATCAATTTAAATGTTGAAGTACCATTGTAATAGTCACACAAGTCCCTCAAACTGGTAGGAAATTCCTACCATGTAAGTTGATTTGATGCATGATTTCATATAGTGGTTGATGTTCAAATCTACCCATCCAAAAATCATGGAATAACAATGACGAACTTATTCATGGTAATAAACTATTCCCAGTGGAGTTTCAGTAATTCGTGTATGAGTCTATATCCAAATTATCCTACACCTTGTCGTAACATTTGTGAATTTTGTAGTGGGTGTGTCAAAAGGGGGAACAACCAGATGAGCTTCTAAGGAAGCATGAAAGAAATCCCCATGTATTCCTCCCTCAACATGTGAATCATCTGTTTCATATGATGAAGTGTTTTCCATTTCAATTTATTTCCCCACTAATGGGATAGTCATCGTTAGGACAAGAGTGCTTCCTAGAAGACTCCCCTGAATCAAAAATCGACTCCATTATTGTTAAAAATTGGGAAGTCGATGGGAAAAATGGGGTTTTGACATGATAGAACAATATGATAAGAACACCACTTGGATATTGTTCTATCCATGCATGGGAGTAATCATAATCAAGGAATAAAAGGGTTCCAATAGGTGAGTAAATAATCTTTATGTTGGAGTACTCACACACCAACATCAAAAAAAATTGGGTGACATAGATATGTCTCTTTTCCACCTATTCTAGACAGAGGGAGAGGGGAACCCTTTTGGTTATAATCAAAATACTGAAAAAAATAATATAGTTTAAATGGATCACAAATGATCAGATCGTCCATCCTGAACATAATAACCCCATATTGAAGGGATATCTTGTATGACCTTTCATCATGAGTTCCACTGACAACATAAATAATTATCCCAAATGGTGTAGTATAAGAATTGAAATCAGAAATATCATATCATATAATCATATAAATAATATCATGATGGAATTACACCATTTCCTCAAAAATGGAAATGTCTAACATCCTAGGGTGAAATAAGGATCCAATAATATCGGTGGTATTGTGGTATCTATAGTAGTAAAAATGATCCCCTATATAGAAAAATAAAAAATAGAAATGAACACTTATTCAGCAAGGAATGATGAAATGACGGATGTTTCCCAAAACATGGTAAATAAATGAATGACTATGTGTTTCCAAATTGAGATGTAGTCCCTCTAAATTTGTGCTTCCATCATCTGCATAAAGATATGGATTCCTTAACACGCATCCCCATATATGAAAATGCATTTTTTCAGAAAATGTCAATGAGACATTCTATCCTAAGGCTCAGTGTTATCTATGGAATGACCTGATATGCCCACGAGGCATGATATTCGGTCTACATGATACCCCAATAAAAACCAGGGCTATCATTAATCTATTGGGAAGATAATCAGTGAGGGTTTATAGCGGTTGACCATGCTCCCTAATGATAATGGGGAAAATTGATCCAATCATGGAAATAAATGTTTTAGTGCATAATGAAATCCTTTAATAAATTCTTCTTCAAAATGTTCATCATGTCCCCCATGAAGACTAGAGTTTGTGTAGATTCATCCAAGACATCAATGACATTATGTAATTGATCATACATTTTCCCAAGGGGGATATCCCTTCATTGTGATATATATCCTAGAGGCTGATTCCAAAATCGAGGTGGGCCAGATGGAATGACATAGTTCTAGGGCACCAAACACAAAATAGTTTTTCTAGAAGACCATATTGATGATAAATGATTAATTTGGAAAACCATAATGTTTATATATATGAAAATGTGTACCTGTTCGGAAAACAAAAAAGGAAATTTTGACTAATCTATAATGGTCCTGCCCATTCATCATAAGAGCCTCCTCTTAGTATAAAATCACATTACATGCTCTGTAAACCACCTATGTGATTCAAAGAATATAAAAATATTATCATGATGCTTTGAGAGATGGTATGGTTGGTGAAATAGTGGACATATTGATCCAGAGGGGAGTTCCCCAACATATTATCAGACCACTAGGGTTGTTTTATAACCAGTTGACAACTATGAAATCCCTTATTTTGAATTCAATCATCGGAAGTTGGAACCCAAAATAGGAAAGATTATATTAATGATAAGGGATGTAAACATCATCCAATAGGACAAACCCAAATAGATGAAGTCGGTGTGATAAAGTATAATTATGGAGGTGGGATTTGAGACACCTTTTTAGAACCTCATTTTTTGAGTATAAAATATACCGTGGGTCAGAATTATAGTTCCTAGAAATCGTATCCGTCAAGTTTGTTGTGGTATATGATGAAGGATGAGAAATTAAAGTCATCTATAAAATACAACATGCATGGGTCATAAAAGTGGAAAGATAATAAAAAATGTGTACCTCAATATGCCATACTAAAATCACATGACCTACAAGGATATTTCTGATCACATATAGAACTCATGAATCCCCTAGACTATAAAGAATGCATGGACATTAGAAGCTCACAAAATATCACATGATTTCTCAAACAGTCACAGGACTCATGATCATGTGATCCTAATATGGATACATTATCTGTATAATAGTCAAGTAGATATGAATCCAAGCCTTTAGATCGTGATAAAACATTATAGATATCCATTCAGTTGTATAATAAAGGATCATCCAATCACAATATATATATATATATATATATTAATGGATGATTCGAAATAGTTCATGGAAAAATAGACCCTACGATCAGTTCCCATGAAGTGCCCATACAGATGGGTCTTGTGATCAGTTATTATAGAAGGTATTGTAAAGGGGTCACATGATGAAGTCGTATCATAAAGGATCTATGCTTTTTTTTATCCAGATAATGATATTCCCTTTATTAAAAATTTTATTGAGTCATCCAGAAAATATCCAAAGTCACCCATGAGACCAAATGTCTCCCAAGACACAAATTGGAGACACCCCAAATGACTTAAGAAGGCATTTATGTATCATAGAATGGAACCCTTGTCCTTATTGATGTCACTCTTGAGTTGGGGGGGGGGGTTTGTTGATGCCCACCAAATGAGAACCTAAAAAACTATAAGGGAAGAAAGTCTTGAAACATGGGTATAATTTTCTCCAAAAAAAGTGATGGTGGCTGAAACATGTGGATCACATGATCTTTCAAAATAAACACTATCACATGACTTTACAATGGGTTCAAGAATGAGTTAGTCATAGTGCATGACCTACTTTAGATCCCATGGTTCTCTATTAACATGGTATTTTTTGTTGTGAAGGATTCTTAGACAATCGTTGGCCTTACAAAGGCTACCAAATGAGTTCCCCTATTTCATGATACATTTCAGCCAATAGGGGCCTAATAACCATCATGATATGTTTTTAAAATAGTTGATTAAAAAAAATGGGAGACTCTTTTGGTGGTATATCTTCATAGAACAAACCGATGTGGTTTGCAAGATTCTATGAAAGTCTTGTTGACATGTCATCCTTGACATCCATGATCCAATTCACATGTCATCCTCATCACACAAATGACATCAGATATGTCTCGGAGGTTATATTCTCTTCATCCATGTCCATATCAAATAATAGGCTTTTCCATTATAATGCTCATTCATTACCAAAAGATTATTTTTTGGTCACATGATGTATCACCTATAGGGATACTGATTTTTATAAACAATACTCATAAAAACTCATGAGATCCCCAACACTTGTAAAATAAAGGAATAAAATATGAAATAACAGGTGATTATTGGAAATGTGATACTTTGATCATTGGAGGAATGGGAATATACACATCGGGGAATCACCCCTGATCTTATGGGGGACCAATACATATATCTCCATGAAATTCCACAAAATCCCCATAGAAAGCCATCTTTATCCTTCAAGAGGTCTCAGAAAAGTCAACTCAAATCACATGAAAGCCTTTCAATAGGATTCTTGAGTTCACGATAGACTTTGTAAATATCATCCCGACCGTAGGAATGCCAATTTTAATTTCAACTAGATTAGGAAAGAACCCATTGTTATGTAAAAAATATAATTAATGTGGAATTTATGGTATAGTATTGTGGTCACTGAAAAACAAGAGACACACCTAGGATGACCTAGGGTAGGATCTCATTAAACAAATGAGAGAAAGGACCTCCATTGACACCATACCAAAAATAAGAGATATATTACACACAAGGCGGCATATAATCTAGGTTGAAGGGACTATAAATACCCTCTCAGTAAAAAGTGGTACCTCTTTGGTTACATGCACTAGCACACCCGTGGTTTAGATCAGACTTTGTAGAGAATCTGATCTTGTGAGCACAAGGTCTTATACTAGGTAAATATTAGGGAAATGAACTGTTGGATCATGTTTCACACATATATATTTCTTGTGATAAGTTGAGATCATGAAAAGGAATTCGAGTGGATTATATGATGTGCTTCCCGCATATATAAAAAATCATGAACGGCCTAAAAAGATGACACATGAAAAATCTAAGGAATATATGCAAAAAAAGGCAGCTATAATGACATAAAAGACAGAATAATAATTCTGAGAAAATATACATTGATCCTTAAGTGCTTCGCATAAACCACCAAGTACATGCAACAACACTAGGACATGGAACCCATATCGTTATACTCTTACTCGGAAAAATATTTGGATTATGTGAGGTCCCCTGAACATGTCAGTAAAAGTCACATGTCCACTAGTACAAAACCTATTATTAAATTCGCCTTTTTTTAACATCGGTTAATTAGAACTGGCGTGAAAAATAAAATTTTAGATGATTTTTCACGCCGTTTATATAATAAGAGATGTGAAAAATATATCACCCAGACATTTTAACATTGGTTCTAAATAACTGATGTGAAAAATCAATTTTTCTAATTGTCTCATGTCTATTATTTAATGACCAATATTAAAATAATTTTTTCACGTCGGGTATTAAATAAAAAATGTGAAAAATATTTTCAATCATGTAGTTAATTTTTCAATATTATATTTGACAGGTCACATATCTCAAATAGATTTATGCATCAAAAGTTATGGTCATTGAAAGTTTACCATCACTAAAAAAAGTATTTTGGAAGGCCAATTTCGGAAGGCCATGACATTTAATCAGTAGCTTCGTTTGAGCTTCCTGACCTGTCCAATCGAAGATTGGGGAATAAACTACATGTTTGTAAAAACATTTTATGTTGGTTATTTAATAACCGATGTGAATTTTTTTATAATCAATTATTTAATTTCCCATGCTTCGATTCGACCTTTCACAGAGCTCAGACGGAGTTACAGATCAAAAGTTATTGAATTGGAAGTTGATCATCTCTAAACAAAGTCTTAGGGAAGGCCAATTTCCAAAGGTCATACCTTTTAATCCATTACTCTGTTTGAGATCCTTGACCTATCAAATAAAATCTTGGGAAATTAACTACATGTTGGTAAAAAAAATCACATCTTTTATAAAATAACAAATGTGAAAAATAATATTAATATCCCAACGATGCGAAATTTCAATTTTTTTAAATCACGACATCGAAATTTCCAATTTCCACCGATGATTTTCAGTACCAGTTACTCATTTATAATCACAATTATATGTTTTCATTATATAAATATACTAATTTAACAATCATTTCATTCAACCATCATCGTTCTCCCAACTCAACTTGTTTGATCTTCAACGTGAATCAATTATTTATTCTTTCTGCAATATCGTTAAGGTATTTTTTATTTTTTATCTATGATATATTGGTTTTATGATTTTTTTTCATAATTGATATTCCATTTAAAGATCAATACATTCAACCATCATCATTCCACCTACTCAAATTGTTTTATCTTCCACGTGAATCAACTATTTCTTCTTTCCACGATCTCACTGTGGTTTTTGTAATTATTTTACCACGATTTATATTTTTATGAGTAGTTTTCTTAATTTATATACCATTTAATGATTATTATTTTATTATAATGATGGATAATGATTTATATCTAGGTAAAAAAATCCTCCTGATTCTAAAATTCGTTCTAAGACAAAGCTCCGGTTTTCTTATTCGATATTTCCTCGAAAAAAATATGTCAAACTTCTGATGGTCATAAATTTTGACCTGTAACTCCGTTTGAGCTCTATAAACTATCAAATTAAATCTCAAGAAATTATCTAAAATTTGGTAAACATTTTTTATGTCGGTTATTTAAAAACCAATGTAAAAATAAAATTTAACGTCGGTTTTCAAATAAACGACGTAAAAATGACTTTTCACGTCTTTTTTTCTAAAACAGAGGTAAAAGATGGATTTTTAATGGAATTTGTAGAAGTTATTTCACTTAGGTTTTTTGAAAAACAATTTTAAAAACCATAAAACAGCATTTTTAAGTCATTTATTAAATAATTGACCAAAAAATCGAATTTTTAACGTCGCTCGCAATAACGTTGCCTAAAAATTGACATTCAAAAGATACAAAAACCGATGTAAAAATGGTTTTTGTACCACTCATTATCACAACCAAATATAAAAATACCCTATAAAAACACCATTCATATGTCGTTATGTCCTCTAGACATGTTTCCCAAACCACATGTTTACACAAGTGCATGTCATCTGGGACTCATGATGGAACCCAGGAATGTCAAATTGTTTTTGCAACATCCTTAAGACAAGACATATGGGTCATGTGATGCCCACCTTGACAAGTTAGATAGATCATGAAATTATTTTCAAGAATTATAGGTGATATCATGAAATTTCCTTCTGGACAAACTATCCAGGTATTTTCATATCCTCTAGAAAATCAGGCATGGTCATGCAAAGTCCCTCACACATTTATCTAGATTATGAGACATCCCTCAGGAAAGATAACTGAATCGTGAAATAATCCTTGTACATGTTAGCAATAAAACCAGGCATGTCTAAATATATTTCCATATATCAATTCATAAATTCAAGACATGTCAGGAATATAATCAATTAGGTCAGGTATCCTACCAGAGCTGGCCAAGTAGGATTCCTAGGACAATATAACTATTTCCAGCTTCCATATTAGGGAAAAACTCAGTGTATAATCCCAGGTCACTAGTATAAAATTTTATGCCTCACATATTAGGTAATCCACATTGTGTAAGCTCTAATCATTAAAATAATATGACATGTCCCACATATTAGGGAAACATTATCATGTAATCCATGATCAAAATGAACTATGTGAACTCTGATTCCTATAATAATTAGGATATGTCAGATGCCTTTCTAAGGCCAATGATCATATATTAATCCACTTTGGTGTAAGTTATCCCATGTCTCTGCCATTCCAATGAACAAATCCCATCATTTATAGTGTATGATCATTATACATCATCCATCAGAAAAATAAAAAATCAACAGAACTACAAGAACACTGATTATTACAATAACTAGGATACATTGGAAGCCTTCTATAATCCCGAGCTCAAATTGAAATCCATTCGTTGTAAGTCCCCCCTCATGTCTTTGAAATTTCATCAATTAGGACCTACTAATTCTTATGGGATGATCATTCCACTACATCCACTAACAAACTATTAAAACCACTAAAATATGAGAACATTGATTCTTGTGATAACCATGATATATAGGAATCCTTTCTAAGTCTCGATATTCAAATTAAATGTCCAATGGTAAATCCTTGTATTTATGTACCAAATCCATATGAAGTAGGACATATTAATTTCTATATATTTTTTATCACACTATACATGGGTCATGTTGGAATTGAGAGCTGAAATGGTCATGTCATTCTCATTATGAAACTCCACTGCTCAATGAAATCTCATCATATAATCCCTAATTAGTGGTAAGATTTGACTGCCCCAATAAAAGTTTATCCACCTCAGGGAAAGTAATATGGGAATGGTCGATCTATGATGACAAAAATTTCTTCCATAACTAGGATTCGTAGGACACATCCCTAAGGGGAAATCTCTAATACCCTATGCTTAAGTGAGTAAATGTATGTCCTTTTTCATGGTGTTAAACAAATCAGTTTCAAAAAACTATATCAGTTTTGATTCATTTTATAAAATCAGATATCTATGATTACTCATAATGGATAAATTCCATCATTGTTATATTAATGGCCTCCCTTCATGGAAGCATTTAGATGTTCATTCAAATACTTCTTCAAAAAATAATTAGCAAACAATTTGGAGAAATGGATGAATATCCTCAGATATATATAGTTGGACAATCCAAAATATTCACTTTAAAATATAAAAGTGTTTTACCTATGATCATTATTTTGGGTAATAAGTCTCGTATAGGGATTATAAATATATTCTTGAATGTATCTTAAATCTACAAGAGAGCCCTAAAAAGGGAAACAATTTCCCCAAAAAGGGTTAGATGAGCATCACCTCTTATCCTCTCGACCAATATTAGATCACAAGTGCCATTGGGTCTGAATCCATAATTGGTCGATGGCCTAATGAAATCATGATTGTATCTAGTTATAAATATGGTAACTTTTTTTATATTCAATAAAAAATATACATAAATGATTTCTCAATGAAAATTATTTTACTTACATAAATCCCCCCATTATCAATCCATCATATAGTTTTATTCTCACCATGAATTTGAACATTCCCCAATGAAATAAAAATGGAAAACACAATGTGAAATCCTTATCCATAATATTTCCATCAAATTTTTAAAAGGATATATTTCCCAATTATTTGTGGAAAATTTTGTTCTGGGTAAGTGGTTAATTAGATTTTCGTGTCTTTTTCCTATTGTAACACTCGTTCGGTAGATTTGCTACTCATTGAATCAACTCCTCCAGATATTATCTTAATGATCCTAGAGTGTGTTTTGGTAGAAACAACTCTATGATGATTCTATCTAAGTTTGGATGGTATTTTTCGAGAGTATGGTCCATATATAAGGCTCAAAAGGAGGGAAATTTTTTCATAGGAGGTTTCTTTTTATATTTAAGGTGAGACACACTTTTTGATTTTTTAAATGATTAAAATATAATAGATTTCTATCATGTAAAATTATTCTAAATGGTCATGAATTAAATGAAAAGATTTATGGTGCTGATATAATATCCAAAAATTAAATTTATATATGTTTTTGTTTTATTTAAAGCATTGACTTATTGATTTATCGCATTATAATATTTTTTACATTAACCAAAATAAAAAAAACCAAAAAGGGATTTGAATTATTCCATTGGTGGATAAGAGACTAAAAAATGGACCATGTGTATTTTTTTCACCAGTATTCCAGTCACATAGATAAGGATGATATTTTTATTAATTTTAAAACATTTAAAAAATATTAATTATTATAAAATATCATTAATCTGAATTGTGGGTCTAATAATTTAATTTGACTTTAAATAAACCATAAAAAAATTATAATTAATATATAATCCTTTTAGACCTCGCTAATATGTTATATTTATGTAAAAAATTTGTTGAACACTTTAACTTCGTCAATATATATTATTTTTAATATTTTTAAAATCATTGATTTTATTTTTTTAAAATTGAATAAATGATTTATTAGTGTTTCATATAAATTTAAAGTACTTATACAATTTTTTTAGATACTTTCATTGGGTTGTGTTTCCTCATGTGTTAATGGGTGTTGGATTCACATTTTTTTACCCCACATTTCCTACTTAAAAAATACAGATGTACTTCATAACATTCATTAGTGATGTCTTATCCTTGATCAAAACAGGATGATGACATATCGACTCATCCTTGCATGGCTTCCTCCTTGGAACTCATCACATAGTCTGTGTCTTCATCATAGAGTTTAAGTCTTGTTTTTGAACTCATTTTCAGTGCTATATCATTTTTTATACTCATTAATTACACAGCTTATGTCAATACATTCTCGTGGGTCTTGATAGGGAATATTCCTATTCTTAGGAGAGTTCTCTTGTTGAGCATCACTGATATGTCTGGGTACTAGGTATATCAGTCACTTGTATTCTTACACATAATAGGTAATATCATAGATGCATCTTGGGAACATAACCCAAGGAATATCTTGTTGACCACAAGGTATTTGACTCTAAAGGCACTTATCTTCCAAATAATTAACCATTGTTATCCATGTTTCACATGAGTTAGATTACATGATAGGCATATATATTCCCTAGATTTCATCTCAGGAATCTCATGATTCACATGAAGTATTTATTTGGGGCCACTTGTTTAATGTGTTGTGAAGATTGGTCAAAATGTAGTTTGGAGACAGATTAGGGAAAAAGTTTATCATATTGTGGAGATGGAAGGTGTGTCTGTAGAAGGTAATATGTTTTACCATGATGTTGAATCCCTATAAAAGATCACTGTGAAGGTTTACAAGATGGATTGATCAGAATGCTGATAGGGGAGGATCTATGGGGTATGTACCAAAAATGTATGATGTCACACCATGAATAAAGATGGATTAGAACACCATGTGGAGGAGGATATGGTTTGTGTTTCCCATAAAAGTAATATTTCACATAGTGTGGGTTGATCAGAACAACCTTTGGGGTTGGTCAGTGAGGAGAAGCCCTATTAGGGGCACCTAGGTTTATCATTGTTTGGTATTAAACCTCAGTGAGGCATCTTATGTACCCTATATATTGGATGAAGATCAAAACCATATAGCTAAATTTCCAAGTTTAAGGTTGTGTAAAAGTACATGTTCATATAATTTATCATCATGTGCTAAGAAATATCAAGTCAAAAATGTTGAGCTGATAAGGGGTGGTGTTGGGGATGCAAGTAAGTTTCTCGAGTAAACATGAGGAAATGTGCTCTCCTAGGTGAGGGGCATCATCGTACCATGGATCTGAGCAAGGGAAGACTCGTATGGACATGGATGTTGGGTTTAGACATTAATAAGTCTTACTATATATCCTAGTTCGTTGGGAATTGAAGACCACATAGTTCAGAATGGTTGGGTCATACACTTGAGTTAGAGGACAATTAAAGGTGGAAAGTGATTGGGGTTAACAAATGGAGGTGGACCATTTGAATGGAAGGGAGTGGCTTATACCAAAGTAGGAGCCCCATTTTGTTAGTATGGTTGGGGATTACATGTAATATTATCCCATTGGAATGGAGGTTTGATGGATTTCACAACCACTACTAACCTTTAATATTATACGAGTCAAGGCCAGTGTGACAAACAAGAGAAGGTAGTAGACCAGATGCTCATATCGCAAAATAATTTCCAACTAGAGATGGTGTGGGGCTTATTCATTTAAACAAACCATGGAGGATTTCATTCCATATAGTAAGGATCACATTCCAGGTGTGGAGTATTTCATTCCCTATGATCTATACATGGAGCATCTTGTACATGTGGCACAAAGTTTGTAGGGCTTATGTGATATTCATTGAATCCACCCTTTTTCTAAATAGTCATCCCACGTTGGGGGAGAACTTTTGGCCCTATATTTGGAATTCTCCTTGGTGTTGAGGTTTCACCCCCATAAATGGAGAATGTGTTATCCCAGGATGATTGTACATGGGGAATCCCATGTAACATTCATGGGGTAACACTACAGTTTTACTTCATGTTCTGAGGAATCTTTCATTCATTTTAATGTCATGTGAATAGGACATGGTACTAGGTAGTTTTTTGTCATGTATATTGGATGTAGGGAACTATTCCCCACCCCATGGACTTATATAACCTATGATCATGAACCTTGGGTAAGGGCAGCGATTTAGAAATTATATGATTCAACGACGTGGAGGAATGGTCAATCACAACAACCATGTTAGATTCCCCATTCCTAGAAGAATTCTAGGTTAGAGTACCCATAATTATAAGTAAGTTATTTTTAGGAATAGGGGACCTTATTTAGGGGACCCATAAGTTGGTTCACATAAGTTTGGAGGATTGTGTGCAAATTAGTAGTGCAAGGTTTCATATTTTCACGCAACGGGTGATGAAAAATAGTGATTTGACACAGGGGAAATCTCTAATGATTCAAAGATGGTGTGCACAAAATATTTCATATTTTTACATAAGGTTAAGGGGGAATGAAGAGGTGATTTTTTTGAACCTAACTTGGTCTCAAAAAGGCAGGTTGAGGATTTTTTTACCTATCAAGGGTAGATTCATAGGGAACCTATCACACCATATTTTCTACCTAGAGGTTTCCATGATTCACGATGTCTTGGAGGGTGGGATTTAAACTTAGTGGAGTGGTGTTTTAGATTCCATATGGTATCCCCAAATAAGGGGGGTGACCTTCTATTTAAATCCAAACTCTTTGATGATGGGAACTCAATATTCTGAGAACGGATTAGGTCTTCTATAAAACATCTTTCATTTCCATTATAATCGATCACAAAAGGGGTATATTGATGTCTTATATGGTGCATAATAGGATTTCACGCATAATGGTTTTTCTTTCATACCGACATCTTGCATGTGAGTGCCTTAGAAATTCATGTTTCCTCCATAGAAGGGATGAAAAATGACATCACATTTGGCATTCAAGAATATTCCACATGAATTTTGATGTCACGCAGACTATGAAAAACACTCATGTAACATACATTGTTTTCTTGGGATACTTCATTGATTTGAATGAGGGATTCAGCCTACCTAAAGATGGTTGTGTGAGGCTTCAATTGGATTTTGACACCAAACAATTCCTTCTTGGAATATGAGATAAATGGGGACAAGAAGGTTAGGTTCCAATGGAAACACAGAAAAGGGGGGTTGATCCACATTGGGGCACACAAAATTTAAAATTTGTAATTTATGTCCCATTTCAAGTACACAAGGCTATGTTCATGCCTATAAATAAGTATAGGGTGGACGTTCAATAGTAAATTTGTATTTCCACATGATTAGAAACATTATTCTTGTGTGCGTAAGTTCATCATTTTTTCCTGAAAAACCGAACATCAACCAATTCATTCCTATAGAATTCCGACATTAGAGCACCTGTCTTTGCGATTATACCAACTTTTTGTGTACAACATTCTTATTTTGAACTAATTCTTCAATATTAAACACAACTCCCTTGGACCATTCATCATTATATAAAATGGATGATCGATAGAATATCATCGATATTTAATCCATCATTGCTTCTTAGAGAGAGAAATGAATGGAAATCCTCAAATACCTCTAGATAAGAGGGTCCTGTCAGAAAATAAGATGCTTTTGGATGTGTTATAAGTGGTACAAAAAGGATATCTACTAAGCGAATATCTCCATCTATGGAATTTAAGATTATCTGATGATGTTTCCATCCCAAAATTCATGGTTAACACACCAAGATCATGATTCACAAGCGAATATGGTCTCAATCAAATGAACAACACTATCAATGGTCGCCCTACAAGGTATCATGGGTTCATCACTGTTTATGCATTGAATATATGGTCCAAGTTGTTAATAGGAGAGTAAATGGAGGTAGAATAACTCCATTCCCATTAAGAAACCATTTCCCAATGTACAACGAGGGACAATAGCTTAGGCTGGAACATGGATTGAGATCTGATGTCTAGTGAAATTATTTCTAGTGTGTGGGTATGAGTGTACTGGGTATGATACACATTCCAAGAGTATTTTTTGGATATGAACTATAATATGATATATGAATTAGTGTGTACATCATAGTTCCACTTTTACCGTCAACAGGAGTTGGTGTCCAAGGTCCTTAGCTGATGTTCCATAGACATGATCATGATCCATCATCCTCACAGATAATTCATCATCATTTTTTGGGATATCCTAATTTAAGAAAAGAACACCTAGAATGGTATTCACTAGAACCCTATACCTATGAAACACCTCCTGTAGGTGATGAACCAAAAAATAGGACATGATGCCATATTTGATATGTAAATTATCTTCATTGTATGATTCAATATTTTTCTCAAGAAGCACATGAAATTGAGGATGTTGGTTCAAGAGAAAAATATTCCATTAGCATCACATAGATGGATGTCCGGATCATACTGGTTGATCCTAGAGTAAGGAAAATATCATAAATGGGGGTATAACATGGTGGGCGGTTTGGGCCCATTGGTATGAAAGAACATATTCCTCGCCCCATTTTTTAGAGGTTTTTTATTTTCCACTACAGATATGCTGATGGTAATACACATAGGGGTTCTGGTTATGTCATCATTTCTAGAGGCAAACAACATTGTCAATTTTGGATTTCATATGTTGGCTAGAATCTACTATATACTGGGAAGTTTATTGATGGGAAACACTTATAGAAGTATATTTTTTTCTATTCTTATTCTTACATGGATGGATCCCATCACACCTTAGGGGTTAAATTATCCCAAATTCCATTGTCCCTCCAATGCCCGTTAGGAATCCATCTATACTAAGAATTACTCGGGTCTAACTGGTGATGCTTGATGTGTCCGAGGATAAAGTTTCAATTGGTAACCATTAAAACATAAAATTATACCTCTTTTCAACTCTTGTTGATCAAATAGTGGTGAGCCAACCAGGCTCATGGGAGCAATGGTAGTATTTAAAAAGTATCTTGGATGGAGTATTGGTGGACTAGATCAACGACCCTATTTCTAGTGAACCATTTTTTCCATCCCACTTTTCTATAATGATTGGGTATATTCAACGAGTGAATAAGAGGGTCTACACAAGGGGTCTTTTAGGAGAAAAAAACCTATATCCTTCGTCAGATGTGGTGAATTCTAGTGAACACATGGTCTGTGGAAACCATAGTGTTGTTGCTGACCAATAGTGGAATTGGTCTATCAGAAGAATATGTTATATATGGGGTTGTAGTATATCCATAGGAAATTATATATAAGTGAATTAAAGTGGTTGAACAGGATACTGAAGAGATATAGCTGTAAGGAAATTGGTGGGCTGCTCCTTGAGGGATGACCCATGTATTAGGGGAAACTCATGCATGAACAACAGTTGTGGGGACGTCACAAGGCACAATCACCACCCCAATTTTAAGATGGGAAGGGTATCAGATGTGACCTTAGGGTTATAAAGGGAGTCACTTGCAATGAAGGTGAGGTTACTACTACAACCATATTCTAATACAATATTTCCATTTATATGTATTCCTTGATCGTTGCATCAAATGTCACTGTTTATAGAAGACAAATGGATAAAGCTAAAGTGATATAAGATCAAAATACCATATGTTGAGTCCATATGGATAACATAAATAGTGATATTAAACTAGATAAATATATATCTAATGCCTATGGACACCGAAACATGTTAGTAGTGTAATTATGAACCACCTTGCACCCCGGTTCAAGTGATGTTTGGTGATATGAAGGATCAAGAAGAGGTGGAAAGTATTTACATCCCATATACTAATGATGATAGCTATGAGTAGAAATAAAATTAATAAAGTAATGGAGAATCCTATGGAATGTTTTATAATCAAGGAAGTGCCCATGAAAATAGTGACATGAAGGCCTTTTAAGAATACATGGTTGAGAACACTTAGGTAAAGATTAAATCACTCACATTACTCCTTGATTCTTATCATTCAATATCTATATTTCCAATTTCAAACATTCATTGTAATTTAGTATCATGATAAATAGAGATGATCCCTTACTGATGTGGGATTATGTGCACATACAGGTGAAGGTGAGAATGTCATTGGGCCTATGTTTGAGGATGAGGTCACTGGTAGCCCAGTTGAGGTTGAGGTATTTAGGGTGACAACATAAAAACCTCAGGTCCTTCATATAGTCAACGGGGTCCATTCCTTGACATTCATAAGGTCAAACCCATTTATGAAGTAGAAGTGATCCCAAGAGAGATCATTACAAAATTCCTCCTACTCAAGGTCAGAAAATATATCAAATAATTCACCCATAATCCTATTTTAAGGGGGACTTTATGTCAATGTGTTTTTCTATTAATACGGATCCTACTGGACCAATGTAATAAGAACCAATACCTATCATTTAAAAATCAAACAGCATGGAAGGGAATCCTATGGGGTAAATCCATGTCATGAATTAGGAGCTCAATTTTCATTTTCTCATCTCCAGTATTTCCTTTTCATTCATAGATTCATAACAATAATTTCATATTTAGGGTGATTAGTGTGTTATAATTCTAACAAGTTCCCAAATAATTTCATGCCCAGTGAGATGAAGAAGTTGAAACATTTATTTTCCCTTATTTTATAGCCATTTCAGTTTGTGAGGATCCAGTCATCCAGGATAACCTTACCATTTTCCAAGATGAAAACACATTTGTTTCTGTGAGTGATTTCACTAGTGGTGTGGAATTTGATACTAGTAGAAGAGAATCCATGGAAGAAGATTCTACAATAGAAGATTGACCCAGTGATCCAGAGCCTAGACCATATGAGAGAATGCTGGAGGTGGATCCTACTACTGAAATTCTTGTAACTTTTCTAATATATGTACTTGTGATTCTTGAAGATCTGGAGGACTCTGATCTTGATGCGACCAAATAGTGGTGTTTAAACTGGCATAGGGAATGTAGGTTCATACAATTATTTATCAACCAAACTCCAAAACTATAACTAGTGTCCTGTATGTGGTCTCATTTCCATTTTCTATGCAATCTGTGCTCCAGAGTGGTGCATGATCCAAGATTACATTGGATGGTCCATGACTTTCTCAAGGAGTGAGTGGGTGAAGGAAGAAAAAATTTGAACATTTCCTAGAATTTTTAGAATTCGGAAAGAATTCGTATGTTATGATAAATAAAACATGAGATTTAGTGTCTCAATGAAAAATACTACAAGGAAACTAATTTCCTCAAAACTCAATCAAAGGCCATCAGTAGATTAAGGGATTGGATGGTGGAGGCCAAGAATCCACTGATGTTGGTAACTGATGAAATAATAAACATCCATTTTGAGAAACACATGGAACAAACTAGAGATGATTATATTCATATCATCTCTAATTATGTGGAAGTAGAGCTTAGGAGGAAGTAGTAGATTATTGGATTCCACACACCAGAGGTTGGTGGAGCTGCAGCTCTCGATTACTAGAGTGGAGACAAAGGGGGAATTCCTACAAGACTCATGAGATGGTATTACATGTGGATGAACCTTCCTACTTCCAGAAAATTTGTATTTTCTACTAAAACCATTCATCATGATTGGGAACATTTCTTTTACAACTTTATTTAGCTCACATCGATTATATTTTTGATTCACCCACAAACCAATCCCTAAGATCATGTGAGTCACACTCAATGTGAGAAAAAATTGATGGACACATGATTTATCATTTGTATGAGATAGCCATATAATCCCCTAACACATGGGGAATATAATTTTTAACTTACCACTGAGAGTGTTCAGGCTGAGAGATCCTATTGTTGGGGAAAAAGGCTATCAGAACATACGATTAAATTTTCCAATGTGACATAGTGTATGAATATGGTAATTCATAGTGCATTGAACTCAATATGAACAAAGTGGAAGGGGTGATTAAATCACAATCCCCAAAATTTGGAACCCAGGTAGAGTGGCATGAAAATATTGGATAATTACATACCATGTTCAAAAAAAGCTTCATCTTTACTATTAGCTGAGAATAGTGACAAACAAATGAGGGTCTAATAATGAACATGTTTGATTCATAAAACTCATCTTGGAATTTCATTGAGAGTCTTTCATGGAAATGTTCTAGGATGGTAGGTGCTCCAATATTTCACGAGGAAATGCTTTTAGGGGGCCCTTTTAGATCTGGAAATGGATGAAGATCCAAATAAAGGGAACATGAAACATTTAAATGGAGTGATGGATTGTTTGAATGGATTACAACACTATCAAAATTACACCACCTTGGATTTGACCACATCAGTGAAATAATATTAGTATAAAAAATGATTATACAATATTCCATGATAGTGTTATATCATATGTAGAGAAAGGGTTGAAAGAACACGAGAAATTTGGTAGATGGCCAGTAATTAAAGAAAGGGTATCAGGTAAAGAAATCAGATAACCAGTAGTTTTATATTATAAAAAAGGATGATATATAGGATGTTTTACATCTTATGTTGTATAATTTGGACACAAATTTCAAATTCATATGGTAAGGTTGAAAAATTGAACAATTTAACATCTTGTAATCAAAAAGAGTGTTATTGTTTAATGTCATGTGACTAGGATATTAAACATAGTTTCAGGTCATATTTCCTTAACTATTGGTTTAGTTTTTTAGATAGACATGTTTAGTATGATAGAGTGAAAAATACGATGTGAATGGGGGAAAAATAGACCCAATCATCACACAACATATTTTTTGGAAGAAAAACTGTATATAGGTCAATGTCATGATTCTTGTACTTAAATACACAATTTTATGATGTGGAGGTTAAACCAAGGTCTTCTCTATGCAGATCAACCACATCGGTACGCACCCTAGCAGAAATCTGAATCCCATGTGAGTTATACTCAGTGTGGGAAACAAGGAACAGTTTGGCATTTCCTAACATGTGGAAGCACATATTAGAGATGATATAAAGGGTACTGTAATTCCACTAAGATATAACAAACTGGAAATGAGGAAAGCTGAGACTTATGTGATCTGTATTAGGGGTGGATGATGTATAGGGATAGACTGTTGATCTAATTAAAAACACAGGCTTCTCAACCAAACCATTTAGGAGTGGGATGATAAAACGAATGGTTCACTGTTGACCATGTCAAAAAACATAGGTTCATATGAATGTTACCAAATACCCCTCAGAGCATTGGCCCAAAATGGCAGGTGGGCCCCATCCAAAAACTATTTTATTAGTGGGTCGATATAGATTTCAAATATAATGGAAATAAAAATTTATAATGTACTGATATGTGGAATGAGGCATATCAGATAATGGGATTCAAACCCTGGTCTTGAGAATAGTTTATGGTCAAATTGTGTGGACCGTAACTAGGTCCATGAGGGTAAAGAGTTAATGAATTTGTAGTTGGTCTCGAAGATGAGAGGTTCTTGCGTCACTACATTGCATATAAAGATGGAAATAAATAAAACATAGATCTGTAAAATAGTGATACAAGAGATCTATACTGGTGAGGGTGATCCTCTATGATGAGGGAATTAAAATATCACACGACTATCGTGAGGCATCCCATGTTCAGATAATGGGTTATACATCATCATTTATTAAGAGGAATACTGATTTTATATGGTGTTAAATTGTAGTTTAATGTTAGGATTTGAGGAAATTAGGCTGTGTAGTTTAAATTTTTAAAACTCGTACTATAGGGGTTACATGTAGTTTTAGATCATATTTCTTAGACATACTAAAAATTGTTTAAACTAATTTTTATTGGGCCATAGGTGAGTGTCTCAAATATATATTCATATTGCGGTTTCATGATAAAAACAATGTTAATGATTTCCCATGGGGACCCAACACTACATAATAAATTATTAAGGAGACTCACATATAGTTTGAAGTCATGATGATTGGACTTTATGTAAAATTATTAAGGCTATGTTTCCTGGACAATAATGGTGCCAAGGGGATGAAGGGTGGATTAATTTATGGTTTGACCCGATGAAAAAATTTATTGGAATCGATACATATACCATAATGATGGTAATCAATTGAAACGTAGTTCTTGAAGAGGATTCACAATGTTTATGGCCATACAGGCTAGACCATGGATAAATAAGGAATTCCAAAAATGATCATGTGGCGCAAGAGTTAAAACCTGACTTGAATGATACATGAAGGTCTTTCACCTTGTAAAGTGACAATTAATTTAGTTTCACATAGTTTAAAGTCTTATTGTCTAGACAATAGGATAGATCAGTTCAAATTCATGACATATGGACTAGGAAAAGATCAATTTCTATATAATCTATGAGGAAGCTCATATATCACATATACACCATGAAATAGGAAAATTATAGTATAAAGATCATAATTTATTGATCATGAATGAGTCCATGGAGCTGAAACATTAATGAATTTGTGGTAAGGCCTATAGATGAACGGTTTGGGCATCAATACATATCCCATAATGATGGGAATCAATCCACATATAGTTCTGAAAACACAACATGCTGAGAGACCAACCCTGGTGGGGTAAATCCTATCTTATGTGGTAGCTGAGGTATCCCATGATAATCAAGAGGCATACTAGAATTTTTCAAGGTAAGATCATAGTATAAATTAAGGTATTGAGGACATTAACACCTATTTTATGGTCATAATGGTTGGTCCATAATGTGGAAATATATCTAATGGGTATTTGTAGCTCAGTGTCATGAAAAACTAGTTGTGAATAAAGGAAAAATGGGTCCCAACACCACATGACACAAACCTAAGAAAATATAGTCGGAAATGAGGGGAGCTTCTCAACCAAAAGTGATAGGAGGTAAGACAAGAGTATCCTGGTGTGAATTTGGACCAAGGAGACTCACATAAAAAAACACATTCCTGGGGAGATTCCCACATATAGTTAAAATTCATGATTTTGGGAATAGATTTATTTTCTATGATCGTGGATCCAGGAACATTTTTAACAAGTTATTTCATGTTGCATGGGCCATAGGGTGGTTATTACTTTAAGTTTTTAAAGATCAGTCTATGAGGTAAGCACTCCAAAAAGAATCTGTTTAATAATGGAGTCATGAAAAACCCAAAGTGAATGAGAGGAAAGGAGGCCCACACACCACATACATATCCCTAAGGATG
This sequence comes from Viscum album, assembly GCA_963277665.1. Taxonomy (NCBI): domain Eukaryota; kingdom Viridiplantae; phylum Streptophyta; class Magnoliopsida; order Santalales; family Viscaceae; genus Viscum; species Viscum album. Next base: position 855,293,086 of record OY728164.1, read on the forward strand.
TTGTTGTATAGTTTGAAGATGTGATTCTTGTAATAAGCATAGAGTGTAACATTTTGTTCCTGGGAGATAGGTGCTATGCAGTTTATTGTCTTATAACCAAGATTCTAGTCAATTACTGTGAAATAAGTTTCACCATAGATAGGCCCATGAATATAGATATTGTCATCACTAGTTATCATAAAAGGAATGTAATGATGTCACATGTAGTTGTTGGTGTAAATTTCAATGACTAGGTCTAACCAATATTTTTTGAGGGGGAATGTTTCACTTTTGGGGTAGCTAGAACAAGATGTAAAATTAAGGCGTCACTACATATCTGGTGTGAACCGGAATCAAGCCGTAATTACTTCTCGAACATGGAATGGTAGATGACCGATGCTTAGGAAATATACTGTCTAATGAGAATATTATAATGTTGTGCAGTTTCTCATCATGGATCTAGGATGATATTTTTAATGTAGATTAATGTTATGAAAATAGGATGTTGGATATTACAAAGTTTAATGAATTTATACTTAGAATTTGGTGCTATGAAATTTATCATCATGAAACAACGATGATAGTTCTATAGTTTCTGTTCGTGTGATAGGACTAGTCCATACAGTTTAACATCATACAAAAAATTGGTTGCTATATAATTTTTCATTATTTAGCTAGGATGATGACATCTGTGATGTTTTACATTATGAAACTATGAATATGGAATTTAAAGAGTTTGAAATTATATAACTGGGAAAATGGATGTTACTAATTTTAACATCATGAAACCTTGATGATGTTGAAAAATAATATTTAACCTCATGTGGCTTGGATTTTAGGGATGTCCTAATGTGATGTACTTCTTAATAAACGTGGAATTGGTGGGAGGAGTGTTGTATTGTCCAGCCATGGTGTAGGAATAGTATGCAACACTGTGTCTTACCATGTGAATGTTATAAGGTCCTTCCTACTTTGACCATAACATTGGTGGCTTCCTACTAGGTAGAATTGGTGTTCTAAAAGGAAAAACTATATCACCCTATAGGAAGGAGGTGATGAGACCGTTTTTATTTAATGATCTTGCTAGTTTGTTATGATGCCTCTCTAGATTTTGCAAGGCCTAAATCCTATTCTATTCAAGGGTTTCCCTGATCAGTGAGATTGGCTTATACCATTTTGTTTGTAATCTTCTAATTAAAGATACGTATTTAGACTGATCATCACTAAATCTCGATGGGACGGACTGCATCTGTTATATACATTAGGGAATATGGAGTCATCTGGGTCGAATTTCAAATTGTTTTCTAATAATCCAAAATATCATTGGGTAACTTGTCTTACTAACACCTTTTATTATAGAAAATTTTGTTCTTCAAAATATTCGATAGTGTTTTTTAGAATTTTTCAATTAATCAATTTTCATGAATTAATAGTGGTAAATTTACTAGACTAAATGTTATACTTGGTGTAAAACATCTTCCACTTTGTCACCTAGAAGATGATGTTATTTTTTGTGAGAGTAGAGTGAGGGACTCTAAATCTACGGATGATGTGGGTGCTCGTGAATACAATCATTGATCATTCCATTACTTCCTTGAGAGGAATCAATTATTACGAATTGGAAAAAGAATCCATCATAGTTCAAATGAACATATATTAGTGATCTTTCGCTAGAAAATACCGTCTCATGAGATCAAGTCCCCAGACGAAAATGGTTCAATAATACCTGGTAGTATAGAGAGGCTCCAGTGATCAATGCATAACATTGGAATAGATCTAACATGTATGTCACATCTTGGTGAACTCGATATAGTTAGTGAGAATGGTGGGTAGAATTATCCCTACCTAAGTATATTATGGGATAGATTCAACCTTGCTTAGTGAGAACCATGGGACCCAACATGAAATTCTGGCATGAACTAGGGAATCTCATCTCCTGAGAAAAACATAGGATAATTCCACAAAACCCTTTCCTTTAGAAAGTCTTCTCAATAATAGGCCCACTCTAGTTGGTGAATTTCATTTCATGATTATGGATTCACTCATTCTCACCACACTGTGGTGGTATGGGACCCAACTAGGGTACTCAATGTCAGGAGTTGTCAAATAAGAGGATTCATATAATATGGGGGGATATTGAGGTCCCGATGTGGATTCACCAGTGGTTAGATGGTGTACTTGATGTCTGTCATCATCATATGGAATGGAAGGAGTGATAACCCTTTATTGAGCCACAGGAATGAAAAGACCATCTTATTCAGGTTTTTTAAGAGATGTGGCTATGTTGGCCATAGCATTGGCTCAACCATTATACAATCGAGGGATATGAGTCACCTTCGGCTGATATGGGAATGTGGCCATCAAATGGAAAGTGCGCTCCAATAAGGGAACAATCAAGAGATTTCTGATGATTTAGTAAACATTGATCAGTTTGATGACTAATTTAGAGTCTACCTTTACATGAAAGTTGGTTAAATCAATCTCGAGTCCCAGCATGTGACTAGTAATAAAATCCTAATAAAATACCTTGTTTTGAGTGATTCCTTCTGATAAAAATAATTATTAGGGATTAATATCCTATGAATGGGCGATGAGGATGCTCCCCAAGCCTACTATGTTGAGCTTGGTATTGTTGAGACTTCTACCAATTTGAATCTGGGAGGATCCATAAAAATAATCTTCTAACTCACCATAACCTATTCCTTTGATAGGTTAGCCTCATTTGGTAAATCAAAATATTGGTAAATTTTTCATAACATGGATGAGAATCCAAATAATATACCAGTTCATAACCATTAATGGGTTTATATGGAATGAACCTATTGTCGAACTACTAAAGAATAACTATCGAGAATGTTACCTATCATGTAAACATGAGAGTGGAAGAGGATTGAAACTTTCTTGAGAACTAAGAAATGGTCCTGATGATGGAATTATTTGACGAAAAATTCATGAATATATCATTACAATAGTGTCCCAAGGTTTTCTTTAAATATTTCACACATTTACCACTGCTAATATTCCCCCACATTCTTTAGACTGAAAGGAATAACTTAATATGATAAAGTTATTTGAGGAAATATGAATGAAGTAGATGCATTATCATTAATAGTCATATAGATGTGGTTTTATCGGGAGTATCCATCTATGTAGTAGAAATTATTGAAACCTTACTTTGGCATCTATCAATAGCTCTATGACTATAAAGGGAAAATAATCCTTTAGAAATTTAAGAATGAGATCCAAGAAGTTGATACTAAATCTCATCTATCAGTTCTTCTTCATGTATAGGATAATGGTTTCTATACACCTAGGATACTAAGCTTCATTTATGAATTTTTATTTAATTATCTTATCAATATCATCCTCAACCATGGAACCATTATAAGGGTGCATCATACTAGTAGGATCCTTAAAATTGGATTTAAAACCCTTCCAATATTTTAATCATTTTTTCTTAATAAAACATTTGTTGGGAAACATCTTTGGGATTAGTTTCAAATTAATTTCCACTACATATTTGACTATAATTTATAAAAAAGTATTCCATATTTTGAATCATTTTAATTTTTTATTTTATAATAATTTTAAATTAGTTTTTAACCCAAAAAATTAGTGATGGTGAGTGAAGTTAATTATAGTGATTAAGAGAAAAATTATCTTAACCCAGTACTAAACCTTAAAATTAAGGCCCAAAATAATTTAGAAAATTTTGTAAAATCCATTTAATATTCATATTTAGAACCTTTGTTCCTTTTTATATAATTTGGAAAATTTTTGGAGTCACATTACAATGGTTAAATGTGGGTGGAATTCCTTTTTAAAAAATTTATAAGAATTTCACTCCTCATCCACTAAAAAAAATAAACTCACACATCCAACTTAATAAAACCTATTAATACCTTAATATCCCACAAAGAATACTAAAATAAGCTCAAAAATCCATAAATGCATCATATAATCCTCCTTTTTGGATGATATCCACCCAAGGAATCCCTTTGGTGCAACGAAAAAGGAGTTACCCAAAGAAGAGGTAACATCCTACATCATGTTCTTTTTTTATTTACATTCTCCTCCCCATCCACTATTATTATTCCATACTTATATAATAACATTAGTATACAAAATATACAAAATAATTTTTTCCTTTACCACCTATCATGGATGGTAGTTATGATGAAAAATATGTTTTTATATGATATATATGATATTTATTATGTATTTAATATTCTGAAATTATTATATAAAACATACCTTCATGCTTTCCATTTTGTGCAAATAAGATAACTTCGTTTGTGAATATGTGGACTTCCACCTCCTCAAAGTGATGTGATTTTTTCACACATTACATGGAATTTATTAATGATATGATTCAAAAACATATATTAAATATATGAAATAATATGTATAGTTGAATGATAACAAATATATATACACATATATTTCAATGACCTTATTTATTTCAAAATAATAATTAAATTGAAACAATGTTCATGAGTATGTACAACCTAAAATCTCCATGAATGGTGTATTCCATTTCATATTTATAAAATATAAATATTCTTATAAACATTTATATAATAAATATATATGATATTTATATCAGGATTTAAATTTCTAAAATAAGCAAATCATAATCTAAGTAATATGGTCCTGAATAATAATTCAAAACATGTACAAAAAACAAAACGGATATTCTTCGATGCTTAACATCCACATGGAATTGTTGATAAGTGGGTTATATAAAACCATATTCTTGTATTATATACAAGAATATAGTAACTTGGTAGATTTATTACAAAATTATATTTATTATACATGAGGTTTGAATGAGTATGAATAAATTCAAGACACAATGTAATGGGATTTCTAGTATCACTTTAATTTATGTTAGATTAATTCCTTGTTCTCTAGTTGTTCATTTATAAAAATCATGTTTTCATAATTGTTTTGAAAAAATATCATTAAAAATTACCTATTAACATCATTTTCATTCAAAAGTGATTTTAATTTTATTATGGTTATGTAGCTTCTATTATATGGTTTCAAAGCTGTTTTCAAAGAAAATTTTTTCAGAACTTTTTTTATATTTTATAAAGTGTTACCAAAGAAGAAAGAATATTTTCCACAAATAATTTTTTTAAAATTTATTTGAAAACTAATTTCCAACTAAGATGACATACATTGGTGATACTCAAGTTTTTCTGGGAAAATAATCCAAATTTACCATTCATATTCTTTCTTTGAATGATTTTTTATGTAATGATGTTTATGAAACCCTTTTCTGTTTTATGGGTTATATTATTATGAAATAAAAATATTTTCATGGGTTAATCATTGATTAAATGATTATTAAACTTGTATATTTCCCACTTGTAATGGCATTATTACATGATTATGATACCCATTTCATTTAATTTATTTGGTTATGATATGGTTTCATATGATATAATTAAACATGTATGTATGATTTCATAATGAGATGGGTGGGACCTAGATCATCATCTAATCCATTGGAGAAAGATTTATATCTCATGAGATAGAAATGGTTGTGATAGGGAGAGAAATTGGATCAGTAAACTAATTTGATCACTACGATGGTCTTGTGAGTGAACCTTGACTACTAAGATGGTAAAGGGGGAGAACCATGACTACCAAGATGGTATGAGGAGAGAACCCATACTACTAATATGGCCTTAGAATTAATTTCTTTTAGTACTAAATAAATAATTTTATATTCTTTTTGGTCTTCCAGAATTCCTTGTTTTATTCCTATGTTATTCTTTCATGGATTATGCTATTTATTCCCTTATGATTGATGTCTTATGAACTATCAATATTTAATCCATGATTCATGTTTATGATCTTTTTTATGTGTGGTATGATCATCATATGACATGATCAAATTCTCATACCGTTATCCAGATTTTTATGCTTACATTTTTTACCCTTTCTAATTATTAAACTCCCCCATTTTTTATTTTATTTCCATAGCTTATGTGGATATATATTATGTATGATATTTCTATAAAGGGTAATAGTCATGAATAACCAGGTGAGATATAATGTATATCACTTAAGTAATATTTTTCATTTTTCCTTGTTTCCAATGTCACTAGAATAATATAGTTTTTGGGATTCTGTTTTTTTAATTTATTATATATTATAAAAAAATGGATTAATGTTAATGTATGAAAAGATAGGGTAACTATATTTGGTATCCTAGAAAAAAATTTAGTTAATATTTGAAATCAATGATGATAAATCTTTATTGGGAGCCCTAAGGACAATTCTAAGGATAAGTATAATGAATAGAAAATGTATATGAAAATGTCCTCGAATTTTGGTAAAGGATATATTCAGTGGTTTCCTAGAAATAAATCCTTTTTTGGGTTACTATAAGTGGATGTGGCTCTGGAAAAAATTAACATAGGGGTAAAAACCTTGAAACAATTTCATGAGCTAGATTCGATTAGGAACTGGTTCATGAAAAATGGACCTTATTCACACTTGGTTTGACACTCCTGGGATATATTATTTAGATATTCAAAAACTATTCATAAACCTTTATGATGGATTTAAATAAATTTGGGCTATGTATAATATAGGATAAAAATAAGGTGTCATATATAAAAGACATTTTCCAAATTTAGACTTCTTATATGTTGTTTTTGTTGGATTATGAAATTTCCTATTATGAATGTTGTTTCTTAATCTAGTATTTTTTGTATTTGTAAATTTTTGGAACCCAATGGAATTGACTCAATGCTGAGTTTCAGAGAAAATATAATTATTTATATCATAAGAATCCAAATGCTATTAGAGTTTGATTGAAAAATCTAGCTTATTTATCAGTCAACTTTATCAAGATATGAATAATGTTGGACTTATAGATGATAAAAGGAGGGAACAATATTCTATTGAGTCCTTTATGAGAAAAATTCCACATTTGTTCAGTGGATATTCTGATCTAATTATTGTTGTACAATGGATCAGTACCACTGAAATGATATTCTCCATTTTCTACTGTATGGAATATAAAAAATTCATTGTGACTATTTTTTAGCTATAATGATAAGCAGACCAGTGGTGGACTCAAATAAAGAATACAAGGCATTAAGAAAAAAATGAATCCATTAATTGGGAAGAGTTCAATAAAATATATTTCAATAAAAATTTTCTAGGGATTCTTACAACAAATATGGATAAAGTGTTCCTTTAGTTAAAGAAAATGGATGGTGAATCTATTGGAACATATGAGGCTAATTTGAAAAGGTTCATGGGTTGTAGTTTAGGTATTATCATCAAATATGAAATTAAATTTGATAGGTTATTTAGGGGCATAAATCCAAGTCTCAAAAAAGAATTTTCCATATCATACTTTTACAACTATTTTTTTATTTTGAGATTTTCAATGAAGGTTGAAATAATGGTTGGAGTTATGTATCAATCTCATCGTTTTGACAAAAAATGAATTTGGGGTTCCAAGGAAAATTTAAAAACCATTATTAGAAGAAGATGAGATTTCCATTATGCCTTATATGTGAAAATTGTGATGAGGGAAATGTTATTATGGTTAATAATATGTTATTTAAATTATTAAAGGAAGGGAATCATAAATTTTATTGTCAAAGTGATGGTAATAAGTCATATGATAATGATAATGGAGAAAAAATGCACAGATTTTACCTTCCTTACATCAATGCTATGATATTAAAGAGAATGATAATTATGCTAACAAGTTCCCAAACATGAGGTTTGGTGATGATGATCAGTATCAGAAACCCCTTAAACTGAAGGAAAAAAGAGAAATAAAATAAAATTACTCTTCTAACGAGGGGTTTGATAATGACATGGTGAAATTCACACATACCATTTGATATAGAACTTAAAATATCTAATGTGATTCTAGATCTAACCAATCAGTAATATATAATGAATTTTATAAGGGTATTAAGATTCCTCCTAAATGATTAGAGGTGGAATTATTAGTGAAAAAACATAATGGTATGATGAATTCATATAAAGTATATGATTCCTCTCTAAGTGACATTTGTGGGGATTTTCTTCTTCAAATCCTTTCATTCCTCATTTAGCTGGTCGTGGTGTCACATTAGACATGGATTTGATTTCACTCCCTAAATCCCACATAAATTTATGTGGAAGGGAAGTTACCATTGATATTTAAAATATACCTATGATCGTCTATCAATTTGAGGATAAATATGAACATATTATGGAGATTATATCTACTTTATGAGTCTTAATTCCCATTCATAAGGTCTATTTATTTAAAATTTTTGTGGAAAAAATTCATATCAATGATATTAATATTGTTCAGGAATTTGTGGATGTATTTCCAAAAGAGCTTCCTAGACTTCTACCAAAATGAGTAGTCGAGTTCTCGATAGAGCACATACCTTGTTCCAAAAAAAATCTAAAGATTCTTTATAGAATTTCCCCAACTCAATTATAGGACTTGAAGAAGAAAATCCATGAAAACACTAATAATGGATTCATTTGGACAAGTGTCTCACCCTAGGGTACCCCTGTACATTTTTTGACAATGATATATGGCTCAAGGAGTCTCTGTATAGATTTTCTGGATTTGATGAAGATCACAATCAAGATCAAGTATCATCTTCCCTAAAATGATGTCTTGAATGATCAGATTTACTAATCATAATACTTTTCCAAGAGTGACTTTCATTTTGGATGTCATCAATTGAGGTTCAAGAAAGATGATATACCCAAGATGATAGAACATACTTTTTATGGAAACTATGAACATATAGTGACGCCTTTTGGTCTTACAAATTCCCCGGGTATCTTCATGGATTTCATGAATAGTGTCTTTACATATTACCTTTATCGGTTTTTAGTTGTCCTTATAGATGATATAATATTCCACTAAATGAGAAAGGAAGAGAATTTAAACAAATAGATAATGGTACAAATGACACTAATGAAGGAGATTATATATGAAAAATTTAAAAAGTTTGAATAGTGGCTGATATATCGTTTCATTATTTGGGTAACATAATCTTAAGAGATGGTATTTCAGTATATCCATCAAAAAAGAAGGCAATTGAATGTTTTCCTTGACCAACCTGGGTGACCGAGAACCGTAGTATTATTTTTTATCTATATATTATTTATGGTATGTGGAGAATTTATCATGAATATATAATGCTCTAAAATTGTTAACTAATAAGGGTTCCATGTTTTCCATTGTTGATGAATGTGAGGAAAATTTCAAGCGGCTGAATAGAAGATTAGTCACTGCACATATGCTTACATTTCACTGTATTAAATAAGGGTTTTTAATCTATAGTGATACATCCATGAAGGTATTGGGATGTTTTCTTAGGAAAAATAACATGGTTATAGAATATGACTCATGACTGTTGAGGATTATGGATTAAAATTACCCATCTCATCATTTGGAGTTAAATCTGATAATTTTTTCATTAATTATATTGATGAATTATATATATGGAGAAAAGTGTGATATAAATACTGATCAAAAGAGAATTAAATATATATTCACATAGATGGATTTGAACATGTTACAAAGAATATGGTTTGAGATGATAAAAGATTATGACTTCTTAATAAATTACCATATTATGAAGGAAAATAAGGTGGCTGATACTTTGAGTCGAAAGGATCATCCAAGATTATCCATGATGAGGATACCAAAAGGTCTAATATTTATAGATTTAAAAAGCATGAATAAATAAATATTAAAGGAAGGTGAAGAATATTATTGTACAAAATTGAATGTCCAACCCTCTATCCAAGTGATAATTTTATAGGCATAGAATGAAAATATAGAGCTACAAAATATGGTCATAGATTTCTTAGAGTTTAGCCTTGATTGGGATGGAATTGTATAGTTCAGGAAATATGTATTTATTCTCTCCATAGAATATTTGAAGAAGGATATATTAGAGGAAACTCATATTTAATCATTCACTATTCATATTGAGTGTACATTGATGCATATATATTTGAAAGAATACTTCAGGTTGGATGGAATGAAAAGGGATATCACAGAGTTTGAATCTTGTTTCTTGGTATGATATTATGTTAAGGTTGAAAGACCAAATTATTTAGGATATTTAATCCATTACCAATACCATAATTGAAATGGGAAAACATCAATATGGATTTATTCATTGGCCTAACAAAAACATCTAAAGGGTTTAATGCTATATGGGTGGTATTCGATCTCCTTGTAAATTGAGAACACTTCATTTCTATCAATTAATAATTATCTCTGGTTAAACTTCCCAAGATATACATTAAGGAAGCTGTAGGGTTTCATTGAGTACCACACTATATTGAAGCTTTTAGGGATCTGAGTATTACTACAATTTTTTGGTAAAGTCCTCAGAAAGGAATTGATATAGAATTGACATTCATTACTACTTATAAACCCCATATGGATGGTTAGTCTAAAAGAATAATTCATACACTAGAGAATATTTTGTGATCTTGTTCATCGGATTTAAAGCGGGTTGGGATCTGCGCCTTCCTCTAGTTTTGATTTCTTACAATGATAGCATTCACTAAATAATTCAGATGGATCCTTAGGAATCCTGTTATAGGATGAAAAGTCGATCTCGAATATTCTAGGATGATGTTATAAAAAGAAAGATATTGGGATAGGAGATAGATGAAGAAATGGAAGAAAATGACAGAGTCATCTAAAAGCATATCAAGGGATGTAAAAGTTGGTAGAAACGTTATGCTAATAAAAAATGGCTTGATCTACAATTTGATGTTGGTGAGATGTTATTTCCATTAATATCTCCTTGTATACTAGTTATTAGATTAAAAAATTAAAAGAAACGAAGTCCTATGGTTATCAGTGCTTTTTAAATTATTAATAATATGAGGATGGTAGCTATCGATTAGAACATGCTAAAAATTATATCAGGTCCATGATGTAGTCCATGTATATCTCATAAGTAAGTACATACCGGACCCTTCATGTGTACTAAACTCAGAGGTCATACTGTTGGAGTAGGATCATTATTATGAGGAATAACCAATTGAAATAATGGATCATACAGAGAAAGTTCTACAAACAAATACTACTCACATGGTCAATGTTTTATAGAGAAATCACTTGTTAGAAGAAGCTACATTGTAACATGAGGATATGATGAAGCAAAACTATCCTCTTTTTTGTATCAATATGAAAAAATTTGACAGGGAAATTATTTTTATGGTTTGTAGATTGTAACACCCCTAAGTTTCTATTAAACATTTTTTTATAAAATAAATTAATTTTCATTTATTTCATGTGTTTCACAATACAAGACGCTAATCTGTAGTTGTATGCTACAATGAGTTAATCTTGCGCAGCATGAAACACTTGATTGGACTGTGTTATATGCAACACTAATTTTATATGATACAAAATTTTATTATAATAATTATTTAAGAAAGATAATTATAACATTTCAAATGAACATATTAATAGGAATAATAATAAATAATTTTAAAATATTATTTATAATATTTTTATATAAATAAAATATCTTGATAACATAAATTAAATTTTTTTAGTAATTATTTTATTTGTTTTAAAATACTATTGTCAAAAAAAGAACTAGTATTTAGGGCCTTCTATGAACAATTATAAAAATAAATTTAGACACTTGTGGAAATTGAATTTAAAAAACAACCTTCATTTTTGAATGAATTTTCTAAAAATTATCCTATGGTGAATTTTTGAGATTTTTTTGAAAAAAATCATTTTTGGATGAATAATGAAAATAATGAATTTTAAATCGAAACTACTTTTTCATCTAATTAATTTATATTGAAATTTTATATTTTAATTTTGAATTTAAGTTTATTTAGTAAAATTATACATCAATTAATACAATTTAGTACATGGGTTCCAATTTCAAATTGAAATTGGATATAAAAACAACCCAAAATTTTAAACCTTTTTTATTTAAATCCCATGGTCAGGACACATATAAATAATTAGTTTTAATTTAATTTTTTCCACTAATGTGACTGGAATTTATAAAAACATATTCTATATGGGGAATCCTAATATTTTATAACTTCAAATAATATCATATTTGAATTTGAAAAAATATATTTTTAAAAGTGATTAAAAATAATTACAGTGATTAAAACAAAAAATAGCATTACAATGGACTAGACCACAAATATAGGGTCCAAAAAAGATAAATAAACTTGTAAAAATTCATTTTAAACTCATATTAAGATCCTATAATCCATTGGATGGAATATTTACCACTATTGGAGACACTTGACTAAAGAAAAATGTTGGTGTAATTCCATTTTCACAAATATACAAGAATTACACTTCTCATCCATGAAAAAATGATGCTCACCCTCCTAATTATTAAAAAATATCAGTCCATTTTACTCACCAAAAATATGATAAAATAAGATTCCAAAATCCATACCTTCATCCTAGAATCCTTCCTTTGGTAAGAAATCCATCCAAGGAATCCCTTTGGGGAAACCAAAAGGTGTTACCCAATGTTGACATATCATTCTTTCTCAAGCTCTTTTGTTTTATTTTCATTATCCAACCAATAAAATCATCTTATTTCGTGAATATATAATAAAATCAGTATCCTAAATATAAATATATTTTTTAATTACATGGTTTCTACCTCCACTTACACACACTTCCATCTAACGGGTAAATAACATACCATTCTTCTGTACGACGAACAACCGCCTCATGAAATGATGTTGTTCATTTTTCCTTTATCCACATCTCATGGTTGGGAATTATGATGGAAAATATGTTTATATATTTTTTATATTATATTAATTATTTTTTAAGCTCCTATAATTATTATATACAACATATCTTCATGCATTAAAGTTTTTGTAAATATTATAACAATGTTTTTGGACGTGTGGACTACGACCTCCTCAAAGTGACGTGATTTGTTCACACTCTCATTGGAATTTATTAAGGATGTTTTTATTAATATTATATGATATATATGAAATAAAAAAGATACAGAAATGATATTATATATATATATTTAATTTAATTACTTACTTTCTAATTTTTAATTAAACGGAAACAACATTGATGCATATGTACAACATACCATCTCAATTAACAATGTATTCCATTTAATATTTTTACGATTAATTGATTATCATAATAATTAATATTCTTATTTAATATGATATTTATATAGTTTTTTTAATTATTTTAATAAGTAAATAATGATCTATTTAAGAGGATCATTAATAATATGTCAAAACATGTACGAAAAACAATTCAGATATTACCCAAAATGAAAAAGAAACCAAGAATTTTTAATATCTATATAATATAAATCCCTATTGGATAATATATATACGAATAAGGTTAGGTTTTAGGTGTAAAAAAAACTTACACTTATTTGATATGAGGTTTCAACAAGTACGAATAAAGTGAAGACATGATTTAAGTGGTTTTCTAGTCACAATTTTATTTCTGTGAGATTTATGACTTATTCACAAATTGATTATTTTTTTGTATATAAATTCCATGAATATATTTCCGGATTTTTAGAAATAAATTCATTGGAATTAGTATATCCATTTTAATATCTCTCTTTAATATTTTTTATGTTTCCAATGTAACCAAATCGGTAATGTATTTTTTTCTCAATTTGACTTCTTGGAGACACATTCCATGATATGAACCTATGTTATTCTACATGGTGTATAAAATTATATTTTAATTTTTATTTAATTAGTCTACATCCATTAATGATACATTAAACTTCATGTAAAGTCATTTTATTACATGTTGAGTGTTATTCGAAGTTACCATGTGGAAAGAGTTTATTAGGACAATCTCATAGTTTATTAGGATTGATTATGATTATGCCTTAATTGATGAAAAATTATGATATATAATTCAAAAGAAATCATGAATTTTCATATATTATTGTTAGGTAGGATTTCATTAGTAATTAGTACCATATTTACACTCTTTGGTACTCAGTATAATTTGGAAAAAAATGTAAGAAAATTCTACCTCATTTCTCTCTTCGGTTAGAAATCTATTTTATTTCAAAAACCATGTTTTAAAATATTTTTTCAATTTTAAAAAAACTATATTTTATGATCATTTTCAAGGAAAATGGTTTTTAAAAATTTAAAATTGTTTCAAAGCTTCCTTTAATGTTTTAAAATATTTTTTTAAAAAAAATGGTTTTCAAAATTATCTACTATTTTAAAAATCATCTTTCACATTCAAATGGATATTTTCATCAAGAAATGTTTTTAAAAGTTATTTAAAAATTATTTTTCATATATAATTAAATCCAATGGCGCTACTCATGAATTTCTCGGATTATAATCTTATTGTTAAATTAATATTCATTCTTTGAACTGATTATGTTTTGATATCATGATGTTTATGAATCCAAGTTCTCTTTCACAAGTTATATGCTTATGATACCCACTTATTTTTTTGGGTTGTGATTTGATGAAATTATTATGAAAACTATTTATCTTACAAAATATTATGATATGATTACATGTTTATGATACCCATTAATTTTTATGGGTTATGATATTATTTATTTTGATCATATGGAATATGTTTTTATGTTTTCATTATGAAATGGATTGGACCTATATCTCTCTTCAATTATAACAAACCAGATTTTCCCTGTTCTATTTTTATACAATTATTGGGAGAATTACACGACCAAGAGCTAAGACGATGTGCAATTCTGAGGCCCGAAGTTCCTGAAATGATCCATCGATAAATGTTATGTTCTTAAATAGAATGCATGATCAAATTTCCAAAAATATAAATAACTACTAAACTGGTACCTGGATAAGAAATATAAGGGCGCCATTGCATTAAAAGTTGTGGGTTTACCTTGTGAGTTACTTATGTTTAGTTGGTTAACGTATCTACTAAGAAAACTAGAAAATTGTATAATCATAAAAAAAATAATTAAATAAAATTATATTATTTTTCAAGTAATTATATCTCATAAACGATAACTCAGATTGGATATATTAGAGTACTGTTGAGCTCTTTAGGGTGTGATTTCCATAGGTGGACACAAACCTTGACCATTGTAGGTCATGGGTAAAAGTAAATTTTTGGACTTTTTAAAGGAAAATAATATAATCATAAATAAGTATTTTTTATTTCATACTAACGTTTTGCATCGGGGCGACGCTACGATGAAACAATAGAGAAACCCCTTATCCTTTCATAAATGAAGTAGTGTGGCGACACTATTTCAAAACAAAAAAGTAAATCTAGAATGTGTTAATGCGTTAATGTGTTTCCTCTATTAATTTGGGGATGAATCGAGTGTTCCCTCTGAGGCTCTAGAGGAATTCCGTTGCTAAGAGACGAACGAAGATGAACGTTGAATTCTAATAACGATGAAACCTGATGTCTCTCAATGAATATCCAATAAAATGTGAATCCCATTGCTGACTGAACCTACTTTCCAGGTAGGGTTTTCTATTTAAATTCCATCCTTTCTACATCTTTGAATTACTAAATCGAACATTAATCTATTGAATATTGAATCGATTCACGGATCATTTATATTACTGTGGGACGGGTGTCACCTTGCATGGGTTATTTTGGATTGATTTTAATTTTATTTATTTCTAGTTTATTTATCATTTTCTTGATCCTTATAACAAATAAAATCAATTCCAAAATAGAAAAATAGTGGAAGTTCAATCCACATGTTGATTATTGGGCTTTCCTCCACCACATTCTTTGTGTTCATAATGGGTTGATAAATAGTCGATAACTATGTAACCATTTCTTGGTGAAACGATCTAAGGTCTTGGATCTGGAATGGGCCAGGAACAACTGAGGTGAGATGATGATGGTGGAGACCTGATCGAGGTTGTGTGGGATATATTTTCTCTTAAATGAAATTTCACTACAGTGGAAAAAAATGAGGAATCAAACCATTGGTGATAATGAATGCGACCTATGGAATATAGAATGTCTTTTAGATTGAATAACGAACAATCGAAATGCGTTCACTGGCCTGCGAAAGGCCCCACCATCATGCCGGTAGTGGCGAAGGAGGCATGCGGCATCTACCACGAGCAGCGGATATGGGCCAACGGCAATGGTCGGTTGCACTCTTTGGAAGACGTGGCTAGAGAGCATGGTCCATCTGGAAATTGGTGTTGACCCACAACGCCCTCCATGTTTGGGTGGAGGAGGCCAACCTACTCTAGCTAGCCGACCCACTCCAATTGGCTGGGTTGAAAAAGCAGGTCAGGGCAGCGCAGCGGATTAGATTGGGCCCTGCTGATCCAAGTCCGGCCTAGAAGACCAGGTCGACCCGATGGGTCGGGTTGTTCTAGTTAGACTGGGTCAGGTTGCTGGACCCCATGCCTAGTCAGGTTAGGTTCATTTTGACCTATTTGGACCAGACCTAGTCCTAATATTCCCCTTTATATAGAAAGTGACAAAAATATCAATCATAAGTCCGATTGAAGAGTTGTTAGAAGCGTTGGGACTCTCACGGTGAGGCATTCCTTTTTAGATGGCGAGTTTGGCTATTAGTATGGACCAGTATAGGTGTGGATTCTCCCCATTTTTCATACCTCAAGGGTTTAGTACGATGTTTGATGGAAATTCGATTGATAGATGAGTCCCGAATAGAGTTAAAGATCCTCTTAAGGATTAGATTGATACTCTATCACCCTAAATAGAGATTGTTGGGTATTTAAGTGATCTCTAAGAGAAATTTTTTGATCTCCAATCTAGTGGGCCTTATCAGAGGGTTCATAGTATTCTTCAGAATCACCAACGTTACAAGACATGTTGTAGGGTTATTTTTAATCTCCAAGAATCCCCTATAGTGCGGGGTATTATAAATTGGGTTCATGGTATCCCTTGGAATCCCCTGTCTGTATTTCATGACCTTTGACCAGAATTTTCTCTTTTCGGGGGCGGATCTAGATTATTAGGTTCTTTTGTAAGATTCTGGGATGACATCTTGGATCATGGAGCGGGACTCTCATAATGAGCATGATTTGAGTAGAATCCTGTAACCAAGGATTTGGCTGTGATATCGAGACTCCTTATCTCGGTGATACCAAACTTATTTGAGAAACTTTGTGAAATATCAAGGCCAGATTTTCCATTAGATAAATTTGGAAGATTCATTTTATTTGGTTACTATCAGATAGCTCAAAGAGTGGGATCTCCTGAAGTCTAGCATTCTACGAGCAGAACCATATGGCTAGCAGTGGATGAGAAGTTGAGTCTTAGAATCCTTTATGAGTATACCTAGATGTTCTTGTTATATTTTTTGTTGAAATATAATACTGTTGAGATGACCATACCTTCTTGAAAGTTTTTCCTTTTTGGTCTCTTATATTGGGTTTCGGGGTCCCCTACTGAATATTGTTTTACTCACCCCTACATAGAACTTCCCCAAACATTTTATGTATTTCGTAGTTTACCAATGATTTTGTAGAGACCAAGGTGGATTAGGACTTTGACCCTGACCAGACAGTGCCTTGTAAAATCAGATGAGACGAGGTGTTTCCGGTTGCATCCCACAACATTACTAGTGCCCTTGTTTCCATGTTAGATTTTACAGTTATCTTTCTTTTTGTGGGATCAGTTATGGCTTAGTTTCACTTTAATACTTTTCATTATATCATACTCTGTTATTGAATTGTTGTGGTATGTATGAATTTTCATTAATTAGTGTTTCCTCTCTCCATCCCAATGGCTTGGAGTTGGGTGCATGTGTACATGTACTTAGGGAAATTCCTCCCCTTTTTTGGATATGCCTACTCGGTGCTAGTTTCCAACCCCTGGATTATCAGATGTGGGTTGGGATAGACATGACATGGTCCCTAGGGGGTGGGTTGTGACATAGTGGTATCAGAGCATGTTTGGTTTTACATTGGGACTGTGAGTCGGTGATATTGGTTTGGGGAAACATTGCTAACTATTTTGAGTTGGGATTTCAGGCCAGGTACTCCAGTGTTCATGAGGTAGCTGATGTATCCATTCGCTAGGACTCTGGGCAACTATTTTCAGACTCGGTACATGAAAATATTGGTTTTATGGGAATGAAGGTACATGAATCATATATGAATGGTTTTTGTTTTCAATTCCCTCTTTAGTCTGCTCACTGGGTAAACTCTTTTAACCAGTATACATCTTGTTCTCCTCAGTATGTTTTCACGATGCTATCTAGTGAGGTGTTCTTAGTGAGATCAGGAGTATGGAACGATTCTTGATGAGTCCTCCCTAATGGGATCTAGTTAGAGAGCAGTTTTCTTTAGGATGGTCAATAGGTGATGGTTTCTCCTGATGTTCAGTTAGAAGACCACCAATAATAGTTCAGGTTGATGAAACTTTCCAAACAATGTATTGGATGGATCTTTTGGTGCTAGATGATGAACCATGGGGTTAAAATGTGTATAATAGTCTTCTGAGATAGCAATCACTTGAGAAGAAGGGTCACTAGGACCTACGGATAGCATGTTCACAATGAAACACATAAAACCGGAGGTTTTTTCAGATGTACCAGGGACACTCTAGTTCCTAGAAGAAAAGTCTTTTCTATGATTTTAATAAATTGGGGAATCATACATGAGATTTCCCCAACATTCATGTTGTTGTCAGATAGATAGTTGATGAAACACCATGGAAATAGTAGTAGTGAGAGTTGACAAATTCGTCAGGGGGAGGATGTGGATGGAGAGCCGGGGAAGTGGTAGGAGGTGGCCAAAAATTTTGACATGTTACCACCACCACCTCAAGGTGGTCCATTCCAGAATCTGGGAGTTGAAGGACAGAGGAGGATACAGTTGCAGGCTGTCAAGGCTTATGACCCTAGGACTCCAAGGATGATTCAAGGTATGATCAGTGTCTTTCTACTTTTTCTGCAGTATTAGTAGACACTTTTACTAGTGATTTATTTTCTGTACACATTTCTAGTTTGATACCTAGAGGTTCTGGTTAAACCATTGACATTATCCTCACATTAGAGACTCATACTAGAGGATACCTAATTACCACACACCGGTGTCGACAGTGTGACTTGACTGTTGGAGGCAATAGTTTCATTTGGGATATCTTGGAAATTGTGTTGACGCCTTATGATATCATTCTCAGTATGGGCTAAATCCTTATTTCATGATTAGATTGATTATTTTAGAAAAAAAATGATGTGGTTTGTCTGGTGATATGGAACTTGATTTCCTCTTTATCAGTAAAGGAGAAATCCTGGCAGTTCTTGATGGACTCAAGAAGATGAGGGTATAGTTGATTTCTATTATGTTTTCTAGTCTGACCCTCAGTGAAGTGGATGTTATGAGTCATCCAGATTCTTAGTGACGAAAGTGTATAAGGAAATATTCCTTGAAGATGTTCTTGTTTTACCTCTCCATCGAGAGATATAAATTTTCATTATTCAACCCCCAAGGTTGGCTTGACATTTACGTCAATTTATCAGATGACTCTTGTAGATCTCAATGAGATGGGGGTGCATATGGGTGTCATGTATAAGAAGTTCTTAGTAATACCCAGTGATTCACCCTGGATAGCTCCCGGTGATCATTGTTTTTTCCATATAAGTGTTCTTGGAGTCTAAGGATGAGTACTCAAGACACATGAGAATGGTCATAGACCCACATCGAGAGGACCAACTACACAGAATGGTCATGAAGTGTCTGTATTTTATTTGAGAGGTCTTCTGTATGTAGGAAACATCACCTCGCAGGTTGGAGTTACAGTGAATCTAATTAGGGATGGTATGGGGTTTGACGCGAAGAACTGCACAACTCATAATCTTGAGTTAGTAGTGTTGGTCTTCATGTTGAATAAGTGGAGATAATAACATATGGGGATGGATACATCATCCACATCAACCACGAGATTATCATGTATGTATTATCTTAGAAGGATCAGGGCTTGAGATAGAGGTGATGCCTAGAGATCCTGTTGGAATATGACTGGGAGTCCTTCTAAACTCCATGGAAGAGGAACATGGAATCATATTCTCTCTTCTGAAATCTAGTTTTTAGTTATTGATCAAGATATTAGATTGGTTGGCCTCATTGTGGTTATCCTTCGTGGATGGAGATGGGGAAATTTATCTCCAATCATTGGTTGTTACCCATCAACTCATAAAAGATTCCAGGAGGAACTACTTAGTGATACTGACTATGAGTATTTACATGATCATTTTTCTATATGGAATACCCCTGATGGAAATTTGAAAGGTGGGGTGCACATTTTTCTTTTCAGAGGATTCGCAGTTGTATATATGGACAACTAAAGTGGTGAGATGCATCAGGGAATGCATTTGGTTGTCAAGGAAGACACCGAGGATTATGGAACTGGTTGAAGCTCAGCTTACCTATTGAGATAAAATATTGAATGATTTTTTGAATCAGTTTTTTGGGTTTTTTGTTCTCTTTCTTGGGATACCCAGAAGGAAGTGGGAAGGGATGTCAGCGAACATCATGATGGGTTTACCACATATGTCCCAGATACATGATACCATCAGGGTGACCATTGAATGACTCACCGAGTCATGATACATCCCAAATAACTAGGAACATAGTTTTGTAGAGATATTTGGATTCCACTATGTGAAGGACATAAGTTGACTCCACGGATTTTCATCGATGATTGTTTTTTATTGCGATGCTCGTATTACATCCAATTTGTGGAAGGGATTGCAGGAGGCATTTATGGATAATTTGCAGGTCATCTAGGAGAAGGTGAAGAATGAACTGGGCCATTTAATGTTTTTTTCTAGAAAACGGAGGAGAACTTTAGAGTTAGAGGAAAGAAACTATGTCTTCCTTTGGATGTAACCCTGACAAGGGTTACATAGAATTTTGTCAGGGTGACAACTAATATTCGAGTTTAATAGTCCCAATTTCAGGTGCTACGTAGAGCTGATAAGGTAGCATACTACATGGCTCTACCCCATCATGGGAACTGGTTCACAACATCTACCACATGTCTTAGCTAAGGAGATTCCTGAATAAACCCTTTGCACATCGTAATCTGGGGTGAGTTGGACATCAACGTTGGAGAGTTTTGGGTTAAATTTTCAATGAATATAGACATCTCTCATGGATGATCATTTCCCTTGGTGTGGGATAGAAGGTAGAAAGGGGATCCTAAGAGGAGAATATAGGAGTGGGAGGCTTAGATTCATGCTTAGTTCTCTCACCATTTGTTCGAGTGAACATTGCTTAGATTTTCAAGGA
The DNA here is from genome assembly GCA_963277665.1 of Viscum album. Classification (NCBI taxonomy): domain Eukaryota; kingdom Viridiplantae; phylum Streptophyta; class Magnoliopsida; order Santalales; family Viscaceae; genus Viscum; species Viscum album. The sequence goes on from OY728164.1 coordinate 855,314,335, forward strand.
CATAAATACATAAGGTGGGGAGAATATAATGACTCATATTTTCTGAGTTCTGTTTTTAGAAAATTTGTGGAGAAATTACAAGACCAAGTGCTTAGACTACATGTGATTCTCAGGCCTGGAGTGAAAAAAAATGATCTCTCAAAAAAATGTTTTTTTTTAAATTGAATGTCGGAGCAGTTTTCTGGAAAAAGGCGAATAGGTCTTAAAAGGGTACCTCGATCATAAATCCACGTTACCATTGCATTTAGAGGAGTGAGTTTACCCTGGGAATGACTTATGATAAGTTAGAACAGGTCTCTAGTGAGAAAACCTGAAAATGGAATAATCATATATAAAATAATTAAATAAAATAATTTAATTTTTCAAATTTTTATAACTCATAAACTGTAACTTATATTTTAAATCTGAGAGTACAATTGAGCTCATGAGAGCATTATTTCCATAGGTGGACCATAACATCGACCCGTACAGGTAAAGAGTAAATGTTAATTTTTGGAAATTTTAAAGTAGAATAAAATAAATTTAAATAAGTTCATTTAATTTCTTTTTAAAGTTTCGCATCATAGATACTCAGTGATGCAGCAATATAGAAACTCATTCTCCTTTCATAAATGAAGTACTATGGCGATATTATTTCAAAGTGACATAGTATTTCAGAAATGAATTAATGCATTAACGCCTTTCCTCCACTAATCAGGGGATGACCCTAGAGTTTTCACTGAGGTTTTGGAAGAATTTTTTATGAGGGATGAATGACAGATCACCAACGACGATGAATCGTGACGTCTCTCAATGTACAACCAACGATAATCGAAGCTCAATTCCGATCTACCCAGTTTTCCCTACAAGGGTTATTATTTAAATTCCTTCCTTTTCCAATCTTTTAATTCATATGATGAATGTGAATCGATCTATTAATGGATCAATTCAATGATCATGCCTATTGTAGCGGGATGGGTTTCACCTTCCTATGATTATTGGGGAATGATTATTTTTTGATTGATTTATGGTTTGTTTGTTATTTTATTGATCCTTTTAATGGATCCAATAGATGTTGCAATGAAAAAATGATTGAGGTTGGATCCTCAGATGTCTTATTGTGCTTTTGTCCCCAAAATTCTTCACGTTCTATGTGGTTTGAGGAATGTTCAATCATTTCACAAGAGTTTTGGGGCACAATGACCTGACATCTTGGATCTAGAATTGACAAGGCATGATAGAGGCGTGATGACGATGATGGGGAATGAATTGAGGAGTTTTTGGGTATATTGTAACTTGAATGAAATTACACCATAGTGGATGGTAACATGGATTCAATCCCTGTACATAAATAAAAAGACATGATGAATTTAGAACAACTTTTGGATTGAAGAATGGACCACCGAAACATGGCTAACAGAGAGCTGTATCTGCCACAGGTAGAGGATAGGGGCCACTAGTAGCAGCCTTCAGTAGATGTGGCTTGCTGCTGCATCACATGGCTAGAGACTATGGTCAAGATAGATTAGGGAGGCCACCCACGGATGATGTTTTGCGTGTTTTGAAGATGTGGTTCCTATTGCATATCGGGCAGAGAAGACCGGCCCACTCTATCGGGCCTTGTTGAACAATCGGTTTGGTCTCAGGTTGGGCTAGTGCAACAGACCAGAACTATCCTAGCTAAACTTGGCTAGGCCTAGATGATCGTGATAACCTAGTGGGTTGGGTCAGAGCCATTGGACAGAGTCATGTTAGTAGACCTCGGGCCGAGTCGGGTCAGTTCGTTCCGACCTCGACAGACCGTGCCCAGAACCTACCTGCCACTTTTTAAAAAAGATCCATAACTTTCAAAACGTATGTCTGATTAATGATCCATTTATAGTTTTGGGACCATCGTGATGAGGTGGACATTTTGGGATGTCTTGTTGGGCTGTTAGTAAGGACACATATCGGTGTAGAGTCTCCCCTTTGATCTTCCCCCCAAGGGTTCGGTATGACATTTCTTGGAAATACCCTCGAGAGACAAGTCCTAGATAGAGTTTAAAATCCTACTTTGTACTATATTGGTACTATATCACCCCGGATGGAGTTCCTTGGGTATTGATGTGACCTCCGATCACATGGTTTTAATACTCCATCTACTGGGATGTATTTTTTGGTTCATGGTATTCTTCTGGATCCTCTATGTTATGAGATTCATAATAGGGTTTGTGGTATTCTCTGAAAACTCTCTACAGTGTGGGGTAATAATGATTGGGTTCACGATATTCTTCAAAATCCCATATCTCTATTTAATGAACTTTGACTAGTGTTTTCTCTTTGGGTGGGGCCGATGCTCAGTGGGACCTCATGTAATAGTCTAAGATGAAGTCTAGGCTTGAGTAGTGGGACACCCGAAATGAGCATGCTTTTAGTAGAATCCTATAACCAAGGATTTAGTTGAGATATCAAGACACCTTATCATAGTGTGGCCAGGGATCTTAGGGAAACATCATGAAATATAAAGACCAGATGTTCTCTCAAATATTTTTTGTATATTTGTTCTACTTGGTAACTTTTACATAGATCGATGAGTGGGATCTCCCATAATCAAGCATGCTACAAGCAGAACCATATGGCTTGTAGTGGATGAGACATTGTGTCTTGTAATACTTTATAATTATACCTGGATGACCATATTATATGCATTGTTGACATATACATGTGTTGATCTGGCTATACCTTCTTGATGTTTTTTTTCTTTTTGGTCTTTCAATTTGTGTTTCAGGGTCCCCTACTATGTATTGTTTTACTCACCCATGAATAGGATTTTCCCACACATGTCATGTCTTGTGCAGTTGACCAACGGTTTGGTGGAGTCCTTGGTGGAGTAGGACCTGGACCACAACTGAATGGTGCCTTGTGAGATAACATGAGCATAGGTGTTTCTCATATCTTCCAACATTAGCTTCAGTTCACTTGTTTGCAGGTCACACTTTACAGTTGCCTTTCTTTAAGTGGGCTCATTTCTGGCCCAATTTCACTTTACTTCTTTACTTTTTCCCTTACTATGTTGTTGTGTTTGAGTGGTATGCATGAATTTTATTTACTTTGTATTTCCAATCTCCATACCTGTGTCTTGGAGTTGGGTGTGTTTGTATAGGTTCTCTGGAAAATTACTCTCATTTGTGGGATTTTCCTACTCGATGCTAGTCTTTATCCTCTGGCCTATTAGAGGTGGCCTTGAGGAAGTCCCATCATGTCCCTCAAGGAATGGGTAATGAATTGGGTAAATTTTTAAATCTAATCAGATATAAATGGTTGAAATGAGGATTGATCTCGGTTAAGTAAATGACAGTTTTCGTTAAGATGGTATTTGGAGAGAACTATGACTAATAAGATGGTCATGGGAATAAACCATGACTACCAAAATATATGTGGAGCGAACCTATACTACTAATATAGACTTGGAAGAAATGCCTTGACTACTATCGAAATTATTTTATATACTTATGGTTTATCCATAATTCCATGTATTATTCTTCTATTATAATTTCATGGCATATGATATTGACACCCTTTTAATTCATGTCTTAGGAATAACCAATATTTATTCCATGATTCTTGTTTATGATTTTTATTATGCACTATATGATCTTTTATTGTCATGATGATGTTCTCATACTCATAGGATCATGATTATGATTACATATCTCCTTCATTTACCTTTTCTAGGCATTTGAGGTCACCCATTTTTATGATTCCATTCCCCAGGTTATAAAGATTTGTATTATGTATGTTATGTCTAATAAGGGTTATAGTCATAAAGTACCTAGTGGGAGATAATGTAGCTTACTTATGTACTAGTGTTCATGTTTCTATGTTTCCAAAGGAATTAGACTTATACGATCAATGAGCATCTTTTTTTGTAATGTATTAGGTATTACCCAAAAATTATGTAATGAAAATTTATAACAAGTGAGGGTAGCTATAATGGAGATATTGATTATCATGAACATATTATCAGTCCTTTGACCATGGGGTCCATGATTGATGTTAATGAAATAGTAGTAGGTTAGATTTTTCCATTTTAACCCAGAAGGTAGAAACATGCATGTATGAAGTATGATGGTATCCATGGGGTGAAAATATTGATAATTCACAAGTGTAGGTGTTTCTGAGATCAGGAATTTTTGGCCTATGTAGGAGTTTGGGGTAGTCAACTAACATTCCATGTACTTGGGGAAGAGACACTCTTTCTTCCTAGTATCAAAAAATAAATTTCCCAAGACTAACATCATGGCCTCTAACAAAATAATTGGGAGCATGAAAGCATCATCCAAATCTATCTAGTGGATAGCTTCAAAGGTGGTGCTATCAATTTCATTGGCCTACACTGATTATCTTTTCACTTCTAATAAACAACATGAAGATAGCAATATTCATAGGAGTAAAAGGGAGACACATCACCTTGATGCATGCCTACTCGACCATTGAGGGAGTACTTGAGGAATTGGTGATAAGAGGAAAGAACCACTACATGATGATGGATCTATTCCCTAAACATCAATTTATTGTAGATGATATTCTATCATACAACCAGAAATTCATCATTTTCTATCAAGACACTAAATTGGTACTTCAACCGACTTCTTCCACAACCTTTGCTAAGTACTATTATAATGTTGGATCTTCAATTCCTAAGGACTGCAATCTTATTCAGTGAGCCCCATAATACAATGTGTCTGGGTTGGTATGAGATTGATCCTTGATCCTATGTCAACATGATAATGCCATAATTCCATTCCATTAAAATGGATGATGATGTACAATGGTAAAATATTCCCCTACATGAGTGATCCCTCATATTCTACGGAGAATGAGATTATGACTTGAGATTCTACTTCATAAACCACCTCTGTATATAAGGGTTTTGTAGCATTTTCCTCTTATTCAAACTGGAGTGGGATTTTCATGGCATATGCAGGATCCTCACAAAACTCTTATGAAATTTGATGTACCTCAAGGATGAAGATATTTTCTTCTATTCTGGTGATGTGATTTATATCATTGTACTATTGTGTTTGTTGTACATTTATTCCTACAAGGGGTATATCTTTGGTAGCAGGAATGGCGGGAACTATTGGTTAAAACAATAGTTTCTAGATGTGTAAATAAATATCCAGATACTCATCATCTAACTTTCCGAAAACCACTACTGGATGATTGTTGGATGTTTGACGATTTGATTTAGCAATAATCATCTGATCATGGTATGTCAAAATTTGTTCTTAAAAATCAATTATCATGTTCATCTATGGCGTTGTGTCTAATGTAGTGGACTGGGAGGACTTTACCTTTTGTGATCTCCATAGAATTTTCTTTCTTGTCTCAGTAGAATGCATGGATTGGCATGAATTACCCAAATAGTTTTCATATATTTTTCTATTCTTCTAGTGGTGTCATATGAAGACACTCTGAGGATCTGATTGGAATTCCTCATCATTGGGGATCATGAACGGATCTACCAAATGGATTGTGTTTATAGTGGCATAATCTTGACAATCATTATTGGGGTCTTCAAAAGATAAGAGAACCCTACGTAAAATATCTAAATCTAGAGGCATGAAATCATAGATAGTAAAAGATATTTTTTGAAAAAGTTGGGGAATTTTATTTCCCTTTCACCATCTTCCCATACTCTTTAGATACATAGAAGGCTATGATGTGGACATTGAAGCATAATCTAGATAACATGTGATGACCACAAATTTTTTAGGATATCCTAAGAGATAAAAGATGATTTCATGTGCATGATAAACTACTCTATTGGTTAGAAATCATAATAAATTTGATCCCTATGGTAGGAAACCAACTTCCATTCACCTTCACTATTATTTCCAGGCTTAGTAGATATGTGTATCACCTATACTGAAACATTGACCAACTTGACCAAAGCATTGTCCACAAGGATTTGAATTCAATATTTGAAGATATATTATTTTTATATGCTATATCTTATGATCATTTGGTAATTTTAGTGCTCAGGGTGTTTTTTATGTTCAGTCTCATATGGTTTCATTCACTCAGGTATCGTCAAAATCCCATGTTCTAAGGCACTGATGAAATAACTGGAAACTTATGTTTCATGAAAAGAGTATGTTCTATTCCTCTTGTTTGGTATGGGAACTCTAGGTTCCTTAACATGATGAGGGGATAAATCCTGATGGGGGTCCAGAGACACTATATATCATCGATGCGAATTTTCTTAGTGAGGGAGTGCCTTCCAATTATACACTAGTTTAGGCTGAGATTGTTGAGGATGACACACATGAAGATGTTTTGATGGAAGAGTCGGCAAAAAATATAGTATCTTGGGTTCCCCAACTACACTGCTGTGGAATTATATTACATTTTATCTCTTCTTTAGGGGGTGAGACAGGCCACATATGTTCCCTCTTGGCCTGATGTATGGATTCATTCAAGCACTGGGGCCTGTCATAGAAATATTAGAACCCACAAAAGATGTTCTGAGTGAAGGGGGAAGTGACCAGATTTGTCTTGAAGATACCCATGCACATCATCAAAAGATATTCATACTTCAACATCATTTTGATGAAGTACATGAGGCCTTTCAACTAGGCGATAATGTCGGTGACGTTCTTATCATGAGGATTCATGAACAATAAGTGGTATGAAAAACATGTCTTGCACGTGGTGGAGATGTATTGGTAGATAAACATCATGAATATGTATTTCCAATAGGTGACTGAACTTATGGGTAATCGCCACTACTAGAAACACATATTCCCATCCAATGTATGAACAAAACATTAGAGCTTTGTGGCATCCCACATCTCTAGGGTTCCCAAAATGGGCCTGCGCCATGAGATGAAGTGGGCAAAATTCAATAGGGGGTCTCTTGTCCCATTGAAATGGGAGAGAATGTGGTTCCAAAAATCATTGGGTGTTTTCAAATAATCCACCCATGTTGTGTATGACATTCCATCTGGTGGGATCACCACCTTTCACATTTCCAGGGTCTCGAGGTGGGATGTAAGAGAGGATATCAAATTATCTTTGAAGGGGTTCCATTCATGAAAAGGTTACCTGACCCATAGTGCATTGAAACTCTCATAAACATAGTAGGAATTCTTAGAGTCTCATAGAGAAACATTATATGGGTTCTACATAAGGTCATCACACTTATCGGGCAGATTCAGTTACTCATGTCATCATTTCATTCCAGGAACTCTTGCCTCTAATCTATCAAGAAGAGCTTCATTTCTTGGATTAACATGGAGAAACTAACTATGAAGTAATTTTGGGTTCCATTGGAAACCATTTAAGGGAGGAAAATGATCCTATCAAGGAGTTACATAATCTAGGACCTGCTCAGCAAGGATCCCATCAATAATTCTTTTCTAATCTGTGATCTGCCGAAGAAAGGTGACAATCATGGGATTAAACTATATCTTTTGCACAACATCTAATGGAATGGAGGTATTGATATTTCTATTTCTCTTATTTATGTTACGACTAGTGGGGAATGATGTTGAGGGATCTATGAGACTGATTGCCTACCTTTTTTGGTGATTAATGACACCTGTTTGAGGGTCTGTTTGATATTGTGTTACCCCATGTGGAGGGTTTTATCTGTGGAACCCTATGTTAGTACCCCTATCCTTGGATATATCAGGAAAACCCATATTTACCATAGTGATACCAAAAGTTAAATCCCCAATTACAATTGGTAGGTCTATTTGGTGTAGCATAAGACCGAGGTGGAGTGTTTTGTAGTATCCCCAACCCTAGATCTGGACATGAAGTGATGCCTCTTTTGTAATTTTATGGATCATAATGAGTCTCCAAATTCATCTCTATTGGAGGGTATAGTGGTAGATGGGTGATGTAGGATGTTGTTCCATTGGGAGTGCAACAGACTCAACCCTGAAGCACTGCTAATTTAGATCATAGAAGTGATCCTAACTTCCAAGGTAGACTAAAATAATTCTCATAGTAGTGAGGGAGAATTACCCAAATAGTCCAGTAGAAGAATGACACATGGTACTCATTGAGGGATTCTGGAATATCAAATTCATCGGTTTCATTTGACAATAATATGACTAAGAACTAATCAATATACATAGAATCTTATAGGATTTCCTACCCAGAAGTGGGGACCCGATCTTGGTAGTCCCATGCTTTTATTAGAGATAATTAAGATATTGGTATCATCAAAGATGTAGAATGATGAAGCTATTGGATGGAAGGTAGTGTAAAGACATGTAAATTTCAAGAATTTTTTTTTATTAAATTCTATGGGATTTACGAGTACGCAGTTTCTAACGGCACCTGATTTCAAGGCCATGTGTGTCCGGAATCAATTTCCAAAGATTAGCTCGGGTACGTTCAGTGAACGAACAAGTGGGTTTTTTTTATCTTTTGAACCGGTGCTTGGAATTGAAATCTGAGGGCACCGATTGAACCGTATCGCCGGTAATTGCTTAAGAGGACCTTAACCGAAGGTGCGTTTTCTTGGGAGGAGTTGTAAAAAAATATGGATTAAATGAAAAGTAAAATAAAATTTTGTTACTGTTTTATTTCTTTTTTTATTGTGGTTTTAATCTACATGGGGAAGTTGGGGTGGGACCCAAAATTTTCTAACTACTCATGTTAGGATATTTGTGATGTGGGGCCGATACGAGCCCCAACTAGTCACATTCCCTAACCCCTTAACTCCCCCCCTTTAATTTTGTTAACCCCATCTTATTAATGTAACTCTTCCACTTCCAATTTAATTTTCCAACCAACCTCTTAATTAAATTAGGCTACTCAACATCTAATTCATTAAGTGGATTTGAATTTTTTAATTTTGAAAAGCTTGGCATGAGTTAATAAAATAAGGGGAACCTTTTTTTTGTTTTGGTTGGCATTTGTGGTGTTGAGGGTAAGGGAAGAGAGATTTTGAGTTTTAAAAAACATCATCCCCTTTGTTGAAGAACGCCAAGACTCCGACGAAGAACGTTGACTTGGAGGTCTCGATATTCTTCATCCTCTTCCTCCTACACGACAAGGGAGGATATACCGATGACGACGGGAAAAACGCCATAATCTGCGGCGCTTCACAACCGCGAACTTCCTTCGAGGTAGGGGTTACCTTCGATCAAGTTTTATTTATCAATCATCGTGGTTTTAAATATCACCACTTTTTATCATCGTAACGGGATGAGATCAGACCGCACAAACATGGCCGATCCTCCTCCCCTTTTGATTATTGATCTTCATTGATGATTTTGGCAAAGGATGTGTGGTGTTGTTTCACCGCGCGGGAACAACGAGGATCGCGATCAGAGCAGACCGCAGTGCTGCAGCGCGGTACCATCACTCCACACCGGTTTGGCTAAAGGAGGTTGTGGCCTAAGGCTGCAGCGGTCACCAGTAGGGGCGGACGTGCTCGACCGGCCACCGACGCTCTAGGAGGCGGGAACCCCGTGGGTCCCGCGGCGGTTCAACCGGCCAGCCATTATGGAAGGCCGTTTTTCGAAAAAACCAGGGGGATTAAAACCCCCAGCCAGAAGCAGGGCAGACCCCTAAGGGTCTGCCGTTTCGGAAACAGGGGGCAACGCCCCCCCTTCGCACCTCGCTCGACCGCGAGCCGAGCTGCAGCCCGCTTCCGAGTCGGGCCATAGGTTGCGCCCTACCGCGGGCCGGGCCATGCCCAAGCAGACTGGGCCGCGCCCAAATGGTCCGGACCCGGACCCGGGTTGGGTCGACCCGGTTCGGACCGACCCATAGTGTATTGGGCCGGGTCGGACCGGGCCCAAACCCCATATTTTCGGACAGATACGTTTAAACGTCCATATCTTGAGCTACAAACCTCTGATCGATGCACCATCAGTTGCGTTGGGATCCTTCAATCGAGAAGGACGTTTAGGAATATTACACTCAAGCTTCCAGTAAATTCTGGGTATGTCCTGGTTGGTTCTAACCCAAAACCAACCGGGCCCTTGGAATAGAAACGCTTATAACATAACGACCGGACGTCCAAATGATGTGCCATCAGTTACGTTGAATTACTCTTAGTGAGACGGTTCTTTTGGCTTACTCCAATTGAGGTTTGGATGCAAATGAGGTACAGTCAGGTTGGGATTAGCTTAAAAACCAACCGGACCCCTGGGACAAAAATGCCAATAACTCTCAGACCGGGCGTCTGATTGACGTGTTGTCTGATGAGTTGAGTTTCTACTGATGAGACAGAACTTTGTGATACATCAACTCTGGACTTTGTGATAGTTGATGTATCAACCCCTTGGCTCGTGGAGCGGACCCTATTGGAATCGAGCATGCTATGTGCAGGAACCCTAGAGCTGGTTGCAACTGCAACAACGATGGCGACTGTACTTGGATCCTACGTGGGTTCGGCAGCGAGGACGAATGTACTTGGATCCTATGTGGTTTCGGCAGTGATGAAGACTCTACATGGATCCTACGTGGGTTTGGTAGTTATGGTTACTGTACTTGGATCTTATGTGGGTTTGGCAGCAACGACTTCTATACATGGATCCTATGTGGGTTCAGCATAAGAGATGATTCAGAGACTACATCTAATCATCTCCACCCCTCTTCATGAATAGTATTCCTATGTGAGCTGATTCTTTACTTTCAATCATTATCTTCGATATGATTGACTTGATTTCCTCTGTGGAATGGGTTGTGCTTTCTTGTTTGGATTGGGTTGTACTTTCCTGTGTGGACTGGGTTGTACTTGGTCTTGTGAGTTGAAACTGAACTGGAATTGATGACTTAGTTATATGTATGGGCATATACCTAAGTAGTGGTGGTTGATACTTCGTATTTGTATCTTTCCGTTATGGTTTATCCTTTGTGGATTCTGGAAGGCCTTCGGGGGTCTCAGGGTCCCTACTGAGTATCGTACACTCACCCCTGCATGGGCTATGCCCGCACTACGTTGTGTTGGTTGCAGACGACGGACAGAGCTGATCGTGGTTGAGGCCTGAGGAGAGGGACAGTATACGTTGGTGGACTATCAGGTGGGACGTACATGGAGTGGACAGCCGGACACGAGGAGCCAATGAGGCTATCTGTACACAGCCTTTAGGTGGGAGTTACGGAGGATGTCGTGGTGGTTGCTGATTTGCTTTTAAGCTATTTTACTTTCTTTTCTCGGCTGTACTGAACTTTCAGTTGGGTTTGTATACTGGCCCATTTACTTTCCAGCAGTTACTTTTGTACTCAGTTTACTTAGTGTATACTTCATCTTGTGTAATATGTGGTGTTTGTTTTCTTATATAAAGGCAATTCCTTCCCTTTTATCAATATTTATGCCTTTGGTTCTAGTCGCCAAAAACTGGCCTATTGAAGGTGGGCTTGGGGTAGTCACGGCATAGGCCCTGAGGACGGGTCGTGACAAATTGGTATCAGAGGAGTCGGTTCTACCACAGAACATAGGACTCTGATAATTTCTTCTGTGTGAAGCAATAGTGTTAAGGGTATTGAGTGTGATTATCATTCCAGGGAGTCCAGTGTTGGTGTGGCGGCTGACGTATCCATACACCAGGACCCTGACTTCTGATTTCTGACTCAGTGCATGAAAACATTGATTGCATGTGTGTTTCAAATGTTTTCATTGTGATTACTTTGTGTCAGAACACCAGGTATATTGTATTAACCGTGGCACACCTGTTTCTTTTCAGGATGACCCCACGATGGCAGCCAGCTAGGGTTCCGAGCATTGTGCAAGACGGCAGCCCACCGAGTGACGAGGCCTCAGTGCATGGCCCCATTACAGCAAAGGCACTGACAATACCTCTACCCGCCGAGCCACCGATTCCACTAGCCCCAGTAGCTAAGAGTTCACATCGCCTGAGTACACTGCATGAGTTTTAGCATCACAGACCGCCTAGGTTTTGCGGGGATAGGGACCCTCAGGCAGCCGAGGATTGGCGGGAGGCTGTTGTTAGAGTCTTCATATTAGTAGGGACACCAGCAGATCTTATGGTGATCCTTCCGGCGAGTCTCCTACACGCGGAAGCGGGTAGATGGTGGAGCATGATGCACCAAGTGCACAACGAGGCATCACTTCTTTGGACGGGATTTGAGATCCTCTTCCTCTCGAAGTTTTTTCCATCCACCCTCCGTGCGGTGCGCATTCAGGAGTTACTACAGCTACGGCAGGGAAGCATGACAATAGCCCTGTACTCGGTGAGATTTACTAATCTCTCGCGCTACTCTACGAATATGGTACATGACCCATTCTTCAGGGCCCAGACCTTCGAGCTGGGACTGAGTCACGATATCAGGGCATCGATGATCTCCCTTAGTATTCCGATGCAGGCAGGAGTACTGGAGCGAGCCCTTCTTGTGGAGAGATTTCTTGGTGAGCCTTCAGTAGCAGTGAGACCTACCGCAGGGCGGCACGTAGTGGAGTCTTCTATATCTGGCAGGAGACAGATGTCACAGAGGTTTAAGCGGACCATACCATCAGGTGGAAGACCTAAGCATATTGGTTCGGAGGTGCAGGGAACACACAGCAGAGCCAGTCATATGAGAGGCAGACAGTGCTATGCATGCGGAGGGTAGGGCCATATGGCTCGTGACTGCCCGACCCGCCATGCAATGGAGTAGTAGACGGTTGAGGGACCACCCAGACAGAGGCAGAGGCTCGACCGTGGCAGTCCGCGGGGAGTAGGCAGATGAGGTAGAAGAGCTGGTCGGGCAGCAGATGGTGGACGACGCTTCGAGGCTCTACCACCTCCACCACCAGGAGGTCCACCCCGACCAGAGGGAGCTGGCGGGCAGAGGCAGGCTCATCTTCATGCAGTGGAGGCCTACGACCACAGTGCACCTGAGATGATTCGAGGTACTATCTGTGTCTGCTCCACCCTTGCTGCAGTTATTATAGACACATGAGCGAGTCATTCTTTCATTTCTGCTGCCCTTGTTCGGAGCTTGGAGATTCTGACGGAGCCGTTGGCTCGATCCTTACAACTAGAGACTCCTACGGGAGCAGACTTGATGATTACGCACTGGTGACGGCAGTGTGTGCTTACTCTAGGAGGCGAGAGCTTCGGCTGAGATCTTCTTGTAGCAGCGTCGAGGCCTTACGACGTCATCTTGGGCATGGATTGGTTTTCTATGGTCCATGCTCAGATAAATTGTATTAGGCACAAGATGCGGTGTGTCCAAACCAATGGGAGAAGGTTCACCTTCATCGGCAATAATAAAGCCTTTGCAGTGTAGGATGGACTCACACAGAGGAGAGGAGAGCCAATCACTCATCAGTTGGATTGTCTCATCTTGGGAGCAGTTGATGTGAGGAGTCCGAGTTTTCCTGTTGTGGCGGATCGGTATGCAGACGTTTTTCCTGACACATTCTAGAACTACCTCCTCACAGAGAGGTATAATTTTATATTGACCTATACCCTGAGACATCCCTGATATCTACTCCAGCATATCGGATGGCTCCTGCTGAGCTTTGAGAGCTATGGGTACAACTGGAGGACTTGCATGGCATGGGATTCATTTGACCCAGTGTTTCACCCTGGGCTTCCCCAATTTTGTTCGCCCAGAAGGCATACGGGAGCTTGCAACTGTGTCTCGACTACCATCACCTGAATCAGGTGATAGTGAAGAAAAATTATCCACTTATAAGGATTGAAGATCTCTTCGATCAGCTCAAGGGAGCACAATGGTTCCTGAAGATAGACCTCAGGTTAGGCTATCATCAGCTCAGAGTTCGAGATAAGGATGTGCAGAATACGGCCTTGAGGTGTCGGTATGACCACTATGAGTTCTTGGTTATGCCTTTCATTATAACCAATTCTCCAGCAGTGTTCATGAGTCTCATGAACGTGATCTTCTAGCCTTACCTTGATCAATTTGTAATGGTATTCATCGACAACATTTTGATTTACTCGCCTATTGGGGAGGAGCACACTAACAACTTGTGGGTTGTACTGGATACACTTCGAGAGCACCAGCTTTATGGTAAGCTCTCAAAGTTTCAGTTTTGGATTTGAGAGGTACACCTCTTGGGGAACGTCATCTTTGAGGCTAGAGTTGTGGTGGATCCTGCAAAGGTCTAGGTAGTGATAGATTGGGAGCCACCTAAGAGCGTGACAAAGGTGCGGAGTTTCCTAGGTCTGGCTGGGTACTATCGGAGATTTGTGCCAGACTTCTCCAGAGATGCAGCACCATGTTCAACTTTGATGAAGAATGGTAAAACCTTCGTGTGGTCAGATAGATGTCATAAAATCTTCCCGGAGCTGAGACAGAGATGGACCAGTGCACCCATCTAGAGGATACTGGAGGAGGGAGTGGGGTACGTAGTTTACTGTGATGCATCAAGCACCGGACTCGGGTGTGTCCTGATGCAGGAGCGAGTAGTGATAGCCTTTGTATCATGATAGTTGAGGTAGTATGAGTAGAACTATGCTACCCATGACCTGGAGTTAGAAGCAGTGGTCTTCGCCTTGAAGATATGGCAGCACTATCCGATGGGAGAGCACTTTACAGTATACTCTGACCACCATAGTCTCAGGTACATCTTCATGCGGAACGACCTGAACCTGAGACATCGGTGATGGCTTGACTTTCTCCAGGACTATGACTTTGAGATAGTCTATACTCCTAGGAAATGGAACCTATAATCTTATGCTCTCAGCAGGAGGTCGATCATCCATTTACATGGAGAGGCGATGGAGTAGCTAGCCTCATTGCAGATATCCTTCATGGATAGAGATGGGACAACCTTTCTATAGTCGCTCACATTCACTCCTCCACTACTTCAGCTGGTCATAGTGGAACATTGTGGGGATGTTGACTGTGAGACGTGACATGCACAGATATCCTCAGGACAGGCGCCTGATGCATTCATTGTAGGAGGAGAGCACATCGTCCTTTTCATAGGATGTACCATTGTACCAGTTTCATTACAGGAGGTGGTGCTGAGATATTTTCACATTTACCCATTAGCGGTACATCCAGGAGTGGTGAAGATGTACCAAGATCTCAGATGATAGCACTGGTGGCCAGGTATGAAGAAGGTCGTGGCAGAGTTCGTTTCACGATTCCTCACCTGCCAGCAGGTGAAGGCAGAGCACCACCAACAGGCTTGGTACAACCCTTAGAGGTCCCGGAGTGGAAGTGAGACGGGATATCTATGGATTTCGTGATAAGGCTTCCACATACTTCCAGGGGACATGACTCCATCTGGGTGATCTTAGACCGACTCACCAAGTCGGCCCACTTCTTACCCTTTAGAGAGCAGGGATTAGTGGAGAGCTTGGGACGCCTCTATGTTCAGGATATTGTACAGTTTCATGGTGTTCCATCGACTATCGTCTCCGATCGTGATGCTCGCTTTACTTGCCAGCTTTGGAAGGGGTTGTAGAAGGCATTTGGGACGCAACTACGCCTGAGAACTACCTTTCACCCTCAGACGGATGGCCAGACGGAGAGGACCATTTAGACACTCGAGGACATGCTCCGTGCATGTGTCCTTGTCTTTGGTCACAGCTGGGAGGATCACCTACCCTTGGTGGATTTTAAATACAACAACAGCTACCACTCCACCATCGGGATGGCACCATACGAGGAATTGTACGGACGACCTTGCAGATCAACTCTGTGCAAAACAGACCCTGGGGAGTCAAGACTTGTAGGACCAGAGATGGTCCAGGCCACAACAGAGTAGGTAAAGATCATCCAGGAGTGGATCAGAACTGCTCAGAGCCGACAGAAGACCTATGCTGACAGGAGGCGGATACCACTAGAGTTCGAGGATGGTGACCATGTTTTCTAACAGGTCTCACCTCGACATGGATTAAGGAGATTTGGATGGGGAAGCAAGTTATCTCCGTGATTCATTGGACCATTCAAGGTTCTCAACAGGATAGGCGAGGTGTCTTATCGCCTGGCTCTTCCACCTCAGTTGCACCGGGAGCACGAAGTCTTCCACGTATCTCAGCTGAGGAGATACGTGCATGACCCGATGCATATCATTGATCACGGGGAGTTGGACATCGATGATGCGGTGAATTTTTCAAAGGTCCCGGTGGAGATCGAGAATCGACAGGAGAAGGTCCTACCTGGATGGTCGATTAATCTAGTGCACATCAAGTGGCAGCACGGGAACCTCCAAGAGAGCACATGGGAGTGGGAGGCTCAGATGTGTGCACAATACCCTCATTTGTTCCCCTAGTTTATGATGTATCTTTATGGGGATGTAAAGCCCTGAGTTGGGAGTAATGTAAAGACCTGTAAATTTCAAGGAAATTTTTTTTCTTAAATTCTTTGAGATTTTACAAGTACGCAGTTTCTAACGGCACCTGATTCCGAGGCCCAGTGTGTCCGGAATCAATTTCCGAAATTTAGCGTGGGTACGTTCAGTGAATGAATGAGTGGGATTTTTTCTATCTTTTGAACCGGTGCTTGGAATTTAAATCCGATGGAACCAATTGAACCGTAGCGCTGGTAATTGATTACGAGGACCTTAACTAAAGGTACATTTTCATGGGAAGAGTTGTAAAAAGATGTGGATTAAATAAAAAGTAAAATAAAATTGTGTTACAATTTTATTTCTTTTTCTAATGTGGTTTTAATCAACATGGGGAAGATGGGGTGGGTCCCAAAAAAATTTAACTACTCATGTTAGGATATTTGGGAGATGGGGCCCACACGAGCCCCAACCATTCACATTCCATATCCCCTTAACACTCACCCTTTAATTTTATTAACCCCCTCTTATTAATGTATCTCTTCCACTTCCAATGTAATTTTCCAACCTACCTATTAATTAAATAAAGCTAATCAACATCTAAATAATTAAGTGGATTTGAATTTGTTGATATTGAAAATCTTGCCATTAGTTAAAAAAAATGTGGGGAACCTTATTTTGTTTTGGTTGGAATTTGTGGTGTTGAGGGTGAGGGAAGAGAGATTTTTAGTTTTAAAGAACTTCATCCCCTTGGTTGAAGAACGCCAAGACTCCGACGAAGAAAATCGACTTGGCGGTCCTGATATTCTTTATCTTCTTCCTCCTCCGTGAGAAGGGAGGAGATACCGACGATGATGGGAACGGCGCCATAATCCATGGCACTTGACAATTGTGAACTTCCTTCGAGGTAGGGGTTACCTTCTATTAAGTTTTATTTATCAATCTTTGTGGTTTTAAATACTACCACTTGTTATCGTCATAACAGGAGGAGATCAGACAGCACAAACACGGCCGATCCTCCTCCCCTTTTGACTGTTGATCTTTGTTGAGTATTTTGGCAAAGGTGGCGCGGTGATGTTGCATCGTGCGAGAACAAAGAGGACCGCGGCCAGAGTGGGCTGCGGTGGTGGAGGGCAGCGCCGTCGTACCGCGCCGGTTTGGCTGAAGGTTGCCACAGCCGGAGTGGGCCACAACGTAGGGGTGCGGCTCCATCGCGCCACGCCGGTCGGACGGAAGCCATGGCTTAAGGCCGCAACAGTCACCAGCAGGGCCGGCTAGGCTCGACCGGCCGCCGGCACTCCAAGAGGTGTGACCCCCACGGCTCCCACAGCGGCTCAACCGACCGGCCATAATGGCTGGCCATTTTTCGAAAAAACCGGGGAGATTAAAACTCCTGGTCAGCAGTAGGGCAGACCCCTTAGTGTTTGCTGTTTCAGAAACAGGCCCCCCCCCTTCGCACCCCGCTCGACCGCGAGCTGAGCCGCTGGTTGGGCCGCGGCCAGGCGGACCAAACCACGCCCTACTAGGCCAGTCCGCACCCAAATGGGCCGTACCTGGAACAGGGTCGGGACGACCCGATTTGGGCCGACCCAGGGGGTATTGAGTCGGGTCTGACCGGGCCCAAACCCACTATTTTCGGACAGATACGTTTAAACGTCAATATCTTGGTCTACGGACCTCTGATCGATGCACCGTTAGTTGTGTTGGGATCCCTGGATCGAGACAGTCATTTCTTTATATTACACACATGATTTTGGTAAATTTTGGGTATGACCGGGTTGGTTCGAACCTGAAACCAACCGGGCCCTTGTAGCGGAAATTCTTATAACTTAACGACCGGACACCCGAATTACATGCCGTCAGTTACGTTGAATTCCTCTTAGTTAGACAGTCCTTTTGGATTACTCCACTTGAGGTTTGGATTCAGAAAGAATATGGTTGGGTTGGTTTCAGCTTAAAAACCAACCAGGCCCCTCGGACGAAAAAGTCAATAACTCTCAAACCAGGCGTCCGATTGACACGCCATCTGACGTGTTGAGTTCCTACTGACGAGATGAAACATTGTGATACATCAAATCTGGACTTCGTGACAGTTTATGTATCGACCCCTTGGCTCGTGGAACAGACCCTCCCGGAATCGAGCATGCTGTGTGTGGGAACCCTAGAGCTGGCTGCGACTGCAACGACGATGGCTACTGTACTTGGATCCTACGTGGGTTCGGTAGCGATAACGACTATACATGGATCCTACGTGGGTTTGGAAGCAATGAAGAATGTAAATGGATCCTACTGGGGTTCGGAAGTGATTGTTACTGTACTTGGATCCTATGTGGGTTTAGCAGCGACCACTTCTGTACTTGGATCCTACGTGGGTTCGGCAGAGGAGATGAATCAGAGACTACATCTAATCATCACCACCCCTCTTCATGAATAGTATACCTGTGTGAGCTGAGTCTTGAATTTCAATAATTATCTTCGAAACGATTGACTTGCTTTCTAGTGTGGAATTGGTTGTGATTTCTTGTGTGGATTGGGTTTTACTTTCCTGTGTGAACTGGGTTGTACTTGGTCTCATGAGTTGAAACCGAACTAGAATTGATGACTTAGGTATATGTATGGGCATATACCTAAGTAGTGATGGTTGATACTTCGTATTTGTATCTTTCCTTTGTGTTTTATCCTTTGTGGATTCTGGGAGGCCTTAGGGGGTCTCGGGGTCCCTACTAAGTATCGTATACTCACCCCTGCATGGGCTATGCCCGCACTACGTTGTATTGGTTGCAAATGATGGACAGCGCTGATCATGGTTGAGGCCTGAGGAGCGGGACGGTTTACAGTGGTGAACTGTTAGGTGGGACATACACGGAGTAGACGGACGGACTCGAGGAGCCGACGAGACTATCTGTACTCACCCTTCATGTGGGAGTTCCGGAGGACGTCTTGGTGGTTGTTGCTTTACTTTTCACCTTTTTTACTTTCTTTTCTCGGTTGTACTGTACTTTCAGTTGGGTTTGTATACTGGCCCATTTACTTTCCAACAGTTACATCTGTACTCAGTTTACTTAGTGATTACTTCATCTTGTGTACTCTGTGGTGTTTGTTTTCTTATATAATGGCAATGTAATCCCTTTTATCGGGATTTTCGCCTTTGGTGCTAGTTGCCAGCCCCTGGCCTATGGAAGGTGGGCATGGGGTAGTCACGACATGGGCTCCGAGGATGGGTCGTGACAGGTAGTGGGGTCACCATGTGAGTCTAATTTTTGATACACATTTGGTTATATATCGATGGTGGTACCAACCACATCATCACATCCTTATAGGAATGAGTGTTCACCACTACCTCATGTATGATGGAAATTGTAATGACCCAGAATTTTTAAATGACATTTTTTTCCTAAAAATATTTATTATACAGAATAAAACCATATCTCTATGTTGGTGAAGTAATATTTATAGAGTGCTAAGGGATATTTTACAATTGATATTCGACCCTTATATGATTGTGGGTCAAATATGTCTGTTTTTCTATATGAACATGTGGAACTATACTCTTGAAAATAATTGTAATGTTATAAATAGTTTTTATAAGTAAGAATGAGAAAAGACAATTAATTCATAAAGGAGAAGAAAAGGACACAACCACTAGAGTCATGTCATATGAAACCCATTGTTAAAAAATTTGGAGGGAGGTAGAATCATTTGGGTTCTCCCTTCACCAATCCCTAGACGAGCTTCCACAAGTGATGCTTGAATGAAATCAACAATGGGAGAAGTTAAACATAGTGGATATTACCACTTGATCGATGTTAGACAATCCATTTAATGAATCTATCTCCATTGATCACTATAACATTAGTTCTTATGCATGTGTTATACCGAGTTATGTGTCCCGAACCTAGATAAATAAAGTTTTATTCCTTTTTATAATAAAATTTATATTCCATCAATTTTGTTTTAAGAATAGATTTTATTAAATATGATGAAATTGATAAAATTGAAATTTTAGACACAAATTGCTTCTTTCAGAAAGGATTTAAATATTTTATAATAAACTAAAGCATTATGAATGATAACTATTTTAATAAAATATTATTAAAAAACAACTCTAATTTAAAAATAAAATATAAAATAATTTAATTGTCATCCAGATTTTTTATGATTCAGAAATTTTACAATGCCCTTTCAACCTGCTATTTTTTAATAAATAGTCATTTATATTTAAAATAAAATATTATCATACTTAGATAATTATTATGATAAAACAAAAATCAATTTTTAAATGATACTATCAAGTTATTTTATGGTGAATTTATGATAATTTTCTATAATATTATATTTTTCATGTGAATAGTAAATATACAGATTGCGTTATCAATATGTTTAATGAATTCATGTGTATTTAATAATTATTTAATAATTACTTAACCACAATCCATGACTTAAAATGTGTTATTTTATAAATATAATGTATTTTTATATGTTTTTGATCAATCATCAATCCTATAAGATACATTCCAATTCTTGAAATGGAAACATTCCCTCTTAAAACATTATTTTGTGGAAACATTACTTTTCCATGCCAAAAGATGTAATTAAAAATTATTCTATATTATTTTGTGTTAATAAAACATAAAATATGTATGAAATGTCCTTATATTTGGGAAAAACAATGGGAAGGCCCATGGTTTTTCATTTTTCATAACCTCTATTTCAAAGGCCTGTTTTAAAAAACTAGTAACCAAATCCTCCAGTTTCTCTTTAAATACCCACCCATTTCTCAATTTCCATTCCATCATAATCCATCCTCCATGAAGTTATAATTTTGCCCTTTTAGTTATTTCCACAAGCTGTCCTCTATCCTCGAAGGTCCCAATACTCTTGTTTCAGTAGTAACTCTTTTAGGAAAGGAAATTATCATTCCTTTCTCTTCAACTCATGAACCATTTTTTTGTAAATATATTCTAATTATTATGATTAATTTATTTTATGACAATTTTTATCATAATCTTAAATAAAAATTGTTTCTATCAATTTTAGGTCCTTTTACCCTCTAAATTTATCATTTTCTAAAACCTTGTTTTATTCCTGTCATGGGGATGAATTTACTACTAAAAATTTTATTATTCACCTCAAGAAATTATATTTTATTTTCTTTTTGTGAATACACAAACCCATTAATTTTCAATGGGTTTTTAACTAGATGAAAAAAATATTTATTTTATTCTATTATTAGCATACATGAAAACCGTATTCCATTTTTATGGGATAAAACAACATAATGATAATTTCATAATACCTTTTTGAAACGCCCTAGTTTTTATAAGAAAACAGTTTTTTATTTATCCACAGATTATTTATGAAATGTTTAATTATGAATTGTGTTTCTTACATTAATTAATACATATAAATGTTGTGCCATGATGGCCCTCTAATGCATTGGGAATAGAATTTAATCTCTATATATGACATGTTTTATTATACTTTAGTGAAGAGAAATGGTAATTTTCATTTATGTGGCCTTAGTGAAAAACCATGGTGATATTCTTATGAAGGTATCATTTAAATATTATATCCAATTTTATATTTTATGATTCATTTCTTTTATTATGATATTCCTTTAGTTCCATTTCTGATGTTCTTATTGATACTCCCCATCATCACATGTAAATAGGTTCCCTTTCCAGGCTTCATGCTCCTCCCTATCATTTTATTTATGTACCTAGGTTATGATATATGGTAAATTCAGTTAGTACACACCTATTAAAAATTCTTTCAAGTGTATTAGATGAATGTTTTATGTTTCTATGTATTATGTACCTTATTTTAAAGAAATTAACCATCAAAACGCCATCAATTTTTACTATGTAATGAAAAGATATGTAAAAAAGGTGAGATTACATAGTTATTATGAACATATGGTTTAGATATTTTTAAAAATTATGAATTGATATTTTTTGGATGAAACTTAGGGAAATGTTTAAATATAGGAAAAAATCTTAGTATTTTAGTGAAGTATTAAGTTAGTGGTTTCTGAGAAAATAAATAAAATTCTAGATATGAAGACGTGGATGTAGATATCATACATATATATATATATAGGGGTAACAATGGAAAACACCACCTTGATCTAGACTCAAACTAGGATTAGTGAATAGAAATGGGCCTTGATGCACTCCTAATTTTGCACTCATGGGGCATATGTTTAGGTAATCAAAATATTTTAACCGAACATTATGAATGATATATAGTAAACATAATTTTTTTTAAAGAACAATATATTTATGAATAATGTTTAATGAAATAAAATTCATTTATAGTTATAATATTTTTAAAAGAAACTGTTTCTCACTATGTTTTTCTTCTTTTTAGAAAATTGTGGGAAATATGAACAACCATGAAAATGATGAGGACAATGGACCTTGCACTGAAGATCCTTTAATGAAATATGAAATGGAAAACATCATGAGAATGATGTTTCAAATATCTCAATTTATGTACAATAAATTGAATCATAATAAGAGACTTTTTTCACCTCTAAAGGAAAACCATTCTGTTGAGTCCTTTATTCATCAATGATCACCTTCTTTTAGTGGATCTACCTATGCATTAATTGATTAATGATGGATAACCTCAATATAAAAGATCTTTTCTATACATTATTTTTATAAATAATAGAATGGCATCCTGGCTATATTTATGTTCGAGGGAGAAGAAGAATAGTTGTGAAAACTAATTATAAACATAATGAAATCAAGGGATATTAACGCTATGGAGTGGGAAGAGTTCAGTGGAATGTCTTTAAATAAATATTTCCCTAATTTTATGTGAACTCAATTTTAGAAGGAATTACTAGAGATAAAGAATAATAATAATGAATCTCTGGGAAGATATGAGATGAACATTACAATACTTTCTCATAAACATATGGATTTCTTCTGGATCCTTATAAAAAGGTTGATTTCTTTATTCAGTGGAAAAAACTCCCTCAATGTACGAATCAAGCCAATTAAGACTATGAATGATAATAGAAGATAGTATGATGTGATATAAATGTTGAAATGGAATCTGAATAGATTTAGTTGTATCATAAATAAGATGAAAATAATTTATATCAGGAGATAAACATAGGGAGGATCTTTGATCACGGAAGAGGGGGAAATTAAGTGAAACGTTATACATGAAACAAATGTGAGAAAATTTATTTGCGGAGATTCTTTCTTTGGAGTATAAAATGTTACAAAATTGGAATAAATGTCTATATAGATTGGAATTGTTGTAGTGAGGAAATTCTGTAAATTATTAACACTAAAAAAACGGAATATGGTGCATCCCATCTTGAAGTACAATGCTTCAAATGTGGACAGATAGAAACATTTCCATTCACCATCCAAATCATAAGATAACCGATTAAAATCACCATCAACCTCAGCAACGGAAAGGGGAGAAAGGTTGATAATTTTCTATCAAGTTGGATGAAGAAAAATATCTAAATGATTTGGTGGAATTTACTCTCATTATTATATTAAATCTAGAATCTACCCTCTTTTATCCTAGTTCAATGAATTCCCTTATTCATCCATGTTTTCAGTGAGTATAGAATCAATCCATGAAAATTGGATATATGGTTATCATCCATGACTCCAAGAGGGATTATCCAACCATTACAGTGTATATAAACTCTAGTATTGTCTTTGGAGAGGACAATCTCATCACAAAATAGTAGTAATGTCCTTGGTGGAATTCATCATTATATTAGTGATGGGTTGGATATCAATTTATAAATCTTTTATAATATTTCAATGCATTGAAATATTAGTAGTCTTGACTGGAAAACCTATAGTTGTTTTCAAATTTTAGATATTGTGACTAGATCATTTTATAATCTCACCTATTGTAGCATTATTTTTAGATATGATTGATGAATATGAAGAAGAAAATTAATATATAAGAATAGAAATTTTCTCCATCATTTAAGAATAGATTGATGTATTCCCAGAGTAGTTACCATGACATCCCCTAGAAATAGAGGTATATTTCTCAATTGAGATCATAGATGGATCCAAATTTATATCAAAGACCCCATATAGAATGGAAAAAATGGAGATATAGTAATAAAACAAACAAAATAAAGGTCTTTTGGAGAAGGGGATTATCTAAACATGTATATATCCTTAGAGAAAAAGTGTTCTTTTTGTGATGTAGAAGGAAGGATCAATGTGCATATGCATTGATTATTGATAACTTAACAATATCATTGTGAAGTACAAGTACCCTCTGCCAAGGTTTGATGAATTTTTTGACTAGATTTATGTGGATAATTTTTTTTCAAGATTGATCTTTGATACAGTAATCATACATTGAGGGTTATGAAAGAAGATATTTTAGAGATTGACATTCAATCAAGACATGTTCATTATGAGATTGTTGTTATGCCCTTTGTCTTGACTAATTATTGTTCTATATTTATGGATTTGATGAATATATTATTCAAGGGATACATTCATAAATATGTGGTAGTTATTTTTCATGATATTCTGATATATTTGAAAAATATTGAGGATCAGGAGGATCATATATATGTTATGTTGAAAACTATGAGGAAGGAGAGGCTATTTGGAATGTTTAGAAAATATTTAATTTGGTAACAAAAGGATTTTTTATTGGGGAACATTGTAATCAATGAAAGAATATCTTTTGACCTTAACTAGACAATGGTTTTGGAGGAGTTACCTCAACCTACATAAGTATCTATGATTCTTAGTTTCCTTGGTTTTATAGTATTTTATTAGAGGTTTTTGAAAAACGTTTCATGAATTTCTAATAAATGATCCATGTTTACAAGATAAGGGTCTATTTTCATACAGATAAAAGAGTGTGAAGAATTTTTCAAATAATAGAAGAATAGATTTGTCACCACACATGTGCTAACTATAACCTCTATCTGAGAAAGATTCATTATTTTTAGCAATGCATCATTGAAAGGGAGGGGTAAATCCTCATGAAAAATGAAAAGGTTATTATATAGGAATCTGTATAGTTAAAGACACATGAGGATAATCATTCTACACATAACATAGAGTTAGATGCAGTAATATTTCACTAAAAATATTTATGTACTATATTAGTGGGGAGAAAGGTGATATATATATAGATGACCAATGTTTTAAGTAGTTATTCACACAAAGTAATTTAAAATTAGACAAAGGAGAGAGTTATGACAACATAAAGACTCTGACTATTCAATTCATTATCAACCTGGAAGAGAAAAAAAAAGTAATGCATTAAGTCAGAAAGACCTCATTATGATGCAAATGATGAGGATTCAAGGAGATCCTGTGATTAATGACCTAGTAAAGTTGGACCTGGGAATCAAAAAGAAATGGTCATCATAAACCCTATCCCAAATAATTTCTCAACCGGCATTACTAGAAATGACAAAAAATATCATTGAGAAGATCCTTTGTAGCAAATGAAGATAGATGATGTGAATAATAGGAAGATTCCTATGTTAAATATACATGAATAAGGTGTTCTGAAATTTAATACAAGGCTATGTGTTCCATATATTTAGGAGATTAAGAATGAACTGATAGTTGATGCTCATATCTCTACATTCTCAATAAATCATAGAATAATGAAAATTTATAGGGACCTTCATGATAATTATTAGTTAGATGATATTAAATGGTTGATTTCTAACAACATTACAAGGTTACTGTTATGTTAGCATGTTATGGAAGAGAGAAAAAGTCATAATGGTGTATTAAAACCACTACCCATACCAACATGGATGTGAGACACTATCTCTATGGAAATTATCACAAGTATACATAGAATAAATAAAATGAAAAATTAGATATTGGTTATAGTGGATAGAATGTCCATGAATTTCCTTTTTATCAATATTCAGGAAGATTTATCTCTGGGAAAAATTTACAAGTATTATGTTAAAGAAATGGAGAGGTTTAAAGGGGTGCCACTTTCAATCATTTATGATCATGATCCAATGTTCAAATCAACATTTTAGAGAAGTATTTAACATGCTCTATTTTCCAAATTGAATTTCATTATGGCCTATCACACCCAAATTGATGGTCAATATAAAATAGCTATTAAAACACTATAGGATATGGTTAAAACATTATCAATTGATGTTAAAGGTGGATAGTAACAACACCTCCCAATTATTGAGTTATCCTAAAACATTATCTTTCACTAGATTACCCAAATGAAACCCTATGAAGATTTATATGGGAATAAATGTATAACTAATACATGTTGGGATGAATTTGGGGAGGTAAAGCTGTTCGGGCTTGTATTATGCAAGAGATTATAGAAAAGGTTCATGCAATCAAAAAACACATACAAGAAACTTAGAGTCGATAGAATTACTATGATGAAAACGAACATAGGGTCTTAGATCTTGATGTTGGAGACAATGTTTCCTTCCCAATGCCACCATGGATGGGATTCATGCGGTTTGGGAAGAAAGGGAAACTTATCCCCATGTACATTGGACCCAATGAAATCCTTTATTTCTGATATTTTCAATATTTTCATGACTTATTATATACTCCCATTACTGATTTTATATGAAATGTGCATAATTTGTGTGAAATATTAATGTTTTAATATTAAGAATAATTTTTGAGCATTTTTAGTAGTCCAATTGAGTCATTTTACTGTTTTAATAATAACTATCACTATACTGATCCAAATTGTGTGTTTCTTGTTTTTTAGGATTCTCCTTTAAATATAAAACATTTCATTAGAAGGAATCATGAGACAATTCTTTCATTTTAAGGGTCATATAGACGACACAAAAGACCCAATGAATCTGTGAAAAAACTGGACCAACCATGAAGATTGATTAACTAGGCTCAATCTAGAAGTCCAAAAACATTAATTCTCCACCATAATTCGGGGGACACTAAATTTCATCTTGGATAAAAATTTCAAGGCCCGATTCCAAGTACAAAAGGCCCAACTGATTCATTTAAACTCATCCCACCATTCTGGACGGGAATTGAAAGCACCACACAAATGTTGACTTTTCTCCTGATTTAGACATACATGCAGGCTGATATTTTTCAGTGTCAAAGACAAGGTATAGGTGGCCAACATTGTTGAATATATTATTTTTATATTATAGAATCTTATTGTGAAAAAACCCATTCACATTTCAGCCTTTGAAAACTAAGGATTGAAATAGGCAAAATGACATTTTTTATTAAAACCGCCATAACCTTGGATAAAAAAGTTTATAGGAGGAAACATTTTGACGGTGGACATAAGACATCAATATATACATATTTTAAGATGACACCAGATAGTTATTCATCTTTCTATATTGGTAAATCCGTGGTTCAATTGAAGGGATAGTTTTGGAATGAAAACAGTCCACTCCTTGGGCTATAAATACTCTCCCCTTCTCTCTTTGAGAAGGGTTCGAACTTCAGAACTTAATGAGGAGGATTGGAATTACGAGAGCCTTGAAAAGGTTCCGGGAGGATATTATTTGATCTTGTTTCAACAAGAGAGACCTCTCCTCCACTTCTCTTTCATGTTTTTTATGTTTGCTTTCAATTGTAATTGTGTAACTTTGTTTTCATTTCAATTTGTTTCTTATTCAATACCACTTATTCTTCTCCACATTCTATATTATAATATTAATTATCTTAAAATAGTTTGAATCATTTTAAATTACATCCCCTTATTTTTTTCCTCATTCAATCGAAATTCCATTTTTGATTCTCAAAATCTTTCGTGTGTGCATTCGGGACACTACTATTTTCTTGTCCCTTTCTTTTTCTAATATTTTTAAATCGACACCATAAACATTAAACACAGGTTATCAACTATCCTAATGGCTGAGTAAATCTACCATTGGGGTGAGTTATAATTCGGGGATGTTAATTGATTGAGAGTTTTGGCTCGATGATTATTCTTTAAATTAATATTGTGTATGTTAAACTTAATATGTCATGGATTAATGATATGTTTTGTTTAAAAAGTGGTTTCCATGGATTATTGGAACCAGAAATTCACTACCATAAATACATTTTGATTGATATTAGAACCCTAAGTTAATTTAATCTTTGTATTAATGTCTTAACACTTAGGAATTCCAATCAACGTCAACTTATGACATGGGTGTTAATTTAATGCAATAAAAAGCAAGGCTCAAGGATGTCACAAGAATAACACCCCAATAATGAACTCAAGCCAATATTCATATATTTGTTAAATCAAGAATCAACCATTAATCATTTCAATTTATCACTGCAAAAAAACCCCACCAATCAAAATACAATCAACTAAAAACAAACAACTATTACAAAGTATCATCATCGAGGATTTGACCCGAGTGCTGCTATACACATTAGCAGAGCACCGGAACCTTGACCGGTCGATATGTGATAATATTCCATGTGCTTCAAATAGATCCATTAATGGGGATGGTGCTAGAAGTAGTAATTAGTTTCTGGTTATTGAAAAAAAAACCAAAAACACAAATTTTTTAAAAAAGATTGAAAAAAACACAAAGAAAAACCTATATTCCTCTTTCTTTCAAATTATCTCTAAATTCCCCATAGCCTCCCAATAAATCCCTCAGATTTGTTTGAAACAAAAATTGAGTGAAAACTTCACCAAATTATGAGGAACATAAGATATAATCAAATAATTCAAGAACCAGTCCTTGTCCAACCAATTGAATTTGATATGGCCAATCCTAGGGAACAAACACTTAAAGAACTTGTTGCCCCTGATATGAATTACCAATATCTTGGTATTCAATATCCAAACATAGAGGATGAATTTGAACTCAAATAGGGTTTGATTCATCTTCTCCCTCATTTCCACGGGCTAGCCAGTGAGGATCCACATCCCCACCTTAAAGAGTTCCATGTGGTGTGATCTACCATGAAGCCTCAAAGGGTTTCTAAAGAACAAATCAAACTTTGAGAATTCCCTTTCTCCCTATCTAACACTACTAAGTCATGGCTCTACTTCCTTCCTCCTAGTTCAATAACCACATGGAATGACCTGGAGCAACTCTTCTTAGAGAAATTCATTCCTACTTCTTGTACTGCTTCTATCGGAAAGGAAATAAGTGGTATACATCAATTCCCAAGTGAATCACTCCATGAGTACTGGGAGAGGATAAAAAATCTTGTGGAAACCTATCCACACCATCAAATCCCTGACAAACTCTTGATCCAATACTTCTATGAGGGTTTATTGGAATTGGAGAGAACTCTCATTGATGTCGCAAGTGGTGGTTCTCTTGTTGATAAAACTCCTGTAGCAGCAAGAGATCTCATAAGTAACATGGCTGCAAACACACAAAAATTCCATACTCGATCACATGATCAAGTCAAACAAGACCAAGATAATCAATCTATAGAGCCGAACAAGATGACCGAGTTGATGAGTGAACTTACAGGTCTTGTGCGGCAACTAGCTGTGGCATCCAAATCCCCAACCACATCTTCTCCACAATCAATGTTTCCTGGACCTTTATAAAACTTTGGAATCTGAAACTCTCCATCTCATCCTATGGAAACATGTCCACAACTTCAAGAGGATCAATCTAATTCATCTGGACTAATGGAGCTCAATGCAACATATACTCAGCGGAATACCAATCCTTAACTACCAGGACAGTTTTTTAGAAACTTTAACCAACCTCACTCTGAGCCCTTCTCTTCTTCCTATAACCAAGGCCATAGGTATGGAAATCCCATATCTCATACTCCTCAATTCCCTCCTCAAAATCCAAACCAGTTTCAATAGGGTCAAGGAGTTGGTAACTTACAACAACCTTATTCTTTTATTCCTCAACCTCAAAGGAAAAATCCTCCTCCTGGATTCCATTATCCTAGTGAGCCTTCCCAATTCCAAAACCAATACAATCGGTTTCCTAAGAACCAAAATCAAGGTAATCCCAATTCGGGACAAGCCTCTTCTTCCAAGTAACCCTGGGAAAGAACTGTTGAAGATCTTGCCTCCTTCACCCGTTCTAGTCTTAAAAACATTGAAACCCAAATTGGTCAACTTGCTTCCCACCTTAATCAGCAGCAACCATCCAATTCTTCACAACTCCCAGCTCAACCATTACCCAACCCCAAGGGTAATGTAAGTGGAATTTTACTTAGATCAAGAATGAAAATTGTTAGGCCTCAAGATAAGTCCTCCAAACCTCCTTTGAATGTTGACCTAGAAAATGAAAAGAAAACGAAAATTGAAAAGGAATCTGAATCCATTCCATCACCTCCTTACATTCCACTGATGAATCCAATTCCTTTTCCACAAGCTATCTCTAAGCCAAAGAAGTCATTTGAACCTGATCCTGAAACGCTTGAAATGTTTAGATGTGTTGAAGTCAACATTCCTCTCTTATATTCCATAAAACAAATCCCTTTGTATGCCAAGTTTCTTAAGGAATTGTGAGCCCACTAGAGGAAACTTAAGACTTTCAGAAATGTTTCAACCGATGTGTCCATACCCATTAAGTGAAAAGATCTAGGGACCATTACGGTTCCATGCCAAAGTGGAAGTTCCAACTTTGATGATGCACTCATAGACCTAGGATCATCAATTAATGTCATTCCCAAATCCATATTATCCTACCTTGGTCTAGGTCCCATGAACCCAACAGGTGTTGTTATTCAGTTAGCTAATCGAAGCAGAACCAGTCCTGAGGGAATAATTGAGGATGATGTTGTTCGTGTCAATGATCTTATCTTCCCTGCTGATTTCAATGTCCATGACATGGAAGGTGAGGCAAACTCTTCTCGATCTCCCCTAATTTTAGGAAGACCATTCCTAATGACAGCGAGAACCAAGATTGATGTCCATTCTTATCCATAGAATTTGGTGACCAACTGGTCAAGTTCAACATTTTACAAGCCACACGATACCCATCTGAGGATCACTCTACATTCTCAATCCATGATTCTGAGGACACTTCTAAGAGTCAATTGAACCCCATTGCATCATGTTCATCCTGTTTGAATGGCAAATGATCTTGTGAAATCTGAACCATGATTGACCAATTCATAAATGGTGAAGTTGATGTGGACCTCTCATTCATAGACTCCATCAATTTAGAGAATCCTAAAAACTCACTTGAATCCCATCTCAAGTCTGATCAAAACTGCTCCACCTTGGACAGTATTGGGAAAAATGAATCTGAAGCAACTGAAGTCCCATCCTCCATTTCTGAGATTCCTAACCAAAAAATGAATGATGAGACTAATCTGAAACCCCTTATTGCACACCTGAAATATTCATTCCTCTTCCGTGATCACTCATATCCTGTCATTATCTCTACCACAATCACTGAAACAGAGGAGTCCAAACTTGTTCAAGTGTTAGAGGAAAACAAAAAGGCCTTACGGTGGACCTTAGATGACATACCAGGAATCAACCCTTCTCTTTGCATGCATCACATCCATCTTAAGGAGTCATCCACACCAATTATAAAACCACAAAGAAGACTCAATCCACTCATCCTTGAGGTATTTAGGGATGATATCACCAAGATTCTTCAAGATGGTATTATCTACCCAATTTCTGATAGTGAATGGGTTAGTCCAATTCAAGTTGTACCTAAGAAGGGTGGGATAACTTTTGTCACAAACGAACATGGGGAGGTAGTCACAACTTGAGTGAAAAACAAATGGTGTGTGTGCATCGACTATAGGAAATTGAATGTTGAAACAAGAAAAGATCACCAACCTCTTCCATTCCTTGATCAAATGCTAGAATGATTAGCCGGGAAGTCACACTATTGCTTTCATGATGGATACACCGGCTACTTCCAAATCCCAATCGCGCCTCAGAACCAAGAAAAGACTACTTTCACATGCCCCTTTGGAACATATACATATAGAATAATGCCTTTTGGACTTTTCAATACTCCCGCAACATTACAGAGGTGTTTGATGAGTATCTTTTCCGAATTCAATGAAAAATGCATGGAAGTCTTCATGGATGACTTCACCATTTATGGTGAGTAATTTGAATCTTGTTTTAATTCACTCTCTCAAGTACTCTAAAAGTGTTTCAAGTGTAACCTTGTGTTAAATTTTGAAAAATTTCGCTTCATTATTGAAAATGGGATTGTTCTAGGGCACATAGTTTCAAAAGATGGTATTGAAGTTGATCCTGCAAAAATTTTTATGATCCAATCACTTCCTGAACCCACATCTGTTTGAGACATCCATTCAGTCCTCGGTCATGCTGGTTTCTATCGGCGATTCATCCATAACTTCAGTAAAATTTCCCTCACACTCACTCATTTTCACCAAAATTATGTCACTTTCCATTTTGATGAGGTTTGAAAGGGAGCCTTCATTGAACTCAAAACTTCTCTTACATCTGCCCCGATAATCCAACCCCCAAATTTGTCCTTACCCTTTGAATTGATGTGTGACTCTTCTGATAGAGCTGTTGGGGCTGTTCTTGGTCGAAGAAGAGAAAGTATTCATCATGTCATCTATTATGCCTCAAAAAAATTGGATAAAACTCAATCTCACAACACTTTCACTGAAATATAACTTTTAGCAGTTGTTTTTGCCTTAGATAAATTCCGGCCCTATCTCTTAGGTGCCAAAATCATCATCTTCACAGACCATTCTGTCTAATGTTCTTACTCAATAAAATTGATTCCAAACCAAGTCTAATAATATGGATCCTAATGCTCCAAGAGTTTGACCTTGAAATAAAATATAGACCAGGAAAAGAAAACCATGTGGATGATCAATTGAGTAAAATTTCTAATTCATCTTATTCTGAAGACGTCGATCCTAAATTCTCCACTGAGAACCTTTCATCTCTCACACCAAAGTTTCCATGGTATGCCCCAATTGTAAATTACTTGGTTTCTGGTGTTTTTCCTGAACATTTTTCAAAAGAATAGAAAATGAAGTTGAAAAGTGATTCAAAACACTATTTTGGGAAGAAAATAAACTTTGGAAAACTGGGGAATACATTTTAATTAGGAGATGTGTTGATAAAGATGAACATTCCTCTATTTTAGAATTTTGTCACTCAATGCCTAGTGGTGGACACTTTGGACCACAAAGGACCTCCCGAAAGGTCCTAGACTCTAGATTATTCTAGCCTTCACTCTTCAAGGACTCACATGAGTTCTGTCTATCATTTACCACAGGCCAAAAGTTTGGCACAATTTCCAAGAGAAATGAAATGCCCCAAAAGCCTTTAATTTTATGCAAGATCTTCGATGTTTGGGGAATCGATTTCATGGGACCATTTCCCCCTTCCAATGGATTCTCATACATCATTATTGCGGTTGATTATGTTTCTAAGTGGGTCGAAGCCAAACCCACTTGAAAGGATGATTCACATGCTGTTATTGAGTTCCTAAAGACACACATCTTCCATATATTTGGCACACCTCATGCCTTGATAAGTAACTTAGGAACCCATTTGTGTAATAAAACCATGGAATCTCTTTTGAAAAATAATGGGGGTGTACATAAAAAATCAACTGCATATCACCCCAAAATAAATGGAATGGCTGAACTTTCTAATAGAGAAGTGAAAAGAGTTCTTGAGAGAATTGTAAAACCCACCAGAAAAGACTGGCCTGAAAGACTTGGTGAATCACTTTGGGCTTATCTAACTTCCTATAAAACACCCATAGGGATGTCTTTTTTTAGGCTAGTTTTTGGTAAATCATGTCATCTACCAGTTGAAATCCAACGTAAGTCTTTTTGGGCTGTGAAAACCTATAATTTTGATTGTGAAAAATCTGGTGAAGAAATATTGTTGCAACTGGCTAAAATGGAGGAGCTTCGACTTGATCTTATGAGAATTCTAATCTCTACAAAGAAAAATCCAAGGCACTCCCTGATAAACATATCATGAGAAAGGTATTTCATGAAGGTGAAAAGGTAATGCTACTCAATTCTAGGTTTCAGCTTCACATAGGTAAGCTTAATTCTCTTTGGGAAGTCCTTTTGTTATTACTAATGGTTACCTATTTGGTGTAGTGAAAGTCCAAGACCCCTCTTCTAAAAGGACATTCACGGTTAATGGAAATCGATTAAAGTATCACCATGAGAGGATGCACAATCATAAATCAACATTGACTTCCATTGGATCCCCAACTTCTATAGTCGAACCACCACTATATGGAGATGGTAACCCACCAAATCCAAACCAAGGGGCACCACTTTCCCTTTAACTCTCTCTCTCTCTATCTATCTTCCTCTCTCCACCTCATTCTTCTTCCTCCCCTATCATTAATTTTTTTACCACTTTCGTTTTCAAAACCTTTCTTTTTCTCTTTCTCTTTTGTGTGGGTGTATCTTTAAAAAAAATAAAAACCTAAAAAACTAAAAAAACCAAAAAAACAATCACTTAAATAAAATACACAAAAATAAAGAGTCAGGCTTACTCACCATGGAGTTTTGAAATTTTGTCCAATAATTTTGGGGAGTTAACAGACTTGTTTTCATCTCAAAAATTTTGTATTTTCATCATGAACTTGGATAATGAATTTTGTGTCAAAATTAACAAATTTTAAATGCTCAATTTTTGATTTGGAAAATGCTTTTCCCAAACCATGAGGAGCAACATTTGCTTTCATGACAAGGCCTCCTATGGCCATCTTTTAAAAATGTGTGTTTTTACACCCATTTTTTAGTCTTTAGTTTCTTGACGTTCGAGCTGAATTTCCTACCTTGGTATGCATTAATATTATAGAGGTATTTTCTGAACCACATTAGAATCACAATATCCAAATAGCTTCCCATTTACCTTACATTAATCCTCCTTTTGAAAGCCCCTTAAAGCCTATGAAAACCTTTTCTTTGATAGCCACATTACAAGCCCAATACCTTTTCCCACCCGATATCAACATGGATTTTCATTGCATAATTTTTTGAAATTTAAGTGTGGGGGGTGGATTTCATTTTTGGGTACCCTTTGTTGATTTCAACATTATATCATATGCTTGAGGGAAAGCATCCATTTTAGTATGGGGGAGAGGTTATCATTCAGTGTGTTTTGGGGAATATAATGTACTTTCATTTATGTAATTTTTTAAATGTTATTGACACGTGTTCAAAGAAAATGAAAAATGATGAAAAAAAATCAAAAAATTGGTTGTGTCTTGGGTAAGTCAAAAAGCGCTCTTCCTAAACCTTTTATCTTGTTATAACTATTACAATTAGTGTCATGAGGAGATCAAACATGGGTTGGGATATGAGTGTGAGATCTGTTTCAAGTTCATCTTTCGAAAAAACGAAGAAAAAATGGAAAATAAAAAAAGAACACTAGCATTATATTCTTATTGGGAGAAGTTTTGTGTTTTTTAAATATTACAACTTCTCATTACCTTAATATTTTATTCCTCTATTGTGTATTTCTTCACAAAATCATTCCTTTTTAAATATTTTTTTTCATTTCCTTCCATGTTTTATTTCAAAAAAATGTGCATTGATTTTTCTATGTTGGTATTTTAACCCTATTATTCCCTCTCTTGGACATTATATTCCTACCATTCCATGGCCAGAGAAAAAACCCCTTAAAAATACCTCTTTATTCTTGTTTACTTTGGATAGGGATTTGAAGCTGAGAGATCTTTTCAAACTCTAAGATTTTCACTTTTGGTTAGTGAAAGAGTGAACCTCCACAAATGAATTTTATCATCTTGAGAGGTGTGAGTTTAGAGTGTCCACATTTTCCATTTCTAAATTTGAGCATGAATAAATGAATTAGTTTTGGAACATTTTTTCTGTAACAACTTTTGGTGGAATTAAAAATGGATGAGTAAAATAGTCTAAACCTCCCCTGATTGGAGAAAACAAAATTTTAATATCTGTTGGTGAGTGAAAATGGTTTTGTTATGTTTTTCTATTTTTTTCACATGAGGACAATCATAAGACTAAGTGTGGGGTAGTTGAAGTTGTTAATATTTTTATGACTTATTATACACTCCATTTACTGATTTTATATGAAATGTGCATAAATTTTGTGAAATATTAATGTTTTAATATTAAGAATAATTTTTGAGCATTTTTATAAGTTGTCCAATTGAGTCAGTTTACTGTTTTAATAATAACTATCACTATACTGATCCAAATTCTGTGGTTCTTGTTTTTTTAGGATTCTCCTTTAAATATAAAACATTTCATTAGAAGCGATCATGAGACAATTCTGCCATTTGGAGGGTCATATGGACCACACAAGAAGGCCCAATGAATCTGTGGACCAACTGGACCATCCATGAAGATTGATTTACTGGGCTCAATCAAAAAGTCCAAAAACATTACTTCTCCACCATAATTCATGGGACACTACATTACATCTTGGATAAAACTTTAAAGGCCCAAATCTAAGTATAATGGGCCAAACTTATTCATTTAAACTCTGCCCACCATTCTGGCCGGGAATTGAAATCAACACACAAATGTTGACTTTTCTCCTGATTTAGACATCCATGAAAGTTAAGATATTTCAGGGTGAAATCCAAGATATAGGCGGCCAACATTTTTGATTAAATTTTTTTTATTTGAGGGCATATTACTATGCAAAAACCCATTCACATTTCTGCCATTGAAAAGTCTGGATTGAAATAGATAGAATGACATTATTTTTTAAAACTGCCATAACTTTGGCTACAAAATTCTTTATGAGGCCAAATTTTGAGGGTGGACAGAAGACATAAATATCTCAATCTTTTAAGAATACACTAGCTCGTGATTCATCTTTTTATATTGGTAAATATGATTTTCAAGTGGAGGGATAGTTTTGGAATGCAAACAGTCCACTCCTTGGGCTATAAATACTATCCCCTTCTCTCCTTGAGAGGTGTTGGCACTTCAGCACTTAAGGAAAAGTTTTGGCATTACTAGATCCTTGACAAGGTTCTGGGAGGACATGATTTAATCTTTTTTCAACAAGAGAGACCTCTCCTCCACTTCTCTTTCATGTTTGTTTATGTTTGCTTTCAATTGTAATTGTGTAACTTTGTTTTCATTTCAATCAAATTTTAGTGCTTGTTTCTCCTTCAATACCACTTATTCTTCTCCACCTTCTATATTATAATATTAATGGTCTTAAAATAATTTGATCATTTTAAATTATAGCCCCTTATTTTACTTCCGCATTCAATCGAAATTCCATTTTTTATTCTCAAAATCATTCGTGTGTGTGTTCAGCACACTAATATTTTCTTGTCCCTTTCTTTTTCTAATCTTTTTAAATCAGCACCATAAACATTAAACCAAGATTATGAACAATACTAATGGATGAGTAAATCTATAATTGGGGTGAGTTATAATTCAGGGATGTTAAGTGATTGAGAGTTTCGGCTCGATGAGTATTCTTTAAATTAATCTTGTGTATGTTAAACATAATATGTCATGTATTAATGATATTTTTTGTTTAAAAAGTTGTTTTCCTGTATTATTGGAACCATAAATACACTACCATAAATAAGTTTTGATTCAGATTAGAACCCTAAGTTAAGTTAATCCGTGGATTAAAGTCTTAACACTTAGGAATTCCAATCAATGTCTACTTATGACATGGTTGTTAATTTAATGAAATACAAAGCAAGGATCAAGGATATCACAAGCTTAACTATCCATTAATGAACTCACCCCAGTCTTCATATATTTGTTAAATCAAGAATCATCCATCAATCATTTCAATTTAGCTCGGAAAACAAACCCCACCAATCAAAATACAATCAACTAAAAACAAATGACTATTACAAAGTATCATCGCCGAGGATTCGACCCAAGTGCTGCTATACACATTAGCAGAGCACCGGAACCTTGACCAGTTGATAAGTGACAATCAGCCATGCATTTCAATTGCATATGGGAAGTGTCCATTCATCTAGAACTTTCACCAAATATATCTCATGTTCATGATGTATTCCAGGTATATCACTTTAGTAAGTACATACATGACCCTTAAAATGTATTGAATCTAGTGGTGGTCCAACTAGAACACGAACTCCCTTATGAGGAGGAGATGGTGGAGATATTGGACAGCAGAGAAAAGGTTCATCCCAAAAATAATATCGAACTTTTCAATGTGTTTTGGAGGAACCATAAATATGAAGAAGCTGCATTGGAACCAGAGAAGATAATGAGACAAATGTACCTACACATTTTATCTACTAAGAGAATGAGTTGAAAATTTTAAGTATGAAATTTTTTAAGGGGGATTAATTTAACAAAATAGACTTTTTAAATGATATTTTTTTCCTGAAAATTTGTGTTATACACCAAAAAACCATATCTATTTATTAATGAAGTGATATATATAGTATAAATGGAAATGTGACTTTTAATATTTTACTTTTATATGAATATTAGTTAAATATGATTATTGGTCAATATCATTGTTGGTAAATATGACTGTTGGTTAATATGGCTATGAGAGACTATACTCCTAGAAATAATATGAATGTTATAATTTTTGTTTATAAATAGAAATGAAAAAGGATAATTATTGTAGAATGGAGAAGATATGACCTCAAACAATACATTCACTTTTTATGTAGCCCATTTGTTAAGAATTGGGAGGGTGCTAGCATCACTAGGGTTCCCACTAGATAATATCCAAGACAGACTTCATCATGTCAAGCTTGAATTACATCACATAAAAGAGAAGTTCATGTTAGTGGAAATTACCACTCAATCGATGTTATCTGATCCTCCATATAAATCTATCAACATTTTGCAGACTACCCTTGAGTCATACATGGGAATTATATGGTTTTACGTGTCCAAAAATTAGTTACATAAAGTTTAATTATTGTTTTAATAAAATTTGTATTCCATATATTCTATTTTAAGAATAATTTTTCCTAAATATTATGAATTTGATATAATTGAAATGTCAGAGACAAATTATACTTTATAAAAATAATGTAATTTTTAAAAAATAAACTAACTTATAATTAGTAATATTTATTTTAATGTAATATAATTACAAAACACTCTTAATTAAATATAAATGATAAATTACTTTTATTATGTCATTGAAAATATTAGTGTTTTAGAAATTTTTCTATTTAATATCAAACTGTTATTCCTTTATTAAATATGGCTTATTATTTTGATAATTTATCATTATCACACTGATAGTATTATTTTGATAAAATAAACAACACTTTTGAAATCCACATATCGGAATTAGGTTTGGATGAATTTATGAAAATTTTATGAAATACAATAATTTATATGAATAATAAATATATAGTTTGGGTTTTTTTGGTTTTTTTAATGACATAATAATTATTTAATAATTATTCAATAATTAATTAACCAAAATAAAATACCTAAAATGATTTATTATTTTTAATATCAACTATTTTAATATATTTTAATTGATTTCCAAACCTAAACTTTACTTTCCAAAGTCTAGAAAATAAAAACATTATCTTTAAAAATATTATTTTGCGGAATCTTTACATTCCCATGAACCATAAGTAATAAAATATTATTATTATTTTTTGGTTCAAATAACATAAAATATGTCTCAAATTTCCAAAACAATGGGTAAACACCATGGGAAAATCCATGTTTTTCATTTTCCACAACCTAGGTTTCCAAGGCCTATATATTGAAATTAATAAAACAATACCCCATTTTTGTATTGTACACCCACCCTTACAATACATACATTATGATGTACAGGTGTTTATACCTCTAAAATATCCCCCCATTTTTTCCTCATGCCCTTAAAGTTTCAAATCCTCAATATTTAGGAGTAACTCTTTAAGGTAAGGGAATTATGCTTCATTTATCTTCAATTTAAGAACCTTTTTTGTATATATCTTCTAAATGTTTGGTTCACTTAAATATATCACCATTTTTATCATACCCTTACTAAAAAAATTATATTTTATCATTGTTATAACCTTTTTCGCTAATAATTTATCATTTTTGAAATCCTCTTTTTATACCTATTATGGTATTGAATTTACTTCCTAATATTTTCCTCTTCTCCTTCAGAAATTATTTTTTTATGTGGTAAAAAATCCTTTTTATTATCAATGGTTACTCACAAATATGTAAAAGTGATTTATTTTACTTAGTTATTTGTATACATGAAAATAAAATTTCATCCCATGGGATATAAATGACATAATGATAGTGTCATTAAGCTCTGTTATAGGCCATGATTTTTATATGAAACATGTCCATTATTATCCAGGGGTTATTTATGAAATATTTTATTATGATTTATTTTCATAATATTAATTAATAAATATGATTGTTTCACCCTAATATCTCTAATTATTTTGGTAAATAATTTATTCTCTATATATGATTAATTTTTACTATTCTGTGGTGAATAACCATGGTAATTTTCATTTTTGTCACCCTGCTGATAAACCTCGCTGATATGATTATGAATTTCTCATTTAAATGATGTGTCAACATTTCCATGCTATAATTGATGTTATTTTTATTTTTATATTCCACATTTTCCATTTATCATCACATAATTATATTCCTCATGTTCTTATTAATACTATATGTGATCGCATGTGATCTATTTCCTTTATTGGGCATCATTCTCACCCTGTTCATTTGTTGTATGTCCCTATGTTATAAGATGTAGTAAATGTACTTAGGACAAACAAAATAAGAAACCATTCAATATTATTGTATTAACTTTCTATGTTCTCATGTATTATGTACCTTATTTTCAATAAACTAAAATTTAAATGTTCTTATATATGTACAATGTAATAAAAAGATGTGTAATAAAAAGGAGGGATGGAATAGGAGAAGAACTCATTGATGAAACATCTAAATTCACATCATTTATCCCATTATATAAATCTATATATGATCATGATTATATGTAAAGAGGGAAACTATTCAGGACATAGATGGATCCATCGTGAGCCCATAGACTGGATCCAAATGTTCCTTCACCTGCTTGCACTTATAGAGGGATTTGTGGACTCCGTGAATTTCATCTTTTGGGATGGATAAATTTACCTACTAGGATCCTGAAAGAGAATATGGATCTTGTATATATGGTCAATTTTTCATCATAGAATCAATTTCATCATCAAAATATTAGAATCTAATGAGATTGATGATGTCTTGTAACTTCATGGAATTTTGACTCCAGAGGAGGAAGTTCGTTGTGCAGCACCGAGATGGTACTTTAGGGATAGGATGTTTTTTGGAATGGGGAGAACCTATTTTTTGGTAAGTGATAGTGTGGGTATGACAACCTATTTTAATTTTTTTCATTGGGGATGGCCTCCATATCAACTACTGGTGGGTTGTGTAGGGTATATTCTTGTACTTTCATAGAAATAGAAAGGAACTCCACTCTAGTGGTTGAAAAATTAGTGAGGACCAATTCTCTAGTTAGTGGGAACATGGGGAGGACTTCTATGTTGTCCATTAGCAATTGAATAGGGAGGAAAACCATAAAAGTGAGTTGAAGCATGAGGAGGACCTTCATACTGGTCGATTCTAGAGCATGGAGGACCTCTGCTTGAGTTAGTGGAAACATTAGAAGGGACTCCATATTTTCTACTGAATGAGTGGGGAGGTCCTCCATTCGAGTTGAATGTGTAAAGAGGTGTACATACATGCTAGGAATCATAATTATGGTGATAAACTACATAATAATGTGTTATAAAGTGGGGAGTAACTATTCTATGATCGATGTCGGAGAAAGGAAAATCTCCACTAGAGTTGGAAAAAGCATGAGG
Organism: Viscum album; assembly: GCA_963277665.1. NCBI lineage: Eukaryota > Viridiplantae > Streptophyta > Magnoliopsida > Santalales > Viscaceae > Viscum > Viscum album. The sequence goes on from OY728164.1 coordinate 855,356,274, forward strand.
AAGAACATCGCAGTGATGGTCTTCAGTATTGGGAGGACCTATGTGATGAATGGTGGTAATGAGATGTTGTGGGAAATCAAACCATTGTTGAGATAGGTGAGGACCTTATCATTTGTTGGTAATGTATTTTAGAGGACCTCTAAACTGAAACTCATTGTCACGGGTTGGCTAATAACAGCTATTGGTGGTGCCACAAATTGACAGTGTCAACCCAACCTTCTTATAGGGTGTTTGAGGTTGCAACCCCAAACAAGAATGGATTAATCCTTTATCATATGTTTCAATAATCTAGAGAAATTTTATTATGTTCGAAGGGGGAACGAGATATTTAGTTGAAGATGATGCCCCAGATAAGAATTCTCTTGGGATTGTGCCTAACGTTGACATTAAGAGGTCTAGACAGGGGCCAAAATAATAGGGTTTTAGTACACTTGTTCTTCAGCCTAGAGGAATAGTTGTTTTTGGGACTAATAGGGTCTAGTGGGTGACCTTATTAGTGGGTTCCTTGTATTAGTTATGGATGTGTTGACATGTGTATCCCCCACCTCCACTACACACGGGATCAAGTCATGGGATCACATTGGTGGGAGGCTCCTAATTCGATTCACCATTGGAGTGCGGAGTAGTGGATCCCTATCTGACCCTTTGGGGTGGAAATGTCAGTGATGTATTAAAGACTCTATGTCCCATTGATCCATGTCTATTTTGTAAATTACCACCTTCTTCTTATAATGATGTACGAGGTAATCAATCACCATTCAATGGATGATTTTTTAGGGTGAGATAGGGCGTGTGTAGCCAGTAACTAATTTCATGAAGGAATTCATAGTTGAGGGGTATCATGAGGTATGTCCACATTTTCATTTCATATTCCCTTATGTATACATGGTCTAGGTTCTTTATTTCAAGAATCACGGGTCATAAAAAGTAATAGGATTAATCTTATAGTACAGATACAAGGAAATAAATTCCCAACTACACAGCATCATCTAATATTTCATGCTAAGAGAGATAGATCATCACAGATGAAATCACAAACCATAATACCCATCATTTAAATACCTAAATTTTCTTGTGATTTCCTTTCCAATCCAACTAATTTCTTACTGGGTCCTAATTCTGGATAACTGGAATTGGTGACATTCTAATCAGATGATGTCTCCAATGCTACTGATCCCCATTTTGAGGAATATAGTTTCATTCCTAGTTCACCATTTCTGTTTCTAAAACATTCATCAGGGAATCCCTACATTCATGTTGACCTGTTCTAACATTAAATTTTTTCCTACATTCCATCTTTCCAAAGGTTGGTGGATTTCATCACATTCAATGATGATGTATACTTATTGATTGAAATGGTATGATGGGATGTCTGCTCCTCCTTTCATAGATTCTTTTTTATAACCCATCACCTAGACGGGGTATCCCTCATAGAGTTGAGTCATTTTTTAACTCATTCCCAATTCCACATATTTATAGATTTTAATTAATTACACTACTTCTGCCTTGAAATTCCATTGGGTCTTGGTAGGGAAAGAACCTCCAGTCATTAGAGAATTCACATTGGGCATTGCTGGAATGTATAGACTCTTGGAACATTTGTCTCCTATATTCTTCTTCAAAATTACGTATCTCTTAGAGGAATATTGGTTGTACAAATCAAGGAATATTTTTTCTACCATGAGTTGTTTGACACTGAAGGAACATATCTTTCAGGTCATTCACCGTATGCATCCCATGCACTACATGATTTATCACACGCCGTAGGCACATATCATCCAAGGATCCCACCTCAGGAATCCCATGTTTCACATGAGGACTATATTTGGGGTCACAAGTTTAATGTATTGTAGAGATGGATCAAAATGATCTACAGAAATAGAAAGTGACCTGATTTTATCATCCTATGGAGATAAGAGTTGTTTCCCTAAATAGAATATGTACCACAATGATTGGAATCCAAAAGAGGGAGAATTTTGAGGTTTAACATATGGAAGGATCAAAATGTTGGTGGAGGTTGATCCAGGATATGTGTCCCGTAATTGGAGGATGTCACACCCAGATGTCAGATGGATGAGAATTCCTTGTGGAAATAGATCTGGGAGGTGTGTCTCATAAATGGAAGATGTCACACCATGAATGTTGATCAAAACACCCCATGAGGTGGTTTAGGGAGTTACACCCCTAGGAAGGGGCACCTAGGTTTACTGTTTTTTGGGATTATACCATAGAGATGGAACATACAAACCCTATCTATAAGATAGTTATTAAAACCACACAGTAAGATCTCATAGTTTACGGTCGTGTGACAATACTAGTCTATGGAGTTAAAATTATTTCAGTAATGACACTTATATTTCGAATGGTTCACAAATGAGGGATGGTGTGGGGATTATGCATGTAATTTGTTTGAAGGTCCTAGATTTGATGTGGTATACTAGGTGAGGAGTATGATATCAACCGGGATATGATCTAGAAAAGAACACTATTGATGTGGATGATGGGTTTGAGAAACATAGAGGCTTTCAATATATCCTAGTCGGTTGGGAATCAAATCCAATGTAGTTTGTAATGGTTAGTGCTTACACCCGAGGAGGAGGCCCATTTGAGGGGATATGTGGTGGGGGATACACATGTAAAAGACTGATTTCAATGGAGTTTGGGTGTATGTAACTACCACTACTACCCTTTAAAACCACACGTTTCATCATCATTGTGAGAAACAATATGATGTATTATACCTAATGATTGTGTCATGAATGAAGTGCCAACGAGAGATGGTGCATGGATTATTCAAGTAAGTTTCCCAAGAAGGATGGTATTGCACGTGTGAGTACCTCACTTAATAAGATTAAGATCTCATTCCCTATGAGTCATACATGGAGTATCTTGTTCTTATGTCACTAGGTGTGTAGGGATTATGATTTATGCATAGAATTTTTCCTTTTGATGAACATTCATCCCATGGTGGGGGAGAAGGTGTGGGGATTAAGATTGGAAGTCATCAAGATGTTGGGGTTTTGCCTTCAGGAATTGATAAGGTGGAATCCAATTATGACCTTACATGGTTCACCTCATGTACATTTCATGGGTAAGACTACAATTTTACGTCATGTGGAGAGGATATTGTCATATAGTTTCACATCATACAACAAGGACATGATACTAGGTTGTTTTACATCATGCATCTTGGACATGGGGACTCATCACTCACCACATGGACTTACATAACACCTATCAGGCACCATTGGGGGAGAATTTTATTTATAAATTCAATGTTTCAATGATAGAGAGGAGTGGTCAATCCCAAGGCCCACATTAGAGTCCCTATTTTTATAAATAGTGATGGTATGAGTACCCATTCTGATAAGAAGGTGTTGTGGAGGCCTAGGGGACATCATGTAGGGGATCCAGAAGTAGATTCATGCATGTTTAGAGGGTTTCACACATGATCTGTATGTGAGGATATAAATTTTCCTCAAAATGGTTGTGAATAATTTTTCCTTGACACAAGAGAAATCCATGTGGATTTAATGAAGGTATAAACAAAATATTGGAGGTGTTCATGCAACATCAAGGATTCCTACAATAGGAGACTCTGAACACACATAAATGTTTCAAAAAAATGTTTGGGAAAGGATTAAAAAACTATGGTTCCAGTTAGGGGTGGAATTATAGGGAACCCATCACAAAATATTTTCTACTTTAAGGGTTTCATTATATATGATATCATCCATGGTTGTCATTACATGAAATAGAGCGGTGTTTTGGATCCCAAAGAGTTGTCCCCGAGAATGGGTGAGTGACATTACATTTATAGCTAAACAATTTGGTGATGGGTGCACAAGATTCCAGGCGGAGAAGAGTTCATCAATTAATTTTTATCCTTTTCTATTATGAATGATCATGAAATAGATGGATTGACGTTCTATATGACACAGAAAAGGTTTTTTTTTGAAAAATGGATTCTCTTTCACAGAATGCAGATATCTTACCCATAAATGCATTTGTTTTTTGAGTGGACTCCATTGAAGGGATGACTAATGTTATCATATTTGGTGCATAAGACTCTTCTGTGTAGATTATGATCTAGTGCACAATCTGATAATCTTTTGTGCACCTTTAGTTGTGTTCTTGTGATGCTTCATCAAGTTGGATGACAGATTTGGTTTTCCCAATGATGGTCGTGCACACCATCAGGTGGATTTCACACCAATTTTAATCATAATAAAATTATAATTAAATTACCATCCTGAATATATGTTCATTATGAACAAAATTTAAATTTATATTCATCCAGCACTTTCATTTTTCCCTATTTTAACCCATAAGATATATTTATTAGTAAGGGAGTGACATTATGTATTTTCCTTTGCTTAAAATATTATATTGGTAATTATAATGTATATATGTCCATTAACACATAATTGAATATCCTAAGGTGATAAGGTTTGAATTAACATCATCTAATTACAATCATGATGAAAAATATGGCCTTATCAGTTAGTTTTAACCTAGATTAGAATGATTTACCTTTTATTGAGGTTATAAACATACCACAATAAATATTTATACTGGAAAAAATAAAAATGGTATATTTAAAAAATTTAACCTAATGATTAAGAAATATGGAATCCACTTTTAAGATTCAACTTCTAAAAGTGGAAGAAATTAATTTTAAAAATAAGCACACAAAGTTTAATGAAACCTACTTTTTAGGAAAATACATTTTGAATAAAAAAATAGTTTATTAATATTTCATGATTAGAAATAATATTAAATAAATGTTAAATAATTTTTTTCTAATATATAACATATTCATTTAATTGAAATAATTCAATTGTAGTGATTAATTTATTAAGATACAAATACAACATGGGCATAAAAATATGTTTTCAGATGAAAAAAATCTTTTTTATTTAGAATAATTTTTTATTTTTATTTATAATAATTTGATAAAAAATGAATTCATTTTATAAATATGTATCTATATGTTTTTTATAATTTAATATTTCTTATTCGTACCTTCAAATCTAATGGATTGAAGATAACTATCACATAATAATATTTTAATAGTATATTATGATCCTGTTATACTTGGTTTTGTGTCTATCAAAATATATCAAATAAATGTTTATATGAAGCGAAATATTTAATAAAATATTAGGGTGTTACATCTAGGTTGTATGGTGTAGGGTTTAGTGTTTATGTTTTACAGTTTGTTGTTATGAGTTTATGGTCTATGGTTTAGGGCTTTAGGATAGGTAATAAGGGTTTTGGGTTTATGGTTTTGGGTTTAATTTTTAGAGATTATGGTTTAAAGTTGAAGGTTTCAGGTTTTGGGTTTTAGGTTTTGGGTTTTGGGTTTTTGTTTTAGGGTTTAGGGTTTATGTTTTAGGCTTTATTGGTATTTTTACAGTTTAGTGAATATATTTTAGGTTTAATGGTTTATGTTTTAGGATCTAGGGATTATGGATTATTGTTTACAAAATAAGGTTTAGAGTTTAGGGTTTTTTATTTTTTGGTTCCTTGTTTTCTGGATTGTGGTTTAGGGTTTGTGGTATGCTTTTTTTGTTTGGGGTTATTTGATTTGGTTTTTCTATAAGGTTCTTAGTGTTTAATGATTACAGTTTACATTTTTCTATTCAGTGTTTAGAGGGTATTATTTATGGTTTAGGTTTTAGGGCTTAGGGTTTATGTATTTTAGTTTTTGAATAAATTATTTGAGAATTGTGTTTTGAATTAGGGTCTTTGGGGTTTGAGGAAAGGTTTTATTTATTAGGGTTTGAAGTTTACAATTTCAGGTTTAGGTAATGGGGATTGGTATCCATGGACTGGGGTTTGGTCTTTGGTTTTTGGGGTTAAGAGAATAGGGTTTCAGGATTAGATTTTAGGAATTATTGGTTGGGTTTAAGGTTTTGGGTTTTTGGCATGTGCTTTAGGGTTTAAGGTATATGTTTTAGGGTTTTGTGTTTGTTGTTTAGAGTTTTATGTTTAGGGTTTTGGGTATTGGATTGGGGTTTTGGGTTCAAGGTTCAGGTTTTAGGGTTTTTTTTCGATTTTAGGGTTTTGGTTTAGATTATAGGGTTTATGTTTGTAAGAATCATTTTCCTCATTTGGAAATATTGAAATATATTTAGATAATTATCATTGATTCACAATTAATAAAACATTAATTAAATTAGGTAATTTAGCTAATGATGTCATTGTATAACCGTAAAAAAATATTATTATGAAAAATGTTTATATATATATAACATTGTCGGACATCAGAAAAAAATTACCTCTAAAAAATTGATTCAACCTTCATTTTGGTTTAATTAAATGTAAATAATTATTTCATATATCTATATTAATAATAATCATGAAAGTATTAGGTGTGTATCTTATGTTTTGATGAGAAAACTATACCAAGAATTAATTTTAGGGTTCAGTGTTTTGGGTTTTGGTATTGGTATATGGTTTTTGGGTTTAGGGAATAGGGTTTAGGGGTTAAGGTTTGGTTTTTCTTGTTTAGGGTTTAGGGATTAGAATTAATAATTTCATATTAATATATTGTGGTTATGGTTTATGGGTTGTGATTATTTTTATGGCATGGGTATTAGGGTTAAGGATTTACATTTTGAGGTATAGGGTTTACAGTTTAGGTTTTAGGTTATAGGGTTTTTAGATTTAAGGGATTATGGTTTTGGGTTTAGTGTTAGGGTTTAGGGTTTTGGATTTAGGTTATAGGGAATAATTTTTAATGAATAGGGTTTTGGGTTTGGGTTTTGAGGATTAGGGTATATAATTTAAGGATTAAGGTAAAGAGTAAAACATATATCGTTAAGGGTTTAGGGTTAGGGTCTAAGGTTTAGGGTTAATGTTTTAGGGTTATTGTTTTTGTTTTTATGTTTTATGGATATTGGTTTTGGTGAATGGTTTATGGTTTACGGTTTTTGGTTTATCATTTTGGGTCGTATTTTTAGGGTCTAGGGATAAGGATTTTCGGTTTGGGTTTTATATTTACAATTTTTGGTTTAGGATTTAGAGTTTGTAGTTTGGTGACTTCATTTTACGGTATAGGCGTAAGGGTTTATGGTTTTGGGTTTAGGGGTTTTGGTTTTGGGTTTTTTTGTTATCGGATAATATTTTATGGATTATGGTGAAGGGTTAATAGTTTTTGGGTTTTGGGTTTTGGTTTAAGGGTTTATTTTCTACGATTTAGGGTGTATGATTTAGTGTTTTGGGGTTTTATATTTATGGATTAAAGATAGGGGTATATAGTTTATGGTTTAGGTGTTAGGATTTAGGGTTCATGATTTAGTGTTTTAGGGATGGTTTAGAGATTAAGGTTTAGGATAATGGGTTTATTTTCTTGGGTTTGGTGTTTAGGGTTTGGGTTTTATGTTTTAGGATATGAAGATATGGAATTATGGATTGGGGTTCATATTTAAAAGTTTAGTGTTTGGGGTTTGGGTTTTAGGGTTTTTAATTTAGGGTTTCAGCGTCAATGATTTATGGTATATGGATTTTTCTTAAAGTTAGTGGTTTTTTGGTAGAGGGTTTATGGTTGAGGGTTTATGGTTAAGAGATTTGGGTTTAGGGTTTAAGGTTTAGAGGTAACAGTTTAGGGCTTATGGTTTGGAGTTATGAGTTTGGGGTTTGTTGTTTAGTGTATCTATTTTTGGTTTTACATATTGTGGTTTATTTTTAGGTTTCAGTGTTTTATATTTTCGGATTAGGATTTAGTTTTTATGGATTAGGGTTTTGGGTTTAGGTTTTATATTTTAGGGTTTATTGTTTTGGGTTTTGGTTTTAGGGTTTATGGTATTTTGTTTAGGGTTTGGGGTTCATGGTTTATGGTTTAGGGTTTAGATTTTAGACTTTGGGGCGTGGGATTTTGTGCTTAGGTTTTATGTTTTTATGTTTATGTCTTTGGGATTTGGGTTGTGGGTTTAAGGTTTAAGGTTTAGGATTTATGGTTTTGGGTTTTGGTTTTAGGGTTTATGGTTTAGGGGTTATTTATTACATTTTTATGAATATGGTTTGGTGTTTAGGGTTTAGGGTTTATGATTTTGGGTTTTGGTTTTAAATTTTTTGTTTTATTGTTTACTATTTAGTGTATTGTGTTTACCTTTTACAGTTTATTTTTTATGGTATATTTCTTAGGTTTTAGGGACTGTGATTTAGGGATTATGGTTTAGGGTTTGGGGTTTTTTTCTATAGGTTTCATTGTTTACCCCTAACATTTGAGGATATATGATTTAGGATTTTGGGTTTTGTGTTTTGGGATTGGGGTTTTGGGTTAATGTTTTAGATTTTAGGGCTTATAGATTAATTTTTTGGGTTTACAATTTATGGATGATGATTTAAGGTTTTCATTTTATGGTTTCAGGTTTATGTTATAGTGTTTTGGGGTTCAGTTTAGGGTTTGATGATTAGTTTTATGAGTTTTAAGTTTAGGGTTTATGATTTATTGGTATGTTTTATGGATTATGATTTTGGTCTTTGGGTTTGGAGTTTGGGGTTTGGGGTTTTTGGTCTGGAATTTTGGGATTCGCGCTTATGGATTGGATTTTTTGGTTTTGGGGGTTGTTGATTAGGGTTTAGGGAAAAGGTTTTATGGTTTAAGGTTTAGTGTTTGTGTTTTAATGTATAGTTTTTTGGGTTTAGGGTATTGGGTTAGGAGTTTTTGGATAGGGATTTAGGGTTTAATGTTTTGAGTTTAGGGTATAGAGTTTGTTGATTAATTTATTTGGATTTAATGTTTGGGGTTTTCAATTTTAAGGCGTAGTTTATAGTGTTTTGTTTTTGGGTATTAAGGATTGTAGTTTAGCTTTTAGGTTTTACAGTTTATAATATAGGGTGTATGGTTATGATTCTAGGGATTATGGGTGAGGGATTATGTTTTTGGGTTTATATTTTATGATTTAGTATTTTGGATTAGTGTTTTTGTATTACAAATAAGGGTTTAGTGATATGGGTATTGAGATTCACGTTTTAGGTTTTCAGGATGGGTTTTGGAGTTTACAGTTTAGGGTTTAATGTTTCTGTCTAGGGGTTTTGGGTTTAGTCACTATGACAATATTCCTGTATAGTGGTGTTTTTTATCTAGATGTGGTTTAAACCACCTCAATATTGTCCTGTGAAGGTTTGCAAAAATCGATGATAAAATTGGTGTCTGTAATCAACACATGGTCGTTCCTTTCATTTTGAAGCAGTTTCAAAAAAGTATCGTAGAACACGTATTTCACAACATTTTTTTTTAATGTTTTAGTGTTTTCTTTTGTTTTACAAAAATAACTAAAATCTAGAATTGGTTTTAACTGCCACTAAATTCTGAAACATTTACTGAAACAAACCACCACTAATACTAATAAAAGCACTTCTAAGAAAAAAATTTATATTTAGTTGTGTTTTAACCACCGACCAAAAAAATACCATAATATAGTAGTGGTTTAAACCATCACGAAAAAAATACAAAATCTATCTAAAGTTTTAAATGATTCTATAACATGAATGACAAAACAAATTGCAGCTTCTACAGCCCCAAAATCTACAACAAAAATAAAACATCCTAGAGACTAGCATATCTTATAGAAAAACACATTCATTATCAAAATATGCCCCTTACATCAACCGCCCATCATCACAATAATTCCTTTCCACATCATCATTCAACATACCATACACTAGAACATATTTTAATAAGATATCCATTCCTCCTAACTAATGAAATCTATTTCACGATATCTTATCAATATTGTACTAAATATATCAATAATGATATTGTAGTTCCCAAATAATTATGAATCACTGAGAGGGGGAGGGGGTGAATCAGTGATCCCATTGTATCTATTTACTAATTGATTCTTTTCAAATCAACCTCTATGGATGGTTAAATCCTCGATCCACTCTTCTTATGTCTCAACCTTACCTAGAATGGTGCATTAGATGTAATGTCACTAAACAAAAGTATTTACAAGGTCTGTTTCAATGACCTTCTCTTTGTTGTGTTGGTTATTCTCCACAACACAGATTATCTGCTATAATTTGGTGTGTAATTACAATGGTCAATATAGAGTTCCATTGTATCTCTCCTAAGTCCCATAAGAGGTTCTTTATACTGCTTCACATTGTGTTACTAGAGTCCCATTGGCCTGCTTCAGAGTCCCACTGAAGAATTCTTCCTCCTAGATTTCACAAGAGATATTTCTCGATTCACTATGGAAGGATATTCTAATCGTCCCTCCGGAGTTTACTGAATCACACTTGTTCGTGAATGTCTTCAAGAAACTTCAACAGCCTTTGGTATGGTCTGTTGGCCATGTTCAATAATTCTGATCACTTGAGTTGATGATTCCTCAGTTCAACAATTCTCAGGCAATTCTTTCTTCTTCTGAGGATGGCCTGGCCTCACTAAATATGTGTGAAATTAGTGCACCAAACCTCTCCATGAATGGAATATTGAATCTTCACAATATCAGATCATTCTGCCTTCATGGACTCTCAATTTCTAAAAACTCAGATAGAATAATTTCTTTAATTATGTCTGGTTCTACTCTCAAAACTCACTTACTTCATTCATAGATTTCTTGGGATCCAATACTTCTTGCCTCTGGATATATCAATGATTTTTCTGCATACATGTATTCATGCATGATTTCAATCATGGGTATCTTTCTTTAGACCATGAATTGTCTCCTCTTCTACTCTCAAAATGCACATACACTTTTGATTATTTATTTACGAGTGCATGTGCGTTCATGGATGCATTCACTCATCCATTTGTTCTTCCTTATTTGAACACCTCTATGGGTAAAACACTTTGAGAACACACGCACAATGTCTTCTCTTCCTCCATTTCTCTTTATCTTTTAGTTTTGGGTCTTATCACACATACAATTCTTCCATTAATTTAGCTAGAATGTGTGTTACGTATGTTCATGTATTCCCATCATGACGCAACTCACCATCTATTCATTATCTTGTTCTCTTTCTCTCTCTTCTCATGCACATGGTTCTGAAACATTAGGTTTTATATGTGTTCTTCTTCAAACTTGAATGGGTGTAAGACATTGGATGGTTTCTCCTACTTTCTTCACATGTGCACGCACTATAATTATTCTTCTTCTTAGCCACACAACCTGAATGTGTATATCAAAGATATTGTGGGTTCTCAGATGGATAATGAAAACATGTGAGAGTTCTCACATATTCTTCATCGTACAAAACAGGTTGCACAGTTCTTCAAAAAACCATGAATGGTTCATGGCCATATCTTCATGAAGGTTCTACAAGGGTGTATTTTAACCGGTTTCTTTCATGTAGGATCACCTCTACAAGACACAGTGATGGTTTGATAAAACATGTCTCCCATCCGTGTATCACTTTGCACAAAGGGTGTGGTTTTCCATCATAAGATATTTTAATAGTTATATGCACTTGTTTAACACCTACGGGACTTTTTCTCCTTCATGTAGCATGGCTGCACAGAAACCTCTGCTCTTTCACGTAGAAAAAAAATGGCATGCTCTGTTTCTAAGAAAAAATTACACTTGAAGAGATGTGAATAGAAGAAGACTCTTCACGTATTGGGAGGATACTTTTATAGGTGAGGACCACGATCAAAACAGTGGGGTTCAAATCATTGAACGCTTCAGATATATAGCATTTTGAAATATTCAAATGCATATCAAGATATGGTTGTAAGACTCACATTCTATCTATTCAACATAAAATCCTTATTTCTTGTTGCAATCCTCACATGCATGTATTTTTGAATATGTAAAAATGTTCTCTTTGTACATCAAATGACCATTTCATCCTCAAAAACATCGTTTTCCTTGGGCTCCTTAGATTTTCGTCATTTCATTGTATGCATGAAACTTTTATTGCATGCATGATATCCTGTTTATCAGATGATCATCATGAAGGATATTTCATCATCAAAAGTTGTAGGGAGCTCAATCTTGGTGGATTGGCAGTAGAGATAGTGAGTATCATCATTGGGTGGTGCTCCATGCTGTTAGAGGTTGAATATGATGCCACAGCCATTGGATCAGCTCGAATTGATCACAGACACCCACGATTATAATGTAGAGCATGGATAAGATGAGCAACTAAGATCAGGTGCACGATCAGATGGATGGTCGAGATTTCATCTTTTCTTTTAAAAATCAATCCCTCATCGAAATGGAGACACGATACCTATTCAGTTTATCCATCAACTCTCGTCACCTTGATGCCAGATTACTCCTCTACCCCACACTGTTTCCACCCCAAACCGGTTCTTTGCAGGCGTTCTCTAGCGCCCATTCGTTCTCCTTCATGCATGCTACTAGCACCCAAGTTACACAGGTTCACCACCATATGCGCTCCTAGGGGTTTATACATGACTCATTCCCTCATTCCTCATGAGGGGATTTCCTTGAGGGCTTCCCTAATGCGTGGTTGACCCTCGGGTCCAACATGTTATTTTCGATAAAGCCCTTGACTTTACTCTATGGTTGGATTAATTTTTATCAAAGGCAGACAACAAATATACTTTGTTAAAAACAAAGTATAACAAAGATGATATGCCATCATTAAATACCAAGCTTCATTACATCTAGAATTCAAATCCACCAACCTTCTTCTATTCTTCATCTATTTTATTCGGAATTAGAGTTCAAAATATCTTCTCTAAAACAACCTCACACTTTTCTTAAGATCATTAATCCCAACCTTTTTCAATACGTTCCTTTGATCCATTCACAGATGATGCATGGACCATTTCTTCATTCCTCATGTATGTAAACCATATTTCATAGTAATCTTTTATGCATAGCCATTATCCAATTAGATGTCCTTTGATGGATCTTCATCACTTCATACACTTAATGACTTTGGATGGATCTTCATTCTTCTCATGAAATTGAGTATTTAATGGCCTTATTTCTGATGATTTAAACACGTATCACTTTGATACAAGTCTTTTGATCTTTGGATTATCTCAATAATCATTTGAATTTATTCACAGTATCCATCCATAATCATTGTGGGATATTCAATGAATTAATAACATTTCTGTAAGAATCAGTACTTCATTTATTGGAAAAACATTCATAATCACCATTACTTGCATATATTGAATACATATTGACTATTGACTCCTTATTGACAACAAATGAAACACCATGCTCTAAAATCTCCCACTTTGTATTTGGATCACAATAATCTTCCTTAATCAATGTGGGATATTCACTAAATTACTAACAGCACATTAATCATCACTACTTCAATTATTGACAACCTATTGAAAATTGACTCCTTACTGACTCCTTATTGACAAAAAACGTAACACCATTCTCTACAATCTCCCCCTTGGTATTTTTTTTCAATTATACTTAAGCACACTTTGAATGGGTCAATATGTGTTCCAATATTTTCTACCCATTATTGGCAACCAAATGCAACAGTTTAGTGGGGTCTTCTTAAAAAACATGTTCTACTCCCATTGAATAATATCTTCATAAGTATTTTCTGGAGCGGGATGATGACACATTATTTACGTAGAAAAGATCCTTTATTAAGTAAAATCTAAGTCTATGTGGGCTAACCTGGTGTACAAAACTAGATATATATAACCAAGGATTTCAATGTTGTCCAAAAAAACCATACTTGTGAAATAATTCTCATTATGTATCAAATCATATCTAAGGGGTTGGAAATAGTCATATTTACCAATGAAATGCTAAATCATGCACATACTTCACCAATTATATTAAAAAGTTCAAGTCCAAATATAAATCTCCCTCTTTTATCCCATCTTTACAACAATAAACCACTCCCCCTTAATTGACATGATAACTACAATTAAGAGAAAAGGATAAAAGTGTGATTGGAACTCCTCAACTTAAACTTCCTAATATGATATGAATATCAAGGTTTTTTCTTGATATAATCCTAGATATAATATCCTTTATGTTTTCTCCCCCTCAAGGGGTGAACTCCCTTTTAATTACCATGCTGAAGAATATCATCCAAAAATCATGAAGCTGTGCATGTTGATAATATTCCACTGTGGATCACATCCAGTAATTATCAAATCACGAATAATGAATCCAACATGTAGTTCACCACTTTTCTCATCCAATTTTCATCTTGATGATAAACTTCACCTTTAATTTCCTTATATGTATGAATATGCATATAACAATAATATAATGGAATAATATGGAAGACTTGTGAGCTTCTTAATAGAAGCACTGAGTCTGAGAATTTTCTCCCAACCCATGAACTCCATTCATTAATGCTCTAAAGTGTCTGGTACTCTTCATTCTAATGTCTCCTCTACTTTTGGAATTTTTATTTTGTATTTTCAGTAGGGATTTATTACTTCCATTCACCTTCAACTTGTGTGGAATGTTTTTTTCACATTTATTAGTAGTGAAGTTGAGTTTACTAGTTCATGTTGTTCAATTTTCTCTATTTGTACTGGTAAAATAGTAAAAAATTTGTTTTCATGATTTCCATCCTTCATGAACCTTCCACATTGTAGTTGTGATACATTTTTGTTTTCATGTGCTGATAACCTCTCTGGTAATTCTAATTTTATTTCTTGTGGACTGACCTATTTCCCTTTTGCCTTTGATTTATCTAGTACTTCACCATATTCTCTTTACAGTTCTCTAGACATTTGAAATTGATTAGGCCAGATAAATAAACACTCCTTAACATTTTCTAATTTGGATATTCCTCATGGATTCTTCACTATCTTTATGTTACCTTTATTAGGAAACTTATTATGATTATCTTTAGGAATGTCTTCAGTCAATCTCATCATCATCTAGATTGATTGTAATTTTAGTTTCAGATTGCATCCATTAATTTTGATGGCTTTTTTCTGTGATCCATGGTATGAACATTATTTCCAGAGTAGAAGCATCTTTTCTTAGTGGATGTTAAATTCTTGGAATTAGGTTCTAACTTCTTTTTAGGAATAATTACTTTCATTGTTTTCTTGACTTCACTATTTTTCATATTCCTAGTGGAAGACTTTTGAACTCTTTTTCCTTTATCTTGCCTTTGTAGTGGTCTAGGTTTCTTATCAAAATTTGCATGATGCATGGTGGAACTAAACTAGAATTCATGATTATTATGACCACTTCTATTGCACTCATCACAGAAGTCTTCTAGATATTCAAATATGTTCTTAGTAGGTAGAATCATTTTCATCTAGTCATTATTCTGTAGCATTTTAGGTTGCTTTATTTCATCACATCTACTTTCCCTGAATATATTCCTTCCACAATTTTCATATGCGGACATATTATGCCCGATATCATTGGACTGATGCCCAAAATTTCAACAATACCAATAATATCCAACAAATCTTCTTCTTTTAATTTTAGTATCAGTTTGTTAAGATTTAGTTCTTTTTTTGATTTGGGAAATATCTTTCTTTCATTAGATCATCCATTTGGGAGTTTCAATTATTAATCATTCTTTTATCCACCCTTGATGTTTTGATGGATGTATTTACATTTTTATCAATCAACATCTTCCCAACTTTCAGCTTTGAACTTGTAGTTGCAGATGAAACTGCATTATTAGAAAAACAAATAACTGGGTTATGGGATATCTTCTTCTTAGATGAAGTTTCCATTGGAATAGAGAATGATCTAATGATACTTTTGGAATCATATTCCCTAATGCAATCTTTAGTGGAAACATCTCTTCTTTCAGTTGTTTTGGAAGTTTCATATTTGAGTGATTGTTGACTCTTCAACTTCACCTCCAGCTCTAAACACTTCATGTTGAGGGATTTCTTCTTATCCGTAATAGATTACATATTTCTTTCCAAATTCTCATTCATCTATATAATTTGTTCTTCATATATATTTTTTAATTGCTGTAAAGATATTTCATGATATTTTACCTTGTTAGCTCTATCATCAAGTTGAATTTTTTTTACAACCACATAGATTTTTTGATAATTTTCAAATTCATGGAATGCTTCTACAAATACCATTTCAAAGAATTATTTCTCACAAATACATCCCTGCAATTATTCAGTGACTTGAGCATGTATTTCATTGCAAAGAGAAATTTTTAGTTCCTTTGCCTTCACTAGTTTAGTGAGAGTATTGGATATTCCAATCCTTTTAGAGAATGATTATTTCATGGCATTAGCATCTTCATCCAGCTCTATATTTTCTTTATAAAGAGAACTAATTCTAGGAGCAATGTGTCTTTCCACTTTTCTGGGAACATTATTCAGATGATCTTTGAGTGTAGTCTGAAGATCAATAATTTATCTACCGTCATCACAGCTTGAGCAGGATTTATCAGAATAGTCAAAATAATAAAAGGAATTATTACATGTTGTACCTTTGAGATTACCTTTAGTAGAAGGTGTATCCCCATTAGTAGTAAGCTTCTTCTTCATCTTCCTTGAATATTTCTTCGTTCTGTTATTATGAGTCTTGGCAGATATATCCATTTGAAATTGTTCACTCATCTCCACAAATCTTCACTTCATAGAATCCCTTAGAACTTTTAGAGGTAACTTTTCCACTAATACCAATTGATGTGTCCAAATCAGTGTGAATCACGAAGAGGGGGACGGGGTGAATTAGTGATCCCTTTTTTATATTTTTACAAATTTATTATTTTCAATTAAGACTATATGGTTGTTTAAACCCTCGATCCACTCTTCATGTATCTCTTAGCATTACCTCGAATGGTGTAGTAAATATGAAGGCACTGAACACAAGTAATTAAATGGTTTGGTTCAAATACATACTCATTGATGTATTGGTTATTCTCACTAACATAGATTCTATACTATAATTCCGTGGGTAATTAAAATAGTCGATATAGATTCCCACAATATCATTCCTGATTCCCATAGGATGTTCTTTATACTGCTTTACACAGTGTTACCAGAGTCCCAATGGCCTGCTTTAGAGTCCCATTGAAGACTTCTTCCTCCTGGATTTCAAATGAGATGTTTCTCGATTAACATTGTATGGATCTTCTGATCTTCACTCATGAGCCTTCATAATCACACTTACTCGTGAATCCCTTCATGAATCTTCAATAGTATGTGTTAAGGTCTGTTGTCCTTGCTCAATAATTCTGACCACATGAGTTGATCATTTCGTAGTTCAACAATTCAAATACAGTTCATTATTCTTCTGATGAACACCTGGAATCACTGATATGTGTGCATGTAGTGCAGACAACCTCTTCAAGAATGCATGAATGATTCTTCATAATATCAACTTATTCTTCCTTCTTGGACTCTGAATTACTGAAAAATCATATAGAATAATACCTTTAATTATGTCTGGTTCCAGTATCAAAATTCACATACTTGATGCGTGGATTTCATGGGATCCAATACGTCTTGTATCTAGATATCTCAATTATTTTCTCACGTCCATGTGTTCATGCCTGATTGCATGCATGGGTCTCTTTCTTTTGAATATGCATTGTCTTCACTTCTTTTCTCAATATGCACATACACTTTTTATTTTTTCATTACGTGCGCATGTGCATGAATGGATTCATACACTCTTATTTTCTTAATCCTTTAGTGAATACCACTACGGTTGAAACACATTGATCATAGAAACTAACAATCTATTATCTTTCCCCTTCTCTCTTTATCTTCTTCTTTTGGGTCTTAGAACACATAAACACGTTTTCTCTTAATTTAGCTTCAGTGTGTGTTATGTATGTCCTTGTATTCCCATCTTGGTGTAACTCACTATCTCTTGTTTATCTTGTTCTATATATCTATCTTCTCCTGCACAAGGTTTGGGTGACTTTATGTTTTATTTGTTTTCTTTTTCAAACCTGAATTGGTGTATGCCTTTGATTTTTTCTCCTCCTTTATTCACAAGCGCACACATTTCCCATCTTCTTCTTCTTTCCCACACAACCCAAATTACTATATCAAGGATATATGTGGGTTCTCAGATGGATCATGAAAATAGGTGAGAGTTCACACCTCTTCTTCTTCGTGCTAAACAAGAAGCACAATTATTCTTCACATAACCAAGAATGGTTTGTGGCCCTGTCTTCAAGAAGGTGCAACAAGGGATCATGTGCACTGGTTTCATGCCTATGAGATCACCAGCATAAGAAAAATAGATGGTTTGAGAAAACATGTTTCCCTTGTATGGATCTCTTTGAACAGAGGATGTAGTTTTCTTCCATGAGATAGTTCAAGAGTGATATGCACTTGTTGACTTCCTATGGGACTTACTCTCCTTCGCGTATCAAGGATACTTGGAAACCTCTTCCCTTTCTCATAGTAAAAAAATATGGAGTGATCTGTTTCAGATAAACACGAACACCTGAAGAGATGTGAATGGAAGCAGCCCCTTCACGGATCAGGCTCCTCCACTTATAGGCAAGGAGCATGTTCAAAATAGCAGGGTTCAAATCATTGAACACCCGATATATATGGCGAATTTAAATATTCAAATGCAGATAATGATATGGTCGTAAGTCTTAGATTCATTCTTTTCAATGTAATCTCTTTATTTCTAGGTGCAATCTTCACCTGCAGGCATTTACGAATGCATGAAAATCATCTCTTTGTACATCGAACGGCTAGTTCATCCTCAGAAACTTTGTTTGCCTCAGGCTCCTTCAATTATCATTATTTCATTGCATGATTGAATCTTTTAATGAATTAATCATATTTTCTTGCTCAGATGAAAAAAATTCATGATATTTCATCATTAAAAGTGTTCGGGAGATCGATCTCGGTGGATCAACACTGGCGATAGTGAGTTGCGGCGTTCAGTGGTGCTCCATGCAGTCGGAGGTTGAAGATGACAACAAAACTGTTGGATCATCTCAAATTGATCACGGAAGACCACGATTATAACAAGGAGAATGAATGAGTTGAGTGGTTATGATCAAGTGCGGGATCAGATGGATGGTTTAGATTGCATCCGTTGTTTTACAAAGGTATCCCATCTCGAAATGTAGACATGAGATCTGTTTGGTTTATCAATCAACTCCTGCCACCATGATGCCAGATTACTCTTCTCCCCCATCTGGTGCCTCCAAACACCATTTCTTCATGGGCGTGCTCTAACACCCACTCTGCCTCCTATGGACATTCTCCTTACTCCCATGTTGCATGGGTTCAACACCATGTGTGCTCCCGCGGGCTAATACACGGCCCACACTCTCCTGCCTCATACGAGGCTGATATTTAAGGCTTCTCCCTAGCATAGTTGACCATTGGGTCCAACATGTGCCTGTGGATGAGGCCCTCAGATATGCTCCATGGTCAGAATATTTTTTAGAAAAGGCATGTAAAATTCTACATTGTTAAAAACAAAGTATAACATAGATGATATGACATATTTAAATACCATGCTTCATTATCTCTTGAAATCAAAACCCCCAACCTTCTTCTATTCCTTTTCTATTTTATTTGGAATGAGAATTCCAAATATCTTCTCCCAAACATCATCACTCTTTTCATAAGATCATGAATACCAATGTTCTTCAATTAGTTCCTTTGATCCAATCATGTATCATGTATTGATCATTTCTTCATTCCCTATGCATTTAAAGTATAATGCATGGTAATTATTGACTCACAACCTTCATCCAATTATAATTCATTGGATGGATCTTCAACAATTCAGCCACATAGTGACTATGGATGGATGTTCTTTCTCCTCATGTAATTGAGTATTACATGGTCTTATTTATGATGGTGTAAACATGTATCACTTTGGTACAAGAATTTGGAACTTTTGATCAACTCAAAAATCGTCAATATTTGTTAAAAAGCATCTTTTATAATCCATGTGGGATCTTCACAGAATTACTAACTTCAATTTAAGAACTATTACTTCAATTATTGGCACAACTTTTATAATCACCTTTTCATGCACATATTGACGACCTATTGAAAAATGACTCCTTATTGAATCTTTATTGACAAAAAATGTAACACTGTTCTCTATATATATATATATTTATAAATAATAACACGTATATTAAACTTATTATAATAAATCTATAGCCATAATAACCAAACATGTAGTTTAAGTGAATAAAATCATTAAGGAGGTATGAAAATACATAACCATCAAGGAAATTATCATCAATCCAACATTGTATTATACCATTATTAATGTATACATTTCATTTGGGCACTCATAAAATATTTATATTCAATTTATCATATTTTTAATGAATTAAAATACTTGTATCACATTTATTAACATAAAATTTTGTTTTTGAATTCATCAAATAATTACCATAGATTTACATCCGGATTCACTTATATACATCATAATTATATTGAAAACATATTGTGCAAAATAAATCACATATAAAATTAATATAATGTTGTAAAATCATTAAAACAACATTCTTATAATGGAATAAATATAATTTAATATATTTTAGCATACATTCATAATAAAAATAATTTAATATAATTCAAGAATTATATTTAATCAAATGACAAGATATTGAAATTGTACATTGATTTAACTTTATTATAAAACTGTAGGATAGAATTAACACATGATATAACATAAGATTCATTATAATTAAAATCTTACTTCTAGGACATTTCTTTTTTTTAATATTATATTTTATAAGTAATAAATTACCAATAAAATTTTTGGTTGAAAATAATTTTTGGAAATGTATTTTATGTACATGTAAATAATGATCTTATAACGTGATTTTCTATTAACACAGCATTAAAGAATCATATTAACAAACTATTCAAAATAATCTAGTTAAATAAATACATTTAATTTCTAATATGCTATTTTGAATTTATAGGTTAGTTAATTAACACACATTAAACATAAATTATAAATCAAAATAAGTAATTTTATATAAATAAGATAAATTAACATATTATGTTAGGAATTATTAATAAAATAAATTTATTATAACATAAATAAAATATTTGTAATGTATCAATAATTATCAAGAAAATATTATAATAAAGAATACACTATAACTATATTTGTTACCATAACAAACACACTAAAAACACAATTTAAAATTTTAACTAAAATATAATCTTATGATAATGATGAATGCACTTTTCTTAAAATTTTTCC
This sequence comes from Viscum album, assembly GCA_963277665.1. NCBI lineage: Eukaryota > Viridiplantae > Streptophyta > Magnoliopsida > Santalales > Viscaceae > Viscum > Viscum album. The sequence continues at coordinate 855,377,366 of OY728164.1, forward strand.
TTGAAATTAGTTTTTTTATATACACATGATTTGTCTGTTGTGATAGTCTATCCATTAAATCATATATGGCCACCTAATACATGGTTCCTTGCTAGTAAGGTACCATTAAAAACCAGTGGGAAACAGTGGAATATAATCATCTGATCAATCTATATGTAAAATAGAGAAAAGAAACTAAAAATAATATATGATCATAGAGAAATTTCAATCTCCATTTCCAGTTGAAACACAGCATATAGAGACAGGGTTATACAACACATACATATGACACCTGTTCTCTCAATCCTATCTGAAATATAATAAAAATATAAAAAATAACCATATTGGACATACAAATACATGAAAAAATGGTCACCATTAATAATTCCCCAAGGACGAACTCTGCTCGACACCCTCTCCATCCCCATCTCTATATCCTAAAACTGGAACCCCTAAGACAGTTATATTGAAAATTAGACAATGTTGTATAATTATATTTAAAAAATAAATAAAAGATAGGGAACTAAATGATTTTGAAGTTTTTTGATTTACCTTCTCACCAGTAGTCATTATTTGCAATCCCCATTTTCCTACAAAAGACCTCATATGGTAATGGTCCCAAACCTATACCATGCACTCGATGAGGATGATCCTTCCTAAGGACTTTACCAATAGGGTCACTTTGGGAGAATGAGTAGGACTGTGTGGGATTAACAAACCATAGTTCCTTAATTTTTACCTATAAATCAATTATCATTCATACTAGTAGCAATATATATTAACATAGTGAAAACTGGTAATAATATATTATAATGAAAAATTAACTCATACCCCAACTTATTTGGCAGACTCATTAATAAAACTCTCTTAATATTGTTTATAAACATTCAACCACACTTCTATTTGAGAGTCTTGGTAGCCTATACTCTGTGACTGCATTAAGAAAATATAAATCAACAATTTAATACATTAAATAGAAAACATTATCCAATAAATATTTAAACTAATGAAAATATTACTAGATTCGATAACCTTAGAGAAAAACTCTTTGACCCCGTAGTGTGAGTATAATGCTTCATCCTTGGCATTATTGTAATTTAATCAAATAAAATTATTTTCATAACATATAGTTTGAAAAATTTATGCCGAAAAAAATAATAATGATAAAAAATGCACAATACTAACAAACTAAATATACATAACAATGATAATGAATGACTACAAAAATGACATAAGTGGTTGATAAATGAATACATAATTTTACATAAAATAATTTTATTCTTCTATCATGTCAGTTTCCGGCTCCATCATTACTTCATCTACATCATCCACTATTGAAAGAATAATATTTTCAATATCATGATAGAAAAATAATTCTTCTTCTTACTGTTTGTTGGATTCAATGTCACAGGTCAAATCTTATAGTTCATCACCCATATCAATCATGTAACTTTGTTTTACATGGGCAACTACACTACATCATTCGTACAAAACATCTTTCACATAATATACCATTTTCGCTTGCAATGATAGGACATATGAATCATGTTGTTCATAGTCACCAACATCCATCAATCGAGTGATGTTCATAGATGTAAATTGAAACGAATATCTTTTAACACCCCTGATAATATCCACCCAATTGAATTATAAAAAAACAACTGAAAAAAGTTCATGGTAGTTTAGTTTGATAATAACAGTCAACATTCTATAGTATTCCACTTCAGAAAATAAAAATATGCCACTATTTTATGTTTTCAAATCCACATACTGATTGACTGTACGAAATCTATATCCATTCACATTGTATGTGTCGAACATTCTAGCTAGTTTTAGAGGACCTCATGCAAGAAATTTAAAATATTCTGAAAAATATGCTCGTGTATCAGTAATCATGATATGAAAAAATTAAAATAAAATATTAGATTTAAAAAATATATATTTCAACCTAATATCCATTTTGATTGAAATATTTATGAACAGACATGTCATGCACACCATTCTACATGCTCTTTATTAACAACTTTTGTTATATCTTTCTCATTTCATTTTAATCCTATCATTCTTCACATATTTGTATACTAAAAACTTCAATAAATGGATCCACAATTTCACTATTTAGCATCACATGTGTATATAATTGTAATAATTCCATTTATGTCAATGTAACATTTTAGCTCCTCCTAACTGATCAGCCAATAACTGGAATGATTCTTAATTTCTTATGTATTTTAGACTGAGTTGATGTTTCCTCAACACGTCCAACTTGGTTGAAGCTTTTGTCAATGTCATCCATGTATCAAGAAAATAAGGTAACACAGTCTACTTCCAAATAGACTTCATAAATAGATTATTTTGGTTGAGCTGTATTTTCCACATAAGATTTCAAATGCGAATGATATCTTTGAAATAAAATAAAATAAAAATAATTATGTATTTAATGAAGTGCTAATAATTGTTTACTGAAATGAAATATATATAAATAATGTACCTCTCAATTGTATACAACCATCGATAATGTATGAGACCTCCTAATTTATTTTTCTGTACCAAATGCACAGTTAAATGCATCATTACAATAAAAAACGTCAGAAGAAATATCATCTCCATTGCACAATGTGTCAATAGAAATATCTCTTGAAGGTTGTCAAGCTAAAATGGATGTAGAGTTTTCTAACATAATTTTCTGTAAAATGTGCAGAATTAGATTACAACATGAGTAACATTTTTTGTTAATAATGTACGCATTTCCAATGGAAGTAACTGATGTAACAAAATATGTGAATTATAAATTTTCAGTCCATGTAACCTTTAATGCATTAAGTCAACACACCTTGAGATATTACTTGAGTACCGATCATATACCTTCACATTTTTTAAAATTCAATGGAATGTATCATTATCCATATTTTTTATTGAAAAAAGTGTAGAATCATGCCTTCTATTAACATCTTTCCAGATATCACACTTTATGTTCTTTTCTTGTTTGACTTTCCGAGAATTGAGATGTTCTTTTGACATTCCATGATCATTATGCAATGTGAAGATAAAATTGTCACAAAAATTCTTATCAATATTCATCACATCAATATTACGCTATAGAAAATAAAATTCCCAATACATAAATTTAAATAATATACTTTGTTTCTTCCATTTGTAGCATGTTTATTTCACTTGATGATGCACTTCGAACTCGTTTCCCACTATCATTCAAATGAATCACCGTACCAAATTTTGGTTCAACATTTTCAAGTTGTTTAAATATTTCATAACTTGTTAGGAACATCATAGGTGGTCTACGATCAATAAAACCATCAAATTTTAAGTTGTTCATCCAAAATCAATGATATGAGTCGATAAATATTCGATGACACAAGAAGAAACATTTTCTATTCTGATGTAGCCGTTTGTGCTCAAAATCAAAGTTACAAATAGGATAATCTAAACCTGTTCACATGTTCTAACTTGATAAATTCCCAATTCTAGGGAAGTCACTATTGGTCCATATTAGAAAAAATTGTATTTTGAACATTGTTCTAAAAGATGCATCATATGTCTCAACATTGTTACTCCATAACTCCTATAATTATTCAATTAAAGGCTGAAATTATAAATCAATATCATTTCTAGGAATTTTTTTCTAGGAATAATTATTGAAATAATAAAATAAATTTATTTCATACAAATCCACTGAGGCAGATTGTAAGGTATAAAAACAACAGGACAAATGCTAAAAATGGTACTCAAATTTAGAAATTGGTTGAATCCATCGGTAGCCAATCCCAACCAAACAATCCTATAATTATATGAGAAATATGGATGTAATGAATTAAATGTCTTCCATGATTTTTAATCCCTTGGATTTTTCATTAAACCATCATTTTTATTATCTACAAAATTTCACTCATGTGTTCGGAGATTTTCAATGACATGAATATATATACAATAAAGTCTTTAAAGGATTGTAATTATAACCCATTTTCAGTGTGTTACTTTTCTTTTTATTCATGTTAGTATATTGATTTAGGCTTCCAACATCACCCATAGACATCCATATAGAAGAATAATTTTTTTTGCAATCTGGTCTGCTTGAATTCTCTCCCCAATAAAGCATACAATCATTAGGACATTCATGTATTTTTTTGATAACTCATACCATGCTTGTTAACAACTTTTTTCATATCATAAATTGAATCAATGATTTTTTTCATCATGAAATTCATCACACAACAACTCCAATATCATGGACATCTCATTATTTCTAATTCCACAAAGGCTTTTGATACGGGACAACTTCAATATAAAATAATGTTTTGAATACCTCAAACATCCACTATACTAATCTTTATTTCCATCATCAAATAAAACCATGAAACACATTTGTCTTCTTAGTGATGTTTTCTCTTACATTAGTCTCCACAGAATCAAGAAGAGGATCCAATGATATGTTACAATATTTATCTGGTTATCCTAAAGTCTCAACAACGTCACTTGTCACATTCCTATTTATAGCACCCTCAATTGGATGTTCTGATATGTTTTGATGTTGATGTTGGTGTCTTTCAATGACGAATGCATCATTTATAAGGTTTTTCATTTCATTTTCCATTTTCAACGAATTTGGGAGCTCATTTTGATGATTAACATCAGTGATCACCCTTTCATTAATGTTCTATTCTCTACTCCATATCAAACACAAATAATGAGTAAGGAATTATATAAATATAATGTGTTCATGAACATCATCAATCTTCAACCGTCTTCTAAATTTACATTTCAATTATGGAAATCTTATTCTACCATCAAAAGAACTTTTGGAAATTGAAAAATCTAAAAAATCATCCAAACCCTTATAAAACTGAGGTGTGTTCCTTAGTAATGTGATCCAGCTTTTATCCATATATATCAAAATCTTCATACACATTTTGAATAAAAATTAAAACACATAACTCTTACTAAATAGGAAAAGAGATTCATATATATGAGATCAAAAAATATGAATATGTTAAATAACTATACACTACATTTTAAATGTATATATAACCATATGTGAAATAATAATTATAGAAGCTTTTGAAAAATAGTATAACCATTTTCACTATTTGAATATGTCAATGGTGAAACTGGTTTAGGGTAGTGAACATTGAACCTTCTTTAATTGATATAAAACAAGGAAATAAAGGTTAAGTAGAAATGACTAGAAAAATTAGTGTAATGCAATCATGAAGTTAATAATGTATTTCTTATTCTTTATTCACTTATTTCCCCACCATCAATTTATAGAAAAAACAAAAATAGATAAAATTATTTAAAAATCCATTGAATCTTTTACACATGCATGTTTCCAAATTCATTATCACACATTTAAAACCCAAAAGTTGGAAATTAAAATAAAACCATATTATTTTTTGAAGTATCATGCTCAAATTCAAAAATACTTAATGTATTTCATTCCTAGTATCATTTTCCAGTAACATAGGATTTTTACAATTAAAACAGATGATAGATTCCACTAATTCACTAAATAGGTACATTTTATACATACATCCCACGTATGGGTAAAATAAATTTTTCTCAGGATTCATATCGGTACCTAATAATATTTATAATTTTCGTTAAGGTAACCATTAAAATATATAGCTCGCATAAGAATAATATTCATTTTACACATGATTTATCTTGGTAAATTATAATTCTATGTAAGGTTAAGAACAAATTATAAGAATCGCATAAGGGTAACTAGTAATGTTGTGTAATTGTAAGATTTTAATTAAACTTGTAAAGGGACTAAGAAGTTACATAATGGCAATAAGCATTTTATAAAGAACATGTAAAGGAAATACATAAATTCCATAAACTATTTAATGGTTTCTAGTTCACTACAGAAGAGTAACACTCAATATTTCCTTGCATACGAAGGGTATCATTGCACTTACATAGAGGTAAGAAAAAATTGTGTATAGGTAAAAAAACTTATGTAAAGGTAATAATCACTTCCATAAAAGTAATAAACACAAGTGTTAATGTAATTAGAGCTTACATAAGGGTAAAAACAAGAACACAAAGCATGCATAAGGGTACACATATGTGAATGTAACACACAATTTATAAATACCATGTAATGTTAAGAAAAACAGTTATGTAAGGAATATAGAAATACAATATAAATAAGAAAGATTCCATAATGATGAAATCATGTGAAATGATATAGTATAGTAGTAGATAAAACTCCCCTAAATCACTATGTAATCATATAATACAATATAAACAATAAATCTTCTATAATGAAGAAATCGGGGGAAATTATGTAATATAGAAGTAGATAAAACTCCCCTAAATCACTAAGTAACCATATAAATGAATTTGTCATGGAATCTATCATAAAAATACAAATGTGATAAGTAGTTAATCGTATATGTGAAAAACCACATGAAATATCTGTCTATTGGCATATGCTACATGTATAACTGATAACCATGTTTCCCACAAAAGACTCATGATGAACCCCCCCCCCCTCCACATAGACCATGATTCTATAATGACTGGTATGAGAATAGATGCATAGGAATTGACTAGGGAAATAAGTTATTTCATCCAATTTGTATTTGAATTCCGATGACCAATAGTGGAACTGAGGCATTGTGAAAATGAGACATGTTCAACACATTAGGAATAACCATAATGATACTCAACCCTAATACCCAATTATGTAGTACCCCATACATACATAACATACACCCAAGTCATAAGAATCACATTCTCGTGTATTTTTAGAAACAAACATCACATATTTATCACAAACCCACACAAGTGGTAAATGATAAAAGGGTAATCAAGTGTTTCATTCCACATACACCACTTAAAACCAATGTTCAAAATTTTATTTTGACACCAAAACATGTCTTTCAATGAAGAAATATTCCTTTTTCATAAAATAATTTCCAAACACAATATAGAAAATTATTTAAAACACAAAATCATTTAAAACATTTCAATATCACACTTACACAATCATTCTTATCTTTGAAAAAAAATCATGTCCAATGACTTTCATTTACCTTAAAAGCCACCTGAACCCAACTTGAAATGTTTTAATTGGTCCACAAAAATCAACAATTTATTTTAGAATCATTAAAATATATACTTCAACAAATATGTTTCTCTTTGAATGTCAGAACAAGGAAAAAGGGAACACCACATCCATCAAACCTTTTAAAAAAGCCAACAATACATTTTAGAAGTTTTAAACCATTTACACATTTAAAATGCCAAATTTAAATACATTAAAACAACTTTTTTAATCATTCAGAGGTCAAAACCTCAATTATAAATCAAATTATTTTTAAAACCATGTTCTCACACATTCAAAATAATAAGGATGTCAAAACCCATTTCTAAACATGATAACCATTTCAAAAATTAATACGAGATTTCATAAGATAATTCTCATAATAAAAAATTAAATTTCAAAAATGAAAACATGATATTCATGTGAAAAACCCATTTATACCAACCTCAAAACACCCAGAAAAATTATAAAAAACCAATGGTGTATCAAAAAAATTTGTAATTTCATAAAAATAGAATTTAGAAAGGTAACACATGCTTATACTTCTAAAATTAATCATATATTATACAATATATTGCATTGTTAGATCACTATTCTTATATTTATTATACATTATTTGATAAAAATATATTATACAAGATATATTTGTGTTATATCTTCATTATTCTATTTATAATAATAACATGTTTTGTTATTTCATTCAGTATCTGGTATCATCTCCCTTTCACAATATCTCTATTGAGAATCCTAATATATCACAAATCCAAACATTCTTTTTCATCATTAGATTTGTAATTATTGTTTAAATTAAAAAAAACAACTTATTTCAACTTAATTCTAACTACCCATACATTATTTGAACCATTGAATCATAATATAACAAAAAAAATTAACCATAAAGGGAAAATTGATATCTAAATAGTTCCACATCTGCAATTCATGTTCAAACAATTATGAAGCCACATATTGTAGTATGGAACCATGCATCACTGTAAGATTTTGTGCGTAAAAAAAATATACATCTATATACTTTCATATTTGTGTAGTGTAATGTTCATTATGATATGGAGATAAAAAAATTATCACTCATTAAAATTTTCCACATAATATTACAAGAGAAATAACCAATTATGTTTAGAAAACTATTATCAGAATCAACTATATTGTGAACAACCTTACCTAAAAAGAGTTCCCCAATATTCCAGAGACACCAAATATATAATTTGATCCTATTCTGAAGCAACCTCTATTTTTCCAAAACATCATTTATAGAATTTTCATATCTTTCATGATGTATATATAAAGAATACTCTAGTAATAAAAAATACAACATCATGAAATTAACACATAATATTTTTTCTAAGGGTTGAACCAACTCCATTACCCATTAGAAAAGTATCTAAAACAATATGAGGGTAGTGAAATTATATTTTTACTCTTATCAACCATCCTTAATCACCCTTACCTCATTGAGGGTCAGATTGACGACGATGAGCGGTGAGGGATGTGATCAGTGGAAAGGGATGGGATCGACGAAGATGACGGTCAGACTGGACGTGATGAACGGTGAGTTTCAGGATCAACATATAGGAAGTGATCGATAGCAATAGATGTGATCAGTGGCGAGGAGGGCTCATAGGGCTTTTGGGGTTCAACAGTTCTTATGGATTTGGGGGGGTTTGGGGTGAAGTGTCGAGTGGTCGGGGGAGATGTGTCAATTTTGTAAAAAAATAAAAAAATTTAGCAGTGGTTTTTAATAAACCAACACTAAATTATCTTAAAAAATTTAGCAGCGGTTTCAAAAAGGGTTTTGTGTTTAGGGATTACAGTTTACAATTTTGGGTTAGTATTTATGCTATAAGGTTTAGAGTTTATTATTTCAGGTGTATGTCTAGGGTTTAAGTTATGTTTTTTATGATTTATTGTTTACGTTTTAAGGCTTAGGGTTTGAGATTTAGGGTTTACATTTTAGGGTAAGGGTTTTGGATTTATGGTTTTATGTTAAGGGCTTACGGTTTATGGTTTTATGTTTAGGTTTTACGGTTTAGTGTTTAGGTTTTCAGTTTTATCATTTATAGTTAATCATTTTGGGTTTAGTTTTTATGGATTAGGGTTTATGGTTTCAGATTTAGGGTATAATGATTAGTGTTTACAGTTTATGGTTTAGGGTATTCAGTATTACGGATTTAGGGTTTAGGTTTTAGGGTTAAGGGTTCAAGTTTTATGGTTTTGGGTTTTCGGTTTAGATTTTAGGATTTAGGTTTTATCATGTAGGGTTTTGGGGTTGAGATTTATTTTTTATGGTTTACAGTTTAGAGTTTAGGGGTTAGTTATTTGGGTATGGGGATATGGTTTATGGATTAGGTTATGTGGTACTTTTTTTATTTTTAGATCTCATCTTAGGTTTTCATGTTTATTTTGTATGGTTTTCGTTTTATTATTTAGGGTCCAGGGTTGAGGTTTTATGTTTTAGGGTTTTGGATTTGGGGTGTAGAGTTTAGGTTTTAAAATTTTATGATTTTAGGGATAGGGTTCCTGGTTTAAGAATTTATGGTTTTGGATTTTGGTTTAATGGTTTATCTTTTAGGTTTATGTGTTTTGGGCATAAGGTTTTTTATTAGGTATTAGGTTTTAGGGTTTGGTGATAAGGGTTTATTTTTAACAATTTAGTGTTTTGGTTTTTTGGGTTTCGGTTTTATGGTCTTAGAGTTTAGGGTTTATGGTTTGGAATATGGTTATGATCCAAGGTTTATGTTTTTGGTTTTAGGGTTTATATTTTAAGGATTACATTTTAGGATTTAGGGTTAGTGGTTTTGAGTTTAGGTTTTTGGGTTTAGGGATTTAGGTTTGGTTTTTCGGGTTCTTGTTTTGAGGTTTAATGTTCATTGTATAGGTTTTAATGTTTAGGGTTCATCTTTTAATTTCTAGGGTTTATGGTTTATGAAATATTTTTAGGTTTTTTTATTTTTATTTTTTATTATTTAGGTTTCTGGGTTTTCGAATTTATTGTTAAGTGTTTAAGATTTGGGTTTTTGGGTTTAGGGTCTTTGGTTTGGGATTTAATGTTTAGGTTATTTCATTTTGGATTTATGGTTTAGGTTTTACAGTGTTGGGATTAGGTATAATGCTTTATGATTTTGGTTTTTGGGTTTTGGGATTTGATATTTATGTTTTGGGTTTTGGGTTTTGGGTTTAAAATTTAGGGTTTAGGGTTTGTGGTTTAGGATTTATGGTTTGGTGTTAGGGTTTATGATTTAGGTTAAATATTTTGTTTTTAGTGTTTATAGTTGGGGGATTGGGGTTAGGTTTTATGGAATATATTTTATAGTTATGGGTTTAGAATTTAGGTACTACTCTTTAGGGTTTAGGTTTTTGGGTTATGTGTTTAGTATTTAGAGAATCATTTTTTGGCTTTATATTTTTAGTTTAGTGGTTAGGGATTAGGGTTTAAGATTTAGAGTGTACGTTTTTCGGTTGAGGGATTATGGTTTAAGGATTAGGGTTTATGTTTTATAGTTTAGGGTTTAAATTTTATGGTTTAGGGTTAAGGAATTATATTTTAGGGTTTATATTTTTTTGGTATAGGGTTAAGGGGTTAGGGATCATTTTTAAGAGTTTATTTTTTGGAGTGTTTTATTGTTAATTTATGGTTTAGGTTTTAGAGTTAAAGTTTTTGTGTGTGGGGTTTGGGGTATTGTGTTTAGGACATGTGGTTTTGGGTTCATGATGTAGGGTTTTTGGAATCATTACTTGGTTTAGAGGATTATTTTTTAGGTTTTTTTGATTTAGGGTTTAGGTATTGAGGTATTGGAGTTTGAGGTTTAGGGTGATGATTAAGATTTTAGGAATTTACACCTCAAGATTTATGTATTAGGGATTTAGAGTCTGATGATTATGGTTTATTATTTAGGGTTTATGGTAATGGGTTCAGGTTTTAGGTTTCATGGTTTAGGTTATAATACATGAGGTTTATGGATTAGGATCAGGGTTTTGGGGGTCAGGATTTAGGTTTTAGTGTTTTGAGTGTATTTTTTAAGGTTTCGGTTTATGTGTTTGGGTTTCATGTTTTATTATTTTAGGTTTTAATTTTTACAATTTTTTGTTCAGTTATTTGGATTTAGGTATTAGGGTTTTGGTTTTGAATATTTTATTGGGTGTTTGGGGTTTCTATTTTATAGATTGTGTTTTAGGTTTTCGATTTTTGGGGTTAGGATTTAGGGTTAAGGGTTTAGTATTTATCATTACGGTTTATAGTTTAATGTTTTCATTTTAGGATTCCTGGATATGCGTTTATGGTTAAGGGTTTAGGGTCAGATGTGTATGGTTAATGGTTATTAGTTTTGGGGTATGGTATTTGGTTTTTTAGATTTCGAGTTTGGGTATAGGTTTTATATTCCAATGTTTGGGGTTTATGGTTTAGTGTGTAGGATTTAGAGTTTAGAGTTTAGAATTTAGGGTTTACTATTTAAGGGTTATTTTTTATAGTTTAAAGTTTTGGGTTTTTGATTTAGGGTTTGTGTTTTAGACATCACGATTTAGGTTTAGGTTTTATGGTATGGGTTTTGTGGTTTTTGTTTTAGGACTTATGATTTAATGAATTTGGTTTGGTGTATAGGTTTGGCATTTAGGGTTTAAGGTTTTGGATTTTTAGTTTAGGGTTTTGGATTTAGGGATTATGAATAAAAACATTTTTTTAATTGATAATAAATAAATTATATTTAAAACACTCTCAAATAACATCCTTTATATTCTATATGATTTATATGAATTTATAGAATCATCCAAACAATCCAAAAAATTACCAGATTCCTGAAGAAATTCAACTCTTTAAAAAAGAGAAAAATAGAGATGGGTTTAGTTTGGAGTTTCCATACATGGTAAAACTATTTTCATTTAAATGCATATGAGTACGTTACCTGGTTTCATAAAAGTAAAAAAAGAAAATTCATGAATAAAGTTAAAAATATTCTTATTAGTTTCATAAAAGAAAGTTTGGTAAAATTTTACACCATCTAAATGGAATTTTTAGAATCTGGGGAAATTAAATTATATTTATATAATTATTTTAGTTTTCCAAAACATCAAATTTCCCATCAATATGGAATCTTCATCACAATATATTATTGAAATGTAATGTAAAAAATTAATCTGATGAACTGTATATATATATATATATGTGTGTGATGAGACATCAAAACTAATTTCAAACATAAAAATGATTTATTAAGTATTCCTTATAGTTTATTGAAATGTAAATAAGTTTATTACTTTTATATAAAAGTAATTTTAAGGTGTGTAGCTCATGATGTGATGAAAATACCTCAAAAATATCAGGTTTTAGGGTTTAGGGTCTATAAATTTGTGTTTATGTTTTAGGGATTAGGGTTTGGTGTTTAGGTCTTAGTGTTTAGGTATTAGGGTTTATTTTTTATGTTATACGATTTAGGGTTTAGCATTTACGGTTTACGGTTTAGTGTTCAGGATTTGGGGATTAGTATTTGTAGATGGGTTCTAGTTTTTAGGGTTTTTGTATTAAAATTCTAGGGTTTAGGGTTTAGTATTTAGGGTTTAGTTATTCTGTTTTATGTAATAGGTTTCTGGGATTGTGGTGTTAGTTTTAGGATATAGTGTTTAAGGATTTGGGATAAGGGTTTATTATTCGTTGTGGAAAGATTTGGTTTTAAGATTAGGGGTTTAAGATTTATATTTCAGGATTTAGTGTTATGGGTTTAGGGTTTGGGGTTCGAGATTACAATTAATGTTTTAAGGGTATGGGTTTTGGTTCTAGGGTTTAGGGATTATGGTTTGGGGTTAATGGTCTATGGTATATGATTTATGTTTTAGGGTTATCGGTATAGGTTTTAGGATTATGGGTTTTAGGTTTGCTGTTTAAATTTAGGGTTTCAGGTTTATGTTGTATGGTATGGGGGTTAGGGTTTGTGATTTAGGTTTTAGGGTTTAGGGTTTAGATTTTAGGTTTTAGGATTTAGATTTTTGAGCATTGGTTTTTGGGATTATGGGTAATGGGTTATGTAATTAGGGTATAGGGTAAATGGTTAATATTATTGGGATTAGGATTTATGGTTGATTATTCTGAATTTATGGTTTAGGATTTAGTGTTTATGATTTTTTGATTTTAGGGTCTCGGGTTAGGAAGTTATGTTTTTTGGTTTTAGGTAATGTGTATGGGGTTTAGGATTTAGGATTTGGGGTTTAGAGTTTATGATTTATGGGTTTAGGAATGGTTTATTGTTTATGGTTTATGTATTAGGGTTTATAACTTAATGTTTTGTTTTTTGGGTTACACTTTCAGGGTTTTGGGGTAATGGTATAGGGTTTATATATTTTGGTTTGGGGTTTATTTTTTAGGGATATGGGTTTATGTTTTCATATTTAGGATTAAGGATTTCTGATTTTGGGGTTTTGGTTTTATGGTTCTGGGTTCAGGGTTAATGGTATGTGGTTCAATATTTGGAATTTAGGTGTTTATGTATAACTAATGGTTTGTGGTCTAGATTTTTGTTTTTAGGGTTTAGGTTTTTGGGTTTATGGTTTATGGTTTATGTTTTTAATTATTAGTGATCTTAATTTAGGGTTTAGAATTAATTGTTTAATGTTTAGTGTATAAGATTTATGGTTATTATTTAGGGTATTAGGTTCTATAGTATTTTTTTTAGGATTATGGGATTAGGGTTTATGGTATAGGGTTTAGAATTTTCAGTATGTCGTTTAATGATTCGACTTCAGGGGTTAAGGTTTTGAGTTTTGGGTATAGAATAATGGGTTTTAGGTTTAGGGTTTTGAGTATAGGGTTTGGGGTTCAACGGCTGGGGTTTCTAGTTTAGGTTTTATGGTTTAGGATATAATGTCTAGGATATGTGGTTTAGTATTTAGGAATTATTCTTTTGGTTTTATGAATTATGGTTTAGGGGTTATGTCTTACTATTTTCATTTACGGTTTAGGGTTTTAGTTTAAGGGTTTTGGGTTTTGGGTTTTGGGTTCAGGGATAAGGGTTTATGATTTAGGGTTTTAGTTTAAGGTTTTTTTTTTATGATTTTAGGATTTACAGTATTGTTTTTAGGGTTTATGGTAAATGTTTTAGGGTTCAGGTGTTAGGTTTTAGGGTTTATGGTTTACGGTTTAGCATTTAGGGTTTTTTTTAGGTTTTATTGTTTCATATTTGGGGTTTATAGTTTTGGGGTTCTGGTTTTCTGTTTTCCATTTATGATTTTGGGTTTATTTTTTATGGTTCTGAGTCTATGGTTTAGGGTTTTTTATTAGGGTTTTGGATCTATTATATTAAGTTTACAGTTTATGGTTTTGGGTTTTTGTCCTAGAGGAAGCAGGTTTAGGGATTATGGATTACGGTTTAGGTTTTAAGGTTTAGTATTTATGTTACACTGTTTGAAGTTTAGGGTCTAGGTTTTATGTTTTTGGGCATATGGTTTAGTGTTTTAGGTTTCGATTTTGGGTTTTGGTTTTTATACCTAGAGTTAGGTTTTTGGGTTTTTGGTTTATGGAATAGGGTTTAGGGGTTTGGTATTATGGTTTAGGGTTCTCATTTTACGATTTTTGGTTTCAGGTTTAGGGTTATTGTTTATAGACTAGGGTTTAGGGTTTAAGGGACCCAATTACGGGATTAGTGTTTAGATTGATGTTTTTGGTGTTTAGGTTGGGTTGATTTGGGTTTGGGGTATGGGGTTTTGGATTTTGGGTTTAAGGATTCACATTTAGGTTTTGGGGGTTTAGGTTTAGGGTTTATGGTTTAGGGTTTGCGAATTTGGGTTTAGGGTTTAGTGGTTAGGGTTTAGGGTTTATGTTTTATGGTAAACAATTTTTTTGTTTTGGGTTTTGGGTTTTTGGTTTAGGGTTTAATGAAAATGGTTTAGGGTTTATGGTTTAGGGATTAGGGTGTATGGTTTAGGCTATGTTGTGTAGTGTTTGTATTTTAGGATTTATGGTTTGAAGGTTATGCCTTATGTTTTATGGTTTATAGTTTATAGTATGTGTATTGTTTGGGGGATAGGGTTTATGGGTTAGGTTTTTGTCTTATGGGTTTGGTTTTTAGGGTTTATAGTATTGAATTTAGTGTTTAGGGTTTTGGATTTTGAGTATTAGGGGTTTTGTTTTGGTTTTAGGCTTTTTATTTTATGTTCTACTCTTTAGGATTTTGTACTTAGTATTTTGGGTTTGGGGATTCAGGATTGGGGTTTATAGTTTTGGATAATAGATTTTGGAATTACAGTCTATTGTTTGGGTATTAGGGTTTACGATCTCGACATTAGGCTTCAAGTTGTGTGGTTTATAGTTTATGGTTTGAATTTTTATTTTAGGGAGTATGATTTTTATTTTAGTGTTAGTGGTTTAGGGTTAATGGTTTATAGTTTAGGGTTTACTGTTTAATGTTTAGGGTTTTGTGTGTAAGGTTTAGGGTTTAGGGATTATAGTTTACTGTTCATGGTTTTGGGTTTCAGTTTTAGGGTTTAGGGGTTGTGGTGTTGATTTTAGTTTTTATGGTTTATGTTTTAGGGATTAGTTTTTATAATTTACATTCTAGGGTTTTGGGTTTTGGGTTTTTGGTATTGGGTTTTATTTTAATTGTTTACAGTCTATTGTTTAGGGTTTAGGGTTTATGATTTTGGATTCGATGTTTTTGGTTTTTTGTTTTAGTGGTTTAGGATTTTTATTTTAGATTATAGGGTTTAAGTTTTGGTGTTAGGTGTTTAGGGTTATAGTTTTGGTTTTACAGTTTAGTTTTAGGGAATAGGGTTTGGGTTTTATGGTTGGTTTTTTTACTTTACTATTTTGGTTTTTGGGTTTTTGATTTAGGGTTTAAGGTTTAGCCTATTTGGTTTTTAGTTTAGGGTTTAGGGATTACAGTTTAGGTTTTGGGGTCTGTTGTTGGTGTGTATGTTTTAGGTTTTAATGATTTCAAATTGTGGTTTTATGGTTTAAGGTATAAGGATTAGTGCTTATGATTTCTTTTTTTTGGTTTTGGGTTATAGTCATATGGTTTAGGGGTATGTTTTTAGGGATCAGTGTTTGGATAAGATTCTTTAGGGTTTAGATTTTTGAGTAGTTGGCTTGGGGTTTTGGGATATTTGTTTTATAGTTTTAGGGTTCCGGGATGAAGTTTGAGGGTTTAGGATTCAAGGTACAGGTTTTAGTGTTTTTTTGGTTTAATATTTAGGGTTATGGTTTTAGTTTTTATGGATTGTAGTTTGGGAATTATGGTTTGGGGTTTAGGGTTTACAGTTCAGGGTTTTTGAGATAGGCTCAATAATTAGAGATCTTAGTTTAGGTTTTTGGGTTCTATTTTTATGGTTTTATGTTTAGTGTGTATGGTTCAACGATTAGGTTTTATGGTTCATGATTTATGGTTCAAGGATTGGTTTCAAGGATTATTGCCTCAGTTTTTGGGTATATGGATCATGTCATAAGGCTTAAGGTTTTGTTTTTTCAGTTTTAGGGTTTAATATTTTGGGGTTTGGGGATTTGGGTTATAGTTAATTGGGGTATAGGGTCTAGGATTTTGTTTTTATGATTTAGGGTTTTGGATTTAGGGTTTACCTTTTAGGTTTTAACGTTCACCAATTGGTATTGTCGTTTAATGTTTCTGGTTTGTGTTTTTTGTTTAGGTATTATAGTTTTGGGTTTTGGTTTTTGGATTTATGGTTTTAGGATTAGTTTTTATTATATATTGTTTAGGGTTTACGGTTTAGGGTTTAGGGTGTATGGTTTACGATGTACATTTTTGGTTGGTGGGATTGTGGTATAGGGAAAACTGTCTTTTGTTTTGGTTTTGGGGTTTGTTGGATAATTCATGGGGTTTTGAGTTTTGGGATTAGGGTTTTGGATTTATGATTTAGTGTTTCGAATTTAGGGTTTTTGGGTTAGTGTTTTGAATTTCTTTTTTAGGGTGAAGGATTTAGTAATTAGTGTAAAACATTTATTGTTTTGGGTTTTTTGTTTTGGGTATTAGTTTTGGGGTTTCGGGATTGATGTTATGGGTTTTAGATATTAGGTTTACTTTTTAGTGACTATGGTTTAGGGGTTGTGGTTTAGGGTTTAGGTTTTATAGTTTATGGTCTATGATTTTGGTCTTGGAGTTTATGGTTTAATATTTAGGGTTTACTGTTTATTAGTGAGAATGAAATTAGAATTCATTATATATCAAAAAAATTTAAACCACTATAAAATCACTTCTCTTGGAATCTATATGATTTATTGAAATTTGTTGAATTCAAAAAATAATTATCATATTCATGAAGCAATTCAAATCATGAAAATAAAATATAAATTGCTTTGTTTTTATTTTAAGTTTTCTTATATTATAAAATTAGTTTCATAAAAAAAATTTATAGTAAGATAGCATTCCCCTTAAAAGTGAAAAATAAAATTAATGCATTAAGGAAAAAAAGGAATCCATAGATGTTTATAAACATAATGTTTGGTCCAAATTTAGTTTATCTGAAAGGGAATTTTTAACTTCTGGTTCCATTTAAATATATGTATATAATTATCATATCTTTCTAATATATAATATATCCCATAAAATTGAAATATTTTTCTCAATATATAATTGATTAATAATAGACAGATTAATTTTAACAAACTATATAATTACATATAACAAACACAATGACCCATCAAAAATAATTTAAAACATCTCAATGATCAATTAATAATTCCTTCTCGTTTAATAAAATGTTAAAATTTTATTTTTTATCCATCATAATAATAATATTGAAATTATAGGTGTATATGTCATGTTTATTTAAAATAAATATAACAAAGATATATTTTAAAACATGATTTCATATGAAACAAATTCATTTTTTATATTATGTATAGGTAACTGGACATTAATATTACATTGGTAAAGGTAGCCATGTTTTTCAGAAAGGTAATTTTAATTTTCTATATGTTATGTGATGAAAAATTTCAATTTTTACATTTAATATAATGGTTTAAATAAATTACTACATGTTATGTAATGGAAAATAAAAGCTTTTGTAAGTTATTTAAGGGGAAAAAGAAATTTAGACAGTTTATGTAAGGGTAAAAAATTTCCAAAACATTTGTAAAGGTAAAGTGTACTAGAAATAGCTCATCAATGGTTAAATATTACAACTTTGTAAAGGTAAACAATGTTCTTATAAACATGATTATGGGTACTCTCATTCTCACATGATTTTGAACAGACTCTTAAAAATATACATAAGGGTAAAATTTATTATAATATTTTATTTCCCCAAATAAAAAAATATATTTATAAATAACAATAATAATAATAAATTATTAATAATTAATACAATATAAATATTATTAATATGGTAATTTAAAAAATATAAAATTATGAGGTAAGATAAACTCCAATATTTGGGATTAGGGTTCTCATTTAGGGTTTATGGTTTTGGGTTATGGTATTTGGGTTTTTGGTTTTTGGTTTAGGATTTAGGGATAATAGTTTAGTGTTTACGGTTTATGGTTTAGAGTGTAGGTTGTCTGAGCAAGGGTTTTTGGTTTCTGGGATTAGGTTTAGGTTTTAAGATTTATAATTTACTGATTAGGGTTTTGTTGTTAGGGTCTAGGGTTTATCATTTAAGGTTTAGATTTTAGAATATAGGGTTTAGGGTTTAGTTTTTAGGTTTTATGTTTTTGGATTAAGGGTTTAGAGTTCAAGGTTTTGGGTTTTATGTTTTTTAGGACCAATGTTTTTAAATATATTGGTTGAATGAAAGCTTTCTTAAGGTTTTATCTTTTATTTTTCCATGTTCTTAACCTCTTTTTTTTGTAAATCGCATAACTAAATATGATTATTTTTTAACTGGTATTAATTTTAGAAGAGATGTCTTGATTATATTTAATATGAAACACTTTCTAAAAAATTTAAAAGGATAATGAAAATTTGTATTTCATGATGAAAATTTAAAAATAATCCCATGATATATAAATATTATTCAATGAGGTGTTGTTGGAATTCAGCCACACATTTCAAAGTGGACAAGTCTACGGTTTTTTATATTAAATATTTTCCATTAAAAAAATATTCCTACTATTAGCTATCTAACTACTGACCACCTCATCCAGACATGTGTCACCCTTGGGACAACTACGTAGTAAGTAGTCAAGTTGTCCAGCCAACCAATGTACCTAGAGGGAGTGAGATAATATCTTCAACATATATCACATAGGTGGGTGCACATGGCGTGAACATAATAAGCATGGAGTTACCTAGGTGGGAAAATACAGTTGAGGAGTGTCTCATATAGGGAACAAGTGCGTCAGTTATTGGTGTTGACCCTAGTGCCATAGCTTAAAGTGATACTAACAATGGATGATTTTTATTTACAGTGAAACTAAGTTCTACTCCGATGTGGGAAATGAAAATCAAGTTACTATTCTTGCAATTAAAAATTTTCATAAATAACACAACCCATTTTATTAGGCTAATCTCAGCCCTCTAATATCTTATTTCAAATGTGTTTAAAACAGAGTCATCATATTCTAAATCCATCCATGCCAGAAGTTATTATACACTAGTGTGTTTCAAAACAATTTAATCCGTGAAATATGCCAAGCTTGAATGGATGATTTATTGAGATTATAATGGTTAGGACACTTGCATGAAATTTAAATCTTTAGTTCAAGAGACTATTAAAAAATGTGCTTCAGACAAGATGAAACAACATATTACAGTGGAAACATCTATGTGTTTAGATTCTTGAGGAAGTACAAGGTATGGAATTCAATTATTTTCTCATGCATGATAGAAAATCACCACCAAATAACGTAGACTCTTCAAGTCAGAGATGTTGATGTGATATGAATTTTAAATTTGAGATTACGAAGACAAAAATTAATATTTTTATCGTCCATGAAATTTCATTTTTCTTCGAGGCTTGACATGACATAAAAACTATAAAATTAAGTTGGTGTAAAGCATTAGTGCTTATCTATAAATACCAAATTATAGATTTATGTAATCTCTATTGATATTTTAGGAATAAGTATTAATTGTTTTATAGAAAGTAAAGCACCATAGAAGGATTTTTCCTAGATAGGAGTTTTTTAGAGCATCCTAGTTTGTGAATTGGATGATTTAAGTGAATTAAAATAATTTTATACACATTATGTACAATTAGAAGAACCTGTAAGATAAATCCAATTGGTTTTTTAATGAGTCTCTCATGAGAATTTGTAAACCCTTAGCCAAAAATTTATGAATTTTTATAGTACTCTTTCACAAAGATCACTCATTCACTTGAGACACTTTGTTTCACATACTTGTGTGAAAAGAACCAGATGCATAGAACGATTTGTGCATAGTCACAAAAACATTAAAAATTATAAGTGCATGATCTCATGAACATGAATATGTTTTAATCACTTTTAAGAAAAAAAATTTATTGGTAATTCACTTATATTGTAACACCCATATATTTTTTGATTTTATATCAAATTAATTTAACATAATTGACAGCTTGTGTTACACACAACACCATGTTTAATTGAACTAGGATTTATAAATAAATTATAGTAATAACTTCATCATTAGATTGGTGGGTATGAATTGGAATAAATAAATTATGAAAAATATGTGGTTACATATGTAAAAAGGAAATCATTAGGTATCAACTAATTATAATGAAATTATAATAAACATTTCAAAGTAAATATAATATTTTCCGGAAAATGTTTCTGACGTTCAAAACACATTTTTTGTTAATAAATTAAATTAATCACTATTATTGATTTATTTCATAGAAATTCATATATTATACAGTAATTAAATAGTTTTACCATTTATTTAATATATTTTTCTTAGCATGAGATAATAATATACCATGTTTTTATACATAAAAATGTATTTTTTGATAAAGTTTTTTCTTCACATTTTGTGTTCTCGTTATAAACTTAATTTTATCCACTTATTAAAATTAAATTTTATAAATTTTATTCCAAATTTTGAATTATGTGGTAAAAATTTTATAAATAGGCCCCTTTTATTTTTTTCAATATTAATATTAACCATGGTAAAATTTATTACCATGTGATAGGATAAACTAGGCAATTCTATGCTAAAACTAAGTGATAAGGACATACTTATTCATTCCAATTATTATTGGATGAATTGAATTATACCCTTATCATGTTATACTCCAAATTGAGTTTTTTAATAGAAATGTTATGTTGAAAATGAATTTTATAATATTTAAAGAAAAGATAGTTACAAAATGTCACTCTCTTAGTTTTAAATATAAATAATATGTCCCCTTAGGGACAAAAGAATGTTATGAAAAAATCTATGTATCTTTTTTCATATTAAGAAAATTTATTTCATGATATAAATTTACATTTAGTTTTTCAGAAATTATAAAATTACATTATATGCATATTCAACAATGATGAAGAATTTATCAAATTAATAGAATATATAAAAAATAATTTTTAAACGATTAAGAGTAATATAATATGGGTGATTTATTTTTTAAATGAATTTTTTATATCAATATGACATATTAGTGTTATTTTAAATAATTATATTCTAATTTATACCTTGTATGTATATCTTTTATGTCAAATTAAATAAAAAGTATCTAAACTGGATATAATGATATCTTATGAAAATATTAATGTATTAAATTGAATAAAAATAATAAAAATAATAATAGTGGAAAATGGAGATAATATATAGTCTAAAATGTAACCCCTTTCTCCTTTTATACCATTTTAAACCATTAATATTGAGAATGAATTTCATATATTTAACTTTTTTATGAAATTCCAAGGGTTCCCCACCACTCTATTATAATATTCCTTCTTTCCTTTCTATTTTTCACAACACATTTAGGATTATAGATTTAACATCCTCTAGCAATTTTCCATCTCCAATTTCCTACGAATAGACTATAAGTGACGATAATCCTAATATACAATCCTTGGAGCCCTTAAAAAGAAATCAGTGGGAGTAATTTCAAAGAAGAGTTAATCACCTTAATCGATAAAATTATTTGTAATTATTATTTTACCACCTATAAATATATTTTATTTTTTATGGAATAGGAAATGGGGTATAAAAAATATAATGAAACTTTATTATTATTATTAAACCACCATTACTCACCCTCTTTCAACAAAATGGGATGTAAAAATGTCCCCAATATGTATATACATCTTACTATCTACACATAGTGATACCATTCATTTCTCAAAAAATATTTTTTGGATGGGTATTATTATGGGTTTAATATTTACATCTGATAATTATGGAATAATTATACTTATCTAATTATAATATAATATCTACCTTATTACCTTCCAAATATTGGAAAACGATAATGTTGATTGTGTGTATTTGTGGACAACCACCTGTATGAAGATATGTGATTCATTTTACAGTTATGTTTTACTTGTATAAAAATCAGTATATATTTAATTAAAATATATTTTATATATATTATATAATAATCTTTCAAGAAATGATACAAATTATTTATCTTTCTTTCATTCCATCAGTAAAAAAAATGAAAACAAAGTTTATGCATACATATGGTCAATTATCTCTATGAATGGTGTAATTGATTTCTCAATATATAATTATATGAATAAAAATTATATTTATATAATGAAAATTTATGATATTTATATCATTAGAATAATTTTACATTTTATGGAACCATGAGAAAAATACAGGGACCAAAACTATCGAACAAAAACATACCTGAAAATGAAAGATATATCACCCAAAGTAGTGCTTTTAATAAAGAATTGTTAATTAATGGGATATTAAAGGTCATAAGAAATTCATATATGATATGATATATATTATTATTTTTCATTAATATATTTATAATAATGATATATTTATTATTCTAGAAGTTCCATTCCATACAAGGAAGTCTGACCCAATGTAACATATTATCGTGTCACTTTTATTTCTATTGCACACATGACTTATAAATCATTTGTATATTTTGCGTATGGTATATAATTCCCAGGAATATTTTTTTTATTAATTATTAGGAAAATTATGAGAATTTATATTTGAATATAAGGATTATAATTTCATGGGCATTGTTATCCAAATTTTACCAAAGTGGTAAGGGTTTTATATTACAATCTCATTGTTTTTCGAGATTATTTATTATTAAGTTTCTGATGAAGAAATATTTTGATATACCTATAAAAAACACATAAATTTTATTATTCTATGTATATTTCTTAAAAAAATGTATTTAATTTTATCTTACTCGTTATTTACAATGAAATACATGTGTCACAGGAGTTTTCGAGGAAGGCACTTCCAGTTCGATGAGACTTTGGCCAAAATGGATAAAAAATACAGTTAAGGTCCTGTAATGTAATGGTTAGAAGCATCATGAATAGATATAGTTTAATAAATTAAATTGACTCATTTATATTAGGTAGTTACCTCCATTTATATAAACTTTGGTTTATGGAACTCTTCTTCAGGGATATCCAGGATAATCAACAGTTGTGGGGGTATCCTTCGCGCAATGTAACTCAAGTTTTAAGAACCACTTTATTTTTTAAAGAATTTAATCATATTTAAAATACTCTATATTTAAATTAACTATTTCACTTTCATCCTCTATTCATATAAAAATATTCATATGTCCTACATTTAGGAGTATGTGAGCTTTCAGCTTTTGATAAAAGCTCTGAATACGTGAAACTTTGGAACTTTGTGACAAATATAAAAGATATATTTCCAATGAATGTTATATTTGATCATACTACCTACAAAGGGTCTTTAATAACCTCAAACCATGGAATAGAATCGTTTGGTTAAGGTCCTTGTAATTTGTATAAGAAAAAATCCTTGTTTGGATCATGGGGTTTCATGAGAAATTATCCTTAATGAATTTAACCCCATGGGAACCATGAATTAACTCAAAAGAAGGAATGCCCTTATTCATGAATAATATTCATTCCTGATACCCCAATCCTTTATAAAATCCCTAGCCTTCATGAGAAATCTATCCTTTATGAAACCCCAAATTTTGTGAAACCAATCTATGATTCCTCTCTAAGGTGTCTCTTTCATCCAATACCCATTTATGAATGTCGAGTGGCTATGGCCACAATATTAATCCAAAATCTTCTAACCTGAACCCAAAATCTACATGTGACCGGTCCATCAACACTTTTTCCCTTCTATTTTTATTCATGTGAATCATAGGATATTAAATTTTATTTTTCACCTAACCATACAAACACTAATGCTTTTTTATCCTAAGAATATGAAACCTATCAACGGACCTCCTAACTACCACTCCTCTATGGTAGTTTCTATTCAATTTCCACTTGATACATGTACAAGTATTAGACATGTAATCCTTAATGATGGTATCGCTGAGGGAAATGGATTGTACCGACCCAAAAATTCATTAATGAAAATTCCTCTTGGTATATTTAAATGTCTTCTTATGGTTATGTAAAATGTATGCACTTATTTGGTTTTATGTTTTGGATTTTGAATTACTATTAAATTTTTTTACCATTCCTAATATAGTCGTTGAACAGTTATCACATGATTAGTATAAATATATGGCTTTAACATATCTAATTTACTCGTACAAAGGGATGGCCTTATCCTGTAGACTTTCCCCATATGAATCCCATTATTCAATGGTCATAAAGGAGGTGGCGTCATTGGTATTATCTCTTGACCAAGACCAATTTGAGCTTGAACACGTTAAGCTTGAGCAGGACCGACTATGCGAGAAGTGGATGTTAATAGAGATTACCAACCACGCGATGTTATCCGAGCCAACCCAAGAGTCATTCACCATCGAACACCTTAGCCTTCGGTCTTATGAAGGTGTTATAATGGGATATGTAATGTGACCCAAGAACAATGACTATGTATATTATTGTTGTATAGATAATATACATCCTTTTTATTGTTACTTTGTAAATAGTTTTTTAAGCCGAAACAATATTTTTAGTTAATTTTCAACTAAGAAATCTATTTTGATGAATTAATGGATTTTTGGATTAAATAATATTTTAATAAAATATTATTATAATTATTATTAAATTAATTTTTATCGAATATTAATTATCATATAATTTTATGAATGCAATTGTAATTTTTAATAAGGTTTGAAAGCTATTTTTATCAAAACCCATGAATTTTCGATAAATTTTTGTTTTTATTTAAAAGTAAAAATTCAAATATTTATAAAATTATTTAGATAAAATTAATATTATTTTTAGAATCAGAATGTCGAAATTATCCAATGGAGAATTTTTCATAATTTTCAAAGATAGTCGAATTTTTGGGTAAAAATTAAATACTATTTAAAAATATAATGTGTTTTGTGACATCATAATGACAAAATATAGATGTAATAAAATAATTTAATAATTATGATGGTAAAATATATGTTTTACCATTAAAATAATGTGATTTTGGGTTTGGTTGATTTTTTTTACAAAGCTTTAGTGGACCCTTCATGGATTATGAAACATTTTGTCTTTTTAAATTGTTTTCCATGAGAGTGTGACTCCCCTCCACATAAGAAACCATATTATATTAAGAGGTTAGGATATTGTACATATAAAATATTTTTTTACACTCTCATTTGGAAAAAATCATGGGCAAAAACCATTGTCGGGTTTGACATTTTGATTAGTTTAATATGAGGTGTCCCAAACCTAAATAATAAAAAATTCCCTCTCCTTTCCAATATAAACCCCCAAATCTCCCACTTACTTTTCACTCAATGCCTTGGATTTTATAAAAAACCCTTCCATACACTCTCTATAATCATTCCAAGGTTCCCCAAGCTCCCATAAATCCTCTCTCATTCTTCTCCAAAGTTTTTCGGACCACACTTCCAGGTAAGGGATTTCTTCCTATCACATTTTTGTCCAATTTTCTTTAAGTTGTTATGCCATTTTTTTCAATTAAAATTTTTGGGGTATGATCTTGAACCTACCCCATAATTACCTCTTTATTTTTTAATGATGAAAGATCCATTTCTATCTCATTAAATCCCTCCCAAGTACACTTGTTACCATGCCAAAATTATATGAGGGATTTCTCTCTCCCCTTTTACATCCAAGTAATTATTTTGTATCATGAATCTAAATTACATTAAAAATTTTAGGAAATGTATCTATATGACCCCATTACTGTACATTTCATATATATATATGTTGAGACACCCCTTTATCTCTCATCAACTATTTTTATGAGTTTTTATGTTACACGGTTACGCTGCCGAAATTGCACCACGATTTTCCAAGCGAAAATCATTGTGTAGTGAATACAATAATAAATTCTCAATCAATGTTATTCACCTTTATGAACATTTATTTTTTTATTATAATGTTTCATGTATGAATTAAACATTCCTTTATCATGGAATAAATTATGATATTTTTTGTATCCATGTTATATTATCCATGTGGCACACTTATGCATGAAATGAAATGTTTACGAAGGTTGCGCTCTAATAGAGCTCCAATGCATTGAGTAAAGTAAAGAATCATTATACGTCATGTGAAATGAGTGTTTACTCATGCAAATTAAATTGAAATGAGGGTTTACCCATGCATCATATGCAATGAGGGTTTACTCATTCTCTCTGTGCAATTAACCTTGGCTCATGCAAAATTCCATGTTAAGGGTTGTTACCACATCACCATGATATGATTATCAAGCTTTATCATGCATTTATGTTCATGTATCTATTGAACTAAATTGATATGCCTATTGTATAAAAGGTATTTTATTCCTCATGTTATTCCATGTTTATTCCCTTAATGGGCTTCATAGCTCACCCATTTCCTATGCACGTCCTTAGGTTATCCCATGCGATGCTAAGTACTGGGAAATGTAGTGGTCATGTAAAGGATGTTTTCAATAAATATGTTGTATTTCATGTCTTAATTTGTTATGTAGTTATCTTAATCACCAAAGACACTAGAATTATCTATCTTTTATGTTGTATCAAATGAATTTTATGTAATAAATCGTGTTTTAGTGTGTAATAAAGTGCAGGGTTGTTATAGTTGGTATCAGAGGATAAGTTTAGTTATTTTTTGAGATTAGGATTAGAAAACCCCAGTGAAATACTTAGTGATAAGACTAAGTATAATAAAAATATCCCTTTGTTTTGGTGAGTATTGAGTAAGTAGTTTATCAAGACCCTGTCTGGATATGAGTAGGTAGAGGTAGCTCTGGCACAAATGTACCTCTGGGGGGAAACCCCCGACAAGGAGTTTCAGGCATGACCTAGGGTATCCGGGTACATGACAACGGGCCTTTCTGCACTCTTGGTTACGAAACACTCGGGGGATATTCATTTGTATATTCAAAATCATAGTATGAACTAGTATTATGGGAATTAAAAAAAAATCCGCAAAGAATATATATTAGAAAGTAGATCATAGATAACGTAAATATAAGCCTATAGATTCATAAGTTAAGGAAATAAAAGTTATTTATGTGTCATCTATTTTTGGATTACTCTTTATGTTTTACCCCTAACTTACCTTTTATTCCATCCAATGATTGGTAATATGAGGAATCGGGCTAATAGTCAGTGTGAAGATCAATGTGATGACTGTGCTAATGAGAATCCTAATCTTATGGGAGCAGGAATCACAAACTTTGTCATGGTACTCTCTTAGTTAACTCAAACATTGAAAAGATACATGGGTCAAGAGGAACGTTCAACCCCATATGTAATAATAAGTATCTATTGAGAGCTTCATAAGATAAAGGCATCCAAATTTTAATGGATCATTTGATCCCTCAATCGTCGAACAATGGATCAACTCCATTGAAAATATCTTCTCCATCCTTTAATGTTTCAAACAAGAGAGTGTTCTTCTGACTGCTTATTGTATGGAGGGTGAAGCTGATCAATGGTATAAATTGATCAAAAATATGAAGTTTGAGGAGGAGATCGAGGTTTTGGAATGGAAGGATTTCCGGAAGATGTTTCTTGATAAATATTTTCTGCACACCCTCCAGCATAAGATGGAAATGGTCTTCTTTGACCTCAAGAAAAACGATGATGAATCTGTCAGAGCATTTGAGGCAAACATCACAAGTCTTTCACGATATGCTCCCAACATTTTCATTACCCTAGAATGCAAGGTTGACTGCTTCTTTTGTGGGATGAAACCTTGCCTGTGGAAAGCCCAGGCGATCTCCAACTTCGATAGGTATAATGAAATTGTCTGATGTGCCCTCAAGGTTGAAATGGAGATCAGTAAACCTCAGGGGTATCATGGAGAAAAGAAGTGTAAGCTGGACTTCAATTATGGCGGTCTTATGGATAAATCCAATAGTGCTAAGAAAATACAGTAGCCCTCTAGCCAGAGGTGTGGAAATAAGAACCCTAGAAATTTCCAAAAGGGGATGAGGAAATACTTTAGGTGTGGAAGAGAAAATAACCTAGCCATTAACTTCCGACAATAAAAATCCACGGCTACAAAAGACGAGAGGAATGCTCCATTAGACTGCCAATGTGTTGTTCATTTCTTCAACTATAAATAACTAGGGCATCTTGCAAATCACTGCCCTATGCCAAGGGTTTTCGGAGGCAACCAACAACCTCCAAGGCAACAAGGGTGAGCTTTTGTCATCACTACTACCGAAGTGAACCCCAAAAACGAAGTGGTGATAGGTATTCTAGTTATTCATTAAATTATATTGAACATAACTTTTTTCAGGTTCTACACATTCTTTTCTATCTCAAATGTTTGGTAGAATAATCCCAACACCACCATGAATCAAGAAAGTAAATATGTCAGTGAGTACGGAAAATGGAGCAATCATTTCATCCCATGAATATAACTCCTCTCCAGTCTTAATAAGTGATTTGAACTTCTCAGAGAACCTCGTCATTCTCCCACTGCTGGAATTTGATGAAATTCATGGCATGGATTGGATTTCCTTATATAGACCCACAAAAATTTTTGTTTGAGGGAAGTCACTCTCAATGTGGACAATTGAACCCCGATTCTGTACAAGTGGAAGGAGGAATATGAATCTTCTTTAGCACCATCATCTCAAGCATGGATATTAAATCCCTATGAGCACGTGTATCTGGTTTAGATGATTGAGTATAAGGAGGCAACCATCCATGAATACATGCATATTGTGAGGGAATTCGCTGAAGTTTTTCACGTGAAATTTTCTGGTCTTCCACCTAGAAGAGATGTTGAATTCTCTATTGATCTTATCCATGGGGCATTTTCAATATCCATGAATCTATATAGAATGCCTATTTTGGAGCTTATGGATATGAAGAAACAACTACATATGAATCTGGATAAAGGGTTTATGTGCCCAAGTGCTTCACCATGGGGTGCACCGGTCCTCTTCGTCAAGAAGAAGGATGGGTCAATGTGCCTTTGCATCAATTATTACGAGTTTAACAAAATCACGATAAAGAACAAGTATCTTATCCCACGAATTAATGAATTGTTGGATCATTTTCATGGAGAACAATACATCTCCATGGTGGATTTGTGGTCGGGATATTATCAACTAAGAGAGAAAAAGGAAGATATCCCAAAGACTGCTTTTCGTACAAGATACATGCATTATGAATACATAGTAATGTCTTTCAGACTCACTAATTCTCTAGTAATCTTCATTGACTATATGAATAGAGTCTTTAGATATTACCTTCAAAAAATTTGGTAGTCCTTATAGATGATATTCTCAAATAATCCAAAACAAAGGAGTATCATTAGGAGAATCTAAGAACTGTTCTAGATAACTTATGAAAGGGGAATCTCTATTCAATGTAGAGAAAGTCTGAGTTATGGTTGATGGAGATCTCATTTAGGGGCCATATCATCACAAGAAATGGGATATTTGTGGATCCCTCCAAGACATCTGAAATAGAGGTATGGACGAGTCCAACATCAGTAAAGGATATCTGTAGATTTTTTTGGTTATTTGGATATTTTCAAAGATTTTTGAGAACTTTATCATGATTGTCCAATACTCTTACAAAACTAACTCGGAAGGAGTAATGTTTACTTGGAGTGATGAATGTGAAGAAGTATTCATGGTGTTGAAAAGGAGGCTTATCACTATGACCGTGCTCAAATTAAACACAAGTGGAGAAATTTTTATTGTATTCATTGATGCTTTGAAGAAGGGCATGGGCTACGTGTTGATGAAAAATGACAATGTCATTGCCTATGTTTCAAGGAAATTGAATGTTCATGAGAAGAATTATCCAACACATGAGTTGGAGTTGGATATGGTAATCTTCACTATAAAAATTTGGCGGAATTATTTTTTTGGGGAGAAGTGAAAAATATATACGGACCACAAAAGCCCGAAGTATATATTCACACAGAAAGAGTTGAGCATGCACCAATGAAGATGGTTAGAGTAGATCAAATAATATAACCACTCAGTCCATTAACACACTGGGAAAGGGAACATGGTGGAGGATGCTCTAAGTTGAAATGACCCAGTGATTCTATCATTGATGAGAATTGAGAAGGATCCAACCTTCTTAGATTTGATGAAGATGGACATGGTAATCATAAAGAAGGGAATATCATCAATCCTTTCAGAAATGATTGCTCAACCATCTCTTTTGGAAAGGTTAAAGGATGCTCAAAAGGATGATGTGGGAATTAAGAAGAAAGTGGAAGCTATCGGAAAATGGAAATACTTATATTTCAATGTTAACGAAGAAAGAATTGTGAGATTTGTGAAATGACTATGTGTTCCATCATGTTCGGAGCTGAAGAAGGAACTTTTGAATGATGCACATAGTTCAAATTTCACTATTCACCCAGGAAAGAAAATTATGTATCGAGATCACTGAGAGCATTATTTGTAGGATAATATGAATAAGGAGATCGTTGAGTATACATCAACGTGCATGGTGTGTCAACAAGTGAAGTAAGAGAGGAAAAATTCTAAGGAGATGAGGCAACCATTTCCTATACCAGAATGGAAACGGGAGAACACCACCATGGACTTTGTCACCAGACATCTGAAGACATCCAATGGAAACAAAGCAATCTGGGTTGTTTTGGATCGTCTTATAAAGTCTGCACACTTCATTGAAATTCAGTAGGATTTATCATTGGATCAACTGGAATATATATATATCTAGGATGTGGTAAGGCTGCATGGAGTACCACTATATATTGTATCCCATCGAGATCTATGATTCACCTCTATGTTTTGGAAGAGTCTTCAACATGCTCTGGACATAGAATAGAACATCAGTACATCCAATAATCCTCAAATGGATGGCCAATCTGAGAAAACTATTCAGACACTGGAGGATATATTAAGATCATGTTCTATAGACTTCGAATGAGGGTGGGACCAATATCTTTCACTGGTTGAATTCTCCTACAATAACAGTTTCTAATCGAGCATCTGAGTGACACCTTATAAAGCCCTATTTGGGAAGAGGTGCATAACGTTGACATGTTGTAATGATTTTGGTGAGCGTAAGATGATAGGACCATAAATGGTCAAAGAAGTGGTGTAGAATGTGAAAACCATTCAGCCACATATCAAGGCAGCCTAGAGTCAGCAGAAGATTTTTGTAGATAAACATCGATGAGACCATGAGTTTAAAATTGGATACATGGTATTTCTACACATATCTTCATGGAATAAGGTAATGAGGTTTGGAAATAAAGGTATGTTAAGTCCTAGGTACATCAGCCCCTTTGAGATTCTTGATTTTGTCAGGGCTATGGCCTATCAACTGGAACATCCACCTACCATGTCCAATGTAAATGATATCTTTCATGTATCCCTCTTATGTAATTACATACCAGACCCTTCACATGTACTCTCTTTAGAGGTAGTACAATGAGAGGCTGATATTTCTTATGAGGAGAAACCAGTGAATATCTTAGATCGCAGAGAAAATGTTATAAGAAATAAAACAATGCCCCTCAACAAGGTGTTGTGGAAAAAAGCAGAAGTTCAAAGAAGTGATGTGGGAATCAGAGGATGTGATGAAGAAAAGCTACCCACATCTATTTTAGTGTGGGAAAAGGAAATTTCAAGGACAAAATTTCTTTAGGGGGGCGATTGTAACGACCCAAAAAATTCATTAATTAAAATTCCTCTTGGTCTATTCAAATATCTTCTTATGGTTATGTAAAACATATGTACTAATATGGTTTTATGTTTTTTATTTTAAAATACCATTCAGTGTTTTGACCGTTTCTAATATAGCAATTTAACAGTGATCACATTATTAGTATAAATATAGGGCTTCAACAAATCCAATTTAATCAGACAAAGGAAGTGAGGGCCTCATCCAATAGAATTGCCCCGTACAAATCCCATTTGTAAGAGCTCATAAACGAGGTGTCATCATTGGGATTTTCTCTTAACCAAGCGCAAGATGATCTTGAACATATTAAGCTTGTGAAGAACCAACTATGGGAGGAGTGGAAGTTAATAGAGATTACCACCTGAGCGATGTTATCCGAGCCACCCCAAGAGTTTGTCACCATTTCACACCTTACCCTTTGGTCTAATTTGGGTGTTATAAGGGGTAATGTAACGAGACACTATTAATATTACTATGTACATTATTATTTTATAGAGAATACACATTCATTTTAATGTCACTTTGTAAATAGTTTTTAAAACGCAAATAGTATTTTTAGTTAATATTCAACTAATAGATATATTTTGATAAATTTAGGGATTTTTGAATTAAATAATATTTTATTAAATTATTATTATTATTATTAAATTAATATTTATTTAATATTAATTATCTTATAATTTTATGAAAGCAATTGTAATATTTATTAAGGTTTGAATGTTGTTTTTATCAATACACATGAATTTTCCATAATTGTCAGTTTTTATTTTAAAAGTAAAAAAAATACATATTTAATAAGTTATATAGTTAATATGAGTATTATTTTTGCAATCAGGGCATCTAAATTATCCAATGTTGAGTTTTTCATAATTTTCTAAGAGAGTCAAATTTTTGGTTAAAAATTAAATATCGTTTAAATATATAATGTGTTTTATAACATCATAATTACCCAATAGTGATGTAATAAAATACTCTAAACAATATGTTCAGAAAATATATGTTTTACCATTAATATAGTGTAATTTTGGGGTTGAATGATTTATTTTACAACGCTTTAGTGGACCCTTCCATGTATATAAAACATTTTTCCTTTTTAAATTGTTTTCCTTGAGAGTGTGACTCATCTCCACATAAGCAACCCGATTACTTTAAGAAGTTCAGTAATTGGCATTTAAAATATTTTTTCCCCTCCCCTTTGACAAAAAAAATGGGAAAAACCATGTGATGGATTATTGTATTGATTAGTTTAATGTGAGGTGTCAAAAATGAAAATAATAAAGAATTCTCTCTCCTCTCCTATATAAACCCACCAAAGACCCCACTTCCTCTTCACTCAAAGACTTTGGAGTTTGAAAAACCCCTGGACTCATCTCTATATAATCCACCCAAGGTTCCCCAAGCTCCCATGAATCCTATATCAGGCGTCTCCCAAGCTTTTGGGATCACACTTCCAAGTAAAATATTTCTTCCTTTCTCATTTTTGTCCAATTTTCTTTAAGTTGTTATGACATTTTGTTTTAAATTAAAAATGTAGAGGTATGCTTTTATATAAACCCATGACTATCCATTTCATGTATATATTATGATACCCCCCTTTCTCTTTCATCAAATAATTTTGTGATTTCTTATATCGCATTGTTACGCTGCCGAAAATGCACTGTGATTTTCCAAGCCAAAATCATTGTTTAGTGAATACCATCATCATTCCCCTGTTATGGGTATTCACCTTTATGAAGATTTAATAATTGATTATATAGTTTCATGTATGTATTCCACATTACTTTTTCATGGAATAAATGATGACGTTTTATGTATCCATGTTAAATCATCCATGTGGCACACTTATACATGAAATGAAATGTTTACGGAGGGTGAGCCCTAATGCACTCCAATGCATTAGGGAAAGTATAGTATCATCATACATCATGTGAAATGAGTGGTGACTCATTATAATTCAAGTTCAATGATGTATTACTCGTAATTCAGGTTTAATAAGGCTTTATCATGCTCCATGTGCAATAAGACTTGTTCATGCTAAATTTCATGTAAAGTGTGGTTGCCACATTTGCATGTTATGATTATCATTCTTTATCATGCTTTTATGTCCATTGTTATATTATGATCCATTGATATGCCTACTATATAACATGTATTGTATTTCTCAGGTTATCCCATTTTATTCCCATTCATAGCTCCCCCTTTTCTTATACATGTCCTCATGTTATCCCATGCAATGCTAAGTAGGAGGGAATGTAGTGGTCATTTAAAGTAATTTTTCAATAAAGATGTTGTATTTCATGTTTTAAGTTGTTATGTAATGATCTTAAGACCCAAAGACACTAGGCCTCTCTATATTCTATGTTGTATCAATTATTTTTATGTGATGAATCATGTTTTAGTGTGTAATAAATAAAAGTGTTGTTATATGGATTACCTATATCGGTAGAGAGTTATTTTTCATGATCTTCCATTCTCTTTGACATGGAAAATCTTAGCCTGTAAGCCCAATCCACATTCATGAAACATGATGTTAAACTACCAAGCTCTAGATTCATTTGGTACAATGTCAAACGACATGAAAACATCCTTATGACATGAAATTTGACTATATCCTTACCCCATGTAGTCAACATGATATTCCATATGTACTATCATCATGGGATACCACCTTCTCCATCACCATGGGATGAAAGTTCTTCTTTGGGTGCCCATATGTGTAATCCCCACACCGTCCTCTATTTATTCTCCATTGTTTACATGAGTGTCCTTACTACATGATGTTGGACTTCATGTGCAGCTCCTATCACATTAAATTAAACTAATACATCAATATACATGGGTTTTAATATTTAAATCATAAAATGGAATATAGGAAACCTATCTATACTTAAATTCTGACACCCCAACATCACCACCAAATCTTAAGTGTAAAATAAACCCCTCCTGGGGACACACACCAAAACACTCCATGTGTAAAAAATACACCAATTGGGGAAAACATAACAAATTTTAAAATGTGAAATCTTTCCACCTAGGGACACACTTAACCAAATAACAACTGTGAAAAAATACCAATAGTGACACACTTTTTAAAATCATGAGTGTGAAATATTCCCCCATGGGGACACACTCCACTAAATTCAATGTGTGATATCCCCCCCCCCAAATACTTTACAAATCCCATGTGTGAAATATTTACCCCTTGGGAACACAAATAACAACTAATATATCTATACAAGATGTTAAACAACTAAAAAGATCGGGAACCCCTACCCATAAAATAAACATTGGATGCCTATGGTAAAAATCCATGGAATACATACACGCCTAACACCCACTATTTCATGAATGAAATGGTATGTCTTATGTTATGCTCTTAAGATACCTCATATGAGATGCCTCCAACTTTAATGGGTAATGATTCTCAATATTCCCATTATTCTTAAAATTCAGAAATGTTTAGACATGCCCAAAATTACAATATACTATAAACACAATTTGATTCCCTATTGAGATAGAATCATCTTAATTAATCAGAAACATTCTGAAGATATCATTGGGAGTAATTTTTACTAACATGAAATAAATCTATAATGGTGACCTGACCATGCCGATGATCTCCAATGAAGAATATGTAGATATACTAACAAACCATCATAACATTTCAATCAATTGTCTAAAATTTTGAATAAAATTGATGGAAACTACCAGACTTTGGAAGGTAATAAAGAAGGTAAATAAGAAACATTCATCACCAAATATATTGACCGCACACATTCTCGTTAGAAAGTGTCATCAATAAATATGGTGAATTCAATGTGAAAATATTCTCCTTTAACTATTGGGAAAATATGGATTAGGGAATTTTCTAGTTTTTATGTCACTAGAATAAGATATTATTTATCAAGTTCAACCATGAAATATGTGGTCCTAGAATAAATCTCTCATATGACCTGAGGCAGATAACGTTCAGAATCTTCGGTTTGTGAAATCTCCATAATTGATCCCTCCTCCATTTTAAAAATAATGGATGATAGTGGGGGAATTTGGAATCACCGTCACTGTATCTATACTGATGGATGATTCCAAATAATTTATAAGACTTAATATATAAGATATTAACTACCTAATTCCAATAGGTATATGAGTAGGGGAAATGTGCAACAATCTCACATGACAATCTTCCTACCACAAAACCACTATATCAATAGAAAATAGGCACCTAAACCCTATCCCACCCTTCGAACTCATCACGAGGTGGTTGAACAATGAAAATGTTTATCAATATTAATAGGTAGGGGTCATTCCCACAAGGGATATGTCGCACTAAGATCTCATGTAATTGAAACCATGATTAAACTACCACCCCCCAGGGCTAGGTAGGGGGATACCACAAACTATTACAACGAAAAACACTTATGTAGCATCTCCCCAATGTTCTCTGATATATTAATACCATATGTTATGGAGGTAGGGTATTTTTGAGATATTCTTATTGTTCCAACCACATTAGAACTACTAAGGAGATATCTCACTTTTCCCCATCAGTGTGAACAACGACCGGTCCCACAGCTCGATGACTGGATTGACTTCTTATCCATTTTTTCTAGCACTGGTCCAGAACATCCACAGTTGATAGTAGGTTATCCTAAGAATATTTTCCTACAGGGGTAATATTTTTCAAATCTTGTGGCCCCTTACACAATCATCATATCCAACTAGATCCACACAATAGGTGAACATGGATCCACCTTTTCCCACTCGGGTTCGAAACACCAACCACATCTTACGAAGGTTGGGTTGACTCTCTCAATCACTAACCCTAGAAGAATCCAACACAATACATCTTCTAAAGAGGAATACCAATGTGGAGGTTCCCCCCACACCAACCACACAAAAAAACATTGGTCATCCCCATGCCGAACATATGCCTTTCTCTAATGAACCATGCAATGGAAGGAGTGTGAATTTCCATTCTGAGGGTCATTCCAACAACACATAACATAGAGCTTAAGTTGTAGATCCAAGTAAACATTAGTAATTCCCACATGGATAAGTCTTACACCATCATAGTTGGGACCCTTTTAAGAATCATGTCACAATAACCCTCTCATACTCTAAGGAAATGGATGTCAATATGAAGGATAAATCACCCTGACTATCAGATCTAGGGGAAAAGTCCATCGATTGATGCTTATGATCCACGATGAAAATGTCCATAGGATCCAAAAATTACTATATAGTTATATTCAATTAGAAGACATGTTGGACACCTTTTAAGGACACACAATTATACCTAACCCATCACTGCTGGTTCCCCGCCTCTACACCTCCAAACTAGAAGTTTGAGAGATGTTGGGATCTTTGTTGATTTCCTTAGTGGGTGTTGAGAACTCCACTAAGAATCAAATGGATACTTCCCCCCATACTCTTAATGAAGTAGTAATCACAACATTATAGATGGATATGATGTTGATGCTACCAACACCTCTAAGATAAATTCTAGCATGTTTCATATATCTGACATGTTCACCACCACTCTCCTGAAAAAATAATAATTTGAATAATACTTCATTTGTGATGACACACTTATCTTGACCAATAGTAATCAGGACCTCATCCAATCAAGATCTGGGCCATCCTAATAGTAGAGAACAATAAGACTTGTGGGAACTCCTAGACATCAACTAGCTTTCAGTCATGGTCTTGCCACATGAAGCTCTAGATTATTTTCCCAAGAGTCCCTTATGGAAGTCTAGGAAGTTATTTTTATAGAATATATTGGAAATGATTCAAATTATTCAAGACCATCAATTAACCTATCCAAAGATCCATGAGTACCTCAATGTAGTTCACTAATAGTAAATGATGGTTGATATTGCAACACTCTCAATATCTTGGCACCATGAATCATATGGTAACCCCAAGAATCTCCAAAAAACCTTCATGAGAATCCTCAATATGATTTTATGGGTCACAGAATTTGTTTCTCCATACATGATGATCAAAGGATGGTGGTAGTTGCCTTCCATCCATTTAATCCATATCATACAACAATAATGAGACCCTTAATATGAAAATACTACTAATAATATTATTTTATCCCTAACCACCACCAAAGTGAATTTGTTCACCATCAAACCTATATAGGATTAAAGAAACATGGATTCTGACATAGGGCATGACATGCATAACACGTATCAAGGGGAGACACATTACAAAGAATACCCCCACAATAGGTGCACGTACTCATCGGTAGTGCAAGGCACTGGGCCATGGAAGTAACCCCAATGAGTTTTTATTGTATACTCATTGATATATCTACAAGTAAAAGGGACACATTAAGAAACCATTTGAGTGTGTACCCAATGTTGTGTTGGGCCCTCTAATAACCACATTGCTTTAGGATTTTAAGGAGTACAAAAATTTACATGATGAACTTATTACCGATGAGATCTCGAACCACAACATAATTAGAAGGGATATCATATCCTCTATTATGGGGTACTTGATCCTCCTTTACCGAACACTCAAATTCTCACCTGGTGTCCTTATGCACTTAGTCAAGATAGAAGTCAAGGGATACAACAAATGAATGTAATAGAGTCGACTACCCCCAATAAATTTGATTATCCACCTTGAGATCAATACCATGATTCTTCATGATTATATTTGATTGTGAATGCATTTTTATCAAAAAAATCTCTCTAATAAAATGTGATAGCTACTCTCATAACATGTATCAATGCTCTTGAAACAAGACAGGTAGAAATCATTCCTAATAAAAGTGGTACCCAAATTGGAAAGACCATATTTTAGATCCCCCATAGTTTGGTAACATTAGATTCACCGCATTTAATGGGATGGGTGACCTGGTATGGAATTTGGGCCATTTCTCTTGAATCTGTGGTCCAATGTTTGGGAATCTAAAACTGTAGATACCTAAAAATCTCTTATTCTATTCATAGACTCTAGAAGAAACTGTTTTCCTTTGGTATAGTCAATCTCACATAAGGTCCATTTCTAGTTGGAATGAAATTATAAATAGTTCCCATACAACTAAAACTCCACATCTTGCATGAAAATGATTGTTGTTTTCTTTAAATAAAAATAGTTCCTGGATAAGTGTGTCTCTAAATTAAAATCCCAATGAAAGGAACATAAATATTCTCTTGGTATAACACATTTATAGGAACTCCTGCTTAGGATGTGTCTGGATAACTTCATAGATGAGATGGTTCATACCCTTATCTACCAAAACCACCCATGTATTTTTGGGGAGTAATTTAAAAAATATCAGTGCCTAGAAGAAGCCTTAAAATGGACTATACATTTCTCATTCTTATTTCCCCTTCCAACTCTTTTGATAACATAGATAAAAGTAGGGAAATATTTTTCTATTCATGTAGAGATTCCAGATGTGGTACACAGTCTATCCCCATTATCATATGAACGTCACTGAGTGTGGCCCTACCTATCAAACACTCAAGCTATGAAATCCCACCAGGAAAAACATCTCCATGAACGACCACCTCTTCTAGAGAATGTCTCCCTAACCACTATCAAGGCTAGGTTCCCATATTTTTTTGTGTAGAAAAAAAAGAACAATACATATTTCTTCAAGGATTTGAAGGTTCTGGGATATTTCATCTATATCCTGGAAAATAGAATCCTAATGTTTCTTGAATGAAAAAGACACAAGGATCCTAAATTATCTATCCACACCGATCACAGACCATATAACAAGATCCTTGATAAACCATCATATATTGAATTTTATTATATAATTAGTTCCAAGACCAAGTAGACCACAACTTAGTCAAATTTGGAAATTTTTTATCCGAGGTGTTTCATGTATCTGCTGAACATGACAGTTATAGAGAAGACTCCAATGAGTGAAAATAGGATCCAAGCTCTAGGAATAATATATATAATAACTAGTTGGTTCATAAACTCACCACTCTTTCCCATGATATCATATTTTCTTTCTTGAACATGCTATAACCTGTTGTGGTTTAATCATATACACTAAACGCTACCTCTAAATATACACTACAACCTCCCAAGTCTTCAGAGAAAAAATTTTGATGGAAGAAGGTAAATTAGATTCCTCCTTTAGCTCTAAAACTATCTCACACCCCTGCTGACTTCATGATTCATGAATTGGGACACGTTCCCAAGGTCTTAAATTCCTTAGGATATCAAGATAATGTGGAGGCGGAATATACATATGTTAGTGCTATTGGGAATGGGGACCTCATTACAACACTTGAAAATTAATAATTCTATGAAAACCCTCAGTCATCTTCAACTTATGTTGATGAAGAGATGAAGGGGACATTAAAGATGTCATAATGTATAGGATAGATCATAAAACTAGTTAATTAATGATACTAAGACCAAGAAGTTGACCTTGGATAGGACTCGACAAGAACATCCCTCCTAGTCTGCATCGTTAGTATTTCCTTTTCAACTAACAATATTAGCTTACCATTCAACTGAGTCAAAAACACGTCGTGATCATCTAGATACAACCAAGGATTTAACTGAACCAACCAAAATACACCCATCAATTTTTCAAAGAAAATGATCAATAAAAGAGAAAAATATATCTAGTACTTCCCAAAACATAGTAGTTCAGACAATGAAATATTCTATACCCAATTATAATTAATAACCCACTCAAGAAAAGCATATGTATCTAGATTGAATGTATGATTCAATGAATGACCTTGAAGTATACCATTATTACTTTCATTTCATTAGGTATTACACATGTCAATGGAAATGCGTGAGGCCCTGATCAAATATTTAAATCCCCCCTTTAGATTGAGGATGATTTATCTAACATCGGGGTCTACTCCATTGATGTGGATATAAAAGATGAATGTTGATCCATTATTCCATTTAATGGAGAAGGAAAGTGAGTCATCATTCAAGAAAAAATATGACCACTATATATCATAGGATAGTTCAATGGCGTGGAAATTCATAAATACCTGCTGGATAATAATTATGGGATCGACATCATTCCGATGTGGATTCTCCATAATATGGGACATATAGTAGCCGATATGACCCCATTCAACCAGATAATTCAGGGGTACATCTAGAGTGAGAAGAAACAACAATTATTTTTTGTGATGAAGAATCAATAACATGCCATGATATGAAGAAACAAATTTTTGATAGTCTGACAATATACTTCATAAACTGATCTTCAGAGAAGTCCTTGATTTCATTTTAAATTATTTGTACACACTTCATACAACTAGTGCCTCAAAAAATCTTTGATGGGGGATTAGATTTATGACAAGGTGAAACAACCCCATTGACTCCTAGGAGAGCCAATATATAAATCGTGGTCACTAATAAAGGGATAGAAATCAGTTTTGTAATTACCTGGTAGTTTGCATCAATTCCCCAAATGATATAATGACCATTGTACTAAGTCGATAGGTATACATGAACAAAAACGTTTTTCTCACAATTCATCAGTTTGAGACGACAACACCTAAGATGGGGGGGTAATTTTTTCAAAACCAGGAAAAATAGGTGGTCATGAATTACCTTATACTTTTTCAGTGGGAAGGACCAAATGAAAGTGGAAGACCCAAAACCTATGAATTACCAAGAGGATCAACCCGTGGACACTAATCCATGAAATTCCCACATGTCACACAATAAAGAGGAATAATTTTTTAAGGTCATATTTTCACCATCTATTTTAATTGAGGAGTGTAACTCACAAAAAAACCAAAAAATAGATCAATATACTATTTTTAGTCTCTGTAAAATGAGAACCCCTCATCCAGGATTTTTTTCCCAATAGATTTGACATTAGTGCTTCCCCTGGGTCAGCTATCCCAAAAGTGCCACTTCCCGTTTCTGATCCTCCTATCTAAGATGATTAAGTGGACTTGTAAAATTCTGAAACTACCTTTTAAGGGATACATTCAAAACCCATGATGAGTTCACTTTTACGATACTTGGTAATAATGTAGATATGATGCTAACACTAAGCAGTGCAGCTATCACTACAAAAAATAAGGGACTAGATGTGGTTTCAACCACCCCAAAATTTCTCTATGGTGGGTTTTAAAGAAATATCTATAGTTTTTATGGGTATCCATCTCACAGTGGTTTAACTCATTTAAATAATATTTTTTGGGGTGTTGTTGAATGATTTTTATCAGTGGTTATTTCAATTTTAGTGGTTTTTCCTCTCAAAAGTGAAAAGGATTCAATAGTGGTTTAAATTGAAGATATATTTCATAATAAATTAAATATGTTTAAATTGATGCTAATTTTTTTTACTATATAGTGTGATGTTTTAAACAATTATTTTTTTAAATGAAGTAAACATCTTGTAGTTTCGACTGATGGATGATTGTGGGGGTTTAAATGTCTTGTAAAAACATTCACATTGGGTTGAAATTTTTATTGTTAAGGGAAACTCCCAAACCCTCCCACATCCATAACTAGGTATATATATGGTTTATAAATGTAGATTGACAATTGGGGTTTTAACCCCATTGCAGCTTAGGAACTTATTTTGGTATTGTGGATGTCAGGTCAGGCTCATCGCACCCTCTTGGGTGGGGGGAATAGTTTATTACTACAATACTCTCTTATAGATTTATGATATGTTCGTGAATATATTCATAATCCTGATATGTACCTAGTTGCCCTTATATGATCTTGTGTTGAATCCTTCCTTATAAAAATGGTGGGTCTGTTAGTGAGTCCATCTATATATATCTGAGGTTCTTCAACTCCTTCCTAATAACGTGAATCTGTTTATATTTTGAAGCCATATAACGAGTAAATCATGAATTTAATACCATTAATGGATGTGATTTATATTTTCTGTATGTAATTGATCCTTTATCATGGATCCTACATTTCAAATATACAATTGAAATTAAAAAACCATGTTTTCCTTTTTAGCCGTTCTATTTAATGTGATGTGGAAAGGACTGAAATGAGTGGCTACATAGTCACCGTGTATTGATCTCATGAATTTGGAAGGATACATATGCATCCATATTATAATATGAATAATATTAATCATATTTTGATAATTACCCCAGTATATACCCCTAGGAGGATTATGTTGTATTCGGGTCTTTATATCATGTCATTGACTGAGGCATACACATGGAGCATTCCCAATATGGGATATATTCATGACACTAATGATAAAATCATTATAATTCCTTAATCTAATGTGATCCATTCTCATTGTGAAAAGTGAGGGATGAAAAGTGATCGGTCTCATTGATTTCGGGTGAAAGACTTATGAACTAGGGGAACCATATACAATATTTTATATGGGGATTAGGATAAAGGAAGGCATCCTAACTATCTTCGGAATGGTAAGAATCTAAGTCATCATAGTTCAGTTGAATTATGAATCTTTTGATTGATGAGGATTAATTATAAGAACATGAGAGGGATTCGGTCCCAATGGCTCAAATGTATGCGATGTGGAGGGGATTACACTGATGTGGGTTCCTAGTAGAGTTCATGCCTTAGTATGGAATCCAACATATCCTTTTTTTTATTGCAATCAGGGTTCTCATATTTCATTCAACCTCTCAATACGCTGATGGATGTGGAATAATTATAATATATTATCCGATATTGGGTCCCAATTGTAATATTGTTTTAAATATAGAGGGACTTACAATGAGGTGGTAACTCGATGGAGCATAGGCCATTAGATGGCATCCTAAGTATCCTATTTGGATAGGACTTAGTGTTCTCTTGGATCATTTGACTTCCCAATACTCATATAGATAAGGAAGAATAATGTGATCATGAGGTATTGGGTCCCAAGGGTTAGAATATCTAATATATAGAGTGACATACACCATGTTTGACACCCATTAGAGTTTGGGCCTTAAGAATGTGTCATACATATCATGTTTAGATAGGAATCTGAGTTCTCAATGATCAATCAGGGGTATGCCCAAATATATCAATTGGTAAAGGTTATAATTCCATAATACTTCTTCCTAACATATCCTGATTTTTATCTTGACATGTTTTCGATATCTCTATGACATTTTGGACGATTTTAGAGCATGTCATGTATTCCTTGAAAAAATGACCAAAGGAAGTCGCATGATCCAGTTTGACTTATACAAAGAAAAATTAAATGATCCAAATGGTATGTCTGGGTGAATTTTATGTTATTAAAGATGACATGTCTAGAGGGTATAGAATGACTTGGATGACATGTATAGAGGGTGTTTCATGACCTTTTTGACATGTTATGGGGGTGTCACATTACATATAGACATGTTTGGAGTGATGGATCTGAGAGAAACTGAAGTGTATGGTAGTGGGTATAATTTTATAATTTCATTTAATAATCAATTCTCAAAACCTTGAGAGAGGATATTACCCATAAAATTTATAATTAATTAATTTAATATTTGAATAAATAAATACCAGGACTGAGTAGAATTCTTCGTTAGTGAATGTTCATCATCTGAAATGACCATTTTGGATTAAATTAGAATCCTTGTAAGGATCTAGGGATTTAATCCCTCTATATGTTACCCACACATTCTCCTGTGATCTCCAAGAATCACCACTCGATATCCATGTGATATCATGGTGTGAAAATTTTCATGGATTGTTAGTTCTTGATTTCTTATTCATCGATCATCATGAAAACTATCTTTCTGTTTTTGTTCTTAAGAGGGATCGAGGATGAGGATTTGAGAGGGAATCTATTATGCACAAAAATTCAGTATTTTATATTTTCGTATTCTCTACACAATAGACATATTAGTAGATTTCTAG
This sequence comes from Viscum album, assembly GCA_963277665.1. Lineage (NCBI taxonomy): Eukaryota > Viridiplantae > Streptophyta > Magnoliopsida > Santalales > Viscaceae > Viscum > Viscum album. The sequence continues at coordinate 855,422,343 of OY728164.1, forward strand.
AATTATGAATTAAGTTAAAATAGTATTTAATAGATTACTGGCCATTAAATAGCATTTATTATCTTTAAAAAACATTATTCTACAAAATAATAATTATATTGTTTTTATTTTTGAGTGTATGCCATCCTTCCTAATAACAAATATTATGTAACAATATTATTAATTAATTTCATCCACCAGACACTCTTTTGGATGCTTATAAACCCTATAGTATTTATTGAATATCAGAATAAATATTTTATTCATAAATAAATATAATTTTTTTTCATAATCTTGAAAATTAATTTTTATTAAAATATTAAATAAATAATATATATATTTTATTAAAAAGATGGAGAATAATTATTTATATAATTTATGAGATCCATAAAACCATAATGAAGTTATTAATTGGACATGATAACAATATTTATTACATTAATCAAACTCAATTAAAATTTAATCAAGATCAATGTAAACACATACTGTGTGACCCTATAGGATTTTTTCCTATTGGAATTAGGTGGGTTATCATAATGTCCTAAATTAATATTGAGAAAAATGTTAAGAAAACCATGATAAAGAATTTAATATCAACACATTGACAATTATAAATGAACACTCAATATATCATATAATTCCTTTATCACAATATCCCATCAAGAAGGTTGAACATCCATTTCACCAACCAATACGCTCGATATGTCTTTCTTTGGCTCTTTGAAATAAACATGTCATTACACCATTCAAATGAAATTTAATGTGATGGTTCTATTATAATAAATGGGCCAAGATATCGTCTTCATTTAATATATAAGGGAGAAATCCTTCCTCTACATATCCATTAAAGAAATATCACCTTTGACGCACCCAACATATCAAACAACACTATGAACTGTTATCACTATGGTTGCTGAAATAATTCTATGTACATGAGTATTGACATGCATTAATAACAATATTAAATTATATGGACCATCACACACACTCATAAATAATAATATCCAATGACACCAAAACTTGTATAATTCCAATAGGTCGGTCTCTTATTATATTCATCCATCATGGAGATTGTGATGTGTGAACATCATGAGAAGATGCCTAATCTTTTTATGTGTAATAGAACCTGAATGTCTATGCTTTATTTGTCTCATCATAGAACGTTATCCAATTGTAGAACATTATTTTAGAATATCATCACAGAAAATCATGATTCTCATCATAGTGGGGAAATTCTATGACCTTATCATTATGATGTATAATCAATGACATTATTACATTAGTGTCATGAAGGAAAAAATATGTAATTAGATGTTTTATAAATATTAAATTAATTGAATATTTATGTAATCAACCTAAAAGCAGTTGTCCCTTGGACACCAAGTCTAACAAACTCCCACATGGAATAGTTCCATCTTCCTAGGACCTTTTATACACTAAACCTCACATGATAGTCATTTTTCTATTGAGAAAGGCTTTAGTTAAGGGTTAATCCCCACTATATTATATGGAAATACATTTCAATTCAACTTTACCAATCAGAGAAAAATTCCCCAATATATGATACTTCTAAAATATGTTCATTGATCATCAATGTGTCCTTGGATCTTTTTCAGGAGACACCACTGTAGTATTATCACAATAGATTGTGATATGATTATTACTGGTAGATAAAAAATCAAGATCTTGAATGAAGTTTCACATATATACTACTTATTTATCTACCTCAGAAGCTGTAATATAATTATACATTTCTAAAGAATCTGAAACCAAAACCGCTTTTGATCTCTTCCAGCTCATAACACCTCCATTCAAAGTGAATATGTATCCCATTTTTTAATTCATGCCATCATGATTAGTTTTGAAACTATAATATGAATATCCTTTGATGACCAGTTCCTTATATCCTCCATAAACTAGAAACATATCTTAAGTACACCTTAGATATCTAAGGATAGTCTTGACTACCATCAAATGGCATTCACCAAGATTAGCATGATATCTTCCTACTATACATAATACATAGGTGACGTCTAGCCTAGTAAATATAATATCATATATGACTAACCCATTTGATGATTCATATTGAATCATTCTCTTCTATTTAGCTCATCATGCTTCGGAGGACACATTTTACAAGAATGATAAATTCCATGCGATGCTGGTGATGATCCCCACTTGGATTCTTCATTGCTAAATATCTTTAGTATCCTGTAAATGTATGTATATTTACATAAGATAATCCACCTATTGGATCCACCATGATAGATCTTGATCCCAAAAAAATATTATTCCTCACCTATGTCCTTCATAGAGAATCATTTATTCATCCACACCTTTATAGTCTATAAGGATGGAATTTCTTTTCCAATGAGTAATATGTCATTATCATATAATATTAGGAAAATGATCGCACTCCTACGAAATTATTTATAGACACATGACTCACATTCATTCTTTAGGAAACAAAATACCTTTTCAACCTCATCAAAATGTATGTTCCATGACCAGGATTCATTCTTTAATCAATAAATTGATCATTTAAACTGACATACATTATTGGCAATATTTGGGGTCACAAACCCTTTGGGATGTGTCATATATACATCTTCCTAAAGGTTCCCATTCAGGAAGGATATTTTTACATCCATTTCATAATATCATATTCATATAAATCAACAATGTAAAGTAGGATTGTTATGATTTTCAGCATTAAAAATGGGGAAATAGTTTTTTCATTGTCAATTTCATGGATATATTTAAACCCTTTTGTAACTAGTTTCACCATATTGGTACTAAATTGTCCTTAAATTTCATGTGTCATCTTTAATACCTATTTTAAAAAAAATTCCTTACATCTAATATATATTATACCAAAATAGAGGCTTGGTTTTTGTATGTGAATTCCTTTTAATAATTCATGGATTCTTTCCACTTGGAAATATCAGTGACACTTACTACTTCCTTTTCGGGTAGAGGTTTATTATTATTGACTAATAATTATTCACAATCCATGGTGAATAGAAAAACAAACCATTATGATTCTCTATCCTCTCTAGTACACCTAAATAATACATGTTACACCATAAAAAGTTCTTCTTCCATATGGATTTTCAAACTTTTTTTCGATGTCAACTCTTGTGTATATTGATTTTGGACTACATAGAGGTGTATATTTCTCCCACTATCTTATTTAGAGATAATATCCTCCTCAAGAAAAGTGGTAAATCTATCAAACACACCTTTTAATGTATTTTATAGGTATTATACCTTTATTTCAGAAGGATATCTTATAAATATACACTTTGTGCCTAAGAGTGAATGGTTGTTACTCAAAGAGTTCATAACAAAGGCTTCACAACCCCACAGATGTAATTAAGATGATATGAGTTTCTTTACACTCTTTAATTGGTATTGTATTCAATAGTTGGCTTTAGTTTTCTGATTTTTTAGTACGTATTCTACTATTTTTAATGTGTATCCCAAAAATAATAGTAAAAGACTTGCATGTCTCATCATTGATCTCACTATGTAAAATAAGGCATAGTTTCTCTTTTTTATTACACCATTCCACTGAGGTATATAAGGAAGAGTGATTTGAGATAAAATCATTAAATCTGATAAATAATTAATGATGTCTTGATTAATGTATTCTTCACTATAGTCTGAGTGAAGTTTCATAATTTACATACCATGATGGTTCTCAATTTCATTCTTTTATTCGTTTATTTTAGTAAAATAATTTGAGATTACCTCATTATGTATACATATCCATATCTACTAAAATCATCAGTAAAAGTTATGAATTATGAGTACCCAGCACATGAATCAAAAACCTAGTTGTCCACACACATCAGTATGAACTAATTCCAGAATCTCTTAATCGACCTCACCTTTCCCGCTAAATGGGGATTTGGAAAAATTTTCCTTCTAAACATGTCTGAAATACAGTAACTAATTTTAGTTCACAATAATCTAAATATACATCAATATATAATTTAGTCATGCACTATTCATTTCCATGACCTAGATGGTGATACAAAATTTGGATGTGGTATGAGTCATTTGAGGTAACTTTATTACTGATTTCTATTATTTGGTGCATGTAATCTAACACAAAAATACCCTTATTTAATTGTTATTTACCATAAAAATGATATTTTTATAAAATAAGGAACATTTATTTCCAAATTTTAAAATAAAATCATCTGTATAAAGTCTGGATATAGAAATAATGTTTTTTTCAATGAAGGCACATAATAACCACCTCTTAAAACAAAGATCATTCTTGTTAGATATTTTGGGGGGTAGTCCCCGATAGCAACAATAAAATGTTTATATCCATCGGAAGCTTCATGGTCTACCTCTCCTTGGTAAATGTTTCAAAATCTACTAGGTTTCTTTATATCAATACATATTTGAGCACCACAAGCTCTATCTAATACCCAATTTATAGATATAGATAAATTTATATTGAAAAAAAACAAACCAAAAACTTTCCCTTGATTATTTATATTGGTGTAATTTTTATTCTAGTGGCCCTTCATGACACATATGAAAAAAGAAAACATCATATTCCCTTGAATTCCCCTTGATCTTCCTATTCTTGTAAGGGTGTGAAGATGAATTGTGATTAAATCTCTCTGATTTCCCTTTATCGGTGGTCTCCATAAGGATGGAAGGGTTGTCAATCCTTTTATAACTACCTACAAAGAGAAGAATAATAAGAAAATTTGGAAAAGAATTCGCTATGTTTTTCATATAAAAATTCAAAACATAACAGGATAAGCTCTGAGGGAGTGATTCCAGATTGAGGTTGGTGCCTAGATCTTTTGGGAGTTTAAACCCTAGAACCTATAAGTTCTCATTGTATCTAATTATCATGACTATTCGAGGACCAACTGAGGAACCCCCTCCAATATTTCGTTGAAATAATGACCTATAAATCTCAAACCATTCTTGTCTATCTATCTCCTAGTAAGGACTATTGAGGTTCTCAATCACTCTATACACATCCATGTTTTTGTGGGACTTCATTAGTTCACTATAAATAGATGAAATCATAAAAAAGTAAACATCAACCACATCACTCAATTATTTTTCATAGACAGGGATCTCTTCATCACTCAAAACTTTTTCAGATGGATCAGTCATTGAATATTCTATCTTGCAGGATTACCATTCATGACATCGCATTAACTAAATACATAAAAACCACTCCTAGAAGTTACTTCTATTTAGGAGGACATATTTCTTAAATATTGATCATATAGATAGTGTGTATTATGATCATTTTATTCTAGAAATAAAATGATCAAATTGCAAGTACATAACTTGATTAAAAATTAAGTGAAGTATAATAAATTAATTTTTTATTAATTTATTTATTAAATATCACATTATTTTATCATGTATTAATATCTCTCACCATTGAACTCAGAATTTCGTATTGATTTAACATTCTAGTGTAAATGATCCCCGTTAATTTTCATAATGATCCATATGTTGTCAATGAAACACATAATAATGTAGTTAGCTAGACTATCCTTACAACTAAATACTTGTTTCTCCCCGGTCTATTGAATGGATTCCCCAATCCTAAAATCCTGACTTTGATTTACTCAATACATTCCTACAAATTCATATTCAAAAGACATTGGTTGTTTAGATCAATATAATTTCCGTTAAGTTAACCCAAAACTCTCATGAGAAATCCCTAATAAAATTAACTATCCTAACTTTAGCCATGTACTAAACATAGTTCAATGGATTCATTAAAATAAAGTAGTGGAAGGCTTAGTTAGAAGTAATATTTAATTGTGGGATTTAAATTTATTGTTCTTAAATTTTTTCTTATTTTATCCTTTATATATACTTTTAATATTAAGTGGACATTACTTACTTAATTAACTGTGTTGGAGAAAACATTTTCATATAAATCATTTATTTAATTGAACATTATCACATTTATACATTTATTTATGTGAGTGTGGCCTTGCATCAATAAAATAATAATTCCATAGATACAAATAATTAATTAATTAAATTACTCATTCATGAGCTTTATAAAACCATTTATTTGATGAGTAGATATTAAATAAACATTTGACTTAGGGGAAATAAACATTATGTTCTGTCTTTGCATGAGTTAAAACATTCTATCATTCCATCTCTATATCACATGTGTTGGCATCATTATAGATTCGTCCTGATCTGCTTTCACGTGTGATTGGATTCCCTATTGTTTACAAATATTTACTACTCAAACACAGGTGAGTGGGAACCAATGGATTGGTAAAATTGGATTATATAAATATCCTTGGACATGACGGTCTTATATAATAATGGATGTAGGGATTATTCACAGACCATCGTTTTAATTAATATTATATAATTTAAAACATAAAAAATAAAATAATTTAAATCATCCAACACATAGAAATGTATTTTTGAAGCTCATGAAAGGTCATACATAGTGTGAATATGAAAAAGTAAATGGATAGTATACATTTCATTATTAGTTCATCTATTATTTAGAATAAACATGCTTTCATTAATTAATTGATTAATTAATTGATTAATTACCTTTCTTCATAATGACCATCTGATCTTATATCTATATACCCATCAATAATGGTATTCGTGGATAATAAATAGTATAACTAATAATGATATATTAATTAAAATAAATTAATTGATAATTTAATTTTATTTATAAACATTTTTAAATTTTCAAACACAAAATGTTGTTCAAATAAATAAAATAATGTTTTAATGCTATAATTTTCTTATTTAGTCTAATATTAATTTTTTTCCATTAATGGGAGAATACATGGCATGTACATCTATCTGCATTCCATATCCCTGAGTTTTCATATATCTGTTCCACATGATTGAAACATTGACATGTTTACACGTTCGGACTACATGGTCTATTCATGTAGTGTTTCATTTACATATTGGTTTAAGAACAGATGATGAACGACCAGATATTCCATCAGTTTGTGCCAAATCAATTACTGGTAAAACCATTTTTCATGGAATGTAATAATAGAGCATTCCATATACACATGTACATTCTATCTTGATGCACTGAGAGATTTATATTTCAATGACATGTTAATTCAAATCATATTAAAGGAAAAATCACATCAAATTAAAATGTAACCAAAATTTGAGATAATTAAAAAATTTAAGGAATAATTATAAATTTAATGGTGGTCACTCTAAAACCACAGGATGGTTTTGGGCACAGAATAAGTGTTTGATGGTGAGAAATATATTAGAATTTATTTTGATAATCATTTTCAGGAATCAAGAGAGGATACTTTACATAAAATTTATAATTAATTTTTTTAATATTTAATGAAATAAATACATTGGAAAAGGAACATTATTCATTGGTGAATGTTGATCATCCAAAAATACCCCTTCCTATAAAATTCATTGCACTATGGATATCTAGGGATATAATGCCTATGGAGGTGATCCAGATGTACTCCTGTGATCTCTGAGAAACACCACTCGAACACTAAGTTCTAGTGAAATGAGTTGAATGTCATTCATTTTTAAATATTTTTCGCTTGTTCTTTGGTCTTGAGAAAACCTCTCTTGAAGAATTCATTCATGAGAGGGATATAGGATGAGGTGTTTGTAGAGAATCCATTGTGCACAAAAATTCACTATCCTCAATTTTTGGATGCTCTACACAATAGACATAGATGACTATTTATAGAGTGTAGATTTATGTTAAAATATTATTTAATTTCATACCATCCATAAAAAAAATTTATTAATTTTAATATACCCCATGTTATATAATAATTATTATATTTTTTTGGTGCATTCCAACATACCAAGAACATATTATATAATGGTCTTATAGGTTAATATTTATCACCAAACTCAATCATGGTCCATTCAAACTCCCCTAGAATTTTGTGAACAAACTAATAAATATTTTATTCATAAATAAATATTTTATTCAAAAGTTGATGAATATTTATTTATTTATTATTTTCATTCAATATAACATGAATAAAATTATTCTTCACACTTTAGAGTACTATTTAATCCATAAATTATGCTCAAATATAAATTAATAGAGATTAATGGAAACACTTAGTGTGTGACCCTATATGATTATTTATCATTGGATTTAGGTGGGTTTTCCTAAAGTCTAAAATAACATTCTAGAAATAGGTAAAGAAACCCATGATAAATAACTTAATGTCACAACGTCGATAACAACATATGAACAATCACAATGTAATATAATTCATTTGTTACAATATCTCATCAATTAGGTTTCATATCCATGTCACTGACCTATATGATTGATATTGCATTATTTGACTGTCTAAAATAAACACATCATTACACCATTGTCAAAGAAATTAATTTTAAGTCTCTATTCCAATAAAATGGATGAGATATCAGCTTCTATAATGATGGATGGGAAAACTCCTTCATTGACGTATTCATTAATGACATGTCACTCCTGAAACACCCAACCTATCAAACATTTCCATAAACTGTTATCTTCATGGTTTATAAAATAAATCTAAGTACAATAGTGGTAACATGCATTAATATTAATAATTTAAAAGTATAAGAAAAATCATGAATTCTCATAGATAGGAATATCCTATTTCACCAAAACATGGGGAATTTCTACTGGAGGGTCTATTTTCATAATCTCCCAGGTTAGAGATTGCCATGTGACAACTTCATCAGAAAAATCCTCATCTTATTATGAGTAATCACACCTGACAGTCAATATACTATGTGTCCAATCATAGTATGTTATCCAATCATATAACATTATTCGAGAATATTTTTATAGAACATCAAGGTTCTTATTATGTAGAGGAACTTCTATGACCCTATCAATATGATTATTACTCTTGGAAATTACTACATTAGAGTCCTGAATAACAAAAATAAATATGTAATAAGTATATTTGATAATATTAAATACATAAAATATACATTTAATAAAAGTAAAAATATTTGGTTTAAGGATACTAACTCCAACATGGAAGGCATTTCATGATCAAGATGACTTTTCTGGAGGAAACTACATTATCTGGATGATTTTTCTGAAGTACAGTGCATGATATGACTAACATGTATAGAGGACCCAACATGATCTAGATGAATTTTCCAGAGGACATTATTAGAACAAGATGGAATTCCTAGGTTCCACTGAATAATTTAAGAAACATTACAATAGAAAATCACTTTCTTTGTCTAGAAAGTGTGAGGGACATTGTAAGAATTAGATGGAAATCTAGGAGGGAATCAAATGAATATATTGACACGTGTAAGGGACATAATATGATTCAAATGGAATATTTATAGAGTGGAACATGACTAGTGTGATATTTCTTGGTGTGGTCTCATGATCTAGGTAATTAATACGAAGCACATGAAGATTTGAATATCTAACCTTCTTTAAGTATCCCATTTTTCTATCTTTTTTCTATCCATTATTATGTATGTGCCTCATGTTTTGACCAATGTTATATTATTTTAGGATTCAAGTGACCTCGAAAACATACAAGTACACCTTCTCATAAGCTATATTACTTTCCCAAAGTCTTTCAGGTGATCAATATAGCAATCATGAGAAAACTCATATTCATTCTACATGACCCCTTAGGTTGTTCCCCATATTTTACCAAGAATAAAAAATTTCTGATAACAAGATTGGATGTTATAATATGTCATATTCTATTCTCTTATATAGAATTCACCCATTTGTGTGTATTTTTTATTATAAGGGGGGATTTAAAGGCACCACCACCTCAATTATATACCACCCTGAACTGCATGTATATCTCAAATATGTCCTGGAATCGGTGGAGGTATTTTCATATCACACACTTCGCATGATCCTACCATGGGCCATTGATGGCATCACATGATGACTAGGGACCATGGGAACATTCTCACATCTCTATTTTTATTAGACCCTATCTTATCAAATAGATTTCATATAACCTTGTGGAATTTTATAAGCTCCTTCACAAGTTTAGGATGACATGTATAAAAGTATTCAAAAGATTAGGAAACCTTTGGAAACTATTTTACATGATGAAAGATTAGTTGTCTAGGGTATATCATGAGACTAAGGCCACATGTCAAAGGGCCACCTTGAGATCTTGCTTACATGTCTAAGGGACCTCAAGAGATCATGCTAGTTTTTCAAGGGGGTTTATGTTATCAATGGAGATAACCTGTCGTGAATAACCCCTTTTTCAAGATGATTAATGTATATTCCCCTCTCAAGAAGCATCTTTATTTGCCATTTTTATTTCTTAATTTATTTTAAAACTATATAGGATCTAGAAACATTTTTTAAGATATATCATGGAAAAACACTGTTCTTTCATGTGGTTCATCGCATGATCGATTGTGCACATCATGATATTGTGGAACATTCTCACAGATGATCCTTCACATTCCTAGGGCACTGAAGGGGCATCACAAAATCAAAAAAGAAATGATGAGGTCCTTTTTCATAATGGATGTGACATTCTGACATGATATCACATGACAAGATTGGCATATTTCTAGGGAATTAATGTGGTCCTACAGATCACATAAGAACTTCATATAATGTTTAGGGTAACTCTATTTTTTATGAGGTTTTCTTATTTAACCACCATTATTTTACAAGTGGATTTGGATGATTTTTAGGAATTCTTTAGTTGAAAATTTGTTTGATTCATAGGGACTCATCTAGAGGCCTATGCATGATCATTAGTGCTTGTCAGGATTCATTCCTAAGATCATGATGTATTGTAAAAGTATATTTTTGTGATCATATAATGATCATGTTTTACACATGATCCAATTTCAGGATGTTATAAAGGTCATGTGATTTTGAATCCTCATGAAGGTTACATTAACCATGTAATTTATCCACATTCTATTCATTTTTTTGCAGAGAAAATAATAGCCATGTTCTATGTAATTCTTCTATTATAAATATTTTATGCTTATTTGGAGAGAGTCAACAAATGAACAAACTCAAGAGATATGTCCAAAGCAACAAGAGATCAGTTTCAAAGAATTAAAATTCTCTCATAATAAATTATGAATTCGACATATTGATGTCTTCGATGATGTTTTCTGTCCTAGACGACTATTCATATTCCAAGGGGAATCTTATAAATTGGGAAGTGAGGGTTAGATCATTTTACCAATTACATATACTATCTAGAGATCTTGTGATTACATTCATCACATGATCTCTTCACAAGACCTCATCACAAGACCGCGTTATCAATTATCCTCTATGAGGAAATATTAGAACATCTATTCATAATAAATAACAATATGATTCTTTCATGGGGTTTGGCCATGTCTTGTATCATGCTACTGCTCCATCTGATCCCTTGTTCAGAAGAATCAAAAATTTATTATCAATAATTAATTGAAACAATAGGTATTCCCAATAATGTATGGATTTTTATAGGATTCATACGACCCTTTGGATTAGTCTTGTTATTTCATGATCATCATGTGGTTCACATGACCATATTAGTGATACATGGCCCTGAGTCTTATGACTTTTCATGTGGTTTAAAGATGCCTCATCGGTCATGTGGTTTATGATATATTTATGGGACATTCAGTACAAAATAATAGAATCAACAAATATGATCATTAATACCTTCTTGGATCATGAAATTAATTTTATGATATTGGAATAATGCATATATAAAATTATATATCTCTGGTCTGAAATAAACTTCTCTCATTAATACAGATGATGACCAGTTCCCATACATCTTTCACTATGACTATGTAGGTGGACTTGATTGATGGAAATTATAATGTTATCCCTTTGTATCTTGTGCACTATGAAAAATAGGTTCCTAAGAGGCTTCTTCTATATTATCACTAGAGGATCCCCTGTCATCCCAACTTCCTTTATATGGAATTAGTCCATTTGATATTGTTTTCATTCCCTCACCATAGTACAATCATCCATCAATCTAGTTGACATATTCCCAAGATTATGTTCATTTGAAAATTTCATAAGGTATTCAATTAGTCATGGTATAGTGCCAGGTGTTTCCCTATATATTGATGAACTCCCCTTAGGGTCTAGAAGATGGCGATTTTCCCACTATTCCATTAGTCAAAGTAATTCGAGCATCTGTTTCTCCTCAATGAATAATTTTAGAAGTGGATAGAGATAAAAATTAAGCATGAAATATTGTGGAAATTTATTTAATTAATTTTTATTCCTATTTTAGTTTAGATAGAGATAATCATATTTTTTCGATCAGCTACATGATATCCACCTTTTCTAGTTAGTATAGATTTCATAGTTTATAATCTATCATCAATCAAATATTCATAGTTACCTATCAATATATATTTTCATATATCTCATGGAAAGTTAGGGATTATCCTCTGGGACATTTATTGAATATGAGGGATTTCTATTCTTATTGTGATGTATGATTAGTTTAGTCCTACCATGTATGTATGATATGACCCCGCACAAACTCTAGTCTGGGTAAACGATAATCTCAGCATTATGAAATATAAATTAATTATGAATCTGAATATATTCTAAATAATTTCCATCATGTATTTCATCCAAATATTTATCTATAGCAGAAAATCATGGCTGACCGCTATACACCCTCAACAGTTCCCTTACAAGGATGATCGAAATAGTTTATTCTTTTAATGGGAAACCATTAAGGATGAAAATTATGATACATGTAGTTACCATTTGAGATTGTAGATGTCCCCAACCCTTATTTTAGAGGGTTTCATAGCCATTTTCTTTAATGGATGGCTTTCCCTATTGAGGAAGCTTGCCATGAATCTGAGTTTTCACACTAGTGATGGAAGAATGATTAGCATAATGATAACCTATTAACCTATATATACAAAATATTTCTTGAATCTTTCAAATCCTAGTATAAATTTTGTAATTCAATGTTACTTAGATTATTAACTTAATATTAATTTTTTTGGATGGATATGGGATCATTTTCACTTCTACAAATGCAATAAAAAACTAAGATCCCTAAGGCATCCTTTTAACACTAGTTCTTTAATATTTCAAAGATTGATGGGATTCTAGTAGGACCTGATTAGGTCATTAGAAAACTAAGAAAATATGATCATTTTAGCTTTATGCTTTATCCCAAAATAACTAGGCCAATTGTTGATAAAGTTGGTGGTTCTCCTAATGAATGATCATAGAAAATATCCCTTCGCAATAGGGTTCAGACAACTTATTTGGATAAGATGATCATTTTTAACACATATACCCCATACTGGTTATCCTTCCAATTTTGTTTCATATTAGGGTTTCTCCCCTGCCCTTAGATTATATATGGTTAGAATTTCATCCCAAGATTATTTTCCAATTTTTGGGTATATTGGCACATAAGGACACCAATGTTGACATTATCCTTATGTCTATGGGAGAGTATATATTTCAATGTAGTGATGATTAATTGGATTTGGTCGAAGGCTACCATGGTTTTGTTTGAATATGTTGGTCTACTAGGTGGAAAACCCATCCTTCATTGGCCCCCTTGTTTGTAGAAACAATGGAATAGATTCATGATTCCGGAAAACCATTGAGGAAGAATCTAGATTCAAGTGAATACCAGCCCATTGGTGGGGAATAATTTATTGAGGAAGTTATACATTAAATTAAATTGATTTATGATGCCCTATTTTAGAGAAGACCTCTTGGGTATTCATCACTTGGTTCTTCATCAGCTCATCCAATCATTCCCCCCAACAATAGTAACTAACCCAGTAGTTGTAGAGAATGAAAAATAGAGGTGTCTAATTAGGTGGTATATTAATTCCATGATCCTTGAGTATCCCTTAGAAACATTTAATGATATATAAGAACACCTTCGATATCTATTCAATTATTTTTCTATAGGTTTCTCTGAACATAATTCATTATATTACATTATCTGACAAATTATTCCATCATAGAAATAGTTGCCTAGTAGCAAGGGGGGCTTACATGATTTTGATGATGGGATATACCCTGACCGAACTATCTTTAAAGTTGGTGAAAGATAGTAATCTGATTATATCTTAGTTGGACTCCCATATGGACTCCTTGATTTCACAGACAATGATACATGGGTATATCATAGATTGAAAAAAAAATCTGTTCTTTTGGAAGCATTATCTTCATTAGAAACCACTCAATAATTATTTGATGAGTTTTGTTCTTTTATCAAGACTCTCCATCCATAGTAATTTTTACAGGATATAAGGTGGGTGAGACTTCGATTATCAACTGACACTTATAATTAAACACTTACTGACTTAGAAAATTCAGAAGATAAAATGTTATTGTATTTTGATTACAAATGTATTCCTTTTAATGAACTCTATGGAGAGGAATTGAAATGTGGAGATTCCTCATTTTTTCAAACCTTATCAATGAATGAAAATTCTTGAACATTACATATCATTTTCCAGATTTCGTCCATTTTTTATGTACATGAAATTTCATAGATCTGATGTTCCATAGATCATCACCAATATCCGTCTTTCTTCATAATATCATGAAAACCTAAATGCCTAGATTTGATTTTTTAAATCATAATATATTTTTTAAAATAAATTATCATGAATGATCACCAACATGATATTCCTTATTGATGTACATGGTCATGTTGTTTTAAAATCACATTATCTACGTAGATAATTTGGGTAAAATATATGCCTTGGAGAGAGAATTCTCTATGTTTTTCTAAATATAGTGGACTTTGGAAACATTTATATATTTTTTATAAGGAAAATGATGATCAAAATAATATTTTTATCTTTTTATTTTACCTTGAACTTATTTTGTTTTCAAAAGCTTCATATAGGGTAAAGCTTAGCGAGCATGTATTCATATTTCTCTCAGTCCAACCTCATATGGTTTTTTAGCCTTGTCATTTTTTTCCTTTCTTATTTTATAGATGATCAATATTTCCTAGATAATGAAAATTCAATGCAAAAAATATAGATAAAAACGTTTTCTTGGATTTCTTTTTTGTGTTTTAAAATATGTGTTCATTATGTATCTTTTAGTTGGCTATTTTTAGGTATTGGAAACATGACCACTCTTATGTTGTAATTTAAGGCCTTACAACAGAGACCTAATACTACTTGTAATTTAGACTCTTCTATATATTAAATTATACTATAGATATTACCCAATTCATGATGTAATGTACTCTGTGAATTTTAATGCCATGTGGGAAAGAAAATTTCAGTGCATTTTAAATTCATGTGGTAATGAAACATTTAGTGCAGTTTAAGATCATGCAGTAAGAAAATCTGTCATGCAATTTGACATCATGAAGTATGGACATTTTCCATGTAGTTCAACATCATGAGGTAAGGAAATTTCTATGCAGTTTAATTTCATACAGTGAGTACATCTTCTGTGCATTTTTTTGTCATTAGGTGAGGTTGTCCTCCCTGAATTTTGATGTCATGTGTTAATGAAATAAATATTCTATAAATTTTAATGTATTTCTACTAATAAATAAAAAACATTTCAGTTTATATTAACAATTCTTGGACTTGATTAAGGATTATAGAATATGGTGTAGACATGCTAGGTATGGCCCAGAAAACCCTAAGGTATTGAGTTCATCCTTAGTTTTGATGGGGCTTGTGAGGATTCATGTTACTTTCCTGCAAGGAGAATATAACTCTGTTTGGTAGGTTAAATCTCTTATTCATCACTATAATGGTCTAAAATATGATTCCCCACTATTTTCCAATGGCTATAAATTATTTTTTAGAAGGTATTAGCAAAGATAAAATATTAGGGATATTGATTCCACTTTGATGGTTGGAGTATGGTTTGAGTAATTCACATCCCAAAAGTTTGAATCAGTGAATATGAAATGAGGTTGAAATGTTAGGGATTACCTGAATCATCCTAGGGTGTTAATTTCTAGCACATTGTTATTGGGGATCATAAGGATCAGAATTTTTTTCCCGCAAGGTGGAGATTCCTCCAATTGGTATTTTTTTAGCTAATGCATGAGGCTATAGGGATTACATGAAAAGTCATGTAATGGGGATCCCCTTTATTTTATGACAGCCATAAAATATTTTCCCAGACTCAAATATCTATATTCTAGAGTGGGAAGTAGAGAGAAAACAATCCAGAATTGTTTCTAGAGCCCTATGGTCATTTGGATTTTGGTGGGGAAAATTGGGCCCTACGCCCTATGGTATTGAGTCTTGGGTTATGAGAGATAAAAATGTTCAAGAATTGTTTCCACATTTTTTTTTACAAACTATATAATAAACAATGATGTTACTTAGAGGATGCTTAATCAACATGAATTTTTTGGTTATGGGGGTTGTAAATCATAGTCCACCGTTATTGAGTCATGAGGATTATATGAGAAAATCATACCATGGGTGACCCAAAACACCGTAAGTTGTTGTATTCCACCATAGTTATTTCAGGGATCAGAAGGATCAAAAATACAATTTTTTTTATGGAAATGATACATTTGGTTGATAAATTAGAGAATATATGCGGGATACATTAGAATACATGCAGTGTTAAACAATGGGTCCCTTGAATCCAGGTATCCATTTTCATAGCCATGAAAGGTTTTTGTTACTAGAGGTTCTAAAATCATGATGTTTGATTTGTGGAATGTGTACTACTCAAGAAGGTTTTGAGGGCCATACATGATTTTTCACTTCAAAGTGAACATGTTATCACAACGGGTGATGTGACAAGTCATTACTATAACATTTTCCTAAAACATGTAGTCTAGTGAGCATGGTACAAATTTTACTATGTCCATGAAGTGGGACTTATGTGATTTCTTCCATTTTCAGTTATTTTCTAATTTTTTCCTAAACTCTGGAGATGAAGAGTTTAGCGATTAGAGACTTGAATTTTTTTCAATATACCATATCTATTTTTTCAACCTAAAATGTTATTAGGTTACATTGACTAGTTTTTTAGGGTCTTACTATTTTGACCAACAATGTACAATGATTTGTTTTTGTATATATTTGACTAATTTTCATGCATTTGAACGTGATGATAAACATGTAATTGGCATGGGGGAATGTTTCACAACATCCTAATTAGGATACACATGTTCAGGAGTATTCTGATATCCTACTGAGTGGGATATTAAAATGTTGTAAACCATGAATCATGGTTCTATTCTCATTAGTAATCATATGGGACAATAATTTTAAGGATTACCTAGAAGAACCTAAGGAGTTTTGTTACACCATAGTGGTGTCAGAATCACAAGGATCAGAAAGCCCTAACTATATGAAAAATTTGTATTTAGTCAGTATGTTAGAGCCTTTATGAATCAATATTATAGTCAAACAGATATATCTATTTTCTTTTCAAATTTCTATAAATGGTTTGAAAAATACCGAGGTTCTCAAGACATGAAGAATGATTAATTCTTTAAATTGATAAGACAAAAGATAGAATCACTATATTCACTGGTTGTTTAGTGTCAGTCTCTTGTAACCCTTTCGATAAGGAATGATGATTGGTGGTGGCCTGCACATTTTATAATCATTTACTTGTGATATATCTATAATGATGTCTAATGTCATATGACAAGGAACTCCCTTCCTTCCATTTTATTATAAAACAATAAGGATGTGGGAACCATTGTGAAAATTATGCAACATATCCTTAGGGATACTTTACACTGGCCAAGGCCATTTAGATATTTAGAGAATATTTGATACATGGATAGGATTATCTTTTGGTAGCCATATGTTAGTGACCTTCTCGCATTGATCTATCATTCGTGTAGGCAAGATGTCTGTAGATATGTATTGTGCATAGGTAGAATGATCGTGTATAACTATAACTACATTGAAAATATTTATATTCATCTTTTACTATTTGTTCAATGTGTATGAATTTTTTCAAGCAGTTTAAAGCCATTCATTCAGGATTGTTGTTGCATAGGTCCATCCCATGTACATTTAAGTGTGTATTTTTACATCATTTTATATATCGCAGATAAAAATAGGATTGTAGGAATGGGTGTTGCAACATATCAATTTGATGATAGGAATAAATACATTTGTAGTTCTTGCATGAAAGTTCCCTATTTAGGTCTGATTCTTTTTCACGAAGGTCTATCATTTCTATTATATAATATAGTGAGACCTCAGATTAGAGATCAAGCCATCACAAAATATCTTTTGAAGATAGGAATCATGATACATGTATTCCTTTAATGGGAAACTCTTTATGAAGGTCTGATAGATATGAAAAATGGGGAATTATTCCCATTTATTCTTGCTCCTGGACACAGGATTAGAGATTTGGGTGTCCCTATGTATCCTATGATGACATGTTTCAAAGCACACATAGTTCATGAATGGGAAACTCTCCATGATAGTCCATCCCATTCTCAGAGGGTGGGGGATATTTTCCTTGTTACTTGTTTTTATTATAACCATGATTGGAGAACCAGACATCACTAAATATATTTTTATTATTGTTATAATTCCACATATAGTTCTTGAATAGGAAAATGTCTACATAGGTCAGATATATATGTAAATAGGGGCATTGTTTCCATTAATCATTTCATATGGACCCAAAATTAGAGATCTGGGTGTCACTATCTATTATATGATAATAAGAATCAATTCAAATGTCACTCTTTATCAGGAAACACTACATATAGGTCTGACCCATACAGATATGGGGGAATTATTTCCAATAATTATTACAGTTGGACCCATGATTGGAGATCTAGAATGAATATGTATCTTGGGATAACAGGAATCAATCCACACATAAATTTTTAATTTGAAACTCTCCATGTCTGTCTAACACATACACAGAGGGTGGAAATGTTCCCATTGATGGTTTCAGCTAGACCCAGGATTGGAGATCTAGGTGTCACTATATATCCTGTAATGACATGATTGAAGACACACGTATTTCTTGTACAATAAGTTTCCCATGAAGGTATGAACCATATGAAGTGAGGGGGGATTTTTATAGTTGATTATTGTAGCAAGATCCATTATTGGAGATTCGGGAATCACTGCATATCCATTGACGATAGGAATCATCATGCATGTAGTTCTTGAATATGAAACACTCCATATAGGTATATCCCTTATATATATGGGTAAATTGTTCTCATTGATTATTTTAGCTTGACCCAAGATAGGATATCTACGAATCACTATGTATCCTTTGATTATTGGAATCTAACCATAAAAATTTCTTTATTGGGAAACTCTCCATGTAGTTCTAACATGTACACGAAGGGGGTAATTATTCCTATTCATTATTACAGTTGGATGTAGGATTGGAGACCCATGCCTTACTACATATTATGTGGTCCCAGTGATCATAAAACACATAGTTCATGGTAGACAATGAAAATTAATGTCCTTCCACAAGGATGTAGATTCCCCCATGTTAAAATGATATATTTTAGAAATCCCCAATACTAGTGATATGGGGGGTCACTATATAATCTGAAATGGAATGAGTCATGCTTCATGTTATTATTTAATGGAGTTGTGGTGGGAAACCAACACCAAATATAGTGGTCCTCTCAGGTGACATCCTTGGTAATGCACTGTTTTATGTTAAGAAATGGACATCAACCAGGCAGTTTAACCACATGCGGTATGGAAATAATGTTCCTTTTATGTTTTTTTCTCAATTACCATGCAAACTATGTCATGGACTTATATTTATAGATCATGTATTTAATCCTTTACAAAAAAAATAATAATCCCACATGAGAAATCATTAGTGTGAAAAAACAAGGTATAGAAAAGGTTACCCTCACCACATATTGGAAATTAAATTAAAGGACAAGGGAATTTTTTATCATGTGCTACTAAAGGTATGATATAGGATCTATGAATCCCTAGGTATCTCATTTGAACAATAATCAATCCTATCATATTTCGTGAAATGAATGTAATTCAGTTTTCTACAATGATGACATCTATTCGGTAGTCTAATTTAATGTGGTAAGGATGAAGGTTACTCAATGTGGAAAATGAAGTATCATGGATGGACCCATATATAGAGATCTGGGTGTCACTATGTATCCTAGGATGGTATGGGTCATGCCATGTGTTCTCTTGGATAGGAAGTTTCCCTATGTGGATATGAATCTTACACATGGACAGGGGCACTTCATTTCTCTTTTACATAGATCTAGCTGGTGTGTGGTGAATCATCCATGATATGATACTTCCCACAAAATTCAACAACATACAGTGAAGCTATTTTTTTTATTTTTGGAATCTTATTGTCAGGACTTCATCCGTATAGTTTAATTTCATGTGGTCCGGAAATCGTTTATATAGTTTAAGGCCATGTGGTCAAGATGTCTACTATAATCTTTAATGTCAGGTGGTTAGGACATCACCCATAGAATTGAACATCATGTGATCATGAAATATTTTTTTCTTCACATCATGTGATAGGATTAAAATAATTCTTGATGTCATCTATTCAATGTATTTCTTAAGAAACATTTCATTTTTGGGGAGCGTGACGAATTCCTCATAAATTATGACCATTTATTAAGATACATTGGAATAGAACTTATGTATGATGTACGGACCTTCCAATTTGGGTTCTAGCTTTCAAGGATTCTTACCTGGTATCATTAGGGTTATGAGAGATAATACATTTTCTCCATGAATAAGTGAACAAAGGAGATCATTTTTTAAAAAGCTCATGTGATCTGATTCTAATTGATATTGAGGTTGTGTAGTTTACAAAACCTTTTCATATCGAGATGTCCTAATTCATCCAACTCCTTTTTCAATTTCTCATCATCTAAGAGTTTTACATAGATATATATTCTTAGGGAGGGAAAAAATTATTCTATTTGAATCACAACATTAGTTCTTTATACCATGGAATATGGATTTTCCTTTGTATCCTTACATGTGGTTGTATCGTAGTCTCATAAAGCATCGAGGATCTTTCCAAAAAATTAATTATTATCCTTATAACCAATCATAGGGATTATATTTTATAGAGTCTTGTTTAAGAAATCAATATTTATATTTTCCCCTTCCAGATATTGGGTTGAATGGTTAGACTCAATGTTGTACTCCGGATACATTTTATTCAACTCCATAGAATAGAATTTGGTTTCATTGTCCGTCAATATTGTGGGAGGGTCTCCGAATATGGTGTTGCTATTATAATTTTCAAAGTTGATGATATTATTTTTCCTGGATTCCTTTAGGGGTATTGCCTCTTCCCAGTAGATGTCGATAATAGTAATAATGTATTTAAACTACTTAGTTATGGATTGGGTATATAGCCACATAACATCTATTCCACATATGAAAAATGACCTGAAATATTTAATTGTTTATATCAATTGTGGGGGATGAAGGATGGAGTTTACTTGGATATTTCATGCATTAAATTTCCTAGTGATCTCAAAAAATTCCTATATAATTGAATTCCAGTAGCTTCCAAGCCTTCCGATTTAATGGGTGATCTTGGTCCTTAACTGCTGAGTCACACATGAGACTGAATTCTATTCTTCAATGATGGAATGAGTCTCTATTTCATCTATAAATATGAGGATATTATTTGAGCCTCACTCATAGAGGGATTTTGGTTATTTTGTAAACCTAAAGGATAATGTTCACTGCTCAGTGTTGAGTCCATCCCTTCTATCTCAGTCTGTCCGGAGGGTCCCCTTTTAGAGATAATCAATTATGGGACCCATCCATCCATTGGTGGATATCGGTTCATCATGCTCTGGGGTAGTGGTGAACATTCGTATTTCCACCATGTCGCAAATGATGACTGATGAGACCATCATTGGGTGTGTGATGTGAAACATTTCTTCCTCCCAATATGGGTTGGCCAGAAATATAGCTACATTATCCAGTGCATCGGTATGAGCATTTTATGATTCGGGGACATGATGTATCAAGGGATCAGAATGGAATTTTTCAACCTTTGATATAGATTATGGTAGGGTAAAATTCTTCCTTTTGTGAATATTAAATTTTGATCTACATTATCTCTAGGTATGAATCCCTTTTTATGTTCAGGAAGGCTATCAACATCGAAAATTGTAATGAGGGCTTAGTATTTTGCATTATTATTTGTGTAGCCTTCAGATTGTGAAAAATAGTATGGAAAATATTCCTTTAATGGAGTCCCAAATCAACTGTTTAAACTATCCTTATTGAATTTCAATATTTCTAGTGTCATTCTAATTGGACTTCAGGATGCACCATCAGAATACATCACCCATGTCTATGTAGTGTCATTGTCATAGAAAGCCCCTCATCTAGAAGTTTTGTTTCTACAGGTGAACATTCTATGGAGGGATGTTATGAAAGGAAATCATTAATTGACTACCTATTCACTACATTCTATTACAAGAAATAGATATCATGCTATTGAAAACTAACAACCCATGGGATAAAATGATCAGTTTTCATAGAGAGACCTAGTATTTACATGAGTGGGTCTATATGAGAGATCATGTGGACTTCTTGGTGTGAAAAGTAATGCCTCATACTTTTCACTACAAAGATGATCATTAGGTATTTCATCTCAAAATTAGAATATCGGGACTTTGTACCATTTATCATTCATTTGAGGTAGTACAAGTTTTTCTCTTTCCCCATATCATTTTTCTATGTGAGGAGAGCTCCATGGGATCAATCTATAGAGGCTGCTAATAAGATTAGTGGCCTTCCTTAATTTAGAAAAATTAGGACCGGTGGGTGTAAAAAGTACTACTTGAGACTCTGAAAGTCTTATTGGTAGTCCTTATCCAACTGGTTGGTGACTCACTTCATCATTATCTTGGTTAAAGGGAGAGATTTTCTAGATAGGTTGGTTATGAAACCCGGAATATAAGCGTGGTTCCCTTGAAATCCCCTTAATTATCTAAGATTTTATGGGGGTTAAATTAATAGGGTGCTCTATTATTTTCATGTTTAAACTCAATGACATAGTGGAATACAAAAAATACATGGAATTTCCTTGACGTTAACCTAAAAGTGAATTCTAACAGATTCAGTTCCAGACATTACTACCAAAATATTTTTATGAATTTTTTAAGGTCTTTTAATTGACCATGTCATTGCCTCTCTTTGAATACTATTTAGTTATTAGAAAAAATCATTTATTATCCTATAAAGGGATTAATGATATAATTCATGTTGTGTGGATAAGTAGCACAATCAATCTTTAACCCAAACAACATGAATTGAGGGAAAAATAACCCCTTGGTTTCTATTAAGGAAATGGAATCCTCATATTCATGGTCAATTTTTGTATGAGTGTACTATGTATACCCATCCATAATGGAAAGGGCTTGGAATCTAGTTGTATCATAGATCAATAGTTAAGTGATATCTAATGGGAAATTATCTTTTTGGATGTGTCAATACTGGTCTCCGAAATCGATGAAGACCCTAATCTTCCCATTCAATAACATTACTGGGATGATGTTGGTTATCCATGTTGGGTATTGTAACTATCGAAAAAAATTATCCTTGATCAATTTTTAAAATTAATCCACTACATTATTACCATGATAGTGTTTTATTCTAATGGTCACCTTCTTGAAACCGCTGTGGTCATTAGGAATTTCAAGAAGGTGTGTCGCCACAATGGGTTCAGGCTATGATTTTTTTCATAATTCCAAGATAATACTGAATCATGGATGATTTCCTCATATCGACAGTTCATGGTTTTTATGCTCTTCAAATGTGTATAGAAGCACTCGGGTAGAGTCTTTGGTGATCATTCTTTTTTATAGTCGATTATTTTTAGTTGATTGTATTTTGATTGGGGGTTAGTATGCAGAGCGTAATTTAAATAATTGATTTATTAAATTGATTTATCAATTTAATAATGATTTGGGAGAGGTCATCCTTATCATATTATTTTTTTATATCCATGAGATTTGATTTATATTTCACTAAATCAACAACCACTTCACAAGATGACATTGATTAGAATTCCCTAGTGTTAAGACTTTAATACAAGCCTCAAAATTTATTATGGTTCTAATCTCAAGCAGTACATGTTTATGGTAATTTATTTATGGTTCCAATATTCCATGGAATACATATGTTAAAAATATAGTTCATTAATCTATGAAAATTTATGTTTAACATACACAATGTTAATTCAATGAATATTCCTCGACCAAAAGATCTCAATCAATTAACACCCCAAATTATAACTCACCCCAATGGTAGATTTACTCATCCAATGGATTGGATAATAATCTAGTTTTAATGTTTATGATGATTAATTATAAAAATATGGAAAGGTAGGAGATTATAAAAGAGTGGTGCGATGAACACACACAAAAATGGTGCTCAGAATAAAAAAATGGATTTCGATTGAATGAAGAATAAAATGAAGGAAAGGGTTTATAACTAGATTTAAAATATTGAAAGAGAATTAATATTTGAAAATAGAGTGTGGTTGATCAGAATATAAATTGAGAAAGAAACACTCATTAATATATAATTACTACATAAACACTTATGAGATTACATACAAATAAGATCACAAAAGTAAATAAAAAGAGAGAGGAGGAAGTGTCTCTCAAGTGAAAATTTAAGTATGGAAGTTCCTCCCAAAACTTTTTCAAGGACATGGTATTGAAAATATATGATCATATCTTCTGAATTTCCATATCAATCCAAGGAGAATAGGGGGATATATTTATATCCCGAGGAGGTGGACTGTTTTCATTCCATGTCTGCCCCTCCAATTGGTTCACCACTTTGGCCAAACCGTTAACTCAAAAGATATGATCTTCTCTAAAGTTGTATATATGGATCTCCTATATCTACTATGAATCTTTGGAGACCATTAAACATAAGTAACCAACTTTATAGAGGTTTTATTAAGCAATTTTAATCTTTCTATTTCAATCTATACTTTTCCCAGGCCAAAATTTGAATGGGATTTTGAATAGTAATATGGCCTCAAATGTGAACACATTCTTCAACAAAGAAGGATTCTTATACCTTATATTTAATAATGAATAATCTCATCTATAATGAATGTCTACATTTGTAGAAAATTCAAGAAATGTATGATAGTTTTATTTCTCAGACAGTATGGTAGGATGGAATTTATAGAATCATTTGGGCCCCTATTTAGTGGAGTTGGGCCTTGAATTATTTTTTAATATTTATGGTATTATACGTAAAATATTTGGCAAGAATAAATAATTTTGGACTTTTTTATGGAGAAAAATAAATCAATAATCATGGATGGTCCATTTTCTTTACAAATTATTTGGGACTTCTTGTATAGTCCATATGACCTTTCAAATGTATTAATTGGCTAATGATTACTTCCAAAGATATGTTGGAAATTGAATAAGTAATCCAAAAATGAAATTACCATGCAATTGAGATAATCAGGGAGATTGTTATAATTAATATAGTAAACTGAATCAATTGGACTAATTCAAATAATCCTAAAAAATTATATTTAGTGTTAAAACATGAGTATCTCACACCAATTATGAACTTTAACATGAAATCTACAAAATGGTTTATAAAAAAAATTATGAATAAATTAATAACATCAACTACCTTTCACTTAATATTATGAATGTCCTAATGTGAAACATATATAAAAACATAACAAAATTATTCTCACTCACAATCAAATATTAAATATTTTTCCCTCAATCAGTGGATGTTTCGACTACTTCAATTATCCACAATGAATTCCACTAAAAATTGTTACAGAAAAAAATGTTAAAAAAAATTCTTTTTTAATTCTCAAATTTATAAATGGAGAATGTGGGAACACAAAGCATAATCCTCTCATGATGATAAATATTTATTTCTAGAGGTTCACTCATTCACCAACCAAAATTGAAAATCGTAGAGTTGGAAAGATCAATCACATTCTATTACCTATCCTAATTTGAACAATAATCAATAATTATTTTCTAGGGGTTTTCATTGGCTATGGGATGGTAGGAATTTAATGCCAAAAAGAGTGGAAAAGAGTGGTAAAACACTAAAATGGGTAAAATAGTGCACAATTTGTTTTTTAAAATGAATCATAGGTGGAAATGGAAACAAATTTTTATAGGTGCATGATTGTGTGAATAAATACACAAATGAGGAAAAAAAATTAAGGTGTTGAGAAGATGAAATATTTAAAAATAGAAAACCTTTCTCAATGACATAAGTGTTCTTTTTTTCTTTTCTTTTTTTTCGATAGTTGAACTTCAAATAGATCGCACCCTAACATCCAACCTATGTTTTATCTCCTCATGAAACTAATTGTAATAGTTATAACAAGATAAATGGTTGAGAAATAGTGATTTTCGACCCACTCAAGACACAACCCATTTTTGATGTTTTTTTGTTTTGTTTATTTCTTTGATAACTTTTCAATTTCATTTACAAAATTACATAAATTAAAATACATTCCCCAAACTCACTAAATGAACAAATATCCCCCATACTAAAATTTATGTGTGTCATCAAGAAAATGAAATTTTTTTAAAATTCACCAAAATGAACAAAAAATGACATCCATGCCCCCACACTTAAATTTCAATAAATTATGAAATATAATTTCATAGAGATGTTGGGTGGGACAAGGTATTGGGATTGTAATGTGTCTATTAATGAAAAGGTTTTCATAGTATTGAATGGGCTTTCAAAAGGGGGATTATGTACGGTTAATGTGAGGATATTTGGCTATTGTGATTCTAATGGGGTTTAGAAAATTCAAC
The DNA here is from genome assembly GCA_963277665.1 of Viscum album. Lineage (NCBI taxonomy): Eukaryota > Viridiplantae > Streptophyta > Magnoliopsida > Santalales > Viscaceae > Viscum > Viscum album. The sequence goes on from OY728164.1 coordinate 855,449,117, forward strand.
AATCATTTCAATGAAAACAAAAGTAGTAAATCCAACTTGAAGGTCCAAAAACTCATGTATCACAAAAGGGTGTGAAGAACACTCAAAATAAAATGATGGTTGTAGGTGAATTTGGAATTAATGATAATGTTTTTCCTCACTTTTGGGGAATAATCATTTTCTAAATCTAAAACAAATCATTAAAAAATTGTTGGTTTTGACAAAAGATTGTTTATCCAAATTCATGATCACGAAAAGAAAACAATTAGATGAAAAAAAGTTTCTCTGACTCCCCAAAATGGTTGGATGGAATTTCAAAACTGGATGGTGAGTAAGTATTACTCTTGTTGTTTTTTTTATTTTTTCATTTCTTTAGTTCTTTTTAGTCTTTTTTTAAATACACACCCATACAAAATATAGAAAAAAAAATGTTTGATGAATGAAGTGGTAAAAAATGAAAGATATAGAAAGAAGAATAAAGGGGAGATAGAGGGAGATAAGGAGAGGGGAGCGAGTTAAAGGTAAATAAGTGCCGCCTAGATTGGATTTGGTGGGTCGTTGTCCCAATCTAGTGGTGGTTCAGCTGTAGAAGTACGGGATCTAATGGAAGTCGATGTGGTTCCCAGGATGTTTGTCCTCTCATGTTGATGCTGTAGAAAATAAAAATTACCTAAAAGAGAATAAAAAACAAGAAACATTATTCATTTAATAAAAAACTAAAAAATAAATTTAAATGTTCATAAAAGTAGAAGAAAACATGGGTTGTCTCCCACGAAGTGATGCATTTATTTTTTCTACAGCTGGATAGTTTCAGTGGACTGCCCATATTTCGATGGTGGCAAAAATATTTTCTCAACTCTAGTGTACATCCAAAAAAAACTTCTCCTATTGGATTCCTAATTTTGAATTGGATAATTTCTCCCCTTACTTTATGTTGTGCGTGAAATTCAATGGGTTTGGAAAGAGAATTTGGGTATCCTCTCATTAGTCTCCAATTTGAGGTATTATGCATGCCATTGAGTGTTGGTTTTCAATGCTTTGATATTCATGAAGATTATTCAATTCTGATGGTGCATTGATTTATGTATCATATAATATGAAATCAGTGTAACGACCCGAAATTTTGAATAAATCTTTCTTCCTAATTTTGTGTGTTATTTTATTTTTTATACTAAACAAAGCTATTTAATTTAATAACATGAGTATAATTAAAATGAGACCATTGGGTTTTGAATGTTATTTGACCATCGGTCAATATGACCACTGGAAACTAAATGTTTCGATTATTGTCTCTAAATACAAGTGATCTTGGTTAATTAATATAGAAAGATGATTTGATGGCCTCATCCAGTAGTCTCGGGCCAATCGAAGCCCATCTAATGGAACATGGGAAGGAGGTATCACCACTGGGCTTTTCTATGGACCAAACCCATACCGAAATACATCATGTGAAGCTAGAACGGAATCGCCTTCGTGAGAATTTCAAACTGATAGAAATTACTACTCATGCAATGTTGGCTGAGCCGCCCTCAGATTCTATCACCTTAGCACACCTTACACTTAGGTCCTATGCTGGGGTTATAAGGGGCTATATAAGGAGACTGTAACTGCCTTGTGTAATCCTTTGTTTTAAATAAAAATTTTGATTTCTTCTTATGATGAAGTTTATGAATTTTCAAATGTCCGGATAAATATAGTATGCATATTTTTGATGAATTTTAGAGAAAGGATATTTTAAAAATGTTTATGTCAACCTTAAATAAATAAAAATGTGTAATGATTTTCAAAAACTGGTCTTCTACAATTATGTTCAGTACAAAATTTAGAGTCTAATAAAATCAACTTAATTTTTTATGAATAGTAAATTATAAATAGTGATTTTATGCTTAGGTTTAGTAATGTGACCAAATGTATTAGTAATCTCGCGTAAAGATATTATTAATATAATCTAGGAACCTTGATTAAGTAATGTGATTCAATAAAATGGTTAAATAATGGTTTCATAAATTATTAGTCATGTAATAGATTTTAAGGTGAATAGTGTATTTTAATTAAAAATTAAATTAAAAATATTTAGAAAATTATTTTTATAAAATGGACATTATTTTTGAATTCAGAACATTGATATTATACTAAGGTAATTTTTGGGGATTTTTCTGAAAAAAATGAATTTCTGTGAATAGTGTATTTATTTAAAAATTAAATTAAAAATATTTAGAAAATTATTTTTATAAAATGGAGTTCATTTTTGAATTCAGTGCATCGATATTTTCTTAAGGTGAAATTTGGGTTTTTTCTGAGAAAGTTGAATTTTCGATGAACAGTGAAAATACAGTTTTTAAGTTACGGGTGTTTAATGACATCATTAAATGATGTATTAAGTATGTAATAAATATAGTCGACTTATGAATAGTAAGATAAGGTATGAGGTGTCTCAAGTGGCCAATACCATGGGAAAATACCATGGGCAAGCCCATGGTGTTTCCAAAACCACCAATGAGGTGTCCCTTGGCCATTAATGCCTTGTCTCCTCACTTTCCCTATAAATACCCACCCTTCCCTCCTTTATTTTTCACTCCCAACTCTCCCCCAATGAAGCTCTGGTTTAACTACCTCCCAAGGAGTCCTCCCAAAGTGCCCTCAAGGCCTCAAGGTCCCAACCTTTGAGTTTTAAGAGTTACTTTTAAGGTAAGGGATCCAACCTCTCTCTTTCTTTTCAAATACTTTCTTTTAAGTCATTTCTTTTATGATCCATGTTCTTATGTTAGAGGATGTTATTTTATATTCCTATTACATCCCTCTTCATGTTCATATGATGATATATCCCCTCTTACTCTCATTAATTCTTTTTATGAATGTTTAAGTGGCGTGGTCAGGCTACCGAATTTTTTGTAATGGATTCTTTCACCCTTCACTTTTTCAAGTTCTATTTTCTTGTCAAGTCTTTCAAATTCCATTTTTATTATGTTGGGGTGATATCTATATCTATAATACTGATAATTTTGTTCATATGATGAGATACCCTATTTGATCTCATCAATTCATTTTTGTTGAATTTTAGGAGACGCCATTAGGCTGCCAAATTTTTAAGGGATTCGTTCACCTTTCTCATTTTTCAAAGTTCTACTTTCATGTAAGGTCTTTAAAGTTCCTTTTTATTGTGTTGGGGTATGATCTCTATATCTATCATACTTATCTTTTATGTTCATATGATGAGAGGCCCTATTTTATCTCGTCAATTCATTTTTTTTAAGTTTAGGTGATGCCTTAAGGTTGCCGAATTTTTAAGGGATTCGTTCACCTTTCTCATTTTTCAATGTTCTACTTTCATGTAAAGTCTTTCAAGTTATTTTTTATTGTTTTGGGGTATGATATCTATATCTATCATACTGATATTTTATGTTCATATGATGAGATTCCCTATTTGACCTCATCAATTCATTTTTTTTAAGTTTAAGTGACGTCGTTAGGCTGCCGAATTTTCATAAGAGAAATATTATTTTTGTCTTCCTTTAATGTTCTTCATTTCATATGGTATATCATTAAAATTTCATTACCATGTTCTTAAATCGTTTATATTCTTCCCCACCTACTATTTTATGGATCATTTATGAGTGGGTTACCCATTTCCCCTCTCTTTTCAATGTTTTCTAAAACCTCATAACATAGCCGTTATGCTGCAGAATTTTCGTCTCAAATTGTCTCTCTCTTATTCTCAAATTCATTTATTTTATTAAGTGAATACTCAAAGCTATTTCTTATAAAGGTGTATTCACATTTATACCAAATTGTTATATTTTAAATTCTGGGATTTACATACATGAGACCCTCTTAACCTTTCCGTGGGTTTAAAGTGACATAAAGATCATGTCTTTAAGGCAGTTTTTAAAACGTTATGATTATGAAATGAAACACATTTCTTTTATGCTATATGAGTTGTTTATGAAATTATTTATGATGATATATTTGTATCACATGATAATAGAGACAAATTAAAGGTTCTCCCTAATAGCTCTCCAATGCATTGGGTAAAGACTTAATCTCTAGAGATGACCATTTTTAACGACGCCTTGGTGAATAACCTTGGTAATTTTTAATGACACCTTGGCGATGGACCTTGGTGAAACGGAAATGATTGTAAATATTAAATCATTTAGCCAAATATTCAAGTTATTAAATACATTATTTTTATTATGATATGCCTCATTATTTCATTCTCATGACTTAAAGTTCTTTTTCATGACATTGTTGATGTATCTCAAGTTCACATGTTAAATGTTTCCCCTTGATTCCCTAACTGGGCCTTCTGATCACCCTTTCTTTTGATGTATGTCCTCAGGTTATGAGATGCAGTAATGAACCTAATATGAACATAATGATAATCCTTTCAAGTTTTTAAGAAGAATGTTTTATGTTTTCATGTTTTATGTTCCTGGTTTCCAAGACACTAAACCTTAAAGATACTCAGTTTTGTAAAATGTAATGAAATGTTATGTTATAAAAAGGCAGGATGCCATAGTTGGTATCAAAGGATGGTTTATTTATCTATTGAAATTAGGATATTAAAACTCTAGGAATAAGCCTATAGAAAATTTTAAATATAGGAAATCTTCCTGGTATTTTGGTGAGTATTGAGTAATGGATTGCCAACAAATACATCCCTGTCTAGATATGAGCAGGTAGAGGTGGCTTTGCCACATATGTACATATGGGTAAAACCCGAAAACAACACTTTGAGTGAGACTCGAACGAGAATTGGTACACGACAACGTGCCTTGATTCACTCTTGGTTATGACACTCCCGGGGGATATGCGTTGGTAAATTCATAAGCTTAGTATGAACCATTATTAAAAGAACAAATATAAAATAAAATTAAGATTCACATAAGAATATATGATCATGGATAACCTATATTGGAACCTAGGGGATCACAAGTTAGTTTATACTTTCCTTCTACAAGTTTATCCTTCTATGCTTAAAGGTTCCTTTTAATGATTATTGACTAAGTATTTAAGCACCCTAATTATACGTTCTTTTATTAGTTAATGGCAGGATATGGAAGAGCATGTCCCCACAACCAATGTGATAAGAAATGTGATGATTTCCCTATTAATGTGATAGAGATTACGAAAGATAAAGTTGAACATATTGTGATTATGACAAACTAGCTATCAAAAATCACAATTAATAATTGGTACCTAGTTGAATTCCCAAATTCATCAAGGAAGAAGAAGAAAAAGCCTCAAGGATGTTCATCTGATAAAGTTGATAAGGGAAAGAAGACCCAATTTATTTTTTTGAAAAAAGTGTGGGAAGAGGCACCAAGGAGAATGTCACAAATGATCTGAGAGATGTTTTAAGTGTGGGAAGATAGGGCATAAAGTAGCCAATTGCTTTAAAAAATGGATAATGTGATGAATGGAGATAAGGTTCGATCTAATACATTTTGATGTCGTAAATGTGGAGAAGTTAGACATTATACAAGGAAATGCTCTCTTAGAATGGGTGACATGCATGATGAGCATCAAAAATCTTCGAGGAAAAGTGAACAATGCAAGTCCTATGCTGAAATGGATCATAATGACTGAATTACATGTAACTTCTTCGCAATAATTGTCTATGTCATGTTGTATTTTAGTTCATTCTTTATGAGAATATCTTTTATGTTATCTAAGATCATCGAGTCATTACCTAAGATGATTTCATATCATTAAGGAAAAAATCTATTGTTATGTACCACATGTTGATGTAGTGAAGAAGTTCTTCTTAAAAACAGTGTGATTAGGGGATTAAAAGAGAATTATTATTTTGGAAGACGTTCACTATTTTGGGAACCCTATTTGATCGAGGTAAATATATTACTATGGTATTTTCTTTGAGGAGTAAAGGTTGAATTATATTATGAAGAATTGATGAATTTAAGGTGAACATAAATTAATTTTGGTTACATTTGGAAATTGTTAACCTATCTTGGGGAAAATGTGATTAGGTAAGTTACTTTTGTTATAAGATGATAAGAATGGTTGAAGTTGTTTGGAGATGAACGATAAAGTCTATCTTGGAAGAGTATGTTATGAGATCATTCATATAATTGGGTTTCAATCATAGTTTGGTTTATTTTGAGGAATTTTAAGGATAGTTAGTTATGGAATGGTCTATGATGAACTTTGGGTAGTACCATGGAACTTTGATGATTTAAAAGTAGTTTCTCTTCCTATGGGATTCTTTATTTTTTAAGATTTGTTTTATCTTACCCTTTCTATTTTTGGGATAATTTTTAAAGATAGAATAAATTGATAGTTAATCTTCTGTGGATTATGTGACTCTCAAAAAGATGATTATTGTGTTTTAATGAGACCATGTGTTTTTGAATGCTCATCGTTTGGACAAAAGAGTAGTTTTGGAGAAACTTTTTAAAGGATGAAACTCTACTTGAAAGTAGGTATTTTTCCTTATTTTTTTGTTCTATGTAGTAAATGAATTCCTCAAAATTATGAAAAGGAACGTAAAAAAAATGTTGTTGGTTTACGCTTCCTACTGGGTAATCACAGACCGTTTACACACATCATAAGTTTGGGATTTTCTTGTGGTTAACTTTCTCCTAATCATGTTTTCCATCACTCTCCCTCAGAACTTGACCCTTTGTTTTCTCATCCATGTCCATGTTTTCCTACATGGAATCCTAGTGGGGTTAACTCGGGTGACCCTTGTACTTCCCTTTATTTCTTTTAATGTAATAGTTTTACTGACTCCTTTTCCGATGTGGGACTTTCAATGAAATTTCAAAACCCAATTTTAAAAATTGGAGGACGCAATTTCTTAAGGGGGATGATTGTAACGACCCAAAATTTTTAATAAATACTTCTTCATAATTTTGTCTGTTATTTTATTTTTCATACTCAACAAATCTGTTTCATTTGATAACATGAGTATAATTAAAATGAGACCATTGGGTTTTGACTGTTATATGACCATTGGTCAATATGACTGCTGGAAACTAAACGTTTCGATTATTGTTTCTATATACAAGTGATCTTGGTTAATTAATATAGAAATAAGATTTGATGGCCTCATCCAGTAGTCTCGGGCTAATCGAAGCCCATATAACAGAACATGGGAAAGAGGTAGCACCACTGGGATTTGCTCTGAACCAAACCCAAGCCGAACTTCATCGGGTGAAGCTAGAATTGAATCTCCTTCGCGAGAAGTTCAAACTAAGAGAAATTACTACTCATGCAATGTTGGCTAAGCCGCCCTCAGATTCTCTCACCTTAGCACACCTTACACTTAGGTCTTGTGCTGGGGTTATAAGGGGCTATGTAAGGAGACCATAACTGCCTTGTGTAATCCTTTGTTTTAAATAAAAAATTTGAATTATTCTTATGATGATGTTTATGAATTTTCAAATGTCCGGATAAATATAGTATGCATATTTTTGATGAATTTTAGAGAAAGGGTATTTTAAAAAATGTTTATTTAAAACTTAAATAAATAAAAATATGTAATGATTTTCAAAAAATGGTCTTCTACAATTATGTTCAGTACGAAATTTAGCGTCTAATATAATCAACATAATTTTTGATGAATAGTAAATTATGAATAATGATTTTATGCTTAGGATTAGTAATGTGACCAAATGGATTAGTAATCTCACTTAAATAAATTCTTAATATAATCTAGGTACTTTAATTAAGTAATGTGATTCAATAAAATGGTTAAATAACAGTTTCATAAATTATTATACAAGTATTCGTTTTTTCAGGTGAATACTGTTTTTTTAATTAAAAATTAAATTTAAAATATTTAGAAAATTATTTTTATAAAATGGACTTTATTTTTGAATTTATAACATCGATATTATGCTAAGGTAATTTTTGGGGGGTTTTTTCTGAAAAAATGAATTTTCGGTGTATAGTGTATATATTTAAAAATTAAATTAAAAATATATTAGAAAATTATTTTTATAAAATTGAGTTCATTTTTGAAATCAGAGCATCGATATTTGGTTAAGGTTATATTTTGGGATTTTTCTTAGAAAGTTGAATTTTCGATGAAAAGTGAAAATAAAGTTTTTAAGTTACGGGTGTTTAATGATATAATTAAATGATTTATTAAGTATGTAATCAATATATTAGACTTATGAATACTAAGATAAGGTATTAAGTGTCCCAAGTGGCCAATACCATGGGAAAATACCATGGTCAAGCCCATGGTTTTTCCAAAACCACCAATGAGGTGTCCCTTGGCCATTAATGCCTTGTCCCCTCACTTTCCCTATAAATACACACCCTTTCCTCCTTTAGTTTTTACTCACAACTCTCCCCCAACTAAGATCTAGTATCATTACCTTCCAAGGAGTCCTCCCAAGGTTCCCCCAAGGCCTCAAGGTGACAACCTTCGAGTTTTAAGAGTTACGTTTAAGGTAAGGGGTCCAACCTCTCTCTTTCTTTTCAAATACTCTCTTTTAAGTCATTTCTTTTATGCTCCATGTTATTATGTTAGATGATGTTCTTTTATATTCCTATTACTGAACTTTTCATTTTCATATGATGATAGATACCCTCTTACTCTCATCATTTCGTTTTATGAATGTTTAAGTGGCGTCTTTAGGCTGCCAAAATTTTTGTAATGGATTCTTTCACCCTTCATAGTTTCAAGTTCTATTTTCTTATCAAGTCTTTCAAGTTACATTTTTTATGTTGGGGTATGATCTCTATATCTATCATACTTATCTTTATGTTCATATTATTAGAGACTCTATTTTAACTCGTCAATTCATTTTTGTTGAATTTTATGTGACACCGTTAGGCTGCCGAATTTTTAAGAGATTCGTTCACCTTTCTGATTTTTCAAAGTTCTACTTTCATGTAAAGTCTTTAAAGCTCTTTTTTATTGTTTTGGGGTATGATCTCTATATCTATCATACTGATATTCTATGTTAATATGATTAGAGACCCTATTTGATCCCTTCAATTCATTTTTGTTGAATTTTAGGCGATGTTGTTAGGCTGCTGAATTTATAAGGGATTCGTTCACCTTTCTCATTTTTCAAAGTTCTAATTTCATGTAAAGTCTTTCCAGTTCCTTTTTATTGTGTTGGGGTATGATCTCTATATCTATCATTTTGATATTTTGTGTTCATATTATGAGAGACCCTATTTTATCTCATCAATTCATTTTTTTAAGGTTTAAGTGACGTCGTTAGGCTGCCGAATTTTCATAAGAGAAATCTTATTTTTGTCTTCCATTCATGTTCTTAATTTCATATGGTATATCTTACAAATTTCATTAAAATGTTTTTAAATATTTTATATTATGTCCGCCTAATTTTTTTATGAATCATTTATGATTGGGTGACCCATGTTCCCTCTCTTTTCAATGTTTTCTAAAACCTCGTAACATAGCCGTTATGCTGTGAATTTCCGTCTCAAAATGTCTCTCTCTTGTTCTCAAATTCATTTATTTTATTAAGTGAATACTCAAATATATTTCTTCTAAAGGGGTATTCACATATATACCAAAATGTTATTTTTTAAATTCTTGGATTTAAATACATGAGACCCGCTTTCCCTTTCTGTGGGTTTAATGTGACATAAAGATCATGTCTTTAAAGCAGTTTTTAAAATGTTATGATTATGAAATGAAACCCATTTCTTTTATGCTATATGGTTTGTTTATAAAATGATTGATGATTATATATGTGTCTCACATGATAATAAATAAAATATAATGGTGCACCCTAACAGCAGTCCAATGCATTGGTAAAGACTTAATCTATAGAGATGACCATTTTTAATGATGCCTTGGTGAATAAACTTGGTAATTTTTAATTACACCTTGGGGATGGACCTTGGTGAAATGGAAATGATTTTAAATATTAAATTTTGTAGCCACATCTTCCAATTATGAAATACTTTATTTTTGTTATGATATGCCTCATGATTTCTTTCTCATTCCTTAAAGTTATTTTTCAATACATTATTGATGTATCTCACGTTCACATGTTAAATTTTTCCCCTTGTTTCCCTTACTGGGCCTTCTGATCACCCTTTCTTTTGAGGTATGTCCCCAGGTTATGAGATGCAGTAAAAAACCGAGGTTGAACATAAGGAGAAGCCTTTCAAGTGTTTAAGAAGAATGTTTTATGTTTTCATGTTTTAAGTTCTTGGTTTCTAAGACACTAAACCTTAAATATCCTCGTTTTTGTAAAATGTAATGAAAAGTTATGTTATAAAAAGGCGGGATGCCATAATAAGAGTATGAGATCCAAGTTGTTTTTATCTCATTTATTTCATGACTTACTAAAGTATACTAATCCAGATCTATAGAGTCATAAGACTGAATAAATTCTTCAATATCGTTTATATCAATTTTGTTCTCGAAAGAATGGTCAATATCCACATCCCCAGTGATCACATTATTTATTAGAGAAGAAATATCACAATAATCACTATCATAAAGAAAATATAAACACATTAGATCAAGGTTAACCTCACATATAACATAATTCTCAGAATAATGGATAGGAAATAAAGAATACTGGATAGTCTAATTTGAATAAAAAAATGAGCATTACTATCAATTTTCTTCATTATCAACCAAGATAGAGAATGGAAGGTGAGAGGAAATATGATATTCCAAAGATTGTTCAAGATCCTTTAGATCAATTAAGTTTTCATTTTTAATTTCAACATCAACATCTTCATTTATGAATTCATTAATTAGGATGCAGAATTCACAATCACCTTTATCATTAGAACATGATGTAAATGATGGATTGGGGTTCAACACACTCTCAGATAGAATTTCACAATAATGGATAAAGAATACATATTGATTCTCTAATGGGTATCGCATGGATTGAAAAATATTGAACATGGCCAGTTGGTCACCAAATTCCATGGATAAGTTGACAGCATGTAAATGAATTTTGGTTTTCTATTTCATGAGGAATGGTCTTCTTATAATTAGAGGCTGTTTGAAATAAACTTTCTCACCTTCTATATCAAGTACATTGATGTCAGCTAGGAAGATAATATCATTGACTTGGACAAGGAAATCCATAATTATTCCTTAAGTATTAGGTGTCCGTAAATTGGATAACAAGATGAAAACTCTTATTGGGTGAAAGGGACATAGACCATTGTTGGAGAAGTTATATTTGGGAATTAAATTTATCAAGGCTCCTATGTGTATGAGTGCATCATCGAAGTTGGAACTCCCTATCTGGCATGGAACTGTAAGGGTCCCAGGATCATTGAACTTAATGGGAAAAGAATATTGTGGTGAAACATTCTAAATAGTGATAAGTTATCTCTAATGATTGAACAATTACTTAAGAAAATTGGAATTTGTTGTAATTTGATCTATGGAATCAAAGAGGGGAAAGATGACTTGAACACGTCTAAACATGTCGCGCATTTTAGGAGCAAGTTAAAAGTACTTATTTGTCTTAGATACAGCTTGAGGAAAAGAAAGTGGGTTATTTTAAAGGATTGAAGGATGAGAGGGAGTGGCATCAGGTTTGTTTTTAGGCTTTCTGGTCTTTTCTTTTTTAAGATCAACATTCAAAGGGGATTTAGGGGATTTATCATGAGTCATGGTGACATTCTTTATTAATATACGTCAAATTTCACTCACATTACCATTAGGGTAGGGTAATGGTCATGCTGGGAGTTGGGAAGAATTTGATGGTTTCCTCTGGAAAAGGTGGGATGCATGTTGACCAATTTGGGTTTCAATTTTTTTGAGTCTAGAATGGGTGAAGGAGGAAGATCTTGCACATTTCTTTCTCATGGTTCCATATAAGAAGAGGTATATACCACGTCGGGATTACCCCAACCATGATCATATTGGAATTAGAGGGTATTTTGAGGAGGGAACTGAGGGGAATGAGAAATGGAATAACCATATATCAATCCATGGTTAATGGTAGAATATTAGCGCTCAGGTTGAGGTGAGTTGATGTTTCTAATTAACTTACTTGATTGTTTAGGGTTGGTGTTCTTCTGAGTATATGATTCATTGAGCTTCATTGGACTGGTGAAATTATATGGATCATATTGAAGTTGTATACATGTGTCAGTTGGATGAGATGGTGAGCTATAGATTCCAAAGTTCTTGATAGGTCTAGGGAATAGAGATTCTTAGGAATAGGAGGACGGGACTTTGGTCTCCATAGATAGTTGTCACACCGGACCTGTAAGTTCACTCATCCACTAGTTCATCTTGTTTGGAACTATGAATTGACTATATTGGGCTTGTCTGACTTGACCATGTGCATGAGTATGGAATTGTTGTGTTTTTTCAGCCATATTGCTTATGATATCTTGTGTTACTATTGGGATTTTTAATGACAAGAGCACATCCACTTGCGACATCAATGAGAGTTCTCTACATAGACACTAACATCTTATTGAAGTATTTTATCAAGAGTTAGTCATGGATATGGTGATGTGGTAAAGTTTCCAAAATCTTATTGAACATCTCCCAATACTCATGGAGTGATTCATTAGGGAATTGAAAAATACTACATATTTCCTTTCAGATATAAGTTGTACGAGGAGGAAAAAATTTCTCTTCGTATAGGAACATCATGTCATTATATGTGGTTATGGAACCGGGATGGGGGAAGTAAATCCATGACATTGAATATTTAGCTAGGGAGAAATGGAGTTCTCGACGATTGATTTGTTACTCAGAAACCCCTTGAAGCTTCATAATAGAGCACACCACCTGGAACTCTTTAAGATGAAGATGTGGATCATCCCTGGCTAGCCTGTAGAAATAAGGAAGAAGATGAATAAAATCATATTGGAGTTATAAGTTAGCCTCTATGTTTGGGTATTTAATTCCAAGGGGATGGTAATTCATATCATAGATATTATGTTATTTAAGTGGTTTTTTCATTAGGATTATCCATATGTAATTCAATTGGTTGAACATGGACTGGATCGTGAATGATTTGATTATCTCTAATGATCCTTCTATTTTTTGATGAGGTCTCTCAATTTCAAGGTCAAACAAATCCTGGGGATTTTTTGGGAGGCTATGGGGTATTCAGGGAAAAATTAAAAGGATGATAAAGATGAGTTTTTTCATTGTGTTTTTTGTTAATTTTTTTATAAGAAGGTGAGTTCTTCTTTGTGTATTTTTTTAGATTTTTTTAGATTTTTTAAATTACCAAAAACTAATGACTACTTAATTAAACATCCTCAGAAACTACACCATATTATGTGTGGTGGATTTTCCCTTATTGACCATTCAAGGTTTTTGTGCTCTTCTAATATATATAGAATCACACGGGATCAATCCTCAGCCATGATAGTTTTTAGTAGTCAATTCTTTTTAGATGATTGTCTTTTAATTGGTGTGTTGTTTACATAGAATAATTAAAAATAATTAATTATTTATATATATTTAATATTTTAATAAATATTGGGTTGAGTTCATCATTAAATAGTTAATATTAATGTATCCTTGATCTTTTCTTTATATTGCATTAAATAAACACCCACTTCACAAGAGGATGTTGACTGGAATTCCCAAGTGTTAAGGATTCAATCTAAGCCTTAACATATATTAGGGTTCTAATATGAATTATTACATGGTTATGTTAGTTTATTTATGTTTCCAATAATCTATGAAATCCATATGTTAAGAAAAAAAATTTGTTAATCTATTAAAATTATAGATTAATAGATACAATGTTAATTCAATGAATATTCATCATGCAAAGCCTCTCAATCACATAACATTCCCAAATTATAAATCTCCCTAATATTAGAATTACTCATACAATGGTTCAGTTAATAATATGGTTGTAATGTTTATTGTGATGAATTATAAAATGATGGAAAATAAAGAGATAATAAAAGAGTAGTGCGCCGAACACATGCCAAAACAGTGACGAGAATTAAAAATTTAATTTTGATTGAATGAGGAAGAAATTGAAGGAAAGGGGTTTCAACTTTATTTAAACAAATTTAAGAGAATAAATATTTAAAAAAGAGGTTGGATGATCAGAAGATAAAATGAGAAAGTAACATGCATTTAAATAGAATTACTACACAAACACTTATGAGATTACAAACAAAAAAGAACACAAAAGTAAATGAAAACAAAGAGGGGAGGAAGAGTCTCTAAAGTGAAAAAGATGATTATATAATGTAATCACAAGCCTTTTTCAAGTTTTTTTTCATTCCAACGTATAATCCTCTCTTCTGAATTTCCAACTCCTTACAAGGAGAAGAGGGGGATGTATTTATAGCCCAAGGAGGTGGGCTGTTTGAATTCCAAATATGCCCCTGCACTTGGCTCACCACTTTGACCAAACAGTCAACTAAATCTCGAGATATGATATTCATACAGGTTGTAGATATGGATTTCCTCTATATAATCTGAAAATATGGAGTCCATTGGGATTAAGGAGGCAATGTTATTGAAGTTTGATTAATCAATTTTAATCTGTCCATTTCAATATTGATTTTTTCAAGGCCAAAATGTGAATGTTTTTTTAATAATAATATTCAATCAAATCTCAACAATTTCATCAAAAACGTTGGCTACTTGTATCAAATATTTGACTCTGATAAATCTTAACCTGAATTAATGTCTATATCAGGATAAAATTCAATAAATGTGTGCTGGTATTAATTCCTAGACAAAATGTTTCAATTGATTTCATAGAATTATTTGGGACCATTTTTAGTAGAGTTAGTCCTTAAAAGTTTTACGAAATATTTACAGTATTGACCCCCGACGTTTTTTGGAAAATAAATGATTTTTGATTTCTAGATTGAGCACAATGATTCAATCTTCATGGATGGTCCAGTTTCTTTACAGATTATTTGGGACATCTTGTGCGGTCCATATCACCCTCTAAAAGGAAGAATTGTCCAATGATTCCTTCTAATGATATGATGAAAATTGAATAAGGACTAAAAAAACAATAAAAATGAAATTTAGATATACTGGGTGGGTGTAATAATTAAATAGTAAAAAAAATAATTAGAATTCTTCAAGTAATGCTAAAAATTGATATTTATTATTAAAACATGAGTATCTCACACTAATTATGCACTTTTACATGAAATTTACTAAAGAGAGTATAAAAAAGTTATGAATAAATGAATAACATTGAACACATATTATTGGTTGTTTATAAATGTGATATACATTTCATACTCCCTGAGTGGAATGGATCCACAAATCAATATATACAATGGGTTATCTTTAATAGAATATTTTCCAACCTGAGCTCATCGATGGTGGTGGAGATGCCATCCTCAAATGCATTATGGATGTTAATATGGTCATACTATTCTTCCTATATCTCTATGTTTGTGGAGGTATTTTCTTGTGAGATAAAATTTGAGGTAGAATATATCACTTTTGGGATGAGAATGGATATGTGAAGAGAAATTTTTATCCTAAACTTCTAGATTCATTAACAGAGATTTCAATGTTGATTGTTTTATTTTACACTTTCACTGGGGATAGAATGATCTTGGACATCTATGATTAGGTCCACTTCTCAATCAGGTTTATGGGGAAAACATAGTAACTCTCAAGCATACTGTACAGATTTTTTTGGAGGTCCCCAAACCATTGGGGGTTATGACCTATATATCATGTCCCAACATTGGTTATTTTCTCACCATATAATAGAATACCAACTCATAACATGTTTCTTATTGAGCCTCAAAGGGAACATCATCACTGTGTAGAATTCCAATCTTCCCATCAATGAGGTATTTCAATAATCAAGGAAATGTTGATGGTATCCCAATATGGATATGAATACAAGGAACTTTGTATGATATTTCATGATAGAGAACCGTGAACAAAATTTTATGTGTGAGATCCCCAAAACCGATCCTTGTGATTGATCTTCTGGAGAGGTCTTTTCTTGCAATTATCACACCATTGAATGGTCATGTTGATGGGATATAAATCTCCCTTACTATATAAAAAATGCCACAGGGTCTAAATTTGTATTAGGTTCCTCTCAGAACCTTTTTCCATAAGATCCAATTGTAGGTCAATGTTGTTAGGTTTATTCAAAATCTAAAGGAGATTGATATATCTTGGGATAACTTATTCTTGATCCGAATCTATAAACAATATTTTGGCATGTCACTCTAATGACATAGTCACCACTCAATAAAACATGGCTGTAAAAACTTATTTAATGAATTTAAATGGGCTCTAGAGGGCCACAATGAGTTACTATATGATATATTTTTAAAGTAGTACCACGTCTAGAATTGATAGATTGGCTAGGATAACCACAATCTATTTTAGAATGATATATTTTTGATCTAGAGGTTTGTTCTTCCCAATGTTGGTTTACTCATCATTATGTGGATCAGGATCTTATGTGTCTGTGGTAGATGGGCCTTATTGTTTTGTAGATGTCAATGGAGAATCTAATACATGTGACGTTGGTCGTGTCAGCCTTCCCCTTTGTCTGTGATGATCATAAATTACACCAAGACCAAATAGTTGTGAAACATGACTATTCATATATGACTGTTGTAGGGTTATGGGAATCCTATATGTCTCTATTAGGATTTCAAGGGGAATTTACCATAGGTCATGATTGGATATATTTCTAACATGGGGATTTGACCAAGATATTGGGTCATACCATTCCTAATTTGTCACCTATATCATGGTCTCATGTGCATGTGGCCTATGGATCCCTATTCGATTAAGGGGAACTCACACTTAGATTAATATTCCTCATTGAATAAGTGGTCTTCTATTTTTATTACATTAATATAATCAAATATGAACTCTTCATCTGATGATGGTTCCATTTTTTAGGGAAAAAACTGTGCTTTTGACATTATTGGAAGGAATTATATTAGAGTTAGAGATTGCGTAGGGAATGAATATGACACTTTCTATGCTCTCTCTTCATGTGTAAGAATGTTATGTTCACTTATGTTAGGTTTATTCAATGTACCATCCCTATGTGATGTAACTGTTATGGGATTGAAAAGATGTTCTCTCAGGGTGGCTTGATCTTGATCAACTATATATCAAGTCATCTAGTTTTCAAACTTCTAACTAGGCCTGACCAAAACATTTCACCAATTACCATCTTCTTCAGACAAGGAAATAGTTGTACAGGTCAATAGTATTGGGGAATTGTCCTACATAACCTACCAAAAATCAAAATTTCCATGGAGGATTTATTTGGATAAGGATAAATCATGGATAGTGTGACCAAACCTCCAAATGAAAAAGGGAGTATTTGGGATTATCAGTGAGGTAGACCTGATTTGGTTTCCTTGGATGTGGTAGCCTGAGTAGGTTATTTTCCATGGATCCGAAGAAATAATTGGGGAACATCTCATTTTGGAAGGAGTATGCTTTATCCATATGGTCCTCCAATCCCAAGAGACCCTGGTCTCTTTTTTCTTTTGGTAAAGGGAGAGTTTTATATTTATACCACTCAATAAGTTCTACTTGGTGGTTTAAGACCTACTTAAGTATTATAATGGGAAATACTAATGGTTTGTGACTAATAGTTGTAGCCTCTGAATTTCTAAATCTTCTCAACTATGATAAGGTAATGGGATGAGAATTATCTTTGTTTATATGAATGTTATCATCCAAATGTTTTTTCCTTTCTACAAATTCATAAAATGTAGAAGGATATTTTATAGAGATCAGGTTTTTTTGAAGTTCATCACAGAGATATTCCACCCATATTTATTAAAAGTTCTCTTGTATGAGAGGGATTCATATTGAATAAGGTAATACATTCGATTTTTTATGAATTTAAAAACCCTATAATTTTCATGTTACATTAGTATTTTTTGGTGGATTATTTTCATCTTCCCAATCTTAAAGTTGAACTGATAATGGAATTGAAAATGAAGGTCTTTGTTGCCTTCAATGGATCTTTCTATAAGGTTGTCGTAATAAACAAATTAAGTCCCAATTAAGGTCTATACAAGACACCTCAACATGGTCACATTATTTTATTCATGAGGGACCATCATCTATCCACATTAGGACGTTATGTGTGTGATATTCTATTTTGAGTCTCCGACACCATCAATGGTGGATATGGTAGGATTGAAAAAATTTGTGGTAGAAAAGTGGAATCCTCCCATTTGAGATATGTATTCCTCTCCAAATACACATGTACATGTCTCCCTTCCATGGTTTTCATTCATGTAGCTAGGGTCTCAATGTAATTGAGCCTTTATGAAGACACTATTTTCTAAGCTGCCTCCTATTAAGAGGCAGTGGGTGGGGCTTGATGTGGTGGCCCTATTTTCAACTCCCACCAATTCTTGACCGATTCTAAGACGTAAGGATCTCATTAGAGGGGGGGGGATTTCACGGTAATGGAGGGATGTTGTAATCATCTTTAACATCCTCATTTATATAGATTATATGCCAAAAATATGGATTAGTTATATTGCTCAGATTTCACCCTTGTAAGAGGATTGACTTTTTCTTGATTTATGGGAGGAAGGATATTAATCTCATCCGAAAGATAATACATAATGGTAATGTTTCCACTAAGTATATACCCATTTATTTGGTTAATTTTGTGGATATCATACTCATATTGTTCATATATTGAAGGAATTTCCACTCATCAGGGTGATGAGTGGGAGATGACCACTTATTTCCCCTTATACATGAAATCAGTCATCTGTAGAGGTAGAAAATCAATATTCAAAGGTTCTAGTTCTTGGATTATTTTCTGGTTCTGTGCATGTGTATCCTTAGTTTTTTTATCTTGATCAACCTCCTATTAGGTAATATTTTCCATATTGTGTCTGTTGGTATTCTCATCTTGATCCACATTATCTTTTGTTTTCATAGTAACAACATTTATAGAGTTATAATATGAAACTGTAGTTATCCCTTTACTCTAAACAGTATTCGGTAATTATGCACTCCTTTTGTTATTATTGTTTCTCATATGAATTGACATATTCGATCTTTATAGATTATGAACCCTATAGGGTTTGAATTCATTCATCATTCATTCTTCCTGTCTTGGTATGTGATTAGTGACCATGACGGATTTCATTGTTGAGATTGATGAACATACCCTCAATATAAAAGGATGATCATTTATTGGAATGAATTTATGTGATGTTTAATATTGATATTTACCTACAAACATGGAGAATACACATTCCCTCAGTGAGGATGATTATGATGAAAATAATCCCATCACTATGTGATGGGGTCTATATTTGGCCACAATTGGCATTTTTATATCATGGTATTGCGGATTTAATGATCTAGGTCACAGATTTTATGACTCATTAGATGGGGATCGAGATATAAATAACCCAATCCTTGTAGGCGGGTGTTTATATAGAACCATTGCAGATTTCTCCAAGACCCTCTTAGGGTGTGATTAATATAGTAACAACGAATTAAGCCAAAATTCCCTAGACCAGTGGGATTAGATTAATAATTATATTCTTCTGATATGTCCTAAATCCTATCATGAATTAATGATCTTATGGGTGGAGGTGGTGTTAAATATTACAACAACTGGGTGGGCTAGTTTCACTTCAAGGAGGCTACTATGGAATCTACTATTGTGACCTATTTTATTTATTGTAACTCTACTCATTTATGAGCTTTGATTAATGGAATCACATGGAAGGAGTCATTATCTATGGGAAGTTGTTGGGTTGAACACAAAATCGTCTTCTATGTCTACAATGAATTTCAATTGTATTGAGGGTCCCAGTTCAGAACTCTATTACTGGCCCACTCCCTCCATTTTTTTGTCATGGAATCATTAATGTGGGGGAATTCTATTTTAGAGACCAATTGACTCACATGAAACCTGGTTCCCTAACATCTCTGGAAGCTATGATATTACAAGTTTCCCCATTCATGGAGTTATTTTAATCTATGAGTGAGGCTAAGTGCAATTCACTATACATTCAAAATCCCTGGATAAGGATACATGATGAGCCTTCTATAATCAGTTCCTAAAGAGTTTTGATGCAATGGTGGAAAGAGTATTGTGTATTTCTGACTTTTATTTTCCAATTTTGTGCCCCTGTTCATGGAGATAGTATCTGGGTCTAGTTAAAAATTGAGTATATAGATTCTCTGAAGGTGACCATTGTATCCCGGATAAAATATTTTTCTAGAATTCAATTACAAATTTGTTTAGCACATATTTTAGTGTAGGTAAGGAATTAATTCCTTCTCTAGAACATCTAGGATCTCAACTTTAGAAGTAGTGAGGGGTTGTAATGTGGTGGGGAGGTTGTTTCTGGATAAATCTCTCCATATTTCAATGTCTTCTTCGTATTCATCATCCATACACACCTACACCTAGCCAGACCACTGAATTTTCTTCTTTGGGTCACCAGATGGATGTGGTTAAGTGTTTGTAGTAGTTGACAGGGAAATACAAAGGTTTAAACGCTCCATTTCAATCACATATCTATAAAAAGGTATAATATTTTTTAGAAGCTCTCTACCAGAAGGTTTTTGGGTAAGGGGAAGATTTCCTTGTTTGAGGGTGATATCACAGTGGGGAGGATGACCATGGTGGATTTTAGGAGTAGATTCCAAATGATCCATCTCCAAACTACCATGAGGATTTAAATCAATGAAATTACAACCTTCCCCTTTTTTTTAAAGTTTTAATATACCCTTGAGGTGTTTTATATATGTTCCAACCCACCTAAAAAATATAGCATTGAGTACATCAAGTTACGAGCCACATTTGGCGTACTGGAAAAGAATACACCAATATTCCTTTTGGGATGGAAAAGGAATTTGAGCCTACTATATGATGGCTTCTAAAAAATGTGGATAACTACCTGGTCCTATTGAAATATGATTCCACTGTTGATAAGTTTTCGGATTATGCTAGTGGGCTTCTGTATTATCATCAGGAGTATGAGACTACCTATGGTTGGTATCTAGAATATGAAAGTCAACCCTAGATGGAGTGGGGTTATGATCCCAATCCAAATATGCATCTCCAATCAGAATATAATGTTGAAACTTTATAATTAGAGAAGGTAAATGAGACTCCACCTGTATGGAATGTGACACATATTGGTGTTGTCATTCATTGGTAGAATCCAGGATATGATAATAACATCAGTGAGATCTTGGAATATGCCAACTAGCATCACTAATAGGAATATTGTCCTACCCTAAGGGTTTTTCAAATATCACATTGTGATCTGTTGTTATATCGGGGATGTGATTTTGAGCATATTCCATTAGTATATTCCTTGAGTTTTTGTTTCTAAATGGATATGAGACTACCTCGATACATGTTCTGCTCTTACTTATTTAGCCCCGATTAGACTGTGAATATGATCCCAGTCCAATTAATTTTGAGTATTCCACCAATCTATTTCAACAGGAATGTCCACCTTTTCCAAGGCATGTTTATCTCTCACCTAGTGAACCCTGTTAGGAATGGGAATAAGATCCCAGACTAGTGCCTTGTTTTTTATTAGAATATGTCAACAATAATTCTAGAAAGGATATATAATGTATAAATTCCATGAATTATAAAATTTTCCATAATAATCATAGTGTTTTGTTTCCCTAGATGTATGGAATAAAAAATGTTCTTGTACCTATATGTGTAACAGTTTCAGAATATGCTAACATTGTTCTTCGTCTAATTCAATAATTTGGTGACATTTTAGAATAGTGTTCATAAGAATATAGTCCTTCCAATTTTATATCTATAATATGAACTAGAAGATATCTTCTTTTGAATAGTTTATATATTACCTCTCTATTCCTCTTTATTTCATTAGAATAGGCTGATGGACTTCATTTATGGAGTTAGGGATATGCGCCTCCCCCATGTTGGGTGTAGAAAATTGCTTGCATACTTTCTCAAAGTGAGTAGGGATATGATACTTATCCCTAGATACTACTAGAATACGTCTATGGGCTTTGTTAGTGGATGTGGGTATATTATCCCACTCTTAGTTATCCAAATATCCCCATGCCTGATGTAAATTCTTTGTTTTTTATATATGAGCATCAGAGGTGGCAATGTGTCATGTTGTTTCTTTAGTAGGAGACTGAAGGGTACTGCCATAATGAAACTGGTGACGTTAGTGAACAGAATCCCTCATTAGATGCTCCTAAACTAGAATAGATCAATTATTTAATCCATGATATAACTTCATTAGATACTAAATTTCATGATTTTCATGCTTCAGCGACAATCTTACAATGTTATTGTTGGAGGCAACGAGCACCACTATTTTCACTATATCATTCTTTGGACTATTCATAATCATCAGTTTCTATATCAGTAGACCCTTTAATGAAGCCTCAAACTTTAGTATTATAATACATAAATGTAACTCCCTAACTACTGTGTTTTCCACCCAACATTGAAGGTGTTGTATGAATTAGATAGTTATGTGTCCCACAAGGGATGTAGCCATAAATAACATTCCGGAATCGTTACTGGATGAAGTCATAATCTTAGGTAAAGGTGTTATATGTGTGAGAAATATCTTCTGTCATAAATTAAATATGTAACTATTTCACCAATAAGTTTCTCATCTTTTTTATGATATGGGAACTATTACATATCAACATGTGAAATAATTTTTTATTTTTTTAATCTTGGTTTCATCATTTTTATTATAATAAATTTTCATGGTGAAAGTAGCCTATTTAATGAAAACACTTATTATATAGGATTTCAAATAGGGAGTCCATTTATCATTTGTGTGAGATGATAAAAATGAAACGACAATATTAATTTTCAAATGACCATTATTATTATTTTAGTGATTCATGATGAGTTCACTATTTATGTTTCAGATGAAAAAACAACATGTTATTTCATCCGACAGTTTATTGATGGGGTTTCAATGTATTTAACAATCATTTATATAGGTTTCACCAATTGTTTAATAATATAAACATATAATGTATCCCTTATCCATATCTTGATACAGAACTACATTCCAAAGGCTGGTGTTCAGTTGGTGTTTCTGACCCAATGGTACTTAGGAACTAACATTGGATGAGAGGATGGGTTGTTGGGAAAATCACACCCTTTGGGGGAAGAAATGATTCCTACTCCAAGACTCTCTTATATATTTTTTATATTTTCATGAGGCACTTCCAAATCAAGATATAGAACTAGTTACCCTAAAAAATTTATCAAATGTTGAATAAATCCATGTGTAAGGGGTGTATATTAAAGATTTCATCTATGTGTATCTGCTGATATTCATCCATTTCAGGTTATTGGGTAACTTCATATATTTTAAATTCATATGAACAGGAACTCCAAATTTTACTTCCATACTAGGAGACAAATAATATTTTGGTGATGGGATTGAACATTTATGACACTTCCTAATTATTATGCTTAAAACATGAATAATAAGACATGTACTTTGTTTCAATAGTGATGTTTTATTTCCTGTGGAATGGACTTATATAATTAAGCACTTAGGAACTAAGTATTGAGCTAGACACTTATGAAGGCATCAAATGTTTCCTGCTTATGACATGAATAAGATTATTCAAATACCAATCTCTCTCATGGGACTTACCCTAATTTAGATTCCCTTATATTAGGGAAATCATACCATTTTACTGAGTTGGGCAGACACAATGTAGATTCCCTGACTGGGATAGACACATGATTCTAATGATATGATCATTACAATACCCTAAGACCACCTAAGCGATGCTCAATGGGACAAACAAGGGATTAGAAATGAATACATTCATTGCATAAAATGAGGGAATTATGCATTGGGGATACCCTTATAGGTTGGTTTTTTTGGGTCTCGGACCATAGGAATGATTCTTCTGTTTCCTAGTTGTGGTTGGAATTAGATTCATCATAGTTTACATGAATTCTCAATCCACTGAAGGATGCAGAAAAAATTATCATCCCATGGAAGGTATTGGGTAAAAATGGTTATAATATCTTTGATTTGGAGGTGTTTAAATAGAATTGGGTTCCCATTATAGATCTATACCTTAGAATACATCTTATTTAACCTTACTAGAAATGATTCGGAGTTCTCATACTTCAGTATACATCTTTATTTTCTAATGGATTATGATGAAATATATGACTATGTAAGATATTGGGTCAAATGGTCAGAATGTAGGAAATATAGAGGGACTTACACTATGTTTGTTCCCCTTTGGATATAGAGACCTGTGAAGGAATCTAACATATCATGTTTTTACATGTATCCAAGTTCTCAAAGTTCAGTCAACCTCTCAATCCACTAATGGATGAGGAAGAATAATAATCCCATTGGAGACTGGGTCCTAAGGGTTAGAATATCTATGATATAGAATGAAATACACTGAAGTGGATTCCTATTGGATCTTGGTCCATATAAAGTCTTCTTTTCTATCCTCTTTGGATAGAAATTAGACTTCTCATAGTTCATTTGGGGTTATTTCAAAATATTTCTATTGGACAAGGTTGTCATGTCATGGGAAGTCTTCTAGACACATCTTGATTGTTTTCCAAATAGGTTTAAGATGTCATTATGAAATTACTAAGGATATATGGAAATGTATTACGTTATTTACGTTCATGTACAAATAAAATATCATGATCTAGTTTTAAATTTCTGTAAGAAAACATGTGATTTTAATGGTATTTATGGGTGGATGTCACATGATCAAGGCTGACATGTCAAGAGGGTGTTGCATGACCTAATTGACATATCATGAGGGTAACGCTTGACCCGACTAACCAGTCTTGGGGGTGTCGCATGACTAGGATGAAATTTATAGAAGAAATCACATGATCTAGCTAACTTTTATAAAGGGAAAAGCAAGATTTTGGACGACTTGTATGGGGTAAATCTCATGATATGGCTGACTTTTCCATAGGACATCGCAAGATTCTACTAACTTATCCAGAGGACAACGTGAGACCTGGATGAAATTCCCATGTCCCACAACATATCATAAGTGACATGTACGAATTAAAACACATGATTTGTATATAAATATTTAAGAACTTCAGTAGATTTAGGTATAATTCTCAATGGGCATCCCATGAATTAATTGACATGTGAAAGGGACATCAGATGATCCAAATGTCATATTGAGAGAGTTCCACGTGACTTGGTTGACATGTATTGGTACAGTCAAATGATTTGGGTGAGTCATTATATGCACATAATAATTAGTGTATCCATCTTTTCATATGTGTCTCATCTTTATTTATGTCTTTGTTTTATCCATTGTTACATTTGTGCCTCATGGTTTTTGCATTGTTAACTTATTTTTGATTTCACTAGACCCATTAAACATGCAGAACCTCCTTTGAATAATCCAAAAAACATTCCATAATTCTGTTGTATGATCAATAGAGTTATCATGTGAAGAATATATTCTTTCCACATGATCCCTTGGGTCATTCCCCTGGTATTACATTGTTGAAGTCCTTTTTGATAACATGGTTTTCCACTCTAAGGAGAATTCTATTATGTTATCATGTAGGAGTCCCCCATACATGTGTGTTCTTTGTATTTAGGGGGATAGATTGATTGGGATCACCTACCCTGTTATACACTTCCTTATTTGCATTATATCTCAAATATTTTAGCAGTAGTTAGTGGATTTATTTTTCTATCATGTAATTCATATGATATTTTCATGGGTAATCTATGGCGTCACATGATGATCAATGAACATGGGAACATTCTTCCATATCTATTTTTTACCATAGCTAACCAAAGTGATTTAACATAAACATAAAGATATGTCAAATAGCCTTCACAATGTTAGGGATACAAGTCCATGTGTCTTTGAAATAACTGGGAAGCTATGGAATGGATTTTGTGTGATTCAAGATGACTTGTCTGGGGTCCCTCATGAGACTACGATGGATTGTAAAGGGGGGATCCACAAGATCAGGAAGACAAGTCTATGGGACCTCATGAGATCATGCTATATTGTCGAGAGGAATTTTCATGAATACATATGATCACATGGGGTGCATCGATCCTTTCTCATGAACATCTTCATATTTTCCCCTTACAAGTAGATTACACCTTTTACCTTTTTATTTCATTCCATATTTTATAAGGACATGATATCCCATGACATCAAGTCAATGTCTTTGTGGAAACCCACTCCTCTTTACTGTTGTGTGTCATATGATCAATGCCTCATGATATTGCATGATAATTACCATGAAAAATCATTCATGTTTCCTCAGTTCTGAAGGGGAATCACATAATCCAATGGACATGTCAAGGTGCTTTGCGTAATATATGTGGAATGCCAAAACCCCATCATGTGAAAAGTTTAACATATCTCTAGTGGATTCATGATTTCTTGAAATCACCTGAGAACATCGTATGAATATCAAAGTAACTCTTCTTCTCATGAGGTTTCCATCTCTCACAACATTTATTTTACAAGGGTGTTTGGATAATTGTTAGGCGCCCTTCCGTTCAAAAGTCACGTGATTTGGAGGTAGTCATTTGGTACCATGTACATGATCTTCAGTGATTTTCAGTATGCGTTTTTAGGAATGGGAGGGGATATAATAGGGTATTATCACGGTGATAAGCAGATCATACGATGTGTATGATCAATTTCCACAACCTTATGAAGATCATGTGAATTCATGCCCTCCTAATTATTATCTGATCCACATAATATGTTCACCCTTTCATACTTTTTTTGAAATTAAAGTAATACTAATTATTTTGAGTATGTATCCAATTATATTTTTCGATTATTATTTGGAAGGAGTAAACATTGTCAAAAAAATATTTTTACCACATATAGTAGTGGTTTATAGCACCGCTATATATTGCTACTAAAAAAATAACAATAGAAAAAACTATATAACCAAAATAGTATTAAAAATTGATTCATAGACAACAAAATAACATAACAAAATAATCAGTAATTACTATTCCTATTAATTAATTCCAAATACTAGAATGAAAAACGACTACAACTATCACAACCAAATCATGAAAGAAATGGATAGTAAGTGAAAACCAAATAAAATAATAATGATATTATTAAAACCATAACATACCAAGTGTAAATGAATTTTCAATTAAAAAATAATCAAAATATAAGAAAAATCTATTACAGATTCAAATATATACATTTCATTAACTAATAATGAATTATTTGTATAAATAATTTTAATAGGGAGTTTGAGTCAACAAAAAAACATGAATGTTTTCAATATAGACTTATCCATGTATGTGATATCATTACACACAAACTAATGTTTATAAATATTAAAAATAAAATCTAATATAGATAAATCAAAAAATAAGAAACGTTCAAAAATTACATGGTTAATAATAAAATATAAAATTTACATATTAAAAACATCACTAATAATGATCAAATAACATTGAATTAAATAACTTATCATAAAACCACAACCCCCACAAAAATAAACAGACATAAAGTGTTTGTAAAATCAATACACTACAACCGCATCATGTCTCCAATTTTGAAATTCTTCCATATATCCATATTACAATATATTACCACATCACTATATACCACCACATAAATACCTACCCCCACTATATATATAGAACCCCACACGTAATTTCACAACATCAACACCTTTTCATATCCATTGGGTACCTCATTTACATTACCACTACACATCCTCGTAAATCAATACAACATCATCATTAAATAAGATCCACTTGTCCACAAATCAAAAAAAACCTGAAATAAATTTCAATATTAATTTTCTTATAATAAGGATTCCATGTAACAAGAAAACAATGACTACACCCCATAATCTCATCAACATTTCTTCTATAATTATTTATATTCTACCAAAACCAAACATTCAATCTCAAAACCATACAACACCCTCAATAAAAAATAAAAAAAATGATAACATAAGAAAAAATGTATTAAACATAAAACATATACACCCAATAATTACTTCAAACCTCCTTAATATATGGGTCAACCAAACTCTCCCTCCAAAAAAAGGTACTATAATCCTTTCTTTTATCAAAGTAATAATAACCTACCTATCCCACCTCTAATATGATATTTAAAAAATGGATGAAATATATAGAACTGTAATGGATTAATTGACAAGGAATAAATGAAAAAATAATTGAAAAGTGAATAATAATGATGAGTATAAGGGAAACATGGAAGAAAAAAAATAAAATTCAATCATAATATAGATTTCATAAAATTTAAGATAAATATAGATATCCCCTACTTCATAGCAGAATGTGCTTTATCAGTGGCGATATGTTTTAAAAAAATACCTCATGGTAACATTGCAGTGTTTTATTATTGTGTTTTTTTTGATAAAAAGGGTTTATTAGGATAATTTTGGAGTTTCAAAAATATTTATTACTTGTTATGTTGAAAATGATCCAATATAAAGGAATGGATGATCTAAATGTTGTATATTAAAATCTTTATAAAATGTGGTTTTATTTCATAATGGTTTCCAATATTTTTTTGAAAAAATTTGGAGGAATCATGATTAATAAAAGATGGATTTCAAAGGATGCCTCATTAAAGTATGAAAAATTCCTAAAATTCATGATGGTTTGGTGTTACATTAAGTTATACTATTGCATGAATTAATGTTAATTTGAGAAGGTATTTTGGGTTTTTAAAGATGGCTATGTCACAATGTAAAGAAGGTATGTTATGAGACAATAAGAAGCATTACAAATGGGAAAATTCTCAGAAGGGTTTCTGGAAGAAAAGGGTGTTACTAAACCAGAAATAAGGGATTTGTGAAAATATAATGGAGAATTTAAAATATTCATATAATGGAGGGAAAATATATAAATAGGAATATACCCCCTCAGTATAAGAGATAAACCTTAACAAAAATCCAAAGGCGTTGAACCTGTGAAAGGGGTTGAAAAAGGAATCTTCAACATGAATGTTTTCATAATATTATCAGTTTTGTGGAGAATGGATTTTTTTGTGAAGGATATGCATTTTTATAAAAACATTTTGAGCATCATGAATTTTTAGATTGTCATTAAAGGAGTCATATTTATGAAAGTATGGATATTTTCGAAATTAGTGAGCTTCATGGAAGTTGTATGTTTCATAAAATAATAATGTTTTGGGAAGAATTGATATGTTTCACAATGGTTAGAGAAAGGTTTTTCATTAACGTAAATTTTATGCGAACTAGAACTTCAATCCCCATAAATTTATTGTAAATTTAAATTCATAAAGTGTATGAAATTCTTACTTAATGACGAATCAAATGAGGTGTAAACCATATTGATTCAAGTGATAAATAGTAGGTTCATTTGATAGACTACTGATACATTTTATTTTAGAGAGAAGTAAGCATTCAAATTGTGAATAGTGGTGAACAAAGAGGGATCATGAGTCCAATCAAAACCTTGTATTGGTATTGAGAATTATTGGATTTCCTACATCAGTGTGTTATTTTTTTATGCTCCTTAGACATATCCCCATGATGGTGAACCCTGTAGAAAATCATTTTGGCCCTATTCTTAATTTGTTTCATTATTTCATTTCATCAACGTCAGAAAATGTTGGAATGGATAATATAAACATTAAAACTAAAAATTAAAACAAAGTCCCCCGTGTTATAAAGAGGTTTTGATTCATTGTTCTTTGAATATTTTTTGAAAAAAAATATACAAACCCTGATTTAGCCCCACTCTCAGAGTATATATAAAACTTTTGTGCCAAAAAATATATCACTATGTTAGTATGTCATGAGTTTTTTAGGCACCATTGTAACTTAATAAAAATTAAAACTATATCACTACCAAATAAACTAATATTTATTTCCTCTCCATCTCTATATCTACTTCTTAATCCCAGAAACTGTGTTATGATTTTCTTTAAAATTAAATAGTTATGTATATTTAAAATTAAACATAAGACCAATACATGTTTTTTCACTAAATGATTATGAAGTTGTGATAATTACTTACTCAATCATGCCATCCATTTGATGAAATATCACATGGGACACATCTAGTTACCTTATTATATCATTTTACCAATTATTTATATATGTAAATTACCATCACATACTACATCTGTATATACAACCCCTATTGCTGTATTATGCTTCCATATTATAAAATTTTACTTTTCATTATAATAAAATTAATATGAGCATGTCTTGGGAGGGAGTAACTACAACCATGAGTAGATGTTGCTGAAATCCCTGATGAGGATGATCTGGAAAGTACCTTATATGGTAATGGCCTTGAACCCATCCCACCCACAAGACTAGTTTTCTACTTCTTAAAGACTTGGCGAACTGAATCATCATGGAAGACAAAGAAGGAATGTACGTAATTGTCATCCCATACATATTTTTTACCAATATATAAAATATAAATAATTTATAAACACGATACATATTAACAAAGTGACTAATTATAATAAGTTATTACA
This sequence comes from Viscum album, assembly GCA_963277665.1. Classification (NCBI taxonomy): domain Eukaryota; kingdom Viridiplantae; phylum Streptophyta; class Magnoliopsida; order Santalales; family Viscaceae; genus Viscum; species Viscum album. The sequence goes on from OY728164.1 coordinate 855,479,529, forward strand.
CTGAAAAATTAATTCATACCCCCAACTTATTTGGTAGGATCATTCACATAACTCTCATCACATTTCATATAAATATTCTTCCATAGTTTTTTGGGAGACATGGTTCTCTTAATTATTTAAAATCTCTAAAAAATATAAATCAATAATTTAACATATTAAATAGATTATTTTTTCATATAAAATTTTAAACTAATAAAAATACTACAATATTTTATTTTTTTAATTGTTTTTTGAATCGCTAGTGTGGGGGATGATTTGTTTAGCTCAATATGATAGTTTTTTTCTAGAATCATCCTGAAATAAATAACATGTAATTTAATATTAATAAATTCAATGTCATATCCTTTCAATATGTATGTATATATGTAAAATAATATTACAATAATAATTAATTTATCTATACAATGTACTTTTCATTGGGATGGATATCAATGGACACCTTATAATACTCTATAGGTAACCCATTAGGTAACTTATTATATTGTTATTGAGTGTTTGATTATGTGTCATTGAATTAATTACACATTATCCACTAAGAATATTTCCATTTCATTCCCAATTTCATTAAATTATACTCTATTGTAATAGGATCTTCAATGGTAAAGTAGATTAACATTTATAAAATGAGATTTATCTCTGAAATATTATAATTTAAATAAAAAATAAATTTCATTAATCCTAATGTATTAAAAATACCATTATCTCATAATCAAATACTTCATTATTCTATGATTGGGTGAAATTCCGCCATTAAAAATATTTAACCATAAGATTAACTAGATCATCCCCCAACTTGAATAGGATCTGGCTAAATAACCCCACAAAATAAATCTATGGGGACCCTATAAAATGAAAGGGGAAACCATATTCAATCTGTTCATATTATAGACATATGAAGTGTTAACATTTTTATTTATAGTAACATTGTTTCCATATTTTATGTGAAAAAAATTATCATAAAAAGTGATATTATATTATTCCCATTAAAATTTTAACCAATAACTATTACCCGCCAATATCCTGATGAAAAAATATGAGTGACGACATGTTCTATCGCCATAGAGTCACAGCATGATGAACAGGATGAATTGGGAATAAATGTTCCATATGCTGATGGGGTGGATAAGGATGATGTTTTTGAAACTGACGGGAGAGAAAGCGAGGGTGTAGAAATCACTAATAGGGGTAGAGTGATGATGTACTAAATTCTATAAGGATGGAGTCGGATGGATCATCAGGGGTTTTTATGGGAAATGGATCATCAACTGGGAGTCACCTGGGATCACTAAAACCATTCTTATTTTGGATTCCAATCATTTAAAAATGAAAAATAACTTGATAACATATATTTTGAAATATTAATGATGAAAAAATAGATTTAGAAATGATAAAATATGCACAATACTGAAATATATAATATATATTTATATATGTATGATAATGGATGGCCACATGTACAAAAAAATTAAACCATTTACTTTTTCAAAATTTAAATACGCATGCATAAAAATCAATTTAAACATGATAACATATAAAAAATTATAGAAATGAAAAATATATAATATATCTTGTCGATATGTTATGGATGACTACACATACAATAAGTTTTTCCTTCAATCATATTTTTATCATGATTCACCATTACACTATTTAACTCGTCCACCCTAGAAAGACTAGTATTTTAAATATAATTTTGTAGAAATAAGTTTGTTTCTTACTATTGATTGTATTTAATGTCAGCTGAAAAATTTTCTACTTCATTGCCCATTTTGTACAAGTATCTTTCTTTTATGTGAATAATAACACACCACCCTTCATCCATTAAATATTCCACAAACTAAACCATTTAATCTTGTAATGATAAGATATATCGGTAATATAATTCCTGGTATTTTACATCAATCAGGCGAGAGAAGATCACATAATAAGATTGAAAGGAATATCTTTTGATATCCCTAGTAATATTGACGCACATGGATTTGATTATAGAAACATAAAAATGAAAATGGTGGTTTAATGTGATAATATCATTCATATTTCCATTGTATCTCAATTCAATAACTATAAATATGCCACTATTATTTTTCTCTAAACCATCTTCCTAGTAGACTGTATAAAATTAGAAGCCATTTACAATGTAAGAATCTAATTTTCTATCCTTTTTTAGATAACCTTGATCTAGAAACATCAAATCTAGTGAAAAGTCATTAGGATAATCAGTATGTCTGATAAAAAAAAAGTAATATACCTTACTGTTTTTTCACAATATAAGTGTAAACCTAATATCTATATTGATTTTAATATTTATGAACATACATTATGTGAAAAAACTCTACAATATATTTATCAACAACTTTTGTTATATATTTCTCATTTAATGTTTGACTTATCATTAATCGATTTGTTTGTAACTATAGATCTTTAATAAATGGATCTTAAATTTCACAATTAATTGCCACATATTTATGTTAATTTAAAATTTCCACCTCTATTAATGTAATATTTTAGATCCCCCAACTGATCGTCCAAGTGTGGGATTGATTTTTTATTTCCCATATAGTTTATATTGAATCGATGTGACAACAATGTGTACAAATGGATTGATAATTATATCAATATAATCCATGTTTCTATAAAAATGGAAAGAAACTCCTATGCTAAATATACTTATGTAATAGAGCCTCTAGATTGGGATTTATTTTTCACATATGATTTCAAATGACCAATTATACTGTGAAATAAAATAACAAAACCATAATTATGTATTTAATGATGCTCTAGAAATTATTTTCATAAGATAAAAAATACACACACATAGATATATGTATATATATAATGTACCTCTATTTTATACATCCATTGATAATGTACATGACCTCCCAATTTAGTTTCATCCCCAGAATGCACAATTAAATTCTTAATGATAGTTGAAAATGATAGAGGAAAGATTATATCCATTTCATAGAGTTTCATTACCAATCTATCAAGAAGGTTTTCAATATCAGCTAGTTATATAGTTTTCTCACTTAGTTGAATGAAAAATGTGAACAATTGGAGTACACCTGTAGTAACCTTTTTACATACCAATTTAAACAAGGCCAATGGTTGTAACTACTATAAAAATACATATGAATCACTAATTTTATATCCATGTAACCTATGAAGATTTATGTCAATAATAATTTATATATTACATCAATACACCTTAGACACTTTTACGTGTTTTAAACATTGAAGGAATGTATCTTTATCCCAATTTTTCTTTGAAAACTTTTTCTAGAACATTCATTCCATTCAAATCTGACCATAGATCATGCTTTGTATTTTTTGATGGTATGTCCATAAAAACATTGATATAGTCATTAAAATTTTCATTCTCATTATGTAATGTGATAATAAAATTTTTATAATCAAACTTCTCAATATACATAACATCAATATTATGATGAAACGAATTAAATCCCAATACAGAAGAATGAAGAATTTACCCTTTTTATTCCATTATTGTGTTCCGATTTCAATGGTTATGAACTCCGTGATAATTTTCCACTATCATTAAAATGATGCACCTACCCAAATTCTATTTCACCATTCACAAGTTTTTCCAATACTTTTGAACCTGTCAAAAAATTTAAAGGTTTTCTACAATCAATAGACCCAACTACTTTTTACTTATTCAACAGAAATTTATGAGATGAATCATGAACAATTTGATGAATAAAGAATCATCATTTTTTACATTATGGTATTCATTCAGGATCAAAATAAATATTAAAATTAATAAAATAAACAAAATGTGTAAGTGTTCTAACCAGATAAGTTCCCATGACAGGGGAAGTCCGTAATGGTTTACATTAGAGAAAATGTAAAGACCCGTAAAATTCAAGGGACATTTTTTTCTTAATTTTCTTTGGAATTTTACAAGAGCTCGGTTTCTGACGGCACCTGATTCCGAGGCCCGGAGTTCCCGGAATCAATTTCCGAAGTTTGGCTCGGGTACGTTCAGTGAACGAACGAGCGGGAATTTCTAAATTTTGATCCGGTGCTCGGAATTGAAATCCGAGGACACCGATGAACTCACAGCGCCGATATTCGCTTAAGGGGACCTTTTTCGAGGTTGCGTTTATTGCGGGTCGAAAGTTAGTTTTTGGGAGAAATTATAAAAAGTTAAATAAAAATGTGGAACACTTTTTATTTTTCTTACTTGTTGGTTAACTCCTCTCAAAGGAAGTTAAAGGTGGGACCCACATCCACTTAACCTCCCTTGGAGGATTAAGTGTGGTGGGTCCCACACGAAACCCAACTTTCCATCTCCTCTCAAAACTCCCTTAACTGCCCTTTTAAATGAATTGACAACTTAGCTTATTAATGGGGTTGAGTTGTTTAACTTTTTCAAACCTTTGAAATTCAAAAAGGTTTTCTTGAGTAAATAAAATAAGCTCTTAGCTTATTTTATTTGGTTAGAATTCTCTAGCCTCTTGAGAGTTTTTGAAGACTTCTCCTTCTCCTTCTTCTTCTTCTTCTTCTTCAAGCTTGACGAAGAACACGAAGAACCTTCGAGCTCCGACGAAGAACGTCGCTCCTCTCTTCTTCGTAGCCGATTGTATCCGAAGATCGACGACGCCTTCTGTGTCAACGAAAGGGAACGCCGCTTCCTCCTCGGACTTCCTTCGTCGGCTTACGAAGATTCGCCAACGACGTACCTCTTCGGACGTACCTCTTCGTCATCGGATTTGACGAACAATTACCGCAACGCCCGACCTCCACGACGTTGTCTTCCGCGGGTCGTTGACGATCATCGATCTTGAACCAAGGTAGGGGTTGTTGTTTGTTATTTTCTTTCTCGTTCTTGGTTCTAGCTTGTCAATTTTGAGGTTTATTATTAAGTGTTATCGACTAACGAGAGGGGGGCCAGACAGCACAAACACGGCCGAATCCCCCCTCCTCTGTTCTTGAATATAATTTTCCTTGCGGATGAACGAGTTGGCGTGGTGCCGTCGCACCACGCGGAAATCGCAAGGCTATAATCGCGCGGCGCAGTCGCGCCGCACCACAAAAAGTTTATCATGAACGCGACGTCGTCGCGCCGCGTCAAAGGGAATTGAAGGCGCCGCGACACCAACGGGGCCGCGGCGGAGGGGCGCGGTGCCATCGCACCGCGCCGGACGACGAACACCGCGACCGGTTCCGGGCCGCGGCGATACGGGAAGACCGGCGGCTCGCCGGGCCGCTGGTGTCGGAAGCCGGAATGGGACCGGCTTTCCGGTCCGTTGAAGAACAACCGGCCGGCCAGGTGGGCCGGCCGGAAGGGAAAAACCGGTGGAATTTAATTCCCCCGGCCAACACAAATGCCCCCCCCCCCATTTAAGAGGGGGGGGGGGGGGTTTCTTTAAGGGTGGAAGGCGGCCCCCCGGTTTTCCTCAAAGCAGGCCCCCACGAGGGGGGGCCAGTTCTCCAAATGGCGTGGCTCCTAAGCCGCGCCGCCGACATGTAAAGCAGCGGGGGCCTTGCCCCCCGCGCGTGGCACCAAGCGGCGCCACCACCGGCCGGGCCGCACCGCCGCACCGGACCGCCACCCGGCTGGGCCGGGTCGGACCCGGGCCGACCCAGGGGGGGTCGGGCCGGGTCGGCCCGGACCCGGACCCCCCGTTTTCGAGACGATTTCGGTCTTTGGGCCATAACATGAGCCACAGACCTCCGATTGACGAACCGTTAGCGGCAATGCAATCCTTGGATCGAGACGGTCGATTCGGTATATCACACTCAAAGTTTCGGAATATTTGAGTTCGGCCGGGTTGGTTCGTACACGAAACCAACCGGGCCCTCGGAGCGGAAACACTAATATCATGAGCTACGGACGTCCGATTGACGTGCCGTAAGCTTTGTTGTGTTCCTCTTAGTGATACGGATCTTTTGGCATACTCCGCCCGAGGTTTGGACGCATGTGGAGTACAGTAGGGTTGGTTTTGCCTTAAAAAACAACCGGGCCCCTAGGACGAAAAAACCAATAACTCTCAGACCGGGCGTCCGATCGACGCGCCGTCTGTTGCGTTGAGTTCCTATTGACGATACGGAACTTTTGGATAAATCAACTCTGGACCTTGTGAAAGTTGATGTATCAGCCTCTCGGCTCGTGGAGCAGACCCTCCTGAACGAGCTTGCTGTGTGCGGGAACCCTCGTGCTGGCTGCGACTACGACTGTTACTGTGACTACTACTGATACTGCTACTGTGACTGCGACGACGACAGTACTGAGATCCTGTGTGGATTCGACGACGACTACAGCACTCAGCGATCCTACGTGGATCAGTGCTACAGGTCCTGTGTGGGCCCGATCCTGTGTGGGTCTGATCCTGTGTGGGTCCTTGCGCTCAGCGGTCCTGTGTGAACCATCGCCTACAGGTCCTGTGTGGGCCCGATCCTGTGTGGGTCTTTTGCAGGGGTTAGTTACCTATCGATCCTTCGTGGGTCCGACGACTTAGATGGATCAGAGATCATATTTATCGTCCTTTGAATAAGTATACCTGTGTGAGCTGAATCCTGTTGCTTTCCTGTGTGGATTGAGTTGTACTATCCTGTGTGGATTTCGTTTTGCTTTCCTGTGTGGAATACGTTTACTAACCTGTGTGGACTGAGCTGTACTTGGGCTCGGAGGTTGGAGCGTATTGGAATTGACGACTTAGGTATATGTATGGGCATATACCTAAGCAGTGTCGGTTGTTACTTCGTGTTTGTACCTTCCTTTGTGGTTTATCCTTTATGGATTTTGGGAGACCTTCAGGGGTCTCGGGGTCCCTACTGAGTAGCTTATACTCGCCCCTGCAGGGGCTATGCCCGCACAACGTTGTGTTGGTTGCAGACGACGGACAACGTTTATCTTGGATGAGGCTAGCAGAGCAGGACGGTACCTGGAGGTGGACCACTGGGTGGGACGTACTCAGAGTGGACGACGGGACCCGAGGAGCAGTGGAGCTATCTGTACTCACCCTTCAGGTGGGATTTCCAGTGGACAGCTCGGAGTAGCGGCTTTTACTTTACAGTTGCTGTTTTCCCTTACGAGTTGTACTTTACTTTCAGTTTGGGTTTGTATACTGGCCCATTTACTTTTCCGCACTTTCAGTTGTACTCTGTTTTTTCTTAGTGTTTACTTTCCGCTTGCTTACACTGTGGTGTTTGTTTACTTTACAAAGGCAATGCCTTCACATTTTACCAGGATTTACGCCATGGTGCTAGTCGCCAGCCCCTGGCCTATGGAAGGTGGGCTTGGGGTAGTCACGACACGGACCCCGAGGGCGGGTGGTGACAAATTGGTATCAGAGGAGTTCGGTTCTACCACGAACTCTGATCTTTTCTATGTGAAGCAATAATGTTTAGCATATTGAGTGTGGTTCTCAGTCCAGGGAGTCCAGTGTTGGTGCGGCGGGCGACGTATCCATACACCAGGACCCTGACTTCTGATTTCCGACTTAATGCACGAAAACATTGATTGCGTGTATGTTTCAAAGTTTTCTTTGTGATTACTTTGTGTCAGCTCACCAGGTATACTGTTTGACCGTGGCGCACCTGTTCCTTTTTAGGATGGCCCCACGATGGCAGCCAGCTAGGGTTCCGAGAGTCGAGTGTGACGACAGCCCACCGAGCGACGAGGCCTCGGTGCAGGGCCATTTGTCAGCAGTGGCACCGGCGGTAGCTTTACCCATCGAGCCACCGATGCTTCCAGTACCAGCCGCTGACGATGCACGTCGCCTCAGCGCACTGCATGAGTTTCAGCGCCAGTGACCACCCAGGTTTCACGGGGAGACGGATCCCCAGGCAGCCGAGGACTGGCTGGAGGCAGTGGTATGTGTGTTTAGGCTAGTGAGGACACCAGCAGACCTCATGGTGATCCTCACTGCGAGCCTACTACACGCAGCAGCAGGACGATGGTGGAGCTTGTTTCTCCAGGTGCACGATGAGGCATCTCTTCTTTGGACAGACTTTGAGAGCCTCTTCCGCTCGGAGTTCGTCCCAGCCACCCTTCGTGCGGTGCGTATCCAGGAGCTTCTTCAGCTGAAGCCGGGCAGCATGACGGTCTCTCAGTACTCGGCGAGATTTACTGATCTCTCGCGCTACTCGACCGACATGGTACGGGACCCATTATTCTAGGCCCGGACCATCGAGCAGGGTTTGAGACACGAGATCATGGCATCGCTGATCTCCCTCAGCATACCGACTCAGACAGGAGTACTGGAGCGGGCCCTTTTGATCGAGAGCTTCCTTGCTGAGTCTACACAAGCACCGAGACCCACCGCAGGGCGGCACGTGGCAGAGTCATCTGCAGTAGGCAGTCGACGGATGACTCAGGGGTTCAGGCAGACTAGACCTTCGGGAAGACGACCTCAGGACAATGGCTCAGCAGTGCGGGGCACACAGCGAGGAGCTAGTTTTTCGAGAGGCAGACAGTGCTACTCGTGCGGCGGGCAGGGCCACATGGCTCGTGACTGCCCGACCCGCCATGCCGAGGAGCAGCAGACAGTTGAGGGACCACCGAGGCAGAGGCAGAGGGTCGACCGTGGCGGTCCGCAGGGAGGCGGCGGACGAGGCAGACGAGCTGGCCGAGCAGCAGGTGGTGGGCGACGCTTTGAGGCTCTGCCACCACCACCACCAGGAGGTCCACCCCGACCTTAGGGAAGAGCACAGCTTCAGGCAGGTGAAGCTTACGATCATGGAGCTCCGGAAGCGGGTGGACTAGTTCGGGACTAGCTCCAGGCATAGAGTCCTTTGCCCATAATGCCTCTAGCTTCGTAGACTGTGTTGCCTTGTGTCCTTGTACTTTAAGTTGAAGTAATAAAAGATACTTGCCTTGGTGACTTTTGTTTTCTTGTCTTTTGTTTGTTTTTACTAAGAGGTGCCGGTTAAAAACTGTTGACTTGACCCTCACTTGTGAGATTCTTACTGGAGGAAACCCAGTGACCACACACTGATGCCAACAGTGTGACTCAACCCTTGGAGGTGAGAGTAACGGTTGGATCTCTTGGTAGCAGCGTCGAGGCCTTACGACGTCATCCATGCCATGAATTAACTAATCATGACGGGATTGACTGTATTAGGCAAGGAACGTGGTTCATCCAGGGGATGAGACCGGATTTCACTTTTCGGCAATGGAGAAATCTTTGCAGCTTTTTCGTACGTTAAGGAGGATGGGGAAACCCTTCGTGTGGTCAGACCGATGTCAGTAGAGCTTCCAGGAGCTGAGACAGAGATTTACCAGCGCACCTATCTTGAGGTTGCCTGAGGAGGGAGTAGGGTACGTAGTCTACTTCGATGCATCAGGGACCGGACTCGGATGTGTTCTGATGCAGGAGCGGGCAGTGATCGCCTATGGATCACGTCAGTTGAGACCGCAGAAGAACTACGCTACCCATGACCTGGAGTTAGCAGCAGTGGTCTTCGCTCTGAAGACATGGCGACACTATCTGATGGGCGTGCACTTTACAGTCTTTTCCGATCATCAGAGTCTCAGGTATATCTTCTCGTAGAAGGACCTGAACCTGAGGCAACGGCGATGGATCGAGTTCCTCCAGGACTATGACTTTGAGATAGTCTATACTCCTGGGAAGGGGAACGTAGTAGCTGATGCCCTCAGCAGGAGGATGGTTATTCAGCTACTTGAGGAGTCGACAGAGCAGCTAGCCTCTTTGAAGATATCCTTCGTGGATAGAGATGGAGCATCCTTCCTCCAGTCTCTCACAGTCACCCCTCCTCTACTACTGCAGGTCAGAGAGGCAAAGCGTGAGGATGCTGACTGTGAGACACGTCGTGCACAGATATCCTCGGGACAGGCATCTGATGGTTTCTCCCTTGGAGCGGAGCACGACATCCTTTTCAGAGGACGTACCATGGAACCAGTCGCCTTGCGAGAGGAAGTGCTGAGAGAGTTTCACACTTCTCCTTTGGCGGTACATCCTAGAGTGGCGAAGATGTACCAGGACCTTAGACAACAGCACTGGTGGCCGGGCATGAAGAAGGAAGTAGCAGAGTTCGTTTCTCGATGCCTCACATGCCAGCAGGTGAAGGCAGAGCATCAGGTACCAGCAGGCTTGGTACAGCCCTTGGAGATCCCGGAGTGGATGTGCGATGGCATATCTATGGACTTCGTGACTGGAATTCCACGCACTTCCAGAGGTCACGACTCCATCTGGGTGATTTTTGACCGACTCACCAAATCGGCACACATCTTACCCATCAGAGAGCAGGGCTCAGTGAGGAGCTTGGGACGTCTCTACGTTCAGGAGATTGTGCAGCTCCACGGCGTGCCATCATCTATCGTCTCCGATCGAGATGCTCGCTTTACTTCCCGGCTTTGGAAGGGGTTACAGGAGGCGTTCGGGACGCAGCTACATCTGAGCACAACCTTTCACCCTCATACGGATGGTCAGACGGAGAGGACCATTCAGACTCTTGAGGACATGCTCCGTGCATGTGTCCTCGACTTTGGTCGTAGCTGGGAGGACCACCTACCCTTGGTGGAGTTTGCGTACAACAACAACTACCACTCCACCATCGGGATGGCACCGTATGAGGCGTTGTACGACCGACCTTGTAGATCTCCTTTGTGCTGGACAGACCCTGGGGAGTCAGCACTGGTGGGACCGGAGATGGTCCAGGCCAAGACAGAGAAGGTCCAGGTCATCCAAGAGCGGATGAGGATAGCTCAGAGCCGGCAGAAGTCATACGCTGACAGGAGGCGGAGGCCACTAGAGTTCGAGGATGGTGACCACGTCTTCTTGCGGGTCTCACCTCGACGTGGTATTCGGAGATTTGGCCGAGGTGGAAAGTTATCTCTGTGCTTCATCGGACCCTTCCGGGTCCTCAGCAGGATTGGCGAGGTGGCTTATCGCCTTGCTCTACCACCTCAGTTGCACTGGGTGCACGACGTCTTCCACGTGTCTCAGCTGAGGAGATACGTGCACGACCCGACGCACATCATTGACCATGGGGAGCTTGACGTTGACGATGGAGCGACTTTTACGGAGGTCCCTGTGGAGATAGAGGAACGACAGGAGCGGGTCCTACGTGGGTGATCGATTCCTCTTGTGCACATCAGATGGCAGCACGGGAACCTCCAGGAGGGAACATGGGAGCGGGAGGCTCAGATGCGTGCTCAGTACCCTCATTTGTTTCCCTAGTTTTTTGATGTATCTTTACGGGGACGTAAATCCCTGAGGTGGGAGTAATGTAAAGACCCGTAAAAATCAAGGGAAATTTTTTTCTTAATTTTCTTTGGAATTTTACAAGAGCGTGGTTTCTAACGGCACCTGATTCTGAGGCCCGGAGTGCCCAGAATCAATTTCCGAATTTTGGCTCGGGTACGTTCAGTGAACGAACGAGCGGGAATTTCTAACTTTTGATCCGGTGCTCGGAATTGAAATCCGAGGACACCGATGAACTCGCAGGGCCGATATTCGCTTAAGGGGACCTTTTCCAAGGTTGCGTTTATTGCGGGTCGAAAGGTAGTTTTTGTGAGAAATTATAAAAAGTTAAATAAAAATGTGGAACACTTTTTATTTTTCTTACTTGTCGGTTAACTCCTCTCAAATGAAGTTAAAGGTTGGACCCACATCCACTTAACCTCCCTTGGATGATTAAGTGTGGTGGGGCCCACATGAAACCCAACTTTCCATCTCCTCTCAAAACTCCCTTAACTCCCCTTTTAAATGAATTGACAACTTAGCTTATTAATGGGGTTGAGTTGTTTAAACTTTTTCAAACCTTTTAAATTCAAAAAGGTTTGGTTGAGTAAATAAAATAATCTCTTATCTTATTTAATTTGGTTATAATTCTCTAGAATCTTGAGAGTTTTTGAAGCCTTCTCATTCTCCTTCTTCTTCTTCTTCTTCTTCTTCTTCAAGCTTGACGAAGAACGTGAAGAACCTTCGAGCTCCGACGAAGAACGCCGCTCCTCTCTTCTTCGTAGCCGATTGTATCTGAAGATCGATGACACCTTCCATGTCAACGAAATGGAATGCCGCTTCCTCCTCGGACTTCCTTCGTCGGCTTACGAAGATTCGCCAACGACGTACCTCTTCGGACGTACCTCTTCGTCATCGGATTTGACGAATGATTACCGCGACGCCCGACCTCCAAGACGTTGTCTTCCGCGGGTCGTTGACGATCATCGATCTTGAACCAAGGTAGGGGTTGTTGTTGGTTATTTTCTTTCTCGTTCTTGGTTCTAGCTTGTCAATTTTGAGGTTTATTGTTAAGTGTTATCGACTAACGAGAGGGGGGCTGGACCGCACAAACACGGCCGAATCCCCCCTCCTCTGTTCTTAAATATAATTTTCCTTGCGGATGAACGAGTTGGCGTGGTGCCGTTGCACCACGCGGAAATCGCAAGGCTATAATCGCGCAGCGCCGTCACGCCGCGCCACGGAAAGTTTATCATGAACGCGACACTGTCGCGCCGCGTCGAAGGGAATCGTAGGCGCCGCGGCCGGAGCGGGGTCGCGACGGAGGGGCGCGGTGCCGTCGCACCGCGCCGGACGACGAACACCGCGACCGGTTCCGGGCCGCGGCGAGACGGGAAGACCGGCGGCTCGCCGGCCCGCCGGTGTCGGAAGCCCGAAGGGGACCGGCTTGCCGGTCCGTTGAAGAAGAACCGGCTGGCCAGGTGGGCCGGACGGAAGGGAAAAACCGGAGGAATTTAATTCCCCCGGCCAACACAAATACCCCCCCCCCCCCCCATTTAAGAGGGGGGGGGGGGGGTTTCTTTAAGGGGGGCAGGCGGCCCCCCGGTTTTCCTCAAAGAAGGCCCCCACGAGGGGGGGCCGGTTATCCAAAAGGCGCGGCTCTTAAGCCGCGCCGCCAGCATGTAAAGCAGCGGGGGCCTTGCCTCCCGCGCGTGGCACAAAGCGGCGCCAGGACGCGCCGCCGCACCGGACAGCGCCGCCGCGCCGGCTCGGACCGCCACGCCGGACAGCGCTGCCGCGCCGGCCCGCACCGCCGCGCCGGACCGCCACCGGCCGGGCCGGGTCGGCCCGGACCCGGACCCCCCGTTTTCGAGACGATTTCGGTCTTTTGGCCATAACATGAGCCACGGAACTCCGATTGACGAACCGTCAGCGGAAATGTGATCCTTGGATCAAGACGGTCGATTCAGTATATTTCACTCAAAGTTTCGGAATACTTTGAGTTCGGCCGGGTTGGTTGGTACACGAAACCAACCGGGCCCTCGGAGCGGAAACGCTCATATCTTGAGCTACGGACGTCCGATTGACGTGTCGTCAGCTTTGTTGTGTTCCTCTTAGTGAGATGGATCTTTTGGCATACTCCGCCCGAGGTTTGGATGCAGGTGGAGTACGGTCGGGTTGATTTTTCCTTAAAAACCAACCGGGCCCCTGGGACGAAAAAGCCAATAACTCTCAGACCGGGCGTCCGATCGACGTGCCGTCTGTTGCGTTGAGTTCATGTTGACGATACGGAACTTTTTCATACATCATCTCTGGACCTTGTGACAGTTGATGTATCAGCCTCTCGGCTCGTGGAGCGGACCCTCCTGAACGAGCTTGGTGTGTGCGGGAACCCTCGTACTGGCTGCGACTACGACTTTTACTGTGACTACTACTGCTACTGCTACTGTGACTGCGACGACGACAGTACTGAGATCCTGTGTGGATTCGATGACGACTACAGCACTCAGCGATCCTACGTGGATCAGTGCTACAGGTCCTGTGTGGGCCCGATCCTGTGTGGGTCCGATCCTGTGTGGGTCCTTGCGCTCAGCGGTCCTGTGTGAACCAGCGCCTACAGGTCCTGTGTGGGCCCGATCCTGTGTGGGTATTTTGCGGGGGTTAGTTACCTATCGATCCTTAATGGGTCCGACGACTTAGATGGATCAAATATCGTCTTTATGGTCCTTTGAAGAAGTATACTTGTGTGAGCTGAATCCTGTTTCATTCATGTGTGGATTGAGTTGTACTATCCTGTGTGGATTTCGTTTTGCTTTCCTGTGTGGAATAAATTTACTTTCGTGTGTGGACTGAGTTGTACTTGGGCTCGGAAGTTGGAGCGTATTGGAATTGATGACTTAGGTATATGTATGGGCATATACCTAAGCAGTGTCGGTTGTTACTTCGTGTTTGTACCTTCCTTTATGGTTTATCCTTTGTGGATTTTTGGAGACCTTCAGGGGTCTCGGGGTCCTTACTGAGTAGCTTATACTCACCTATGCACGGGCTATGCCCGCACTACGTTGTGTTGGTTGCAGACGACGGACAGCATTGATCTTGGCTGAGGCTAGCAGAGCAGGACGGTACCTGGAGGTGGACCACTGGGCGGGACGTACTCGGAGTGGACGGCGGGACCCGAGGAGCAGTAGAGCTATCTGCACTCACCCTTCAGGTGGGATTTCCAGTGGACAGCTCGTAGTAGCAGATTTTACTTTACAGTTGCTTTTTTCCCTTTCGAGTTGTACTTTACTTTCAGTTTGGGTTTGTATACTAGCCCATTTACTTTTCCGCACTTTCAGTTGTACTCTGTTTTTACTTAGTGTTTACTTTCCACTTTCTTACACCGTGGTGTTTGTTTACTTTACAAAGGCAATGCCTTCCCTTTTTACCGGTATTTACGCCTTGGTGCTAGTCGCCAGCCCCTGGCCTATGGAAGGCGGGTTTGGGGTAGTCACGGCACAGACCCCGAGGGCGGGTCGTGACAGAAAATGTATTTAAATTTTTTTTCTAGAAGATACATCATATATATCCACCCCATTTCTCTATAAATATCGTAATTATTCATTTATATGATGATATAATACATCTATATCATTTATAGAAATTCTTTTATATGAATAATCTTCAAAATGATAACATAAGTTTGTTTCATACACATCCACAAAGGTTGAATGTAAGGGATCAAAATAACTGGAAAAATTGATAAATCAATATATAATGAATCAAATGTTGTCTTTGATTTTGTATCTCTTGGATTTGGAATTAACACATCATTGTTATTATCTATATAATTCCGCTTAATTTATTTGGTGGTTTTCGAGGACATGAATTATATTTTCAAACATGGTTTTATCGAGATGTAGAAAAATCATTTATAAATATGTTATTTTTATTATTCTTCATAGTAGTATGTTGATTCATACATCCAACATTACCCATTAAATTCCATCTAGAAGATTAGAATTTTTTGAAATCATGTCTACTAGATTTTTCTCCCCAAAAAAGAATACAATATTTGGGACAATAATGTATTTTTAATAATTAAAATGAATCTCAGTGACAAGTATTTTCATATGATAAAAATACATAGGTATCATAACTATAGGAAATACATCACAAAAAAATTCCAATATCACAGAAATCACAATATTTTTTAGTCCAAATAGTTATATGATAATGTAAAACATTATTAGAAAATAATTTTCAGCATATATTAGACATCCTCTATACAGATCATGATTTCCATCATCAACTAAATAATGTAACCCATTATTATTATTATTTATATTCTCTATTACGATAGTCTCTCCAACATCAAAAGAAGGATCCAATGAAATGTTTCGATCTTGATATGGTTTTTCTATATTCTCACAAACACCATTTTTTTGGTTAAAATATGTTTCAACCTCATCTACTGATTCTGATATATTTTTATCTTTATAATGTTTCTGTGAAATGAAAAAATAATCATTTAATTGGTTTTAAATTTCATTTTACATTGTCAATGAATTTTGAATCCTGTTTTTTTACTAACATCATTGCTCAAAATTTTGTAACATTTGATTCCGCATGCCAAATGAAACACCAATATTGAGCAAAGAATTGCTTCAATATTGAGGGTTCATGAACATTATTTCAATTCAATCATTTTGAAAATTTGCATATATGGAAATTACATCTTATTGTTTTATTAATTGGGAGATTGGGGGTGAAAATTATATAAAATACTCAAACTCTTAGCATATATATGTGTGATCCTTTATAAAGGTATCCAGCTTATATTAAAATATCACAAATTAACTACACATAATTAATGAAAATAAAAACACATTTAAAATATGATTTCAATTCAAAAAATTACTAATTTATTCAAAATATAAAATATAAATAATTATTTATTATTTTTAATTTTATTTTTTGTTTGAAAACGCCATTTTTCTTATATTTAAATTCCAATGAATATAATACTTCACAAATTTAGATCTTGTTGATAACCTTGTCTAATGAATTGAAAATTTGTAATGAACATGATAGTATGTAATTGAAAATTTATTATATAAATAAAAAACCATGAAAAGTGGGGAAGAATAAGTGGTTATCTAGTCGGGGACGAATATTGAAAATGAAGAAAGGGTAGAAAAGGTGACCACAAAATTGAGGATGAGGGCTTGGGATTAGAGGTGGGGGATAGTGTATCATAATCTAGGGATCGACAATGAGGCCTTGATAGTGAGGTCTTAGTGGGTAGGAATTAAAGGGGCAAAAGGAATTAGGGAGTAGTAAAGAGGTATCAAGGAGGGGAGTCAAGGGATTCGGGAGGGAAAAACGATGGATTAGTTGCTCAAAATGGTAGAACAATGAGGAGTGGTGATGTAATAGGGAGGTCTTGGGGAGAATCTATGGCGAGGGGTCACAAAGAAGCAAGGAGTTCTCAGTTATGAATGAGGAAATGAGGGAAAGGTAGTGGAGGATACCTCAGTTGGGTATAGGTGGCTAGGGAGAAAGGATAGATTTGGAGAGTTATAAAGGGATATAGTGGGGGTTTAAGTAGAAGTAGTGAGGGATTAGGTAGTTGAGGTGAGGGATCAACAAGAAGTGGTGAAAATCAGGATTGGGTAATATTGGGGAGGGGAAAAGTGTAGAGGCAGTGAGGGATCGATGGAGGTGGGTGTATAGAAGATTTATTTTTTAATAAAATGTGAATGATTTATTATTAGTTTATTAAAAACCACCACTAATTTTTTTATTTTTAGAAGTGGTTTCTCAAACCACTACTAAAGACCACCATTATATATTTAATTTGGGGTAGTTAATATCCCCATAGGAGTAGCAGTGGTATATTGATTTCTTGAAGTAGGAATCCCATGTACTCTATTGGAGTTATGATGATATTCCATGACTTGACCCTCAGGAATCTGTTTATCATCTTTACGTCTCAATGGGTCATCACAGGTTCAATCAACATCCCAAAACGTTGTACCCCTCTCATAATTAAATTTTTTAGTCTAATTTTGACAATATTAATAAAGGAAGCATTATTATGGAGGTCCATTACCCTAGGTAGCTAGCACAAATTTTACATTTAAGAATAATAATGGTTTAATTAGTGTCTATATCCCATGTTGGGTCATCAAATACGATTTTTAGAAGAATGATTATCCCCTTTTAGTTATACAGTCAGTTTTTTACAATTAGGATATACTTCATCACCTTCATGGGAAAATACTACAGATATAATCAGAGCAAGATATCCTTCATGTTTGAGGAGTCTACCACCTTCTTGCTCCCATTTGGAATTATCTACAATATAGTGATTCCTTTTAACATGAAGAATACTAGAGCCACTTATTATTGGTCTATGAACTACACCTTTAATCCAATTCACAGGATGTTGGTTGAATGTTACATGTATGTTTTTTCCATTAAATCTAATGGTCATTTGAACAATCTCAAATATCTTAGGAAACTGTTCAATATCCTTCTTTTGAAATACTTAAAAATTAAACCTCTGAAGTACGCATTCACGGTTACGTTTGAAATTTTTCTCACCATTTTATTATGATATAGAGGCTTAAATATTTATTGATAGAAAATAAAGGTTTTCAATCAAATTCCTCTCCATAAAAATATTTGTAATTTTCAAGGACTCTAAGTCCACATACCACACAAAGGCTAATTAATAAAAAATATGTACAGAAAGTGAATGTCCATATCAAGGATCATAAAAATGGAATAATTTATCAGTCGGATAAGTTATACCATACTTACATTGATGATATGAATCATTACATTATATATCATTTGGTTTTTATTCCACTGCTCTCATGAAAGCTTATGGTCCATTACATGACCACTTTGGAACAATCTCTTGGTTCCATTCTAGTCCATAAAAATGAGGGAGAAGAAAATATCCAATTCTTTATTAGTCATATTCTCCTTGACATAGATTCGAGATAATTATTTATCGATCTGATGTCTCCATGCTAATCATTAAAGTGTATATGTTGCAACATTATTTGTATCACCATTAGATATAGTTATTTTATTTATTAGACCCGCTAAAGTATATACTCAATCTCTCTATGCTAAAGGGACAGTTGCCATGATGGGAGATAATCCTCTAGTAGTCCAACATTATGTTTGTCCCATATAGGGTTTTTAATTTCCTGGTATTAGAATAATTCCTTACTGCATAGATATCCACTAAATAATTTCTCTTGGATGTTGATTTTTTAATGATGACACTCTTTCATTTTCATGTTGAACAATTTTAGCAGATTAATTTCAATATAACCACTTGAATTCTAACCAACAGATGGATTATTGACTCTAAGCTCAATATAGTAGGTCTGGGGGTTCATTTTCATCACTCTTAAATAGGCTATATTTCTACACTTTTTCCTATTTTCATAATTCTAAGAAAACAATGATGAAGTGTACAAGGCCTTTATTATTGGACTTGAGTTGACCGTTCATATTTATTTAACATATTTACATGTGAAGGAAGGCCTTCAGCTAGATGAAAACTATATCAATTGTGACTATGTCATGAAATATAAATAGCCTATTCCCCTAAAGTAATGATCCTATTAGATGATGGCTGAGTTCCCATCCCAATGAAAGGTGACCAATGTTCCTTGTTTTTAGAATGGCTAACCTGATGATTTGTGAGTATTTTTGTTTCACCTATGGAACCCGACCAGGTTGATTTGGATATTCATGTGACACGTCTAAGGGTCATCACTCGTACCACTTCAAATGATGATAACCAATAAGAGTGTTAGTTGGCTACCATTACTTCGGTTCAAGGGTCATCATGTCCCCTGATAGTAATGGAAATTCATGATAGGATGACTCCCTAAATTGAGTATATAATATATTGAATTATCCAATTAGATCAAGATGAGCATGATAGAATCCACCATCATGGGGTGCAATTACCCTCATGAGGTGGAATAACCTTGATAAAACCTTCTAAAATCATTGATTTCATGAAACTATTCTATTTTTCATCCATTTCAACAATATAACTCTGCTTATGTAGGATGTCCATTCTAGTCCATGTGGGGATAAATATTTAGGATTGATTCTCTACAACTATATTCAAAGTTTGGGCTACTTTTGGCTCTTCATGGTTCATGACAAAATGGATTTATCCAATGGTTGCCATGCATTCTAGATCTACACTGAGATTGTTCATCAACAACCACTAATTCGCCACATTGCCAAGTATTATTGTCCCCTCGTATAATGGGGACCCACCATGGTGGATCCATACTCACCGTCAGTAACTCATCAATGTAGGTTCGTTTTGAACTTAATAAATATTTTTTACATATGTATAGAAACAATTCCCCTAAATTTAGTACAAAATAAATCTGTAATTGAATTTTTGATATCCCACACCATCCATTAATTTGGAGTTCCTCAAACTCTTCTAAAAAACAACACCGTATTCCATCCATTTGAGCTAAATAACATGTACTCAATGTACGCCATTGGGTCCAACCACACTTCTCACTACTCTGACCAAGATAATTGGTAGATTTTGGAATTCGTGAAGACCCACTCTATAATATTGTAGAAAATGTTAGGAATGATAAAAAAGAGTTAGCCTAAAAATATTCCTATTTCACTTTTAGACTATTATAAAAACCCTCAAAATTCCACCAAGATGACCCCTACTCCTCAGAGTGTAGAGAAGATGTAGTCATGACCATTGAGGTTTAGCTTCCTTTTATCTGAATGGATTTTTATGACCATAAGTTTCTAGTCATAATAGAATAATTCCATCTTAATTATTTGGAAGCCCTCAAGGAAAATATGCTTCAGACCATATATAACCTAGAGAGGAACCAAAACATGATATCTATAGAATTCAACAAAAGGTATCTCTTCTGGACCTTCCTCCATGGTGAAATGATACTTTCTATTATAATTCCAATGTTACCTAGAAAACCACCACAGAAGATGGATCCTGAATATGAAGGACCAGACATTATCCAAAATGTCTATTAAAATAGGGAATACTCTTAAATCATTATGGATTGAGATTATATCTCACCTCCTACCAACATCGTGTTTCTCAATAAGTAAATCTCATAAAACCATGGTCAAAATGATGTGAGCATAATCTATTTAACCAAATTCTACGGTATATGACCTCCAAACTAAAAGAATCCCCATTGGTCCAACCATTGTGAATTTACTCAATTTTAATCTCCTATGATTCGGGCTCTAGGACCATAAACATGTTGAACAATTTTCCATGCTGTAATAATTTAAACTAAAAATCCCAATACCCTCACCACATGATGTTAAACTAAAAAAAATCTATGGAAAATAAACATATAATGGAACACATACCCAGTGTGTTCTATCGCGGAAGCATGTCACTATAGTGGAAGAAAAGCATTGTAATAGTGGTGGGTAAGTGTGGTGCTGTAGCAGCACGGGTACTGCAGCGGTACTATACATAGAATGGGCTTTGGGCCAAAAATTGGGCCTATGGACCATGTAATGGGATAAATGCCCACCGGGCCTTCATGATATGTATTGGGTCTCCCTCTACCCAGTTAAATAGGTCTATTCTTTTCTTTAATAATAAATGAGGCTTCGACCCCAACCTTTAAAAAAACATAAGATTTCTCAAATACAGTGTGTGGTATGACTACAAACCAATGTCTTCAACACTTTATGATGAACTATATCCTTAACCTATATAATATATATATTATTCCTCATATACTATGTGTGGGATGAGTTAAAACCAACATCCTTAAAACATGATAGTAAACTAAAACCATACCTAATGAAATAAACACTGGATGCCTCACTTGAAGTGTGTGGGATGGCAATAAAATTAACTTCTATAGAACATGACAATAAACTGTAGCCTTACCCTATTTTATAAACACGATATTCCCCATGGAAATTGTAGAATTTCTTATTTCTATCATAAGAGAGGATAAACCCCCACTTATGGCATCCTTCTGCTACCACGCCTTGTTCCAGAACTATGTGTGGATTGATTCCTTTTCCCATTTGATATGTAGTGATTACAAGACCCCATGCCTTGGGGCCCAGCCACATGTTCATCATAAAATCATCCCTTTTGAGGATTACATTCACCAACATTTTTCCCTTTGGAACCACATACGGTCCAAGAATAATGATATTAAAATTTGTGTAGTTTTCTATAGGACATTTATGTGGTACATGAGATTGCATCACCATAATTTCATTTCAGATTTCACCTCTTTAACTCCACCAAAAAATACACAAAACAAACACTTCCTCGATCTAGGAATAATTAATTTCTACTATTTTACAATTTAACATTGGTCCAAACTAGATGACCATAAAATACATATCCAACATCATCCATTATGATGTTTAAACTATAGAATATATTTCCAATATCTTTTATAGAGGACATACCCACATATTTTTGGACTTAGTCTTCTACCATATCGCCATGTTGAACTTCAGGTAAATTGATTCTTATTTCTAAGGCATATATAGTGACACCTACACCATATTTATTTAATCCCAACCACAAATTCATCAAACATAATACCATTTCCGATGACATTATTTCGTAAAAATTCCCTTAGGCCTCATCCTCAAGTGTAATATTCTAATCATATTCCTTGAACCATTAGTTGCATAAGACACCCTTGTTTCAAAACATATGGAAGTGGAAATGGGAAGCTCAATGTATTAGCACCAAAGAAATTGCATCAGTCCTTGAAGTTAATCTGTATCCTTACCCCATATAAATTAGGTATTTCTCATATAAAAAATATGAGAAGATTCAGTTTCCTTTCCAGGAGAAATCCACCTTAAAAGTGTTGGTATCCTACCATGATATGTTCCATAACTAAATGTATCTTGATTCCCATTCCCAATTTGATATGTATTTTCATATAGACCTCATTTATTCAGGAACAACCTCTATAATAAACTAGTTTGGGGGTCTCCCAAGGGTCTAATTCATATAACCTGAAACTGTACCTTACTGGTTTGAATATTTATTAGTCAGTGTATAAACTCATTGGATCATTTAATATCAGTATTTAACCCTTTGGATCAACCTTAATAACCTTTAAGTGCCTAATATTACTCTAAGAATTATTACCTTAAACTAGGTGCATCGTGTGTCCCTGAAGTCCAATATTCGCAATGTTTTCTTCACCCTCGATGTTTTAGAAAGCGAAATCCATTTTTATTTTTCATCACATATTCACTCGAGAGGATCACCTATTACTAGAATTTGTCTTCTACCATGTCAATCTCCATAACTACATATGGATTTATTTCCATTCCCATGTGATATATATTGATACCTAGATATCTTATCTTTGGTCCTACATCCACCATCATCACATTGTGGGTTCTTCATTCCCTCCACATCCTGACATTTACATGGGTATGCTTATTGATTTTTGTGTCAAATAGTGTCTCTTTGGATGATAATTCATGTCACGTTACCTAAAACCTAATCCATGAAAGAATATTTATGATACCCACACTCTATGGTCCAAGATCTATGACATTAAACTATATTCTACCCCTATAGTATGATCTCTATGACCCTAAACTAGTAGTTGACATAGTCCTCGTTGTACTAATTCAAACTATAAATCCCATCATCTTCATCACATGATGTTAAACTTTATCCTAACCCCATATAAAATTGGAATGCCACATATGATAAATATGGAATGGACCAAAGAAAAATCCATATCGATTAATGTTAAATTGTATCCTTACCTCATATTAGACTAGGGGAAATCACATGATAAATATGAGATGAAAAAAATAACATCCTCAACACATGTAATTAGTCAATATTTTTACCCCATATAAAATAGGGATGCCACATATGATTATGATGAGATGAAACAAACCGACCTCCTCTACACAAGATGTTAAACTAAATCCTAATACTCTTTGAAATTGGGATGCCTCATATGAAAAGTATGAGATGACCTAGAACCAATATCATCACTCCATGATATTAAACTATAGTCTTACCCTATTCAATGATCATAATATGATTCATATGGACAATACAAGATGGTCCTTTTCCTTATCATAAATGGAACATTCACCTTACCAGTTTTGGTATCCTTCCTCAACGCATTCAAAAAATATGAACGGATTGAATCCTAATCCAATAGGATGTGTAGTGTCACCCAGACCTCACATACAAGGTCCATCCCTACCATGATATCATTTCAGGGATCCCCCATTTTTGGATAGGCTTGATCCTCACTTACCAACATGTTTAACGAGTCTTTTTCATCCTGTAGTAGAATAGATCATAGGTAACTAAACATTCCCTTCGAGAAATTCCCCACCCCCAATTTCATGCATCATTCTTTCATCAATTTCACTAATAATCATTATCCTGATATAAATGTTCTCCCAATGATAGTGGTGCATAGCTACAGTGGATCACATTTTATCCTAGTATAACACCTCATAGTATCCTCAGTAATAGTTATCTTTAATATGTTTTAGACTTAGTCGGTAATCAATGTCACATTTTTTCACCCAATTCTTGAACATATCAGGTGTATAATTCATGTTTTTGACATGGAAAATAGTTCTTCCTCGATCATCAGTCATTCTAATTTTACTATAATGTTCTTGGAAGTCATGATCTAGCCTCACGGGATTTTTACAAGTCAATCACTTTTTCCCCTTATTGTGTTCTCCCATTAAAATAGTGGGAAATCAATACTGCTCCTTAATTCTCAAATCGAGCATGGTTTACATGGCCTATGGAGTTGGGAGGGATTTTTCCCCATAACAGTTCTAGATGCATGGGTTCCCCCTATAGTCCAAACTCCGTGACAAAAACTAGGATCCCAAGTCCAAGAATCAAAACATCAAATAATGTGAAAATTACCCAATTAATTTTTCACCTAGAACTATGTCCCATTTATCATCAATTCATGTTAGGTTACCACTCTACTTTGACAGACATGTTCTTTTGGGGCCTTAACCATTAGGTTCTACCTCTATGACCTTAAAATAGGACCCCAAGCCTAAGAATCACGACCTTAAATTGTGTAAAAATTTTCGTAGAGACATTGTGTATAGAAAGACCTTTGAAGATTTTAATTTAGATCATGTTACCGTGCTCTTATGCCACACACATTCCATTGAGACACTCAACCCATGGTTTAATTATCACAAACTTATGCAGTTTTGACTTACAATTAATTCTTTTTCATGGTGTGCAGCCTCCTAGGAATACTATTCCAATTAGTTTTGAACCCTCTAACATTATAAGATCCTTCCTAAAGTTATACCCCCCATGTCCAAATTTTATGACCTTAGACTATTTTCCACACCATCGTCCAATATCTATAACTTTAAAATAGGTGTCTTCGTCTTTTCATTATGACCTTAAACTATTTTAATCATCTTAATTTGACTCTTATGAAATTATGCCTCTAATGAAAATAGGCACAAACAAATGTCTGGACATAAACCTATAGAAAAATCCTAACTAAATGTAAGACTCCCCCATCCAGGCCATGCCCGTGACATGGGAAAAAAGAAGGAGTTAAAATATAATAGGAGAAAATATATTATGCACCCACAATGGACCCCCCAAAATACTTGTCCATGCATTCATAACACAAAAATTTAGGAGAATTGTAGATCAAAATATTAAGCCCCCTCTTCCACATGATCACCGCTATAAAGCAAGGCAGTTGTGTTTCTATAACAGCCTTCCTCTTTATTTCACATTAATAAATGATTTTTTACATAATATAACACTTAGTAAATCCTATAAGAGTAAAAAGTCATGTGTATTTTTGAATTCGGTAAATATCATAACATCTTGAACATGGGATACATCAAAATTATTGAAAAATTATTTTACAAGATTCTAAAATTCCATGACTTTTAAAACTGTGCGTGACAAATAGGGAAAAGCATAAAAATTTTGTGATCTAAAATTCCTATTAAGGGAATATACAATTAATAAGGTTAAAATGTTTGAAAATATTCATATCATTGGGGCATAAAAATAGTATGAATCATAAAAATAAAAAATGAAACAGTATATAAAATGATAATCATAAAGGCTGCATGGGAAATATGACAACAACTAAAAACATTGTATCATAAACATGGTCAAGGATAAACCGCCAAGTTATCATGGTGAAAAAATACAAAAAAAGGAATCAGGTTCACTCTGTATCCTTTCATAATGGGTCACGATACGTAATATTACCCAATGCATTGGAGCGCTATAAAATTCTGGGTGGACCCATTACATTTATTTCATTTTCATGCTTAAGCGTTCCACATATACCGTACAACATGGTTTCATTAATCATCATAATTTATTCCAAAATAATGGAGTGTTGAAAATATATATTTAAGTCCATAGTCAAAACTTATATGTGTATAAAGGATAACACCCTTAATAACAAATGGGTATGGTATTCATTACAAAATTTGTTTTGGAATGTAATGTAATGGTGATATTTTTGTAACATAACAATGTTACATACAAATTCATAAAATAGTTTGATGATATATATAAGGTTATCTCATCATTTTAAAATAAAATGGGAAGTAATAGGTACACGAAAATACGTGCTCCATAATTAAAAATTGGAAATAGAAGGAATAAAATCCTAAAGAAACTTTAATAATAAAGATGAACCCTTATCAAATATTAGCATGGTAAAAGATGTTTGAAAAGGATCATTGGAGGATTAATGAGAGTGAAATAGGGGAACTAAAATTTTATATGTAAAATTAAAATAAATTGGAATATAAAATAACATATCCCAATGTGAACAAATTGAAACAAAGTAGTATATCTTAACGGATGTTCTTTAATGGAAATGAGAAGAGAGAAATACCTCATGGAATTTCTACATAGTAACAGATTAGGTAATGAAAAATAAAAGAGATAATAAATGATATCTCATTTAAATAACATCTATTTGATATAAGGTGATACTTATAAAAACATTACATCATAAAAATTTAAATTAAGAAGTCAAAATCCAAATGAGGTGCTTAAATTCAAAGGAGAAGAGGAAGGAGAGGACCCCATTCTTGAGTGTGTGACTCCAAAAGCATGGAATGGTCTTATTTAGAGATCTGGGATCATTGGGGGGACTATAGATAGTGTATAAAATAGTATATATTTTATCCAAGTATTTTTAATGAATTGAATAGGGATCTTGTGTGGGTTTATAAAGAAAATGATTGGTATTTATTTATTATTTAGTTTTTTGAATCTACATAATAAAATATGAAAAATTAAAACCATACTTTGGTTTTTCTCATGGTTTCATCCAATTGGGAGTGTATTTTATTATATTATATTTCATTGGTTACAACTTTTTAAAATAGTTCCCTTGCTTATGTGGAGGTGAGTAACAAAAATAAATAAATGATTTTAAAACCTAAAAATATATGATAGATTTGGAGGATTCATAATGGATTTATAAACTAAATAAAATAAATATAAAACCACTCCATTTTAATGGAAGAACATTTATTTGGTCTCATATCAATTTTATGGTAACTATTATAGCACATTTGGGTCATTAGGATGTTATAAAACATAAGGTATATTTATACCATATTTAATTTTTATTTAATTTTACTGTCTTAGAAAATTATGAAAAATTTATCCTTGGATAATTTTAACAATATGATTCCAAAAATCTAATAAATTTTATTTTAATAATTTTCTAAATATATAAATTTTCACTTTTAATATAAAATTGGCATTTATTAAGAAACTATGGTGTGTTTTATAATAATTGTTTTCGAACCCTTAAAAATTTACATTTGAATTCACAAAAATTGTATGATTTTTTATATTTAATAAATATTAATTAATTAATAGAATTATATTAAAACATTATTTATTTAATATAATCCATTAATTCATCAAAATATGTTCCGTAATTGAATATGAATGTTACCCTAAAATTATATTTGTATTTTATTGTATCAAATCAAAAATAATTTATAAAGTAAACATAATAGGGTAAAAATATATTCATAATTATATAAAAATAATGTAAATACTAATTAATATTTATTCATGATATATATCCCTTTAATACACCAATAAACTTCTTAATATTAATTTTTGTTATCATGTGACATTCAGGGGTGGTTCAGTGAACATGCTTCGGGTTGTGATCTCGATGATCCTAAACTTATACCGAAAACAATTTAACCCATGGTTTGGTTTTTGGATCTCATCTTGATCTTGGTCAAGGAAAAAACACAGAAACACAATCTCCCTTGTAAACTCTAATAAATGGGATTCATAGGGTATGATACTACTAGTTGAGGCCATCACTTCCTGTATTTGTGTCAATTGGATTTGTTAAAAAATTTTAAATTGATTAGGTGATCACTATTAATATACTATATTATACATGTTAATTGTAGTTAATGGTCTATTAAATCCAATTGTATAAAAGAAAAAAACAAGTTCATATGTTTCTATAACCATATTAATTAATAAGACATTTAATTAAAAAGGGGAATTTTATTTACAACAGTTAGGGTCATTGCAATATTCTTCCCTTAATAAATTTATCCCATGAAATTTTCATTACCTAAAATAAAATATATGAGGGTAAATTTTCTTCATCACCTCCTCTGGTTCCCATTTTTCTTCTTCAAACATGTCGTTCCTCCAAAATACATTTAGAACATTGCTTATCTTATTTCACAGAACTTTATTCTATGATCTATGATATTAACCAGTTTCACATCATTGGAATGATAGATCATTAATGGTAATACCTTTAGATTGAGTATATGTGAGGGGTATGGTATTTACATTATCATGAGTTGTACATGAAATATATCATGTACTTGAGATAGTTTAGAAGGGACTCCTAGTCGGTTGGCCACCTCTCTAGGGTGATCATGGATCTCAAAGGGGATGATGAATCCTGATCTAAGCTTTACATTCATCCCAAATCACATTAATTTCATCCATGGAGATATATAGAGTAATACCATGTCTCAAACATCAATATCAATGTCTCAACCTCAATTTTCATCATAGCTCTTATGTCGACTTTAAGAATCAATCATGTGCTGTTAAATAGTCTTACTCTTTTCCACCATTTTCTCGACTATTTTTGGACCCAATAGTTTTTGTTCCCGTACTCCATCCCATCATGAAAGTGCTCTGACCCTATTTTGATTATGGGATTCATATGGATCCACTTGGATTATTGAGTGGAAACTATTATTGTAAGAGTCTTAACAAATGAGTTATTTAGGTATAATGCTCATTGTAAGTCCATATTACATGATCATAACATGTCATCCAATTTTTGAATTTTCCACTCAGATTGGGCATCTTTTTGAAAATGATAGGTTGTAGTGAAGTTCAACTAAGTGTTTAGATCATGTTGCTGAATTTTCTAGAACTTAGAGTTGAATATTAGATCATGATCATATACAATTGATAGTGGTACCCCATTTATCCTTACCACTTATCTAATGTATATATGTGCAATTTGATCTAGTTGTATGTCCTCTCAAATTGTGATAACATGAGTTGTGTTGGTAAGAATGTCCACAACAAACCAAATATAATTGATTCCCCTAGATGTATTTAGAATTACGGTGATAGAGTCCTTGGCCATTTTCTTGCATTTCCATGTTTGTATGAGTAATGGTTCCACAATTCCCTCATACTTTTTCACTTTCGAATTTAATTAATAGAATACCAAGAACTTTGATTTATATTCATCTATCTCATTCCATGCATTGTCCCACCAATAGTTTTCACTGTTATATCGATACATCTTTGAGCTTCATAGGTGAATGGATAAATTTTAACTATGTGAATCATCTAATAGTTACCTTTGTTAACTCGGGATTTGAAGCCACACATGTTTTTCTTTATTTTTTTGAACAAAAATTAAAAGTAATTTTTCCAAATTAAATTTTTTTTGAAAAAATAAACTTCATTTTTTAAATCTACATGTCAAAATTATATTTGATAAAATTTTATTCCATTTTCTAAAAAGAATAATTTTTTGATGAATAGTAAAAAAATTCAATTTTTATTAAAAACATCATATTTTTTAATAAATTTATAGTTTTAATTAAATTTTAAGATGGTTTTAAAAGTAAATTTAGTTTCATTGTATCATTATTAATTAAATAGTGAATATTTTAATGAATTTAATATTTAATTTTGATATTAAAACTTTCTATACTTATAAAATGTTTGTTATTAGAAGACTACTTTTTCACTACATCTTTAGATATAATTTTAAAATAAAACTAAAAAATTACGTGAATTGAATTTCTAAAAATAGAATATATATATAGAATAAAATAATTAATATTATATAACAATTTTAACATAATTTTTTTTCAAACTAAATGGTAAAAATATTAAAAAATTAATTATTATTGTTAAGGATAAAACAAATAATCTAGGGGGTTAATAAAAAATAATATCGTGTAAAATTCCCTTAAAACATGTCCAAAAATTATTTTATGGACATATTTCTATGTTATCACCTCTAAATTTAAATAATTTTCTCATTTTGGAGTCTTGTGGTGTAACGTCCCGACCCGACTTACCATTCAACCCGATAGCCAGACCGGTCGCCACATGGCCTCAAGTGCATCTCCCCAAATGCCAGAGGCTTCCGACTAGTAGTGAGGGCCCAGGTGAGTCCATGGGGAGACTATGCTATCATTACCAAAGCATCACAGTGGAATTACAAATATACAATAGCGGAAGAAGGTAACCAATAGACAACACATAGACAGTAGAAATAGATAACAATAGAAGGATCTGATATATATATGATGTTGGTGGTCAATACAACATAGTACAAGTACACACAATACTAAAAGAAACCAAAATGTATCCCTAGTCACATCACAAGCCTCATATTGGTCCCGTGTACTCCTACTCTGAGGAGAAAGTCAAGTACCTGCCCTAGGGCCTTTCCACTTATCCATACCTGAAATCATATAATCAGCTTGGGTCCAAAAACATGACCCAAACAGGGTGTGAGTCAAAATCCCAGTAGGAAACCACCAAAGATCTGTGCTAATATGTCAGTGAATATATAAACAGCAGTGTAATATGGAAAGCAGTAAATAAGGAAAAATAGCAAGACCGACCCAAGCTTGTGCTTTGACATGGCGTCGCTTGAGGTATCCATTCGATTCATTAATAATTTCATTCAAGTGTTCAACCATTCCTTGAACCCATTCCAGGAATACTCAATTCGGAAACTAGGCATCGTTTAGGGAGAAAATCCACCAACACCCTACAAGCCTATTCTGGGAAACCTCCTAGGTACCCAGCCTCGCTCTAGGTTCGGTACAGTCCATCATCTGAGCCCATCCCCAAGATCCTATAAATAGAATCTTGGTATCACCCATGACATATCATGCCCTCTTGAGTCCGTCCATGGAATCTTACATGGGATCCATGATTCACATGACACTTCAGTAACAAGTCTCGTATGAGTCCATCCATGGCAACTCACATTGGTTCCATGGTTCACCCATGAATTGGTTTCACATTTAAAGTAGTTCAAATGTATTACCTCACGCGGGCTACCAATTCCAGAATTAACATACAAGGGTCAAGGGGAAAAACTCCATCCCATACCCAAAACCATTTCAATTACAATTTCATCTCATTTCAATTCCATTCATATTCAATTTATATTCTTAACAACCCATAAGGTTAAGTAAAAATATGCCTCTAAGGCATCCTGGGTCAAAAATCCATAAAAGAGTCTTTTAAGGCAATGCACCCAAGGGGTAGTTCTTGCCCCCAGTGTACAACCTAAATCAAGCACATACCATCCTATTTAAATTACCTACAACATGATAGGTAATAACAGGGTTAAATTTTAGGTTCATGTGACACCCAAAAAATGGGCGAGCGACACTCCGGCATATATAAACAGCTTGACAATCGGTGAAAAGCACGAGACCACCTACCTTAGGCTCGTACTAGATAGATCATCCAGTATCAGGCTCTGATTCATCCTGAGTTAGGATAAATCTAGAGAATAGACGGAGAATTAGAAATTAGGGCATAAGAGCCTTAATCCAAATCTGCGTTCGTTATAACCAGAAGAAAGGATAAGGATTAGAAAGGAAATGAGGACTTACCTTTATGGATCTAACGAGACGAATGGTGTTCTAATTGGAGATCAGATGAAGAAGAAGGCTCAAATCCTCCAAAGCATCCTTGGAGAACTCCCCTAATGTTTTCCGGTCGAAATGAGGGTTCTGTTTAGGTTTTTATAAAATTTTAATTAAGTTAATTAAAAATTAATTAAAATTTCAAAACACAGCAGGTTGCACGGTTTAACCACACGGTCTGGTAAACCGTGCGGAGACCGTATGGACCTTAATAGAAGGCAAGGGGAAACCACGTGTCCACCCCTCATGGTTTTATCAAACTGTGTGCAAGTCGTGCCCCTGCCTCTGGCAGGCCTGCACGAAGGTGCACGGTTTACCCAGGCTCTGCGCAGGCCGTGCGCAAACCATGTGTCAGGCCATTTCCAGCATAAAACTTGGTTTCAGGCTCCGAATAATCCACGTACACCTCCGTAACTCCCACGGTCAATTAAGGCATCCTCATTAGGCCCCAACAGAACAGTTAAACCGAAAAGAAAAAGGATCCATACCTCGTATGAAAACCCGGGTTCTTACAATCTTCCCCCCTTATAGCAATTCGTCCCAAAATTTATCTCAGAAGGGTGGTCAAGATTCATCTGCGAACAAATCTGGCCACTGAGCACGTACATCGGCCTCATGCTCCCAAGTCTCGTCCTATAAACGGTCGTGCTACCATAGCACCCATACTAGTGGAACTGACTGGCCTCGGTGAACCTTCGTGCTCCTATCAATGATACGAATCGGATTCTCCTCAAAGGATGCATCTAACTGAAGATTGACATCCTCAAGATTGAAGGTATGAGACAGGTTTGAATAGTATCGATGTAACTAAGAAACATGGAACATGTCACGCATAGCTCAGTACCTCTGTGGTAACTGTTACCAATAGGCTACCGGCCCAACCCTCTTTAGAATCTCAAAAAGCCCAACATATATCGGTGATAGCGTACCCTGTCTCCTGATCCTCATGTGTCCCAGCCTCGGTGAAACACACAAGAAAACCTGATCCCCGACCTCAAAATCTAGGGGTCGTCTACAGCGATCAGTATTTGACTTCTGACAAGACTGTGCGGTTGCCCTCCGCTTCTGTATCAACTGGACCTGCTCAGAAGTCTCTTGAAGAAGAGGTGGTTCCATTAAAGCTGCCTCACCTACCTCTAACTAGAATATGGGTGATCGGCATAGCCTACCATATCAAGCCTCATACAGTGTCATCCGTATAGTCTCCTGATAACTATTTTTATAGGCAAACTCAACTATGGGAATGTGCCTCTCCCATGAGCCCCAAAAATCTTGGACGCATGTTTTCACCATATCCTCAAGCACTTGTATCGTACACTCTAACTGGCCATCGGTTTGAGGGTGGTATGATGTGCTCAGAAACACTTGTTTACCCAGTGCCCTCTGAAAACTCTGCCAGAAGCGTCACGTAAAATGAGCATCCATGTCTGAAAAAATGGTGTGCGGGACCCCGTGGAGTCGTACTATCTCCCGGATATACAACCTTCCCAGCTCATCCACACTAAAGGTATCCTTGATCGGCAAGAAATGAGAAACCTTCGTGAGCCTATCAACCACAACCCACACATCATCGTTACCGCGAGGTTACCTCGGAAAACTAGTCATGAATTCCATCGCAACATCATCCCATTTCCACTCCGGGATAGGTAACTACTGTAAAAGCCCAGCTGGCCACTGGTGTTCCAAATTCTCCTACTGATAGGTGGAACATCTCGTGATAAAACTAGCCACTTCCCTCTTCATACCCGGCCACCAGTACTGTCGGCGCAAGTCACGATACATCTTTGTGACTCTTGAATGAACTGCCCAAACCGAAGCATGAAACTCCAGCATCAGCTCCTCTCTAATATCCATTTGAACCCATACACGTCCATGGATATGAAGAACTTCATCCTCACCTATCTCCCAATCAAGAGGAGGGTCCTCACCTGACACACCCTCCCATAGGACTAGGCCTTCCGAATCTGATAGTTGTCTCATCCTCACTCTGTCCAAGAGGGTAGAAGTCACAACTAAGGATGATAGAAAAGACTGCCCTTGGCTATTCTGCACATCAAGATGCATCTCATAGAATATGGAAATAAGCTTCCATTCATTACTATCCTATTTCACTCCCTGTATTTGAGTCCTCTTTCTCAATACATCGGCTACGACATTTCCCTTACCAGGCATATAGGCAAGCTAAAAAATCAAAGGAATGTAGGTACTCCACCCACTGTCGCAGCCTAAGATTCAGATCACGCTGAGTAAAGATATATTTGAGGCTCTTGTGGTCTATGTACACCACAAAATGCTCTCCCAATAAATAATGCCTCCAACAGTGCATCACATGAACAACTGTTGCTAACTCAAGATCGTGTGTCAGATAATTCATCTCGTGTGGCCTCAGCTGCCGAGATCTATACGCCATGACTCTGTCTCCCTGCATCAACACTACACCCATCCCAATACCTGATGCGTCACAATATACCATGTAACTCTTGCCCAGTTGTGGCAGTATCAGGACTGGTGCTGATGTCAGCCTTCCATTCAGCTCCTGAAAGGCTACTTCACAAGCCTCGGTCCATAAAAATTTCATACCCTTCTTAGTCAGGCCTATCAACGGCGCTGCTAAGCGTGAGAAATCCTGTATGAAATTCCAATAATAACCAGCAAGCCCCAAGAAACACCGTATGTCCAATATATTCTTGGGTTGTTCCCAAGAAACCACAGCTCTAACCTTCTCTGGGTCAATAGACACTCCTGTCTCAGAGATAACATGTCCCACGAAATGAATTTTATCCATTAAAAAGTGGCACTTAGTAATTTTTGCATATAGTTGATGCTCTCTTAGTTTATTCAGAATGATCTCAAGATGGTTGGAATAGTCGTTTCGATTTCGAGAATACACCAAAATATCGTCCACGAAAAACACGACGAACGAGTCCAAGTAAGGATGGAACATGAGATTCATTAAAGCCATGAAAACTGATGGCACGTTCGTGAGACCGAACGGCATAACTAGATACTCATATAAATCTTACCTACTACGAAAGGTTGTATGAGGTATGTCTGCAGGTCGAACACGCACCTGGTGATACCCTGTCCTCAAATCAATTTTCGAGAACACCCTAGCTCCTCGAAGCTTATCAAACAGGTCATATATCTATTTAAAGGGATATCGGTTCTTAACCATCAATTGGTTCAGCTTTTGATATTCCACACACAACCTAAGAGTCACGTCCACATTTTTTGTAAAAAGGACTGGCGAACCCCATGGAGAAGTACTGGGTCGAATAAACCCCTTTTCCTCCAAATCTTCACGTTGTTTCTTAAGCTCTTGCAACTCCATCGTAGCCATCCTGTAAGGAGGAATGGATATCGATGTAGCTCTTGGAACTAGCTCGATGGAGAACTCCACCTATCTCTCAGGAGGTAACCCTAAAAATTTGTCAGGGAAAACATCCATGAAGCGCTCAACCACTGGAGGAAGGTCCATCT
Source organism: Viscum album (assembly GCA_963277665.1). Taxonomy (NCBI): domain Eukaryota; kingdom Viridiplantae; phylum Streptophyta; class Magnoliopsida; order Santalales; family Viscaceae; genus Viscum; species Viscum album. The sequence goes on from OY728164.1 coordinate 855,514,439, forward strand.
GACACACCCCCTGATCATCCAGAAACAAACTAGCGATCTGGGTTGTCATCCCTTTCAGCCCATGATGCTTTATTCCAGCTTGGCTTGCCTAGAGAACCCACTCACCCTTAAGAGTATACACTGTACCCTCAGGTGATGTGAAAATCACCCTCCGGTGGTAACAATCAATATAGGCTCGATAAGCTACTAGCCAGTCCATACTAAGAATGACATCAAAAGCTATCATTTCGAGGACATAAAGATACCAGACGAAGTGACACCCTCCAACCTCAAGGGGGAACCCTATGCACGGGCATTAAACCTCTACCCTAACTTTTAGTGGTGTGTCTAACATCAAGATGCCATCAGAGGAAAACATGACTAGCCCAAGGCTTTTCACTATAGGTGCATATATAAAACTGTGTGACGCACCTGTATCAAAGAGGGCAGATGAAATAAAAGATGCTACTAAGATCGTACCTCTCACCATAGACGGTCCCACTCCCTGATCATCGGAAGTAGGCTGCACTGCATACATCTGGCCTGAACCACGACCCTGTGATATGACCTCACTACCCAGAACTGGACCACTCTGACGTCTCAGTGTACCTTGTGCCTGGATACCTCTGCCACAACCACTACCTTGGCCTGATCGGTCAGTCGCACCCCAACTTCATGTCTGCTGAGAAGCTGCCGACCCTGCTCCTACATATGGGGTTAGTGTGGACCCTCTATCACTAGCTACTGGTGAGAAAGTTCTGCAGAGATGTTGATGATGACCCGTCTTTCCACATGATAGGCACTCGACTGGGTCCCTCGGACACTGCGGGTTTGGGTGTCCCAGCCTACCGCACTGGTAGCACCTCAGATTGCTAACTGAAGATAGGTTCTGATTGCTAGAATCACTGTGTGGAAGGACCAGATGATGCTTTTTACTAACATTCGCTGCAATACCTGATCTCTATGTCGAACTGCTCTGGAACGCACCTCCATCCTCTCTCAGGTTATGTTCTGTGATTAGCGCCTGGTTCATCATTCTAGAAATAGTAGTCAACCTGAACACATTCACCTAAGATCATATGTCATATCTCAGACAATCCTCAAAACATCTGGCCCTCGACAACTCATCGCCCATCAGGATAGGTGAGAAGCGCTGAAGCTCAGTAAAATGGGCCGAGTATTCCATCACTGATAACGCGCCAGGTTCCAGACGCAAGAACCCCCAGGCTCGATCGGCCCTCAAAGTATCAGGATAAAAGAAATCATAGAAGGCCATATGAAACTCTAACCAAGCCATCTCTCGATGACGATCTGACTGGGTGATCACGTTCCACCACCTCTTGGAGAAAATCACGTATCTTGTACGTAGTGAGCTTGACCCTCCTTTCCAGAGGCATCTCCAAATGCTCAAAGATAGCTAGTATCACCTCTAGCCAGGAGTCTGCAGCCTGTGGTCCGCCATCCCTTGAAAACGTAGGCAAATGTTGCTGCTGAAACTCACGCGTCAACTCTGCCATAGTCGGGGCGGGTCATGGCTTTCCCTGAACGGTCTGAATAAAACGTAACAAGCTATCACAGAACTGTGCCTCGACACCTATGTCTGGTAGAATCGATGGTGCTGTAGTTGGAACAACTGGAGTTTCATCTAGTATCCCATGGCCTACCATCTCTAGAACGTGGTCGTCACCACTCTCCCGATGTACGACCGAAGGTCGTCGTGGTGGCATGACTCTGAAATGCCAAACACACACCTCAGTTCATGATTTTTAATGAGATTCAAAACTCACGAGCACAAGAACTAGGACAGGACAGGTCAAGACCTTCCTAAAAACCACGTCAACCCACAGCCTGCTTCTAAAGCCAGGACAACATAAGGAATAGTCACCAAAAACCACTAGAGTCAGTACCTCTTTCCCACTCAGAAGCTGGGTCTAGTTCAGGATCTATGTTCAATAGTCATTCATTTAACATACCTTTGTTCAAAAGCTTTAACCAATGGTCCACCATGTTCTGATCCCCGAGGGCCCATAACACCTCATGAATCAAAATTTTATTCCCATATAACCATGAAATTCAATTTCATTTAGCATCTACATCCCATTGGTGCGTCATTTCCCAGTGCATAAGGGCCCATACACCTTATGAATTGAAAGATGATGTCACTCTTCATTCATTGCACCCAATATAACACAATAGTATGCACACCTATAAATAAACTATCAAAACAACATGCAATATCTATCACAACACTTATCACAATAACATGAAATATCTAATGCATCCTAGATAGCATGGAATAATGCATGACATGTGATTCCTAAAAAGGTTCCTATATGATGTATGAGATGGAAAAACCTCATCTCATCGGGTTGCAACGAAATAGAACCCACAATAATATCAATAGTATCAGCAAAAACCATGTGCGTCACCCAACGGTGAAATCAGAACAACTGTAATAAGCAATGCCAGAAAACTCAATTCCATACGAGGAAACTTGGATTTTCCCTGTACGTGGGTTTGCAACTCCTGGGCACAGTTTATTACCAAAGTCCCTCCCCTTCCTAACCTGTCTATAGTCACAAAATAGTAAGTCAAATCATAAAAGGAAAACCCTCTGATACCACTTTGTAACATCCCAACCCGACTTTCCATTCAACCCGGTAGTCGGACCGGTCGCCACATGGCCTTAAGCACATCTCCCCAAATGCTAGAGGTTGCTGACTAGCAGCGAGGGCCCAGGTGAGTCTGTGGGGAGACTATTCCCTCATTACCAAAGCATCATAGTGGAATTACAGACATGCAATAGCGGAAGAAGGTAACCAATAGACAACACATAGACAACATAAATAGATAACAATAGAAGGATCTGATATATATATGATGGTGCAGGTCAATACAACACAGTACAAGTACAAAAAATACCAAAAGAAACCAAAATGTATCCCCAGTCACATCGCAAGCTTTAGCTTGGTCCCATGAACTCCTACTCTGAGCAACAAGTCAAGTACCTGTTCTAGGGCCTTTCCCCTTATCAATACCTGAAATCATATAATCTTATTGGGTCCAAAAACATGACCCAAACAGGATGTGAGACAAAATCCCAGTAGGCAACCACCAAAGATCCATTCTAATCTATCAGTGAATATATAAATGGCAGTGTAATATGAAAAGCAGTAAATAAGGTAAACTAGAAAGACCGACCCAAGCTTGTGCTTTGGATTGGCATCGCTTGAGGTATCCATTCCACTCATTAATCATTTCATTCAAGTTTTTGACCATTCCTTGAACCTGTTCCTCAAATACTCAATTCGGAAACCAGGCATCGTTCAGGGAGAAAATCCACCAACACCCTACAATCCCGTTCCAGGGAATCTTCTAGGTACCCAGCCTTGCTCTAGATGCGGTATAGTCCTTCATCTAATCCTGTCCCCGAGATCCTATAAATAGGATCTGGGTATCGCACATGACATATCATGCCATGTTGATTCCGTCCATGGAAACTCACATGGGATCCATGATTCACTCGGAACTTTAGTAACAATTCTCATATGAGTCCGTCCATGGAAACTCACATTGGTTCCATGGTTCACCCATGACTTGGAATCACATTTAAAGCAGTTCAATGAATTTAACTCAGGTGGGATAGAAATTCAAGAATTTATATAAAAGGGTCAAGGAGAAAAACTCCATCCCATACTCGAAACCATTTCAATTACAATTTCATCTCATTGAAATTCCATTCATATTCAATTTCTATTTTTAACAACCCACACGGGAAAGGAAAAACATGCCTCAAAGGAATCCTGGTCAAAAATCCATAAAAGAGCCATTTAAGGCAATGCACCCAAGGGGTGGTTCCTGCCCCAGGTGTAAAACCAAACTCAAGAACATACTATTATATTTATATTATCTACAACATGCTATTTAATAACAGGGTCAAATTTCAAGTTCAAGCGACACCCCAAAAATGGGTGAGCGGCACTTCGGCATATATAAACTGCTTGACAATCGGTGAAAAGCATGAGACCACCTACCTTAGGCTTGTACTAGATAGCTCATCCAGTATCAATCTCTGATTAGTCCTGAGTTGGGAGAAATATGAAGAACAGACGTAGAACAAGAAATTAGGGCATAAGAGCCTTAATACAAATATGTGTTCGTTATAACTAGAAGAAAGGAGAAGGATTAGAAAGGAAATGAGGACTTACCGTTGCGGATCTAACGAGACGAATGGTGTTCGAAATGGAGATCGGACGAAGAAGAAGGATCAAACCCTCCAAAGCTTCCATGCAGAGATCCCATGCTGCTATACGGTCAAAATGAGGGTTAGGTTTAGGTGTTTATAAAATTTTAATTAACTTATATAAAAATTAATTAAAATTTCAAAGAACAGCTGGTCGTACGGTTTACCCGCACTGTCTGGGAAACCGTGCGGACCTTACTGGAAGGCAAGGGGCAACCACACGGCCACCCCTCACGGTTTCCTCAAACCGTTCGCAGGCCATGCCCCTGCCTCTGGCAGGCCTGCACCAAGGCGCATGGTTTACCTTGGTCATGCGCAGGCCATGCACAAACCATGTGCCAGGCCATTTCTAGAATAAAACTTGGTTCTAGGCTCCGAACAAGCCTCGGACACCTCCGTAACTCCCACGTTCAAGTTATACATCCTCATTAGGCCCCAAAAGAACAGTTAAACTGAAATGAAAAAGGATCTGTACCTCGTACGAAAACCCGGGTTCTTACATGTGGCTTGTAAAAAACATGGGTACACAATTATTTTAAAAACTTCATTGTGCGTCCTCTTCCCTGCTTATGAAAGGACGACCTCTCTAATCTTCTATTCACACATAAAAAAATTGGTTCATATATTATATAACCAAATCAATTATTAAATAACTCATCACATCCATAAAACCATACATTGATGATGAAATCAACTTATGATGTCTTTTTATTAACCAAGGAGGTTATCAAAAATAGTGATATCCTTGTCAGTCAATCATTTCTATATTATTTCATATTCCAACTCCATAAAATATTCTTTAATTATTATAATATAAGTATATACCATATATATATATATATATTATAATTTAATAATCTATATCCATATCGAATTCTATCAAATGAGAAATGAAACAATCCATAATGTGTATGGTGGACTACCGCCTCGTGAACCGATGTAATTTGTTTTCTATCACAGCCTCTTACAGCTGATTATAATGATAGATTTAATCAACATATATGATATTTATAACCATAATATACTTATGTAATTATAATAATTCATATACCTATTTACATTCCAATTTTTGGGAATGTGATAATGCCACTCGTGTGTACGGCAGCTTACCACCTCGCGAAGCGATGTGATTCATTTTTCACATATTATTTACATGGAAAGTAATAAGGATATAATAAATGAATATATGAGATATAGATATTTCATAACAATGAATATATAAGTTTTATATATTATTACCCTCTTTTCATTATGTCCTTCAACAAAACATTATGTTTTATTATGCATATGTATGAGCTACTGTCTCCATTAATGATGCAAATCATAATTTTTTTATCAAAATTGATGACATTATTATAAATTAATATGTAATGAATATAAAATAAATATATAATATTTAACATTATAGAGACAATAGAACCGTGATCAATATAACGAACAAAATATTTTCTTCATTTAATAAAGAAACTCTTGTTACTCAGCACGTTTTTATTTTATTTTACAATATAATCTCATAAAAATACTTATATTTCATAATAAAATTATACATAATGTGTAGATAGAGAATAATAAAATGAGTAAAAGTAAATTTATAAACACGCAAATAAATAATAAATTCCATATATCAAAATTCATAGGCCTAAAATTCTTCAAGAGGATCACCCCTACCATGAAGATCATAAAAATTACAATTACTGTTAGGAAAACAAAAGGCACTATTAAAGGATTTTTAAGATCCATTTATATAATATAGTAAGGGATGAATAGATAATTATGATGTATTTATACAAAAATAATACCATTATGTTTAAGGAATGTTGGAAAACATGATTGATTGGCATTATGACCTTTAATAAATGAGATGGCTTATCATTGTTATTCTTGTTGGCGCAATACATATACTATTGGAAATATTTTATAATTGTGTATTTTGAAGACACAGTAATATTTTAAATTATGTTAAAGAAATTTTTCAATAAATATATAATTTTTTTTTAAAAAATATTTTCATAGATTATTCATACAAAGAAATTATATATTATTAAATAAATCAATGAAGTCTTATGTTATTTTTATAGTGATCTGAAAATTTATTATATCATAAATGAAAATTAATTTTAAATAAACAATTAATCTTTTATAAATTTAAAATTATACAATTTTGTGAATTATTTTGATAAAATAATATTATTTTTTTGACTCAACACACCATAATTATCATAGGGTTGATTTATGATAAATTTTTAAAAAGTTGTTTATTTTTATAATGTTAAGATACTATTTGTAAAAAATATATTTCCTCTTATTATATAATAAAAATATTATATAGATTTATTTTTTAAGCCGTTTTATTAATAAAAAATTATTTATGAAACATAATTCTATGTATTGTGTTACATTTTGAAAAACTTGATTAGCATTTTTTTAAGACAAAAATTTTATCCTTTTCTAAAAAAACAATTTTTATGTGTTATAATAATATCATATTTAAAATTTATTATTGTATTTTTTAAATATTAAATCAATTTAAATGGATGATTTTTTGAATTATATTTTCCATTTTAGGTATTAAGGTTAAATTTAGTTATAGAAATAAAAAAAGATACCACGACAAACAAATAGTTACCCCATTATTAATAAAATAATATTGAGGGTAAAGTTTAAATGGTAAAAGAATAAAATTAACAAAAATAAAATATTCAATATGTTTTTTAGGTCTGGGATTACCTTTATCAAAATTTGAAATATTAATTCTAAATGGAAATATTTGTAATTAATTACACTGAATATGTGTTATCCTTAAATAAAAAATAATCATTATTTATTCACGTAAATCCCCTACTCCTCAACCAAAAATACCAACATCCCACCCCCACTCTTCACTAAAATTCCATTAAGCATTAATTTATGGTCATTTAACCTCTGAATGAGTCCCTAAAAGATGAAATCACGTTCTTGAGATTCCATCCATAAGAATTAGGAATAAAAATCTTCAAGGTAAGGGAATTCTCCTCTTCCCTTCTTATCATCCGAGTACACTTTTGTTTATACCTTCTAATTGTTAAACCTTTTTATTATATAACACATTTTTTGTTATCCTTTCTAAATAAAATTATGTTTTATTAATCGGATACCTCCATTCTATCCAAGTATACCCTTTTCATATTTCATAATGTATATGGTCATGCTTTTAAATTCTCTTGTTGAATTTCTCTTTTCTACATGAAAATTCTCATAATGTGAATACCCAATCCTCTTCAGTTTCAATGTGTATTTACCTATATATGATTTATTTTATTTATTCAGTGATTTACATAAATGAAACCCATATTCCATTTTCAAGTGTTAAAATTGATGTTATGACCAAGTATTTAAGCTTATTGTATGGAACGATTTCGATGTGAAACCCATTATTTATTTTCCATATGTTGTTGAGGAAATGATATCACTTTCTCACTGTGGCTCACATGAATTAAAAAATATGAAAGGTGAACCCTAATAGTTCTCTAATTATTTTTTTATGCAATTCACCTCAATAGGTGACATGTTTTATAATACCTTGGTGAATAACCTTTGTAATTATGATTTATGACACCCAAGTGATAAAACATGGTTTTATTCTTATGAATGTATCATTTTCAGGTCATATAAACATTTCCATGTTATGATTAATATAATTCATCAAATTATATGAATAATGTTCATATGATAACTATTTATATAAATTTTAAATTTTCATACTTTATGTATCATCTTTGATTATTCCCTTACTGAAATTTATGCTCATCCCTCTCTTTGATTTATGTCCACGAGATATTAGATGTTGTAAAAGTAAAATAGGACTGTAGTTTAAAGATTTATTTATAGTGAATTATAATAATTTTTATGTTTATTTCTATTTCATTTCTTATGTTTCTATTTATAAGACACTAAATTCAAGAAAATCCACTGTATTGTTAAATGTCATACCTTTTAATGAAAGGATTATGAAATAAAAGGTGGGTCATGGTAGTTCTTATCAAAGGATGGGGTAGTTATGTGTCTAAATTAGGATTAAAAAAATTATTATCAATCCAAGATAAATTTCAAGTATAGGAAAATGGATTTCTATTTTGGTGATGTATTAGGTATTAGATTTCCATGTAATTAAATTCTTTCCTTGACATAGTAAGTGGATGTATCTCTAGAACAACTATACCATGGATTCACAACCACATAACACTATATTTTCATGACTTGATCATGATCCAATTCATGAAAACAGGTCTAGTTTCACACCCATTTAGACACTCTCATGGGATATTCTCAGGAAAATTATAGGCATGTACAAACCATTATGAAGGATATATAGATTATATAAAACTTTTATTAAGATTATAGTATATTATCATATAATAATGATATAAGAAAATTTAATCATTAAAATTTAACTTGTATTTTTTAATACATAATTCCGATCAGTAAAAAATTTATCACATAAGTTTTCTTATTCTAGAAAATAAATGCTAAGAAATAGAATGAATCATGAAAAAAGGTTGGAAAGAACTTTGTGATTGTATCATTCCCAATATGTAGGGGATCTATTGTTGTAAATATAATAATTAATATCAATCATTTTAATCATGTCATGCACAATAACCAAAACTGTGTGGAGCATCCTATGTCACCAGGCAAGTAATGACATGAAGTTGAATCCTTTATTTATCAACAAACACCTATTTATTATGGAAATATTGACCAACTAATCACAGAATAATGGACCATCACAATAAAAAAATATTTTTATACTCAATTATTTAATACATGTCATGTACATTGGATATTTATATCCTAGATGTAGAATCAGATTCGTAGTGAAAATGATCAATAACATAAAGCCAAGTGATGAGGTGGACTCTACGGGATGTAAAGACTTCCAAAACATCATTTCATCATGAATTTTATACATACCGTCCAAACCAAAATGGATAGATAACCCCTATATTTTGAAAAAATATAAATTAAAATGGTGGGGAATTATGAGATAATCATTACATGGCTTGTGTGTCATAATTCAAGAATTTTAATTGATTCTAATGAGAATACATATCGATTCATTAGAGGAATGTGGCCCCATCAATAGAATTATTTGGAAATTAGAGACTTTTTGAATTAATATAAGATAGTTTAATGTGTACTAAATGATGAAATATAGTGTTTATTATCATAGTGTCCTCATGGCTAGAAAGAAAAGAAGATATAAATGGAATAATGTTTTTAGAAGAATCTGAATGAGGAGAAAGTAAAACATCCCATGTACAACAAAATTGGGAAGATGAATTTCAGGAATTGTTTATAATGAGGTGTAATGTGATACATGTGTGGAAGATATAGACATATAGATAACAATTTTCACAGATATTTAAATCATCAACATATAAAGTGTAATAAATATTAAAATATGGTTCTTAAAAAACTTGTTGTGCAATTCTATAAGTTTGAGGAACTTATTAATTTCACAAATAATTGACCAAATTTTTGTTAAATTGGGGGAAACCACCATCAAACACAAAACAGTCCAATGGAACCTGATAATTATTTCAAAATTATAACATCTAAAGTTGGGCCTCCAAATTATGTTATGGAAGGTACAGTCATTTTATATTCAAATAATGTACAATGTTTGATCTTGGTTCAACGCATTATTATTATTTTTGTTTGTAAGGATCATCATGTTTAAACCCTAATAACTAGTGGTATAGATGTATGTTAGAACTCCTAGAGTAACATTTCACACATCAAAAGCATAATGGGATTCCAATATTAACTTTTGTGAGTACAATCTCTATGAAAATATGGTGATTATCTTCAATTTCCAAGATGTTCTATTTGAAACCAAAATAATTTTTCCCTTTAATATATTTATGAATATTACTTTCAACCATGTAGTGATATTTGATTGATATTCTTTGATACATGGAAAAAATTGTAATATATTATACTATATATTTCATTGATGTTGTTAGATATATTAAACTTCTAGGCAACTTTATAATATATTTAGGATCAACCTTCATTACTTTACTATATTTGGAGATATTTTTTCCTACTTAAATTGCTATGGAAACTAGCCTTGAGTATTCAATGAAAAACTAACTTAATATTTCCTAATCATACTTCTCTATAGATATGAAAATTTATTTCTTAATTTAAGATATTTTTATGTTAAGAATATATTTTGGTTATCCAAGAATCTTCATATTAAAAATTGTTCTCAACTAATCATCAAATATCCCACATATTTATTCATCATTACTTTTGAATATGATATCATCAAAATAAAAATAAAAATTATATAAAACTATTGATGTTCCATTATATATAAGTTATTATCAACACTTACATTCATTAATTGTAACATCCATAAGAATGTATCTATTTTTGAATTGTAGGATCTCAGAGCTTTCTTCAACACATAAAAATTCACATTACATCATTACAGAAATATTTTATCTTTCTCAAGCCCAAAGTTGCATTGTAGTTCAACATATAATTCTTCATTGAGTTCTCTATTAAGGAAAGGTGACTACAGATGCATATAAAAATATAATATCTTTATTGTTAAGAAATATAACGAAAGATTCTGATAATTTCAAATAATTACATTAGATAAAAGTTTTCATTAAAATCATTTACTTAAAGTTTTGAGTAATCTTTACAGACCAATATTTCCTTTTTTCTTATTACTTCACATTTTTCATTCAACATGTTTTGGAATACCCATTTTGTACAGGTTACATTCTTATTTTTTGGTTTGGGAAATATTTCCAATGATTCATTCTTCACAATTTGATCCAATTATTAATCCATATAATAATTATACTCTTATTGCTCTTAAGATTCACCATCATCCTTGGGATAGCCTAGTGAATATAAGTAATTACGTGAAACTACTTTGATCTTATACTACATTGAACCTATTCTCTTTGATATATAATATTGTTTTTACATAAAAATTCGTCATCAGCCATGGATGATATAAACTGTATTATACCTCACCACATTAGATAACTGAGAGAGAGTCATCATCTCAAGAAGCATAGAAATTACTACTATCATTTATAACATTTTCAAATTATTCAACTAAAACCACAACTTCTTCTCTTTCTTCCATATCATAATTTTTCTATGATATATTCTTATTAGAATGTTCAAGAACTTTGATATTTCCCAAGTCAACAAAATTTCTTGTCTCTTTATTATAACACATTCATCCACTTACATTAGAAGAGAATCTAATTTATTCCATGAATACATCTTGGATTAAACACGCCATGATTCTCACCCTAGATTTTATAATTCAGCGATTCATAATCACACATAGATATTTAAAACATGGGTTTTTATTGCAATAAATCTAATAAGGAGTCATATTAGATTATTTCTAGTAGAAAAACTGATTATGGAAAAAAAATTCCTTATTTTTTTCCTCAAGAAATACCATGATGTATAATGTTTTATCAACATTGTTAATACCATTTAAATTAAACATATATTTTATCTTTCAGAAATAATGACCCACTGTGGTGTGCATGGACCACTAAATTTTCGATGAATTTTATATTTATCAAGATGGTCTCTATATTATATACTGGTATTTTCACTACTAGTATCAATTTAAATATTATTCATATAATATAAACATTAATTTTATGAACTTATATTGAAGCTCTTAAAAATCATCAGAGACTCTGATTTTGGTTTTAAAAACATATAATGAAATTAATGTCATTAATAAAATAAATAAATAAACTATATATTTGTGTTTACTATATACTCAGGTGCTGAATAATGTCAAAATTAATTAACTACAAGGGAAGTTTTGAATGTATCTAAGCCTTCTAATATGTTGAGTTTGTGATCTCCCCTTTATGGAATATGGGAAAACTCTAGACTCTTCTTATTTTCAGGTTATTAATATCAGGAATAATCTTTCAATTCTGAATATTTTATATTTTACTCTGACAGATATGCCCAAAAATTTATTATTTAGATTATTTTCATCCATTATTCTTTGATAAAATGACCTTTTTGCAACACCAAATTGAAACTTTTTCCTTTTATTCCTTTTCTATTCCTAAAAACATTTCCATTTTTATTCACATAATAAAAAAACCATATATTCTAAAGAAAAAATCATTAAATTAATCTCAATGTTTTGAAACATTCAATAAATTTTGTTACAGTACATCAAAAATCATGGACTTTTGGATTTAATCTATTGTTCCCTAGTGATAGTAGAACCAGATCATTTAATCATGAGGGAATCCACAATCCATTTTTATTATACTGAAAATCCACTTTTAAGGGTAAGTGGGAACCAAAAAAAACATCCTTCAGCATCAAATCACACCCTTACCCATAAAAAATACGTATTACAAAATCCAAATTCCAAAAAAACCATTCACCCCTCCAAGACCGTAGAACGGGAACTATTTCAAAATTCAAAATAAACCAAATCACTTCAAATACCATGAGTCAACCCGAGATCACCAGCTTCAATGAGTACTGTACATCATTTCCAACATATGCATCACCTTGCTTCCGTCTCGACACCATCGTCCACCACCACAAGCTGCATCAAACACTACTTAAGCGCTGTTTCATCCAAAATCATCGTCATTGACGACAAAACACCAACTCATCAGAAATCCGGAGACAACCGAACGTGAGAAACCATAATCACCACCAAGAGAAACCAAAACCGAACACCAAAGAAACAACAAAATAAAACTGAAGCCAAAAATTACAACTCTGGAAGAACCTTGAAGCCCTTTGAACCTTGAACCACAATCCCAAAACCATGTAGTTACCATTGCACCGGATCCAACTCAGAGAGGTGTGCATGAACTTAGGGTCAGAGCAGGTTGAACGGCCAAAGAGATCTTTGGCACATAACCATCATCGGGTCCAAGAAGTCATCTAGAAAGTGGCACAAAACCTTCTCCTTGTTCAGAATCTTCACCAAGAACGGGACCAGTAGAACATCGACAAAAACCAAATAGAAAATTGCAACCAGAACCTTCCAAATAGGGACATAGAAAATAGCATCCGAAAGAGGAATCAACCAAAATCCAATATCCAATTTTTTCTCCTTTTATATATTTTCGTGCAGTTTCAATAAAAACAGTTTTTTTTGTAGCATTTGGGAGTTTATAGAACTCTATTTGTACCAGAATCATCATAATAAATCCCTTTTCATGATTTACAAGATGATAAATTATTTGAAAAGTAGTTTTTAAGAGATGTAATCTAGTTTCAATATTCATACCTACAATATCGAGTTATCTCCTTTGAGTTGGCTGACTCCCCCTCAAATTTTGAGTCCATTTTATACTAAGTTCACTCTAACGATGTAACTAAACACAAATAATATATTGTATTACCAAATCCTATATAATTCCGAATTAATCCATATAGATTATATCCTTATATATAATTTGAAAATTATTAGGAGTTTTGTACATTGATTTCATTAACATTCCCACATTCCGTGTTACTCTTTTGTTTCAAAAAAAGTATTTTGATTGTCTCCTCAGGTTTACCTTATTTGTATAGTTTCAATACTATAATCTATAGAGACATAAATAGTAGATAATTGTTTCTCAAACATTCTGAACATAGTTTTATCACCTACACTTATTTTAGCTGCATGCTTGTTCTTTATAAAATAATTTTTCATCTGAGCATTTTTAATAATATCGTTAACCATTAAAGATAAATTTTTTCAAACATAATATTTTTTCACTTTTCAGATCATTAACAAACATCTTTAACTATGTTCTCAAATTTAAAAATTCCTTTCAATGATTTAACAAGTATTTATATAACAGTTTCTAAATATTTCTCATTTCATTTAGAAATTTCTCAAACTACATATTGAAGTTTTTATTATCATTAGGAAAATTAATTATATTTTCAATTTATTTTAGAAACATGGAATTTACATCAAGATAATATTCTTGAATGTTTTTTAAAATATTCTAATTCTCCAACTTCTTATTTTCCAAATAAAGCCACACAATCATTGAAATATATATTTCACACTCTATTTAACATAAAATCCATTTTATTTTCTTCTTCTTATAAGCTTCATATTTCATCACATATAAAATTTTCATCATTAGATTTTTCAATAATAAGAGATTATACAACATCATAAATGATGTTATATTTATCTTCCTCACTATCATCATCTACATTTCACCTAGAAATAAATTTCTCATTATTTATTTAGACAAATTATTATCCTTCCCTAATTTTAAGACATGGATTTTTCTTCCTTATTCTTAAATGTTTTTATTCAATATCAATCATATTCATCAATTTATTATTCATCTTTTAATTATAGAAATTTTTTAGAAAAATGTCAAATAACTCTGCATCCAAAACGTTTAAGTGGTAACATTCTATGATACATTCGTGTTCCCCTTTTTGTCTTATTCAGAAAAATACATATATTCATATAAAATTTTTCTAAGATCTTCTTTAGTGTTATATTTTCTATTTTATTAATCATTGATAACATTTTCAGATTTTTATTTCTTTGTATCTTTTTATAAAATTTCCCTTGTAGTATTATATGTGTTCTTTAAAATCTCTTCTATTATCATTTCATTGGTTATGAAAGTGCTCTATAGATTATCCCAAGATATATTTTTCAAATATCTATATTGAAAAAATAGAATATTACATAAAATTAATTAATAAGATTTTTAATACCTTTTCAACAATTGTTTATCCTTAAAATATCTCACCCAGATAAAATAATTTGATAACAATGTTATTCAACCCTATAAAGAAGTCACCAAATGATTCATTATCCCCAATTATAATATCATTTTACATTTGTCTTTAAATATAAAAATCACTATCTTTACTTTTTTATTGACGTAATATATGTTTTTTATCTTCTTCCAAACTATTTAAGCCAATAAAAGCCTATGAATCTATGAAACTCAATTTTAAATAGTGGGGAAATAATATAATTTTTAGATCGACCACCATTTTCAAAAAATGTCTAATTAGTATGTGTAATGTGAACATAATCATCATAGGGAGGAAAATAACTTCTAGAAACTTCAATAACTACATAAAAATGGGAGAAAAATAATGTATCATTCTATATTCCCTGATATGACACTTATTCCCTTCAATGATAGAAATCACATTGCTGTACATTTTATTGAAAAAATCCAAAATGGATTCTCTTTTTAACAATATTCAGAAAAGTTTAAACAAAGAGAACCATCACTTCTACCACATGAAATGACCAATTAGGATATGTGTGATCACTTAGATTGAGAAAGGGGTGAAATAGTGAACATTTATTTTTAATTTAATTCACTATAAAACAATGTTCACATCCTATTAAATATATTTTAATTTTTTAAAAAATAAGAAAACATGTACAACCAAAAAAAATATATATTTAAAAGGTTCACTAATAAATAAGATTACTTAATCCTTGGTATGGTTTTTAAATTATCCAATACCACACATACAAAATAATACAAACCACTAAATGTGGGTAAAAAATTGGGAATAAAATTTCACTTGTATTCACATTAATCAAGTGCATATGATATTTTCACTATTAAGGATGAAACAATGATTACAATATAGTTTTAGAACCTTCACCAAGAGTGTTTTGTAAGATATCATTATTATTATTTTAATTCCCAACAATTTCACATTATGAAAACAATGTTTTATCCTTCGCAATCATTAGAATTTGTAGTCATGAATTTGATTTACACAAATGATTTCACAAACCTCAGAACATATATATTCGTTGGTCTATTATGTTATGTGTAGTGGTTTTCTATACTTACTTTTATATACATGTCTTCTCATCCCCTTGTATGAATAGAGTGACCCATACTATTAATATAAATTTATCAAATCCTAATAGTTGGATATACATTACATAACTTGTAATGCCCCGACCCCAGCTACCCAGAGTTGGTGCATTACTTCGTAACATTGGCATGATCACAAAAGATCAAGTCTCTAAAAACCGATTAGTTAAGTAGCCTTGGAAACACTAGATACATTCATAAACATTACATTACATCATAAAAATGAAAACTACAATAACATGGTCTCCCTAGTCCACACTCATATCCTCACTGACTATTCTTGCAAGTCAGTCATAATACACTTCTTCACATCCTGGGAAAAATAAAACATTGAAAGGGGTAAGCTCAAATGCTCCGTAAGGATAACAATATAGAGGAAACTTTCATAAGGAAACATAAGCATTTAAGGCAATGTAAAACTTAAACAAAAGCCTTATTGAACTTGAACTACAGCATAATATGGCAAAAGTAAAATAAAATAATGCCATTACTTACTCACATGGATATTCTACTAGACGAATAATCACATGAAATATCAATAACCACTTTCATAATGAGGGAATTTATAATGCCAGACTTTCTGAAACATTTTGTCAAGGCCTCGGGCAAGACGTCTAAAATGATTAAGGCCTCGGCCAAAACCATAAATCAAATTGGGAAAGGGCCTCGGTCAATTCCACGTCTAGTTGTCTCATGAGTCCTACCGATGCATCGAGGAGCTATAGCGGGCTCCACCCGTCACATATTAAGTCCAATACATTCCTCATATGAATAGGTTTAAACATAAGATAAATATTTGTATTAAAACTAGCATACGAAATGTCAAAAATTTCTCCATAAACTATGGATGGTATAAAAATAACACATCCACAGTCAAATATTTCACAAAATGTTCAATGGAATTTTTGTATCATAAATCAATTTCAATTAAACTTAAAACCCATCAAAGGATGTTGACATAGATGAAATCAAAGCTATTTGAGAGAAATATTTCTCCTTTTTGAAATCATTTAAAAGTCCCATAATTATAAAATAATACATTTACATTGAAAATATTCTTATAAGCTTGTTAGGGAAGCTCTGATGAAGTTATAATGGCGGAAAATAGCTGCACCAGCCGTATAAGTTAAAAAAACATTCTTACCTTAAATTTGTCAAAAAGGTCAAAAAGTACATTGTTTGGAAAACGACGGTAAGATTCCTTTCAAAAACGTATAAGGGTATAAATGACTTTAACCCATTTTCCATTTAATATTAAAAATGTTTTGAAAGACATTTTTTAGAAATATGGATGTGGATGATAACGAGGTCCAAGTAGATAATTATGTATAAACAACCTTGGATAATGAAGAGGTTGTGAAGTAAACCCTTACCTTGTACTTTTCCTTGTTTGGGGTAGGTTAACCTCCTGTATAATGGTGAAATAATTGTTATTAAATTATACAAGAATCATATACATTCATATGATATCATATATGCTTTTTTAACATTTCTTTGTTAACAATATCTTAGATTTGTCGTTGTTTCGGGTGTTAACTAACTCGTTTTCTTTTATATGTTTTGTTACGTAAGTCGTGTTTTTCATGGATAGGTTGTATATTATTCATATCTAGAATGATATCATGTCCTCAAACATTATTTTTAAATCATCAAATGATAATTATACTTGAATGGATACGACGGAGAATGAATCTCTTCGCGTTCGTGGAGACGGTAGTCCGTACGTACGCACGGGCGACAATATCATTATTTTGATAATAAAATAATATATAATTGGATAGTATATCATATATACAGAATCATTATCATTTTATATTTATTATTTACATGAATTACATATCATTATTATACCCATCTAAATAATAATATATTGAATAACAATTACACCACGACGTGGAGATGGTAAGCCGTACATACGCACGTATGGTGACATGTCATTCAAATGATGGGTAGAATACTGAATATGGTTGTTCCATATTTATAATAACATCACAGTATATAAAAGATACTGGAGTTAAAATTTATAATTGAAATAATAAACAAAGAGGGAGTGGAAGAAGAAAGAAACCTGAAAGAGGGTGATGAAAACGTTACCTCTTCTTCGGGTTCTTCCTTTTGTTTTGATCAAAAGGACTACATAGGATGGCTTTATGACTAAATTAAATCTTCTAGGATGAAGGGAGAGAAGTTGGGAGAGTATTTGGGCAGAGGTTGGCCGAACCAAAAGGCTTGAAAGTGTTAATAAGGTGGTAGGGGTGGGGGCCTTTTATAAGAGGAGAGGAGGGGCTCTTTTGGAAAGATTGAAATGTTACATTATTATACAATTCTTTTAGGATTATAAAGGTCCCACACTTATATAATTCGTGGCTAAGGTGATAAGGGTTCTAAATCAACCTATCCAATAGTCTTTGGACAAGTGTATGCCTTGGATTTTACATTATCTTTTCATTTTATTAAAATCGTTAAATAATGAGGTCATCGCTGCATCATAATGATGTCATAAATAATTTAATTAATTTGATGTCTAAAAATTATAAAAAATACTATGATGTAGGAAATCTTTTTATCTTTCTAATTAATATTTATAGTCAATATTTGGACTTGTGTAACCCCACTTAAAAACTATTTTAGTAAAACAACTCATGTTTGTGTCAATTAAATTTTAACATTAAATAAATATATATTAATTTCATTTTCCAACCAAAGTGGCTCCATGGGGTCCCCAAGTTAACCTATGGGTTGTCTTGGTCTGACATGACTCATCAAATAGAAGTAGGACAAGTGTCAAGCTCATCACATATTAATAAGACATTATTTTTACCTTAAACTACACTAATTACCTCTAATCGTGATTAAGAACTTAAAAGTTACTATTCACCAAAAAATTATTTTAATCTCATTGAACCACATTTTACTTCTTAATGAAAACCATGTATGTCGGATTTTTGAAAATCAAATCACAGAAGTGGTAATATTTCATTTTAACGAAAAATCAGTTTTTAACAACTACTTAGTGGTTTCACTATTTATCAAAAATTGATGTTTTTCAGAATAAGGCCAAAATTTTACCCTAAGATATAATTGATATTCCGAATTCAAAAATAATTTATATTTTACAAAATTCTAAACATATAAGTTTCATTAATTAATTTTATAATTAATTCCCACTGTTACAACAAATAGCGTGCTTTTATGAAATAATTTATATCAAAAGATTGGCAATTGTTTGTGTCCAATTTCAATGTTAAATTAATTATAATGACCACCATTGGATAAAATGGTAAAAACATATTCTAATTATACTTTAGAACCACTAAATAGTATAATTTATCACTATAAATTATTTTGATTAAAAAGTTGTTTTAAAGTATTTTTCACTATTCATAAAAAATTAGAAGTTCTCAGAAAAATACCAAAAATTCAACATAGGCTAATTTCGATATTCCGAATCCAAAAATGAAGTCCATTTTGATAAATAAAATTTATAAAATTTCAAAAAGTAGGTATTACTATTCACAACGGCTAGTTTAATTAGTTATGGTGTGTGTTAGAGCTCGAGGTTGCGTACAACACACGCTATTGCAATATTCGAAGGGAAACGTACCGTGGAAGCTTGGGGTGTTACATTCTCCCCTCCTTCAAATAATTGCGTCCTCGCAATTTCTAGGGTATTACTGCATAAAAAGACTCAGGTGGTTCTTCATCATAAGTTCCTCAGGTTCCCACGTTGCCTCTTCCATTTTTTGATTTCTCCACAAAACCTTCACCAGACGAGTCATCCGGTTTCTCAGCACCTGCTCCCTCACATCAAGAATTCTGATGGGCTCTTCACAATAAGATAGATCGGGTTCCAGTTCTAATTCCTCGTAGGTAGGTGCATGTGTTGGGTCGGGCATGTATTTTCTCAATAGCGATATGTGGAAAACATCGTGAACTTTGGAGAGATTTGGAGGCATCGCCAAACGATAAGCTACATCCCCAATACGATCTAGAATTTCGAAAGGTCCGATGTACCTGGAACTCAACTTACCCTTCTTAACAAAACGTATAACTCCCTTCCATGGAGATACCTTTAGGAAAACATGATCTCCCACCTGAAATTACAAAACATTTCTTCTGCTATCGGCATAGCTCTTCTGCCTACTTTGAGCTGCTTTGATGTGGGTTTGGATTACCTTCACTTTTCCATTGTTTCTTCCACTAGTTCTGGTCCCACAAGTTTTCTTTCACCAACGTCATCCCAACAGGTTGGTGTACGACATCTCTTTCCGTATAACGCTTCATAAGGTGCCATCTGAATGCTTGAATGGAAGCTATTGTTATAGGAAAATTCTACCAGTGGTAAATATTGATCCCACATACCCTGAAAGTCAAGAGAGCATGATCTCAACATGTCTTCTAAGGTTTGAATAGTCTGTTCTGATTGTCCATCTGTTTGAGGGTGATAGGCAGTGCTCAAACAAAGATCAGTATCCAAGGCCTTTTGAAGACTTTTCCAGAATCTTGAAGTAAAACGAGGATCACGATCAGAAACAATCGATAGGGGTACTCCATGAAGTCTTACAACTTCATTAATATATAGTCTTGCTAGACGTTCAAGTGGTAGATCCTCCCGTATAGCCAGAAAATGTGCTGACTTAGTAAGTCGATCAACAATGACGCATATTGCATCATTCCTTCTAGGAGTATTTGGTAGTCCCATGACAAATTCCATCGTAATATTATCCCATTTCCACTCAGGTATGTGAAGAGGTTGCAATACTCCACCAGGATGTTGCCTTCCAGCTTTCATTTGTTGACAAACCATACACCTCGACACAAAATCAGCAATCTCCCTCTTCATATTGTCCCACCAAAAATGTTCCTTCAAATCTCTATACATATTGGTGCTCCCAGGGTGTATAGAGAAGTTGGAACTATGAGCATCATCCAGCAATTCCCTTTTTAGATCAAGTATATCGGGAACACAAAGACTCTTCCTGAATTTAAAAATTCCATCCTTATACACAAAGTCCCTCAATCTTCCATCATTCACATCTTTAATCTTCTTCTGAAATTCTTCATCATTGCTTTGAGAACTCTTAATCCTTTCTAGTAATGATGGTTTGGCAACCATTTGAAAAAGCATTGATGTTTCACCTTCCCTAGTTATTCCCATGTCCATCTTCACTAGATCCAAGAAAATTGGATCCCTTTCAATTCTCATCACATTCAAAACTCCATGGTGTTTTCTGCGCAAAGCATCTGCCACCTTGTTTGCCTTCCCCGGGTGGTAATTTATCGTGCAATCACAATCCTTGAGTAGTTCAAGCCATCGCCTTTGCCTCATGTTGAGTTCTTTTTGTGTGAAAATATACTTCAAACTCTTGTGATCAGTATAAATCTCACATTTTTCACCATAGAGGTAATGTCTCCATATCATTAAAGAAAAGATCACAACTGCAAACTCAAGATCATGAGTAGGATAGTTTTTCTCATGAATTTTTAGCTTTCGTGATGCATATACAATGACCTTATCATTATGCATAAGGACACAACCAAGTCCTTTCTTCGATGCATCACAATAAATAAAAAACCCATCATTCCCCGATGGTAGAGTCAATACAGCGGCATTGACTAATCTTCTCTGTAGTTCTTCAAAATATTCTTCACACTCTTTTTTCCAGACAAATTTAATCCCTTTACGTGTGAGCTTTGTCAATGGGTTAGCCAATCTGGCAAAATTCTGACGAAACGTCGATAATAACCTGCTAAACCAATAAAACTACGTACCTCAATTATACTTGTCAGTGCTGTCCATTCATGGATTGCCTTGGTTTTAGAAGGATCAATGGAAATTCCATCCTTAGAGACAATATGTCCAAGAAAAGAAATCTCATGAAGCCATAATTCACACTTGATAAATTTCCCATATAATTCATGTCTTCTAAGAGTCTTCAGGATAATGCGTAAGTGATTTTCATGATCTTCGTGGATTTTGTAGTATACCAAGATATCATCAATAAATACCACTACAAAGTCATCAAGATATTCCTTGAAAACTCTATTCAATAGATCCATGAAAACAGAGGGTGCATTAGTCAATCCAAAAGGCATTACTGTAAACTCGTAATGCCCGTACCTTGTTCAAAATGCTGTCTTTGGAACGTCTTCCTTCTTCACACACAACTGATGGTATCCAGACCAAAGGTCAATCTTTGAAAAGTATTGAGCTCCATGCAGTTGGTCAAACAAATCATCAATGCGAGGTAGGGGATACTTGTTCTTTATTGTTATAGCATTTATCTCCCTATAGTCAATGCACAACCTCATAGATCCATCTTTCTTCTTAACAAAAAGAACAGGGGCTCCCCAAGGAGAAACACTAGGGCGAATAAATCCCTTATTACTAAATTCCTATAGTTGTTTCTTTACTTCAACTAATTCCACAGTGGCCATTCTATAAGGGGTCTTCGATATGGGCCTTGATCCAGGAATTAAATCAATGGAAAACTCAACTTCTCGTTCTGGAGGATGTCCAGGTAAATCTTTCGGAAACACATCAACATATTCTCTCACAATAGGTACATCCTCTATTTGAATATTCCTTTCCTCACCCTTAGTAATTTCCTTCTCTTCCTCCCCAATAATTGAATTTAGTTGAGCTACTGGGGGTGGATCTAGATAATAATTATGTGGCGACGATTCTGCTCTAAAGATAAGGTGTTCCTTATCATCATCATCAAGAATCGTAACCTCTTTCCTCTTACAATAAATTTTTGCATCATGGTTTGAAAGCCAATCCATACCGAGGATTATATCAAATTCAATCATGGGTATGACGATGAGATCAGTAGGTAAAGAACATTTAGGTGCTCTAATGGGAACTAATCGACAAAACATTGTTGCAACAATACTTCCCTTAGGGGTTTTGACCGACAACGCCCTTGTTAAATTAAATTAAAAATATCTAATTTTCTTAGCAAACTAGGAAGATATGAAACAATGCGATGATCCAGAATCAAATAATGGATTTTCTAAACTTGAGGAAACCATTAAATTACCTGCCACCATGTCTTTCGGAGCTTCCACCTCAGCAGTAGTGATAGCATAAGCCTGGCCTTGATCCCTTGGCCTCTTATGAGGTAAGTTCCCCTGATGCTTAGGACATTCATTTGCATAATGTCCCTTCTCTCTACAATTATAACATTCCACGTTGACAGCCGCTTTCTTTCCCTTGCATTCATGAGCTTGGTGGCTTTTTCACCACACTTGTAACATACTCCTTTTCCTTTTAGACAGGCACCGGGGTGCTTCCTACCACAATTATCACAGGGTGGAAATTCATTTCTACCCTTCTTCCCTGTTTCCTTATTTCCTTTCCCAGAGTTTTCATCGGATCTCTTCTTATCTTGCTTTGATTTAAAGTCATAAGACTTAGAGAATTCCTTTTCCGTCTTGATAGCGCACGAGACAATACCTTCGTATGAAGAGATGGTTTGTGATACTAAAGCTCAACAGAGAAATGGTTTTAACCCATCAAAGAAATGACCAGTATTACTTATTGGGTTATTTATGTAATCTGCAGCATACCTCGCTACCCTTGTAAAGTTAGCCTCATACTTTGTGACATTCTCATCCTCCTTCTGCCTCAGACTCAAAAATTTCCTTTCCATATCCACTCGATGGTCTCGAGGAAAGTATTTTTCTAAGAACAGCTCTTTGAACGCCTGCCATTCCATGTTTGTTAATTCATCATCTTCCTTTTCGTTTTGAATTAGTGACCACCATTGATCGGCATCTCCAGTGAGGCGGTAAACTGCCATGACAACTTTCTCCCTTTCACTACTCCCCAAGGCATGGAATATTTTCTCTAATGAATTTATCCATTGCTCAGCTACTATAGGATTTGTACTCCCATTGAAGGTTGGTGGGTGTTTCCTCATGAAACGGTCTAGCATTGATCCTCCACATTGCGGATCAGGGTGCTCCATACGAGTAAGGTTATTATTCATAACCTGCGTGAGTTGTCCCAGTACGGTGAGAAGCTGATCATCACAAATTGTATCACTAGCTCCACCATAATTATCTTGAGGAGGAGGGAAATCCCTACATGGAGTTTGTGCATTGATACGGTTTCCATTCCTTCCACTTGGCGCCATTTCTCAATAATGGCATAAACTGGATTAGTTTATGAATCAAAATACATAATTCCATACTTGTAAAACACTTAACATAAATTGAACTAATTATGGATATAATCCATAATTATAAAAATGTTTTTTTTTGAGGAAGTATATACTCGTAACCCTTCATAGTGATTTGTAAAGAAAATGGGAATTATCCTAAGCATATCCCCCGGGAGTGTCGTAACCAAGAGTGCAGCGAGGCCCGTTTTCATGCACCAGTTCTCGTTCGAGTCAAGCTCAAAGCGGTGTTTTCGGATTTTACCCCTAGGTACATCTGTTCCAGAGCCGCCTCTACCTGATCGTATCCAGACAGGGATGTATTGCTCGGAAAACTCACAAAATCTCTACAATACCAAAATTTTTAGGAAGTTCTTCTATACTAAACCTCAAAGTTCATCTTAGGTCTACGTGCTCTAATCAGAGTTTGTCTAAATCTAGCTTCCAAGGATAGTACTAACCTGCCTCTGATACCAACTGTAACGCCCCGACCCCAGCTACCCAGAGTCGGCGCATTACTTTGTATCATTGGCATGATCATAAAAGATCAAGTCTCGAAAGACCGATTAGTTTAGTAGCCTTGGAAACACTAGATACATTCATAAACATTACATTACATCATAAAAATGAAAACTACAATAACATGGTCTCCCTAGTCCACACTCATATCCTCACTGACTATTCTTGCAAGTCAGTCATAATACACTTCTTCACATCCTAGGAAAAATAAAACATTGAAAGGGGTGAGCTCAAATGCTCCGTAAGGATAACAATATAGCGGAAACTTTCATATGAAAACATAAGCATTTAAGGCAATGTAAAACTAAAACAAAAGCCTTATTGAACTTGAACTTCAGCATAATATGGAAAAAGTAATATAAAATAATGACATTACTTACTCACATGGATATTCTACTAGATGAATAATCACATGAAATATCAATAACCACTTTCATAATGAGGGAATGTATAATGCCAGTCATTCTGAAACATTTTGTCAAGGCCTCGGCCAAGACGTCTAAAATGATTAAGGCCTCGGCCAAAACCATAAATCAAATTGGGAAAGGGCCTCGGCCAATTCGACGTCTAGTTGCCTCATGAGACCTACCGATGCATCGAGGAGCTATAGCGGGCTACACCCGTCACATATTAAGTCCAATACATTCCTCATATGAATAGGTTTAAACATAACATAAATATTCTTATTAAAACTAGCATACGAAATGTCAACAATTTCTCCATAAACTATGGATGGTATAAAAATAACACATCCACAGTCAAATATTTCACAAAATTTTCAATGGAAGTTTTGTATCATAAATCAATTTCAATTAAACTTAAAACCCATCAAAGGATGTTGACATAGATGAAATCAAAGCTATTTGAGAGAAATATCTCTCCTTTTTGAAATCATTTAAAAGTCCCATAATTATAAAATAATACATTTACTTTGAAAATATTCTTATAATATTGTTAGGGATGCTTCGACGAAGTTATAATGGCGGAAAATAGCCGCACCCACCGTATAAGTTAAAAAAACATTCTTACCTTAAATTTGTCAAAAATGTCAAAAAGTATATTGTTTGGAAAACGACGGTAAGATTCCTTTCAAAAACATATAAGGGTATAAATGACTTTAACCCATTTTCCATTTAATATTAAAAATGGTTTTAAAGACATTTTTAAGAAACATGGATGTGGATGATAACGAGGTCCTACTAGATAATTATGTATAAACAACCTTGGATAATTAAGAGGTTTTGAAGTAAACTCTTACCTTGTACTTTTCCTTGGTTGGGGTAGGTTAATCTCATGTATAATGGTGAAATAATTGTTATTAAATTATACAAGAATCATATACATTCATATGATATCATATATGATCTTTTAACATTGCTTTGTTAACAATATCTTAGATTTATCGTTGTTTCGGGTGTTAACTTACTCATTTTCTTTTATATGTTTTGTTACGTAAGTCGTGTTTTTCATGGATAGGTTGTATATTATTCTATCCAGAATGATATCATGTCCTTAAACATTATTTTTAAATAATCAAATTATAATTATACTTGAATGGATATGATGGAGAATGAATCTCATCGCGTTCGTGGAGACGGTAGTCCGTACGTACGCACGAGCGACAATATCATTATTTTGATATTAAAATAATATATAATTGAATATTATATCATATATACAGAATCATTATCATGTTATATTTATTATTTACATGAATTACATATCATTATTATACCCATCTAAATAATAATATATTTAATAACAATTACACCACGACGTGGAGACGGTAAGCCGTACGTACGCACGTATGGTGACATGTCATTCAAATGATGGGTAGAATACTGAATATGGTTGTTCCATATTTATAATAACATCATAGTATATAGAAGATACTGGAGTTATATTTTTAGAATTGAAATAATAAACAAAGAGGGAGTGGAAGAAAAAAGAAACTTGAAAGAGGGTGATGAAAACGTTACCTCTTCTTCGGGTTCTTCCTTTTGATTTGATCAAAAGGACTCCTTAGGATGGCTTTCTGACTAAAGTAAAGCTTCTAGGATGAAGGGATAGAAGTTGGTAGAGTATTTGGGCAGAGGTTGGCCGAACCGAAAGGATTGAAAGTGTGAATAAGGTGGTAGAGGTGGGGGCCTTTTATAAGAGGAGAGGAGGGGCTCTTTTGGAAAGATTGAAATGTTACATTATTATACAATGATTTTCGGATTCTAAAGGTCACACACTTATATAATTCGTGGATAAGGTGATAAGGGTTCGAAATATACCCATACAATAGTCTTTGGACAAGTGTAAGACTTGGATTTTACATTATCTTTTCATTTTATTAAAATCGTTAAATAATGAGGTCATCGCTGCATCATAATGATGTCATAAAAAATTTAATTTATATAATGTCTAAAAATTATAAAAAAAATACTATGATGTAGGAAATATTTTTAGCTTTCTAATTAATATTTATAGTCAAAATTGGGACTTGTTTAACCCCACTTAAAAATTGTTTTAGTAAAACAACTCATGTTTGTGTCAAATTAATTTTAACATTAAATAAATATATATTAATGTCATTTTCCAACCAAAGTGGCTCCATGGGGTCCCCAAGTTGACCCATGGGTTGTCTTGGTCGGACATGACTCATAAAACAGGAGTAGGACAAGTGTCAAGCTCATCTCATATTATTAAAACATTATTTTTACCTTAAACTACACTAATTACCTCAAATCGTGATTAAGAACTTAAAAGTTACTATTCACCAAAAAATTATTATAATCTCATTGAACCACATTTTACTTATTAATGACAACCATGCATTTCGGATTTTTGAAAATCAAATCACAGAAGTGGTAATATTTCATTTTAACGAAAAATCGGTTTTTAACAACCACTTAGTGGTTTCACTATTTAATAAAAATTGAAGTTTTTCAGAATAAGGCCAAAATTTCACCCTAAGATATAATTGATATTCCGAATTCAAAAATAATGTCTATTTTACAAAATTCCAAACATATAAGTTGCATTAATAAATTTTATAATTAATTCCCATTGTTACAACAAATAGCGTGTTTTTAAGAAACAATTTATATCAAAAGATTGGCAATTGTTTATGTCCAATTTCAATGATAAATTAATTATAATGACCACCATTGGATAAAATGGTAAAAATATATTCTAATTATACTTTAAAACCACTAAATATTATAATTTATCACTATAAATTATTTTGATTAAAAATTTGTTATTAAGTATTTTTCACTATTCATAAAAAAATTAGAAGTTCTCAGAAAAATACCAAAAATTCAACATAGGCTAATTTCGATATTCCGAATCCAAAAATGAAGTCCATTTTGATAAATAAAATTTATAAAATTTAAAAAAGTAGGTATTACTATTCACAACGGCTAGTTTAATTAGTTGTGGTGTGTGTTAGAGCTCGAGGTTGCGTACAACACACGCTATTGCATTATTCGAAGGGAAACATATCGTGGAAGCATGGGGTGTCACATAACATAACAATCCAAAGGATAATTGTATATTTCTAGTTGAATTGGATACATGGACCCATAAAAAATGGATCATAAAGAATCTATATCATCCCATACAAATTTATCCATAAAAACCATTATTTATAAATTGGGGAAATGAAACATAAAAAATGTGATCATAGATATTTATTAAGGGTAAACAAGAGAGATGTAAATGAGAACATGAGAATAACATGAACATAATTGTATGAGAATAAGAGAATAACATATAAATATCAAACCCCACATATCATAGACCCTAATCTTGAGTCAAGGAATAAAAAATATTATTTTTTTAAGATATAATAATAATGGAATCATATAATAAGAGTATACAGACCATAAATTTTAAAACAAAGATAATAAATATTAATATAATTATATTATTTATATAACATAATTATCCATTCCAGAACCAATTAGGTCTATTTCCTTTGGAAACGTGGTATAAAAAACAATAGGTTAATAAGTGTTATATATTATCTCACACATAGTACCTCCTAAATATTACCTTTCTTATAAATATCAAATATAATACTCTTCTTCATAACCATAGGGAATGAATCATAAGAAAGGGAGATATCATATTCAAAATAAGGTTAATAAAAAGATATATCAATGATCACATAAGAAAAACATGACAATGAGGGAAGGAGAAAATGATCATAACATTTTAAAACCACACCATGAATTTCATATACAAAAAACATAAATCATGGAATAATTATTGGAATTTTATAATACATGAATCATAATGTAATAAAAGAAAAAAATCTGGGATATTATATCATAGAAATAATAAATAGTCTTATGGAACAAACAAAGACATAAAAAATCATTTCCTTAGTAGTCAATACTCATTTCCAAGGCTATTATAGTGGAATGGGTTCACTCTCCAAAACATTGTAGTAGTCATGTTTCATTCCAACGACTATCATAGTGGAAAATTACAATTAATTTACTAGGTTTAATCCCTATTCTAGTACGGTTTATCTCATGATATATCATTCATTACTTAATTCGTTGGATGTATATATTTGTCCCACCAGTCTATGGTTATACTGTGGCCACTATCCTTGGTTATAATTTAACCACCATCCTGGGTTAAAATGTTACCACCATACAAGGTTATAATGTAAGCACCATTGCATAATGAAAACCATACACTGATGTTCCATAAGAACATAAAAAATTCATCATAGCATAACCCATGAAAAGAAATGGGTTCCAAAAAACATCCATCAATTCATCATGAAATTATCCCTGAGAAATGAAATAATTTATTCAAAATATATTCATCCTAATCATGTACCATATAGTGAAATAATATGGAAGGAATAATTGGATAATATCACCATTAAATAGAATGTTACATAAACGGATTTCATCATTGAAGAAAAATATTTTGAAATATCACATAGTTCGTTTCATATGGAAAATAACTATTCTTTTTAAAACAAAAATTTCAAAAAAATAATTAAAATAATTTTCCATAAACCCCCATTAAAAACTACAGATGAAAATTTTAAATAATTTGTCTTCATGAAGGAGGGATATTTATTTAATTTTGTACATGTTAAAATAATGATTCATTTCCAATTTTTGGTAAAATACCAATGATCCTTGTTTGAAAAAAATGAAGACTAATTTTAAACCTTATTTTAAATTAATCTAAGAGTTAAAAATTAATTAAAAAATTATTGGATATTGTAAAACACCTTTAATTATTTTATAAAAACGTGGACATTGGAGAAAAATAATTTTTTACTGAAGAGAGAAATAAAGTCAGTTTTTATAGAAAAACATTCTTTGAGTATATGGAGCTACTAAAAGATTAAAATTTTAAGAAAACATGTATTATTTAGAAATAAGTAAAGTATAATAAAATAAATTAGTTTTTGGAGATATAAATCATACTATTTCATGAATTGAATCAAATGAAAAATAATCCCAATAATTGACGATATTGTAAAATAAAATCTTTACCAAAATGGTAACATTAGAATCGTGAACCCATGATAGAAATAGAATTATATGGATATGTAAATAGAAATAAATGTATTAATAATCATGAATTATTAAATTTATGTGAAGTATTCACTGCACACAAAAGAAAGAAGCGGTGAATATTGCAAATGCCTCTCAGAAATTAAAGAGAGCCTACAAATCCTATACATTATGTCTCGAATTTCATTATTCCCATTAAAATACCATGTAGAATATTTATATATCAGTTATGATATGTATTATAACCAAAAATATGTATATATCATATATTATTTACTTATTACCTTTTATTACGAATTTATTAACAATTCTTTGTTGAAATCTTGTTTCAGTTAATAACAACATTTTTTTATGTATGTTTTTATTTAGCATTTTTAGTCCTTTTAAATTGATCATGGTTATATCAAATAAATAATTATTATTATACTATAAATATTCTATATATTAATTAAATATTTATTTATTTTATTCCATTAATGTTAGATATAGAAAATTAATTACACCAATCAAGGAGATGATAGGTCGAATGTACAGACGAAAGTTGTTTCCATTTTCTTAGCGGCTAGAATAAAATGAAGGTAAACATTATGTCACCATTATAGTGAACTTATAATGACATATATATCACATATATTCAATTAATTTTTTCTTATTACCCTATATTTAAATAATGAAGGGAAAATGAATCGCATCGCTTCATGTGGCGGTAGAGAGTCGTACACACGAGGGATATTATTGCATTCCCATAGAATTGGATATCAGAAAATATACAAGTATTTTAATTAAATAAGTATAATAACTTCATAAATATCATATATGGACATTAAATTCATCATTATTACTTTCCATTAGATTTAGTGATGAAATCTAATTACATCGGTTCGTGAGGCAGTATTCTTCTGTACACATGATCGACTATTTTGTTTCCCATTTGATGGAGTTAGAGATCAATATAGGTTATTAAATTAACATAATAACATCTGATTATATAATATATATTGGTGTTATCATTTATTAATAATTAAATAATATTTTAATTATTTTTAAGAATAAATAAAGTAGAAATGTTCAGTTGAGAAGGATACCTCTTTTTCAGATAATCTCTTTTATTTACCCAAAAAACCATCCTAGGTTTCTGTCTTGGTAAAACCAAGAGATAAATTATTTCAGGAGAGAATTAAAGAATTTATTCTAGTATAGAGTATTTAAATCGAAGGTTTTTTGATGTTTTAATATGAAATGAGAGGGGTGGCCTTATATAAGTTGGTGAGAGGGAACACATGGAATTTTTTAAAAGAATACAGTGTACTCAAATTTTTTAAAATCCAAATGGTCCTAAGTGGTTCATTATCTGTCCTTATGGGTTATATATTTAAAATATGTCCATAAAGATGTATTTATAATTTTTTTTATCTAATTTAACCAATATTATTTTAGATTATCCCACGGTAAACTCGTATAATCCTTAACCATGGTAATTCAATATTTACACTTTTACTACTCATTTTGACCAAATAATAAGTTGATATTTTTATATAATATTAATTATGATGACTAAAAATATAGAATAAATTTTTAAAAATCCCATTCATAGAATTGAACATGGTTAATTTAAAATAAAACTTCAAGACATTATGAAAAATCTCTTTTCTAATGAGAAAATGTTTAATAAGTAAAAAACATTTTACTATAAAAATTAAACATGAAATTTAATATAATGTAATTAATTTGATTAAAAATATAAAATTTAACTGATTTTAATTTTAAAAACGAAAAAAAATAAATTAATCTTATAAATTTTTTAAATCAAAACTCAGTTTTTAATAAATACATGTATTTTATAATATTTGTCAAAAAATTAATATTTTTAAAAAATCATCAAAAATTTAGTAAATGATAATTTTGATATGTAGATTTAAAAAATGAAATTTATTTTTTCAAATAAATAATCTAAAATTGTGAAAAATTACTTATATTATTTGTTCACAAAAATAAATAATAACATTTTTTCAGAAAACAATATTTTCAATACATATAAAGACTTTACTATAAAGAAAGCACCTTTTATCAATATAATTTATTTATATAGGTAAATTATATTAAATATTTAAAATATTTTTATTTCTATTTACACCTCTCACTTTAACATCTTGGTTATAGTGGCTATTTTTAAAAAAAAGTGTTTTTTAAAACTATATGTTGCGTGTAGCACAACATATCAAAGAATTTAAAATTTATTTGAAAAAAAATTATAAAATCTAATTTTTATAAATTATACCCCCACACATAAAATAAATTTCACCTACCAAATTACTTCATTTTTGTGGAAAAAATAAATATACTTTGGAATCATTATATCCACAAGTTCCAATGTAGCTTCCCCAAGCGAGTGGCTTCGCCACAAAACATTGACCTTTTGAGCAGTCTTATTTCATATATTTTTATCTATATGATTGAAAATCACTTCTATTTGTTACTCATTAAAAATAACATTATCCAAAATAATTACCCATTATTTCATTACATTTTAGTGATCAGGTATTTACTTCCCCAAGAGGGATACATGGAAAAAATCATGGACTTGATAGAGATTAGGTGGAAGCACCAATCAATATGTTGTCATCCCAATAAAATCAAAACTACTAGAAATAAATTATATACCAACTATTTCAAACCATTGGTATAGGCATCAAAACTGTTGGTATATTATATACCAACAGTTTTGCAAACCATTGGTTAGAAATCCATTACGAAATGCCTATACCAACGGTTATTCTAAAACTGTTGGTATATGGCAGCGTAAACTTGAGTATGCCAATAGTTTTCTAGAAACCATTGGTAAATATTTGTACCAATGGTTAATAAAGAATTAGGATATATAGTTTACATATTGGTAAAAATATTCTGGAAATACACTTTACCAATGGTTTAATCAAACCATTGGTAAAAGTTCTCTCAAAATACACTTTACCAGTGGTTTTAAACCATTGGTATTGTCAGGACCCATCCTCGGGGCCCGTGCTGTGACTACCCAAAGCCCTCCTTCCATAGGCCAGGGGCTGGCGACTAGAACCAAAGACATAAATCCCAATAAAAGGGAAGGCATTTCCTTTACAAAATAGAAGCACATACAAACAGAGTACAAGCAGAAGCTACACTAAGTAAAGCAGTATAACAAACTTGTTGAAAGTAAAAGGGGCCGGAAATACAAGCCCAAAAGAAAGGTACAGCTACAACAGAACGTAATGTACAAATCAAGGAAAATAGCTGAAAGGTGACAAGCATCTCCTGAATCGTCCTCCGGGTTCCTACCTGAAGGGTAGGTACAGATATCCTCCTCAGCACTCCACGTCTGTCTATCTCCTTTAGGTACCGACTCCTCGTGAAATCCATCTCCGGGTACCGACTCGTCGTGAGATCCACCTCTGGGTACCGTCCACCTCTACAAGCCTCAACCACGATCAGTGATGTCCGTTGTCTGCAAGAAACACAATGAGGTACGGGCAAATCCCTTGCATGGGTGAGTATACGATACTCAGTAGGGACCCCGAGACCCTCAAGGTCTCACTAAATCCAACAAAGATAATCACAAAGAAATTTCTCAACAGATAACCCTTACTTAGGAATAATCGCAAACTTATACCTAAGTTACTAAGTGACCCATCTCTACCACGAGGTATCACACAAATATGAAGTCGACAGATAACCACTACTTAGGTATATGCCCATACATATACATATGTTATCTAGTAACATATCTCAATCATGAGGAAAACACAAAGGTCACTGACTCAAATCAAAAAAGGATTTTCACTATTGAAACCATAACTGCTGAATATCTCTGTCTCTGACGAGTGCAGTGATCTGGTCATGACTCCGAGGTACTGGTCACTAACCTTAGACTGCTAAGGTACCCCTCCTGTCAAGTACAGCGGGTCTGCCACCTCACAAAGTAGTTCTCCTCTGCCATGGGTCTACCACCTCACACAGTAGTGCTCCCCCTCATAGCCTATAGTGGTACTCCTCCTGTCGAGTACCGCGGGTCTACCACCTCACAAAGTAGTGCTCCTCCTCTATGGGTA
Organism: Viscum album; assembly: GCA_963277665.1. Taxonomy (NCBI): domain Eukaryota; kingdom Viridiplantae; phylum Streptophyta; class Magnoliopsida; order Santalales; family Viscaceae; genus Viscum; species Viscum album. The sequence goes on from OY728164.1 coordinate 855,548,867, forward strand.
TGCCACCTCACAAAGTAGTGCTCCCCGCTGGGCTATGCAAGCCACTCCGAATCAAATCAGACAAGCAGTCATCTGGTCTCAACCAGCTACACGGTCTCCGTACTCCGTATGCTCGTCTCCGAGAGGGTCTGCTCCACGAGATATAGTTTGATACTCCATGTATCACAAAGTCCCAAGAAGAAGTATCTCAATGGACAGCCTCGTCATAGGGGTCTCAACGCAACAGTCGGCGCATCAATCAGACGCCCGGTAGGTGAGTTATTATCCTTTTCGTCCCAAGGGCCCAGTTGGTTTCGTGTACGAACCAACCCGGCCATATCTCAACATTACCCTGAACTCACATAGGGTATACTCATAGGGACCTTTTCTCAACATTATCACCAACGTCGCTGACGGTTCATCAAACGGTCGTCCGGTCTGAAAGTTATCGGCTTTTCCATTCCAGGGGCCCAGTTGGATTTCGGGTACAATCCAACCTGGCCATATACCAACTGTGTCCAAACCTCAGGTGAAGTATTCCAAAATATTCGTCTCACTGAAATGAATCCAACAAAGTCGACGGCACGTCAATCGGACGTCTGGAGCTCATGTTATAAGCGTTTCTGCTCTGAGGGACCGGTTGGTTTTGGGTTCGAACCAACCCGGCCACACCCAAAGTTCTCAGAAACCTTGAGTGTAATATACCGAAACGACCGTCTCGATCCAAGCATCCCATAGCAACTAATGGTGCATCGATCGGAGGTCCTTAACCCATGTTATGGGCGTTTGAATGAAACTACCCGAGAATAGGGGGTCCGGGCCCGGACCGACCCGACCCCGAACCCCGTGGGTTGGCCCGAACCGGGTCGACCCGACCCGGGTCCAGGTCCGGCCCACTAGGGCACGGCCTGGCCTAGCCCGGTGCGACCGGTCCAAGCCAGCACGGGCACCGCGCGCCGCATGAGCACGGAAGGGGGGAAACCGCCACCCCCTTCGAACGGAACGGCGGACCCACGGGGGGTCCACCCTACTGCATTTACCGAGGGTGAAAACCCCCTGTTTTCCAAATTGGGCTGCCCATAACGGCCTTCCGGTTCACCACGCGGGACCGGTTGGTCCCGCTGCTCCCTGTTCTGCCGCAGCCCAAGGGCGCGGCATTGGTCTGACTGGCGCAGCGCGACGGCACCCCACCCCTCCGACGTAGCCCTGCTACGACTGCGGACTCCTTTGGCCTCAATGGCATGTCGCGACGACGCCACACTCCCTCTCCATGGTAAATTTTTTTGTTCCCGTGCGGTGCCGTTGCACCGCGCCGCCTTCATCCCAACCGCGAAGATGAACATCCACATAGAGGGGGAGGAGGATCGCTCGTGTTCGTGCGGTCCGACCTCCTCCCATTAATTTGATAACAGGTGGCCAAAAATAAAACAACATATTCAAGCGAGCACAAATTTAATCCATTAAAATTGAACTCAAAACCCCTACCTCATGTCGTTCGTCGTTTGTTGATGATATCGCGAGAGGGTGGACGTCAACTCGTCAACGTCGTCGCAAGGGAGGAGATGAAGATGACGATGGTCGATCGCGTTCGTTGTTCCCTCAAAGGCCTTTGATCCGGATCAGACGTCATTTGTTGGAGATCCGACAGACGGATAACCGTTCTTCATCGAGGGAGGGAGTCATTCTTCGCGGGAGGATAAAGTTCTTCACGAAGGAGGAACTCCCGTCTTTCTTCACATAAATGCTCCCCACAAATTCTCCCAAATTATTTTCCCAGCTAATATTTCATTAAGCCTCATTCTTTTAAAAGATATCCATGCCATTCAAAAATTCAAGAGGTGTGACAAGAATAATTAATAATGTTATTAAATCCCTTTAGTTGGCTCATTAAGTTTGGGAGGTGGTGGGGCTCCTCTTTAAGAAGGGAAGTTTCCAAGAAATTAACAAGGGAGGATTTAATAGGTTAAGGGTAGTTGTGGGAAGGTGAAGAGTTAGGGGTTCGTGTGGGTCCCACTACACTAACACTCCCATTGGAGGTTAGGTGGGTGTGGGCCCCACCTTTAACTCACCCTTTGTAGGATTAAAATTCACCTTCCTTAGATAAATTTGTTCATAAATTTTTTTATCTATTTTAATCAAAATCTTCACTTATTTAACCTCAACCCGCTCCAAATGCAGCTACGACAAAGGTCCCCCTAAGTAATTACCGGTGCTGCGAGTTCATCGGTGCCTTCGGATTTCAATTCCGAGCATTGATTCAAAATATAGAAAAACCCGCTCGTTCGTTCACTAAACGTACCCGAGCTGATCATCGGCAATTGATTCCGGGCACACCGAGCCTCAGAATCCTGTGTCGTCAGAAACCACATACTCATAAAATTCCTAAGAAATTAAGAAAAAAAATTCTCTTGAAATTTTTGGGTCTTTACATTACTCCAACCTCAGGGCTTTACGTCCCCTTAAAGCCTTAACTAAAACTATGGAATCAAAATTGGTACTGAGCACGCATCTGAGCCTTCTGCTCCCATGTGCTCTCCTAGAGGTTCTCATGTAGCCAATGAAAGCGCACCTAAGGAATTGACCTTACACGTAGGAACCGCTCATGTCGATCCTCGATCTCCATGGGAACCACCGTGCTTGTCTCCCTGTCACCGATGTCCAACTCCCTGTGGGCGATGATGTGTGAAGGATCGTGCATGTATCTCCTCAACTGAGGTACATGGATGATATCATGCACCCAGTACAACTGAGGTGGAAAGGTCAAGTGGTAAACCACCATGCCTACCTTGCTGAGGACCAAGAACGGTCCGTTGAACCTCGGAGATAATAGGTCACCTTGGCAACATCTCTGTAAACCTTGTCGATGTGAGACCTGTATAAGAACGTGATCTCCATCCTCGAACTATAGAGGCCTCCATTTCCTGTTTAGAACTGAAACTCAAAACTCCTGCTGCCACGAGGGTAAGGTTAAACGACTCAAGAGTTATTGGCCACACCATCCTATGCATGAGTTTATCCTGTGCTGCCTAGGTTTTCCTTTTCGCCGACCAAGGGAAACCCATCCCAACGTTGTAGATAAACCACAACCTTTTTGCCTAATACCGTCAATTTGTGCATGAACTATGATTGCCAAGTCCATACTCAAACCAACGTCATAAGGCCTCGACGGTTCCACCAAGAGATTCCAACTGAAACTCTCGCCTCAAGGGTCAGATCACACTATCGGCGTAAGTGTGATTATCGAGTCTCCTCCCAGAGGTATCTCCAGATGTGAGGGTCAAGTCTACAACTTATCGGAAACTCCAGGTCTGGGACAAGAATCGTGGAAGGAAGGAATGATTTGTATCAACGTCTATTGCTACGGCAGCAAGTAGTGGACACAGACTGTCTCTCTAATAATTCATAGAGCCATTGGATCACACTCCTTGACCGCACACAGCTACTCTTAGCTCTGCCTCCACGTCTGCTGCTCCGCAGAGTAATCTGTCCTTTTCAATCTTCTTATTAAAACATTTTAAACGCTCGAGTCTCTGAGACTGGCACCAGTTTCTTGTTTCTTACTGCATTGTGCAGTCTTCATCCACTCCTGGATGATCTGTATCTTCTCCACCTATGATCTGTAAGAGCTGATAAGATTTCTCCTTTTCCTAGAGGAGAAAATTGGTCTCATCCCCTGGATAAACCACACCCATTTCCTAATACAGTCAATCCTGACATTAATGATGCATTCATTCCATGGACGACATCGTAAGGCCTCGACGTTACTACCAAGAGATCCAACCGTCACTCTCGCATCCAAGGGTCGAGTCACACTGTCAGCATCAGTGTGAGGTCATTTGGTCTCCTCTATTAAAAATCTCAAAAGTGAGCGTCAAGTCAACAGTTTTAACCGGGACCTCCCAGTATCAACCAAACAAAAGGACCGGAAAGTGAATATCACGAAGATAAGTGTCTTTTTATTATTGTAGCTCATAGTACAAAGACACAAATGCAAAAACAACATGGAACTAGAAGTACCAAGAACAAAAGAAATCCCCTAGTTCCGCTCTTGTCCTACTTCCGGAGCTCTACTGCCATGTCCACCGCTAGGCAGTTGCTCAAGCACCCGCTGCTACTTCTGTCTCGGTGGCTCCTCCAATGCCTGTGGATCAACTGTGCGGGGGGGTCAGACAGTCACATGTCGTGTGACCCTTCCTGCCACATTCATAACACTTCATGCTCCTCGTATGGCTGGCTTTGTTTCATGTTCCACGCATAACCAAACCTGTATCCCGAGGTCTCCCATCTGCTGGTCTGGTCCTCTTGGACCCCCCGCATCATCTGTCTATTGCCTACAGATGACTCGGCTACTGATGGAAAATCTTGTGGTAATGGAAGCAGCTCCTGAACATGCTCGGGGTGTAGAGTCACTGGTATAAACTCCACCCTGAAGAAGGTATCGATGTCTCCCCAAGTGAAGGTCATATCATTGCAAAACTGGAGCATCAGGATCAACCATTTGTCTGCTTCTTCCGGAAGGAGGATGGTAGCAAAGATCACCATGAAGTCTGCTGGTGTACCCACTATCCTGAAGACTCTCACCATAGCCTCCATCCAATCCTTAGCCGCTTGTTGGTCCGTCTCTCCCCAGAACCTGGGTGGCCTCTGGCGCTGGAACACGTGCAGCATGCTCAAGAGGTGTGCATCACCTACTGCTGGGGATAGTGGCATTGGTGGACCAACATATGGTTGTATCGCTGGTTCCTCTGCTGGTGCCTCAACTGAAAGAGGGCCATGTACCGAAGCCTTGTCGCTCGGCAGGCTATTAGTACGTACATCCCTCTGGGCTCTAGCTGGTTGCCCGTGGAAAGACATCCTGAAATAAACAGACGTGACACGGTCAAACGATTATACCTGCTGAGCTGACCTGGTATGAGCTGTTTTAATGAGAAAACATTTGAAGACACACACACAATTAGTGGTTTCGTGAACCATGTCGGAAATTAGAAGTCATGGTCCTGGTGTATGGATACGTCGGCCACCCGCACCAACACTGGACTCCCTGAACTGAAAACCACACTCGGTACCCATAACACTATTGCTTCACAGAAATAAATATCAGAGTTATAAGTTCTACGGTAGAACCGACTACTCTGATACCAATTTGTCCTGACCCTTCCTCGGGGCCCGTGACGTGACTACCCCAAGCCCGCCTTCCATAGGCCAGGGGCTGGCGACGAGCACCAAAGGCATGAATCTCAATAAAAGGGAAGGAATTGCCTTTATGAAATGGAAGCACACACAAACATAGTACAATTAGAAGCTACACTAAGTAAAGTAGTATAACATACGTGCTGAAAGTACAAGGGGCTGGAAATACAAGCCCAAAAGAAAGGTACAGCTACAACAGAAAGTAATGTACATCTTAAGGAAAACAGATGAAAGGTGACAAGCAGCTCCTAGATCTTCCTTTGGGTTCCTACCATAAGGGTAGGTACAGATTTTCTCCTAAGCACTCCACGTCCGTCTGTCACCTCCGGGTACCGACTCGTTGTGAAATCCACCTCCGGATACCGACTCGTCGTGAGATCCACCTCCAGGTACCGTCTAGATCTACAAGCCTCAACCACGATCAGTGATTTCTATCATCTGCAACCAATAAAACGAGGTGCGGGCAAAGCCCGTGCAAGGGTGAGTATACGATACTCAGTAGGTACCCCGAGACCCTCAAGGTCTCACTAAATCCAACAAGGATAAACACAATGAAGGTTCTCAACAGATAACCCTTACTTAGGGATAAGCCCAAACTTATACCTATGTTACCATGTAACCCATCATATCCACGAGGTATCACACAGATATGAAGTCGACGGATAACCACTACATAGGTATATGTCTATACATATACTTAAGTTATCTAGTAACCTATCTCAATCATGAGGAAAACAAAAAGGTCACTGACTCACCTCAAACCAGGATTTTCACTATCGAAACCATAACTGTTGAAGAGCTCCGTCTCTGAAGAGTACAGTGATCCTGTGACGACTCTAAGGTACTTCTTACTAACCTTAGACTTCTGAGGTACTCCTCCTGTCTAGTACCGCGGGTCTTCCACCTCACAAAGTAGTTCTCCTCCGCCATGGGTCTGCCACTTTACACAGTGGTGCTCCCCCTCATAGCCTACAGAGGTACTCCTCCTATCGAGTACCACAGGTCTACCACCTAACAAAGTAGTGCTCCTCTGCCATGGGTCTTCCACCTCACAAATTTGTGCTCCCCACTGTGCTATGCAAGTCACTCCGAATCAAATTGGACAAGCAGTCATCAGGTCTCAGCCAGCTACACAGTCTCCGTACTCTATACGCTCATCTCCGAGAGGATTTGATCCACGAGCTATAGGTAAATACTCCAAGTATTACAATGTCCCATGAAGAGGTATCTCAAAGGACCGCCTCATCATAGGGTTCTCAACGCAATAGTCGGTGCGTAAATCAGATGCCCGGTCTGTGAGTTATTAGCCTTTTCATCCAAGGGCCCCGGTTAGTTTCGTGTATGAACCAACCCGTCCCTATCTCAACTATACCCCAAACACACATAGGGTATACTCATAGTGACCTTTTCTAAACGTGATCACCAATGCCGCTGATGGTTCATCAAACGGTCATCCAGTCTGAAAGTTATCGGCTTTTCCATTCCATGGGTCCGGTTGGATTTCGGGTACAATCCAACCCGGCCATATTCCAACTGTGTCCAAACCTCAGGTGAAGTATTCCAAAAGATTCATCTCACCGAAAGGAATCCCAAAAAGTCAATGGAACATCAATTGGACGTACGGATCTCCAGTTATAAGTGTTTCTGCTCCGAGGGCCCGGTTGGTTTCGGGTTTGAACCAACCCGGCCATACCCAAAGTTCTCCTAAACCTTGAGTGTAATATATAAAAATGACCGTCTCGATCCAAGTATCCCATCGTAACTGAAGGTGCATCTATTGGAGGTCTATAGCCCATGTTATGGGCATTTGAATGAAACTGCCCGAGAATAGGGGGTTCTGGACCGGACCGACCCGGCCTATAACCTCTTAGGTCAGCCCGAACCGGGTCGACCCGGCCCAGGTCTAGGTCCGACCCACTATGGTGCGGCCTGACCCGGCTTGCGTGACCCAGCCCAGCGCGGCCGGTCTGAGACGGCACGGGCGTCGCGCGCCGCGTGAGCGCGGAAGGGGGGGAACCGCCACCCCCTTCGAACGAAACGGCGGACCCGCGGGGGGTCTACCCTGCTGCGCTTACCAGGGGTTCAAATCCCCGGTTTTCCAGATATGGTTGGCCGTAACAGCCGGCCAGCACACCATGCGGGACCAGTTGGTCCCGCCCTCCATGCGCTGGCGGTCGGCGGTTCCGGCCGCCGCTCACTACTCTGCCGCGGCCAAAGGTCGCGGCCTTGGGCCGACCAGCGCGGTGCGACGGCACCGAGCCCCTCCACTGTGGCCCTGCTCTGACCGCATACCCCTTCGGCCTCAACGGCGCGATGCTCCTTCTCCACTGTAAAATTCTTCTTTCTCACGTGGGGTCGTTGCATCACGCCACCTTCGTCCCAACTGCAATGATGAACATCCACAAAGAGGGGGAGGAGGATCGGTCGTGTTCGTGCGGTCCGACATCCTCCCATTAATTTGATAACAGGTGGCCAAAAATAAAACAACATCGTCAAGTGAGCACAAATTTAATCCATTAAATTTGAACTTGAAACCCCTACCTCTTGTCGTTCATCGTTTGTTGACGATATCGCGAGAGGTTGGATGTTGGCTGATCAACGTCGTCGCAAGGGAGGAGATGAAGATGACGATGGTCGATGGTATTGATCATTCCTCAAAGGCCCTTGATCTGGCTCGAATGCCGTTCATTGGAGATCCGATGGATGGAGAACTACTCTTCGTCGAGGGAGGGAGTCGTTCTTCCCGGGAGGATAAAGTTCTTCACGAAGGAGGAACTCCCGTCTTTCTTCACACAAAGGCTCTCCTCAATTCTCCCAAAATATTTGCCCAGAAAATATACCATTAAGCCTCATTCTTCTAAAATATCTCCATGCCATTCAAAAAGTCAAGGGGTGTGACAAGGATATTTAATAAGGTTATTAAATCCCCTTAGTTGGCTCATTAAGTTTGGGAGGTGGAGGGGCTCCTCTTTAAGTAGGTAAGTTTCCAAGAAATTAACAAGGGAGGATTTAATAGGTTAAGGGGTAGTTATGGGGAGGTGAGAAGTTAGGGGTTCATGTGGGTATCACTACACTAACCCTCCCATTGGAGGTTAGGTGGGTGTGGGCCCCACCTCTAACTCCCCCTTTGTAGGATTAATATTCACCTTCCTTAGATAAATTTGTTCATAACAAATTTTATCGATTTTAATCTAAGTCCCCACTTATTTAACCTCAACCGCGCCCAAAATGCAGCTTCGAAAAAAGGTCCCCCTAAGCAATTACCGGTGCTTCGAGTTCATTGGTGCCTTCAGATTTTAATTTCGAGCAACGGTTCAAAAGATAGAAAAGCTCGCTCTTTTGTTCACTGAACGTACCTGAGCTGAACATCAGCAATTGATTCCGGGCACACCGGGCCTTGGAATCAGGTTCCGTCAGAAACCATAGACTCTTAAAATTACAATGAAATTAAGAAAAAAAATTCCTTGAAATTTCCGTGTCTTTATTGGTATAGTGTATTTCTAGAAAACCGCACAGAATCTAGCACAACAACCACCCATCCCCTCTATTGAATTCACTTACAAACACATATACAAACAACACTTAAAATAGAACAAAAAACACCTTCAATAACGCATAAAAACAACAAACTATTCCAACCATGAAATGTACCACAATATAGTTTTTCCTATATTAATCTTAACATGGAAACCACTCTTCCATCTAACCCGTATCAATTTCATCGGTGCATACATCAAATAATGGTGACAGGATACTCACATTTCAAAGAGCCCATGATAGTCAAAGTTACATTTTGAGCATTTTCCAATGGGGGTGTGGGGGTGTCTTGGAGGTAGGGTGGTGTCTAGGGGGTGTGGGGGGGCTCCAAGGGGTGGGGTGTCCACAGGGGGTGATGTAGGTGTCCAGGTGGTGGGGTGGTGTCCACGGAGGTGGGGGTGTCCATGGAGGTGGGGGTGTCCACAGGGGTGGGGGTCTAGGGGGATGGGGCTGTCTAGGGGGTGGGAGGGCTGTGCACAGGGTTTGGGGACTGTTAATAGGGGTACGGGGTGTCCAGGGGGTGGGCGGGCTATCCACGAGGGTGGTGGGGTCATCCATGGGGTGTATGGGGTGTCCAGGGGTGGGAGTGCTGTCCATAGGGGTGGTGGTGCTATCCACATGGGTGATGGGGATATGATGTGGGGTAGGGGTATCCATGGGGTGGGTGGTCTCTCCATGGGGGTGGGGGCTGTCTAGGGGGTACGAGGTGTCCAAGGGGTGGGCGGGTTGTCCACCGTGGTGGTGGGGTTGTCCAGGGGGTAGGGGGTGTCCAAGGGGGTGGGTCGGCTATCGAAGGGGGTGGGTTGTCCATGGGTGGAGGGGTGTCCAGGGGGTTCGTGGACTATCCACAGGGGTGGAGGGGCTGTCGAGGGGGGTAGGGGTGTCCAGGGGGTGGGATGGCTGTCCAAGGTGGTTGGTGTGCTTTCCACGAAGGTGGGGTATGTCTAGGGGTACAGGGTGTCCAAGGGTGTGGGTGGTATTTCTATGAGGGTGGTGGGGCAGTCCATGGGGTACGAGGTTTCCAAGGGGGTGGGCGGGCTATCCCTGGGGGTGGGCGGGCAGTCCACGGGGGTGGGTGGGCCGCTGTCCAGGGAGCACATGGTGTCCAGGTGGGTGGGTGGGGCTTTTCAGGGGGTACGGGGTATCTAGTCCGTGGGTTAGCTATCAACAGTGGTGGTGGGCCTGTTTAGGGGGTAGGGGTGTCCAGGGGGTGGGTGGGTTGTCCACGGGGGTGGGGGGATATCCACGGGAGGTGGGGTGTTCAGGGGGTGGGTCTTCTATCCACGGGGGTGGTAGGGCTGTCGAGGGTGGTAGTTGTGTCCAGGGGGTGGGCGGGCTGTCTATGGGGGTGGGTGAAGTCTAGGGTTGTACGGGGTGTCCATTGGGGTGGGTGGGCTATCCACGAGGGTGGCGGGGATGTCCAGGGGGTACGGGCTATCCACTGGTGTGGGTGGGCGATCCACGGGGGGGGGGGGGGGGTCCATGGGGAGGGAGGGGATGTCCAGGGGGTATGGGGTGTACATGGTGTGGACTAGTTTTCCCCGGGATGGAGGGGATGCCCAAGGGGTGGGAATGTCTAGGGGGTTCGCGGGTTGTCCACTGGGGGTGGGGGCGTTGTCCACTGGCGGATGGGTTGTCCAGGGGGGTGGGTGGGATATCCACGGGGGTGAAAGAGCTGTCCAAGGGGGGGCATCATGGGTGTCTAGTTGGGGAGGGATTTTCAGGGGTCAGTGGTTGTCCAGGGGGTATGATCTATGCAGGGGGTGGGAAAGCTGTCCAGGGGGTGGGAAGGGTTGTCCAAGGGGGTGGAGGGGTTGTCTAGGGGTGCGGTGTCTAAGGGGGGTGGGCGGGCTGTCCACAGGGGAGGGGGATTTCCACGGGGGGAGGGGCTATCCAGAGGGGTGGGCAGGCTGTTTAGGGGGGGTGGGCAAGGCTATCCAGGGGTACGGGGTTTCCAAGAGGGTGGGATGGTTGTCCATAGGGGTGGAAAAGTTGTCATGGGGGTAGGGGTGTCCAACGGGGGTGGGCGTGCTGTCCATGGGTGGGTTCCATAGGGGGGCTGTCCAAGGGGTGGTGGGCTATCCGGTGGGGTGGGTGGGGCTTTCCAGGGGGTACGGCCATCCAGGGGGTGGGCGAGCTATCCGCGGTGTTAGTGGGGATGTCCAAGGGGGTAGGGGTGTCCAAGCAGGGTTGGAGGGTTGTACATGGGGGTGGGGGCTATCCACGATGGGAGGGGATGTCCAGGGGGTGGGCTAGTGGTCTAGGGGGTGGGCGGGCTATCCAGGGTTGTAGGGGGTGTCCAGGAGGTGTGCGGGGAGGTCAGGGGGTACGGGGTGTCCAGGGGGTGGGCGGGCTGTCCACAGGGGGGCTATACATAGTGGTGGGGGTGGATATCCATTGGATGGGTGAATCAGTCACAAAAAATAATCAATTCATGTTTTTTTTTATAGATAACAAAAAAAGATAATGTGACCTACCTAATCAGACATATTCAGGCACAACAAATCAATAAACATCAAAGGTCAGTTATGTCAATCAAAAATTTAACGGATCAATCTATCCCTCATCGCCATCACTATCATCGCCATCATCATCATCCTCAACCGCATCCTCATTGTTTTCCCTATCATCACCCCCTCCCTCCTCAATGCCATTCTCCTCAACATCGCACTCATCCTCGGCCTCCTCATCTCCCTCCTCCTCTACCTCGGCATACTCCTCACCCTCCTACTCCCCCTCGCCTCCTCCTCTCCCTCTTCCTCCTCCTCAGCCTCCTCCTTGCCATCATCTTGACTAGAAAAAGAACTTCCACCTAGTGCACCATATATATAACGCATCGATGACATATATTCATTAAAATCTATGATGGCCTCTGGTGGATGCGTTAGACGTAAAACATCCATCTGTTTCATAAATGCAGTGTTTACACTAGAAGATTGTTCTACCATCTCAGTGGCCCTTTTATCAGCCTGTTCTGCATGTTCCAAAACCTATTGGAACTCAATGGCACTAGAACTCATATTTGAGGAGGGTTAATACCCCATCAAAACTATACTCTTCCCAGGTCAACAACAAAATCTACCAGGGTTCTCATTTCCCAACACCTGATGTAAGTTATCGTTTGGCCCAAAATTGTCTGGTTCCTAGGCATCATGGGCCTCTAAAGAAGCATATTATAAATATAAATAGATTATTAAGTTACAAAATACAGATTAAAAATTTAAATCGACAATGTGAAACATAAAATCAACTGCTGAGTCGGTTCATTAACCACACATACCTCTTTCTTCCTTCTACTCAAGCAAAATAGGTTTGCTCGAGACACAGGTCCTTCTATATTCAATTTATTCCTCAAAAATTACATTGAATGTAAGAAACCATAATTAATAATAGGATACCAATAATTAATTTCATAACTAAAATCATATAACATCTTTAGAAATCTAATAAATTATGGATGAAGCAATATAAAGTTCCAGTCATAAAGAAAAATTATAAACTATCATACATGCTGCCTCACATGATATGGCATCATAGTACATCCCTATGTGTGGAGGTATTTTTTAGCATCAATGTTTTCTATTTATTCTTGATGATTTCTAAATAAAATTCAATAATTAGTATTAATGAAAAACATGAATATTTCCATTTAAATACTTCTAATGTGATTAATACCTTAAACTGGCTAGTGGTCCAATGAGTAATCATCTATCAATACTATTCTAATGGAAAATCATCCATCCACGACAGGGACCTCCCCAAGCTCTATTCCAACTCTATCACACCATCCAATATATAACTTGTTCTTGTAAGATCTCCAAAGCTCAACTAAATATTTTAGACGTGCTGGTCGTTCACCCTAACTATTGGGGAAATTATACTGATGCTGACATGAAAATATTAATTCATATAAATACAAAAAATTAATATATTTTATTAAATACAATTGATTTCTTTTACCCAATTATCTACCCAATATTTATACTTGACTTCTTTCTAAAACTGTCTCCATGAGAGTGGGATGACAAGAATGATATTAGAGTATTTGGAAAGCATCACCAAATGAACTCCAATAATGCTATGCTAATTTTTCTAGAATTTGAATATGTTCATTGTATTCCACCATCAACTGTGTATGGCCGTTCCACACCGCACACATCTGTGTACACCCCCACACCCTCGTTCTATCAGTAGATGTATCTTTTATTAAATAAAAAAAATATTGTATCAATAAATGTTATAATGAAGATAAATAAATGTATAATAATTTTTAGGGTTGTATAAGTATACCGCTGGTAGTCTGATCAATGGTCACTGCTGGATCCACAAAAACTAAAGGAACACCCTGTACAGGTGGAGTGGGTCCCAATGTAAGCTCTGCAGGGATAGACTCTAGCAGAGCAGGGGTCTATGAATATGGAATATAAATTCCTGGAGAGATAGAAGCAGAATTAAAAGAAGATGACAGGGATGGCTGGCCAAATGTTGGATGGGAAGTGGGAATCATCATCAGATATGGTACATACGGATGAGGAGGCTTAGATGTAAAGGGTGGTGAAAACATGGGTGGCCTAAATATCAAGTGTGTCTCTAACAACACACCTGAATCAGAATATAGGATGGATGGTATGTCAGTGGGAGGGTCAAGGTCTAATAGGGTACGTCGACTAGATCGTCTAGCTCTCGTACACCCCCCCCCCCCCCCCCCCTCGTACGAACACCCTAAGTTCTTGGACCACTACTAGGATGCTCATCAAATAACTATTTCCTAATATTTGGATCATGCAAAAATGTTGAAAACAAAATTAATCACATGACATTATATATTATTAAATATATATATATATATTTGAAATAAAATACAAACTACATAAACTTGTGGTGGAATTCCCACCTCAGTCATGTGATGATTGTTGTCCATCATTTATTTCCTTCGCCTCCCTTTAATTAGATGCATTTCCTACATTTGGAAACAAATATAAACGTAATTAGAAAATGATAACTAATGTGTAACACAAAAAAAAAATTAAACGAGAGGAAATAGGGGGAATCATGGATAATTTAACTATCCATTATTTTAGGGGAGCTTGAACTGATATATAATGAAGTCAATAAATCATACAATTTGTAATAATGAAATTTATATTTTAGATGGATCATTATTTACTAAGTGTCCCATTAAAATCAGGAAACATTGATTCTACCAAATTTATAATGGGTAAAGCAGTTGTCAGAATTAAGGAAAAAATTAATTTCATTAGACCGGTTAGATGATGTAGGTTCTATACATGTTTTTTATAAGAATACAAAACATCATGTTCATTACCTAGTAAAATGTTAAAGAGTGGTCTTAGAGTTATACTAATTTTATACAATTCACAGTTGAAGCATTGAAATGTTCACCAAGTTTGAAATGTAGGTTTCATAGGTTTTAATACAATTCAATTCCAAATTAGAAAATGCTATTAAAAAATTTCAACCAATAAACATTGAAAATTCACATAACGGTCAATGCAGATACAACATATTTTTAATCAATTTTAATAGTACCCACCTTAACAACCCAAGTCGAGGTAAACGAAAATAATTGAGAACATGAATGGATGATTTTATATATTTCCCACCATAAATTCCGGTTCGCAGTCAACTCTGACAATTGATCTATTGGAGTAATAAAAATTAATAAATGGATTGTTTCCAATGGCAGTAAGGATTATGTCAATTCCATCATCACCATCATCAAAAATATGTCTTGGAATTACATCTATAATGACACAAAATCCAGGTCAAAGATGGTCTTTTATATAAAAAACATGTTCTTCCAATGATTCCAATACATATGGTTCATCGGTATCAAGAGTGTGAGTCATATCAATTACTCAAAATACACAATCATCAATAAATGTGCCCATACCTCATCATCGAATCAAACCACTGACATTTCATCATCATGACTCTTCTATGAGAATAATAATGCAATATTATTATTATTTTCAATGACTCCCTAATAACTTAAATTTTAAAATAGCGGTCAAATATATAATACACTAGCATAATAGTCTACCGTGGTAGTAACCACAACACTATAATGTTTTGTTCTCATGTTCTTTTCTCATTCAGTTATAATAAATTTGTACCCATTGATAACAATTGATTTACAGTCATGAACCATGGTATTAGGACCAAAATCCAAAGCTCTTATTTCCTCATAGACATTGTTAGCATGAAACTAAATACCTGAAATATAAATGAATATTAAAATTAATTAAATATTTTTTAATTATTTTAAAAAGTAATATTATTACCTTTAAATTTAACCATGTAGAAAACTCTATTCTATGAAAAGTCTCCCTCCTTCTCAAAGATAAAGAATGATGCTTTCTATTTATCAACGCTTTATGTTCCCTATAGATAAAAATATGAATTATTTAACATATATATATATATATATATATAAGATATACATATTCAATTTACTTACAAGATGTAGTCATGTAACAAATCACAGTTGAAAAAACTGTCTGATGTGCCATCTCCCGTTCTTCAAGGCTAAATGTTGTCAATGTATATGATCTAGGAATTCCTCCTATTTGAGGAAGTGATGGAATATTTGGTTTAATTTTCTCAAACAGTTCTTATTTGTTTCTCATTGGTATGTTCATTATTGTAGTAAGACCATACAAATACATAGAGCATAAATCCATAAATTCTTGATCCATGTAACCGTTCACAATAGAACTTTTGGAATGATTCCTGTTATAGATATAAGACATTAATGTGTTCATATTTCTTTCAGTTGTATACATATAATAAAAAGAAATCAGTCTCCTAAGAATTATTTCAGTTGGAATATAGACAGTCAGATATAGCATGCATGTGAAAAATGATGGAGTAAATATTTTATCTAACTCAAGAAAAATTAATGGGGCATCTGCTAACATTATTTGCAAGAAAGAATTGGACAACTTCTTAACACAAATAACTCTAAATAAATTCCACAACATAATAACATCCACCCTTACATTATTGGAAAAAATATGATGAATTGCTATTGGAATCAACTCATGTAGAAGGGTGTGATAATCATGAGTCTTAAAAGATTTTAGATTCAAATCTCTTCTGTTGACATGTTTAGATATGTTGCTTGAATAGCCATCAGGAATATTAATAGTCTCTATTAATTCTAGAAATTTCTTTTTTTTAGGTTTCATCACATAAGAAGCACATAGAACTTTCCATTTGTTTTCACTGATATGCACAGGATGCAATTCTGGTCTGATGCCCCAATCCACCAAGTCACGTCGAGACCATAAATCATATTTTGACTTTCCCTTAACATTTACAAGATTCAATAGCATCATTTTACATATAGTTTTTCCAATTTTTACTACATCTATTAAATGATGTAACAACTTGGTTAACCAATTAAGTAAATAAATGAAGATACTTTTCTTCTTCCAATTGTAACAGGTTCAGTGGAAACATTCTTTCTCTTTCCAAATATCATTTGACCCTTCATAAATGAAAAACTAAAATCTTTCAATTCATTAAGCACATTACTTCCAAACATACACTGAGTTGGATCATCGGTCTCCAGGGTATTGTCAAATCATCAATTATTATTTATATATGTATGGTCCATTGGAAATAATCATTGATGTCCCATAATACCAAATCTACAATAATCTTTCAGTCTTCTGGATCATCTATTCTTCATACAAATAGGACATGATAGTTTTCCCATCGTTCTCCATCTAGAAATCATGGCATAATTAGTAAAATCATTGATCATCCACAAAAGCGCATCACTCATCTGAAATATGTCTTTCGAACATGCATCGTATGTGCACACACCCACATCCCAAAGAATTTCCATCTCTTTTACTAAAGGTTTAATGTATATGTCTATATCATTGTTGGGATTAGAAGGGAAGGATATGAGTATACAGATGATAATGAATGGTTTTTTCATACACAACCATGGGGGGAAATTATAAAAAAAATCGGTCATGTGTTGTGTGAGAAAGGAATCTACCCAAATAGATTAAAACCATCACACAAAAGAGCCAACCTCACATTATACATGTCAGATGAAAAATCAGGATATCGAGCATCAAATCTATACCATGAAAATCGCTGTGTAGGGTGAACCAACTCATTATTAGTCTTCTTTCTCTCGATATCGGGCCATCACATTTTTATTGAAATTTCATCACACATTAAAAGATTCTAGAGTCTGGGGATCAATGGAATGTACCAAATTACTTTCTATGGGAACATGAGATAGTGTTCTATCATCTTTTCGATTCCAGTGGGATATGCTACATTTTATTCAATCATTTCGTTCAGCAGCTTCCTCCCAGTATAAACTACAATATTTCAATTAATCATGAATTTTGTTTCTTAAAAATCTAAGATCCTTAACTAAATTCTATTTAATATAGTGGTTTGAGGGAATATTCACATCATCTGGAAGTAATTCCTTCAAGAAGGTAAGAATGTAATCGATGGCAGTATTAGAAATCCCATACACAGTTTTCCCACGAAACAATCGGATTAAAAATTACATCTTTTTCATTTTACTGCATTGTAATATATTGTTGTTATGGAAGCATCATTCAATTTTTTCACCATGAAAACATCATAATTTTTATTAGATACATCATGGGTGCTCAAATCGAAATCTTCTTGGTTCAGAATCCTTTATTTTTCATGATGGCTAATAAATGTAAATCAGTCATATAACAAATTTTCCAATCCAGTCCTATCATTTGAACCATCAGAAATTTGATATTTCATTATCTCCCCATTGTGATACCACACATAGTAGTTTTCTTGAAAACCATATTTTCTTATGTGGTAGCTGACTTATTTACAGCTCAACCAAGGTCTTCCAACACAATTTTATTAGAAATAGTGTATGTGACAATTATTTTATGCATTTTGAAATGAAAAATAAAAAAATCTCTCCAATTTTTTTTGATAACCGCTTGAAATCCAATCGGTTTCATACATCCAACTTCTATCCATTTTTTAAAAAAATCATTATATGTCATTTCATCAAAATAAATTCAGTATGATTGAAGTTTCATTGAATATATATTTAAGTAAATGATAATTTTTCACTTAATATGAATCCATAACTGACACACTATTCAATATGAGAATCCTAATATAATAGACAATATAATACTAAATTTATAAAAAAATATCTTTGAAGGAAAAATACCTAAGTGTACAATATCAGGTACACTTGTGGAAGAGAATTATTCAGGAGTTGAGTAAATTTTAAAATGAAGAAATTTTATATTTAGTATATTATTTGAGTGATCACATACACTTCCCCAAGGGGGTGGGGGTGTCCAGGGGGTATGAGGTGTCTAGGGGATGGCAAGGCTGTCTTGGGGGTCAGAGGTGTCCATGGGGTGGGGGCTGTCAAGGGGGTTTTTGGTGTCTAGGTTGGTGGGTTGTCCATGTGGGTGGCAAGGCAATCCAGGGGGGTTGGGGTGTCCAAAGGGTGGGGGGAATTCCAGGGGGTGGGGGTTGTCCAGGGGGTATGATGTGCCAAGGGGGTGGGCGGGGTTCCCTGGGGGTGGGTGGGTCCTTCCATGGGGTACAAGGTGTCTAGGGGTGGGAGGGGTGTCCACGGGGGTGCCAGGGTTGTCCAGGGAGGTACGGGGGTGTCCAGGGGGAGGGAGGGTGGTCCATGGGGGTTAGTGGGCTATCCACCTGGGTGGTGGGGCTGTCGAGTGGGGTTAGTGGTCTCCGAGGGTTTTCTAAGGGGTGGGGGTGTCTGGGGGATGGGGGTGTCTGGGGGGTGGTGGGAGGGTGTCAAGGGGGTGTGCGGGCAGTCCATGGGTGTGGGGGCTTTCTTGGGGGTACGGGGTGTCTAGGTGGTTGGAGGACTGTCCACGGGGGTGAAGGGGCTATCCAGTGGGGTCGGGGGGTGTCTAGGGGGTGGGGGTTCTAGGGGTGGGGGCTGTTCAGGGGGGTACAAGTTGTACAGGGGGTGGGAGGACTGTCTAGGGGGTGTCTGGGCTATCCACGGGGGTACAGGATGGGTGGGCAGGTAGATCATGGGGGTGGAGGGGCTGTCCAGGGGGGTTGAGAGGTGTCCAGAGGGGTGGTAAGGCTATCCATGGGGGGTGGGCAGGCTGTCCACAGGGGTGGCAGGGCTGTCCAGGGTGGTGGTGGTGTCCACCCCCAAAATGGGGTCATAAAATCCAATCTCTATCCAATTGTAGCATGATTTCAAGCATATTATAGATGACCAAGAAGAATGTTAGTGTAAACCATGAATAACATACATATAAATCAAAACACACACAATTGTAAACACACCACAAAATATCATACATGGATCAGATTTTTTGAGCCATGTTTCGATGGGAAACTACTCATAGTAGTATGAGCTATGTTATATCATTAGTTTATATGGAGTTGTATGAATGTTAAATTTATATGAGATCAATATGAATGGTGGATAAGAAACTGCTTGAGATTTCTTTGTAGATATCACTTATTCTTGAGAGGGTAAGAGTGATTGCTGGTATGGAACTTCAAGAATATGTCTTAACGTGTGAAATAAACAATACATTGGTTATATGTGATTCCTATTTTTTTTTGTAGAGTATCAGAGTGGAAAACCCACCCCCACACTAGACAGCCCACACCCCTCCACACCCCTGTAGACCCTACCTCCCGGTAGCCCCCCCCCCCACCTGGATAGCCCCCACCCCACCTTGACACCCCCCCACCCCACCTGAACAACCCACCCCATCCTCCCTAGAAAACCCACACCTACCACTCCAACCTTGATAGCCCATTCCACACCCCCCCCCCCCCCCGTAGATAGCCCCCCCCCCCCCCCCTTGATAGCTCACACCCCCTCCCCCACCTGGATTGACAAGCCACCACCACCCCCTGGACATCCCATCCCCCTTCCTAGACACCCCACACCCCCCTCTCCTATAGCCCCTGGACAACCCCCCGTGTAGATAGACCATACCCCCTCCACTACCTGGATATCCCCCCCCCCCGGACTTCCCACCCCCTCCATGGAACAACCCCCCCTGCATCCCCACCCCCTGGACAGCCCCCCCCCCCCCCCCCCCCCACCACCTGTCACTTGGACAGCCCACCCTCCTCCCTGGAAACCCCATACCCACTCTCCCTAGAGATCGCACCCCCACCCCTAGATATCCCACTCCCTTGATAGCCCACCCCCAGTGTTGTCAAAGGTGCACGACACAATAAAGGAAAAAGGCCGCTTGGGGATGCAGTGTTGGGGATGCAGTGTGAGCTATGGCGTGATAAACAATTAAGGATCAAGTTCACATAATTCAAACTAAATTACATGCTAATAATTTTTAAAGGAATCATAATCAAATAATCAACAATTAAGAACATAAACATTAAAATCATCATGTTATGTTATATTTATTCTGTAATGTTAAATATGTTTCGTCTATTCCATATATGTTAAATAACTTTGAGAACATAAGCATCAAAATCATCGTGTTATGTTAAATGTGTTTAATGTTTTTCTTTTATTTCTTTAGATCAAGAGATGGTACTATTTTTATAGAGTTTGATTTACTTCTTATTTTATTAATATGTTACATATTATGTTATATTTAGGGTTGTACAACTTACCTTTGACAAAATATCCCCAATTTCTATCAACCCCTCTAAGAATGATCTCTATTGATTGCACCCACGATTTTCGCTGTCTCCCCCACGATTTCCCTCGATTTCCCCAATTTCCACCTACCCATGATTTCCATTGCACCCTGACTTCCACCATCACTCTCAATTTCCATCGGGCCCTTGATTTCCGCCGCCTCTCTAAGAACTATCTCCACTACCTTATTCCTCCTGATTTTAGGGACTGCTGGTGTGCCTTTTCTGAGCATCACGCCATAGCGCCTCGTGGGTATGCACACGAGGTGCGCACCAAAGGCGTGCCTCAGTGAGGTTGCCTCGCCTCACCGATGGTGAGGCGCACCAGGTGTGACTTCCCGCACCACATGCCAAGGCTCACACCTTTTACAATAGTGTCTACTACCACCCCCTGGAGAGCCCACCCCCTAGTACATCCCACTCCCCCTCCAGCACATGGACACCCAGCCCTGACCCCCTCTGGATAGCCCACAACCCTCCTTGGGCAGCCCATACCCACCTCCCCCACACCCATTTAGCCCCCCCTACCACCCCTACAACCCCCTAACCACTGTAAAACCCACCCCCACTTGGATTTCCCTCCACACATGGACACCCCCCCCAGGATAATAATATTTTAATCATTTTATTCATTATGAAAGGAAAACCATCATGCATTAGCAATTTTATTCCAAACAACAAATTCAATTTATCAAAACCTGACAAATTCAATTTACCAAAACATGACAAATTCAATTTATAAGTCTCTATGGGTCACATAGGAAATGTCATTGTGGATAGCTTAAATCAACTACATTGCTAATTCCAATTTAAAATAGTGCCAAACACATAGGAGGAGTAGTGGTGTCTTGGAGGTGTGGTGGTGTCCAAGGGGGAGGGGTGTCCGAGGGGGGGTGTCCAAGGGGTGGGGGAGTCTAGGGGGTGAAGGTGGGTCGGGGATGTCCAGTGGGGTGGGGGATATCTTGGGGATGGGAGGTGTCCAGGGGTGGGGTGGGGGTGATCACAATTCCAATCCATCACCCAACCAACAACCAATTCATCCACATTATCAATACCCTTCCCCTTATTTCGTCAATAAAAACAATAAACATAAAATCCTAGTGGGTGAGGGTGTACAAGGGGTGGGGGTGTCTGGAGTGGTGGGTGGGGGGAGGGGATGTCAAAAGGGTGGGGGTGTCCAAGGTGGTGGTGTCCAAGGTTGGGGTGTCTAGGGGGTGGGGGCGTTCAGGGGGGTGGGGGTTGTCCATGGGGGTAAGGGGTGTCTAGTGAGGGTGCGGTGGTGTCCAAGAGGTGTGGTGTTGTCCAGGGGGACTCTCTATGTGGCTGGGAGAGGGATTTTTCCAAGAGGGTGGCAGGGGGTGGGGGTTTCTAGGGGGTGGGGGCTATCCAAGGGGGTGGGGGGGGGGGTTGTCCATGGGGGTGAGGGGTGTCTTGGGAGGGTGGGGTGGGGGTGTCTGGGGGTGGGGGTGGGGGTGTCTGAGGGGGGGATGTCCAAGGGGTGGGGGTGTCCATGGTGGGGTGTCCAGGGGGTGGGGGCTATCCATGGGGGGTGAGGACTATCTAGGGAGGGTGGGGTGGGGTGTCCAGGGGGTGGGGGGAGGGTGTTGTCCAAGGGGTGGGGGTGTCCATGGGGGTTGTAGGAGGGTCAGGGGCTATCCAATGGGGGGTGTATAGTGGGGTGGGGGCTGTCCTGGGGGGTGGGAAGTATCTAGGGGGTGGGGTGGGGGTGTTCACAATTCCAATCCATAACCCAGCCAACATCCAATTCATCCTCATTATCAATACCATTCCCATTATTCCTTCAAAAAAAAACAATAAATACAAAATCATTATCCAATTTTCTAATAATCTAATGTTCACATAAAGTACCATATAATCCCACTAAACAAACCCTTTACCATGTTTGAAGCATAGAACAAAAAAAGAAAACAAATAAAAGGTTTCTCTACTCCACTGATGACATGAACTTTAATTTAGCCCATATCTAAAAAGAAAACAGAAAAATAGAGGGAGAATAATAAAACTAAGGTAACACATAATAATATGAAGTGTATAAATAAATAATTGATTGATTGAAGATGGATCTATGGCTGGAAATAGTTTCAAGGCCGAGAAAACTTTGGGAGGAGCTTTGGATTAGGTTCTGCAATCAGGATGACTGGGAGTTGGGGTGCTGGGTATTTGTGGGAGAACCATCCCAAACATTTTTAAAAGACATTAGGAAAGCCTCTCTTTACCAATGGTTTTTTAAAACTGTTTGTATACCTCATAGGAACAAAAAATTTCCCAGCAGTTTTTTCAAACTGTTGGAAAATCATAAATATATTAACACATTGCCAACGGTTTGAACAAACCCTTGGAAAATGTTGCCTTTTTTACAGTATACCAACAGTTTGAAGAAACTGTTGGTATATATCCATTGGGAAAACATCTGATTCTAATAGAGAAAGAATTTAAATGAAACTAATATACCTAATGTTTAGTTTAATATTAATTATTAATAAAATTATTTCTTTCTAATGATATATTCTTAGAAACACATTATCAAAAATTAAAAAAATTTGGTCACAAGGGTGATTGTAAACATAAATTTTATGCCGACGTTGTACTTCCCTTCGGTGTTTTTGAATCACTCGTACATTCTCAATCATTTCACCAGGTATCTTACATAACACAGTACTAGAAAAGGGGGTTATCCCAATGCATCTATACCCATTGTTTATAGAAATTGTCAATATATAGTGGCTAGAATTAGTCTATACATTCAGTTTATTTAAACCCTAGGTATATACAATGTGATTCCAATGGTTTTTAAAAAAATTATAGTTTTCAATATACTAATAGCTTTTAAAAACCTTTGAGATAGAGTTCTTCCATAACTCTAGGCCTACCATACCCCCTTCACCGGAGAGCCCTATTCCCCACCCACTAGAGTGATCTCTGGTTCTCCTCTCCTCCAGCATCCTCCATTAAATCAATGATTTTTTATTATGATATTCTTGGACATTAGATTAGTGAGTTATGAATCCATATTCTCATATGTTTATTATTGTTTTCATTTTTTATCTATGTATAAACACCTAGATAAGATTTACTTAGGTCATGATTCATCCATGTTATTTCAAATATTGTTCTTTTATTTTATTTTTTTTACATTATTTCATAATAAATTTTATTATAATAGATATATTTGTTATATTAATTTAGTTATCCTATACTTTAACATAAATCCAAAAAAGTTGATTTTGTTAAATATATTTATTTATTATGAAATTAGTTAATGTAATAATTGTTCTTATTAATCTAATATGGGTTATTTTATGTACTTTGATTGTATAGAATTTTTCATGACATACCATTACATATATCAGTATAACCTTCTGTAGTCTTAAAATTATCATTCTTACCTTTAGATTCGTCTATGTACCCTTACATAAGTTAGAAAGTTAGTCTCAACTTTATGCAGGTATTGCAGATCTTGAATAACTCTTATATTGATTCTTCAATGGAATGATCCTAACCTCTATGCCATTCACTATGTACCTTTAAAAATGTGTTAAATTACTCTTACATAGTATTTATAACCTTTTTCAATAAACCCTTATGAAATTAAATAAACATAATGAAAAGATAAACCATCCCCTCGTCAGTCCTATATGATTCACATATTTAGAGAGACTTTAACTACTATAAAAATTTCATATATCATCTAAATTAATATTTTTATATTATAAAAGTGAATTTACCTCATGGAAATAACATTTCCATTAACCCAATAAGACTATTAAGTTAGATCTCATTGTATGGAACTAGGGTCTTGGATAAAAATGCCCAAGTAGTCTATATTTTACTCTAAATCCTTAACCATATTGGAGTTTTGGTAGTAAAATATTCCTATTATCTTACATACCCTCTAAAGAATATTATTAATAAATAAACATTAATTAAATTGGTTTGAAACATACCACTTAAAGGGAATGTTGACTCCAATTGCAATCCATTTCTTCCAATTTCTCTATAATGAATTATTCTTTCTAATGGGGATATGTATATTTTATGAGCTAATATTTTTATCCACCTTATTTGGTAAACCTCAAAACACAACTTATTGAAGAAAAATTGTAGGTAGAATGAGTTTTAAATGTATATTTAATGTATCCTAGAAAGTACTCATATGATACCAACATGTAAGATTATAATAATTCACATGAAACTATTTCCAAATATCATATCTTCATTATTAAAACTAAAACATGGATTTGAAACCTAATCACTCAGAAATAGGATTTAAATTACTTTAATCTATAATATTTTAGTATATTTAAATATATTCTATAATGTATGGTAAAATTATCCATTTTCTACTTATAATTCAGGATTTCTTCAATTTTAGAATTGTCTAGAAATTTCATTTCATCATTTGCATTTTTTAGTAATACTCCTTTTAATGAATAGATGGGAAATTAACCCCATGGATTGTTTCTACCCCATCATCCTACATCACTCAACTTACCATATTTAGAAATAAGGTAAAAATTGATAGGCGTACCTTTAACTTTCTCATGTTAGTGATTGTGGTTGTTCCCGATGAACTGAATATTTTCATCTACCTTTCCTCTAAACCATGCTAGTGGATTTTTTTTTCAAAACCTCTTTTTATGGATGATTCTATTTTAGATGTTCTATATGTGATTATCCATCCTTATTATGTTTGTTTCTTTCACAGTTAAGATACTAATCACACTAATACATGTCTCTTCTTTTGAAACATTTTCTTAAACCCTTCAACTTGTTTCATTTTCAATGTGGGGATATTACACCAAATTTGACCTCTTTCTTTGTAGAGTAATATGTGATAATTATAATACATACTTTATTACTTTCCTATTCATTTATATCCATAAGAGTCACGTCATAATTATTATTTATTAGTGAATAATTATTTATGTTCCCTTACTTCACAATTTATTCACACTCTATGGCATCAGTGATATTTTACTTCAAAACATTCTATATAAATGGTGACTCCCTTAGATAAAAATATATTTTTATTATACATGACCATTATTTATGTCTCTCTAAGAATATTTTGTTTACTACTATTGAAACATGAAATAATATCATCTGTGTCTCCCTTAAAGGGCTCAATTCGACTCCATGGTACATCAAGTACCTAATCCACAATTGCATGGCCCTCCTCACCAATGGTATCAAGCTTCTTCACACGTGATGTGAAGGAAACCATATGGATGACATTCGGGAATCTATAGAATCTCATGAGTTCCCACTCATGGAGTTAGATAACACTGTTTCCCTTAAATCACACGTTATGAACATAGTTATTGGGGATACTCTCTGTCTCCACTTTTATAGGTCCCATTGATTGTTCTCTATATTCCCCCCATTTCATATTCCCCTATTAATAAAAATTTATATTTTGTTAGAGTTACAGGATGAGCATTGGATATTATTCTAGATTATAGGAGACAAGTGATTCATTTTTTGTATTTACAATCAAGTATGAGTAATTATTTCTAACAAATATTTTATTACATCTCATATATCATTCAACATTAGTGTTTACATATACTTTTTAAAATTTTGGATATATTTATGTTTTTTTATAATTATTAGTTTCTATGATATTTGGATTGGATTATATTTTATATTTATAATAATTATGTATGAATCTCCGGGATATTACTATACCATGTTTCTTGTGTTTTTCATGTTGGGTGACACATTATTTTTATTCCTGGGTAAATTTTTTCCATCATAACATCGTTTACTTAGTTGGATTGATAAGATATTCAAACCATGCATGATCTAAAAATAATTTATTCATGAAATCATATGCATT
The DNA here is from genome assembly GCA_963277665.1 of Viscum album. Classification (NCBI taxonomy): domain Eukaryota; kingdom Viridiplantae; phylum Streptophyta; class Magnoliopsida; order Santalales; family Viscaceae; genus Viscum; species Viscum album. The sequence continues at coordinate 855,575,115 of OY728164.1, forward strand.
TAATTAGATTGTGAAACAGTTTTTTCCCATTCCATGACTTATACATTGTCTGGTTCATTATTTGTAGGAATCTATTATAGATATTTTATTTGTCTTACATTTTATTCTGATAAATACTACAATTATATGATAAAATTCATATTTAAATTAGTTTTACTAAATTTTATAATTATGGTTTACATTGTTTATTTTCATATAATGTTTTCCCTCTAATATAATAGATAGATAATGGATGTATATACTGATTGGATTTCAACCATGTTTCAAAATAATTTTGATAATTTTATGATTTTTCATTTTACAATGATTCATATGGAGGTCTTATAATGTTTCTTAGTTTTAATTGTGTTGGAAGACCATATGGAAGTTTGGAATAAATTACATACCATATAAAAAAACATGGATTATAAAAAAAACATTATGTTAGGTATTAAAATGGAAAGATGAGATAATATTCTATAATTCATGAAAAAAAGAAGGAAGTGTTTGGAGAATTTTATAATTCATCAGTTTACATTTTCAATCATCAGGATAGAGGTATTATGCAAGTTCAAGAAGTCAATGATGTCAACACACATGAGGTAAATAATAATGATTATGGTGTTGAGATAGTGAAAAAAAATTAATGGTTGATTTTAAAACTCATGAATATCCTAAATTTACTCAAATTGAAAATTTTGAATTTTTAAAGATGTTATGATTTTGAAAAACCATGTATGGACTTTTTAATTCCACTTTTTATGATATTATTAAATTTAATGTAATTTATTCCCAATGGTGGAAATATTTCACTAAATATTTAATGTAATGGACGTTAATTAAGTAGTTAGTATTTTATACTAATATAATTCATGCTTGTATGAAATATTGTAGTTTATTTTATAGGGAAACAATTAACCATAATGACTATAACTAAAATCCCAAAACTCTATGGAATGAAAAATGAAGATGGAATACTATATTGTGTCCCAAAAAAATTCATAGGTCGCTTTCCATTGATTCCTATAATTCAAAATATATTAAAGTCTCTAAAATTGAGAAAAATATGTGATGAAATTATGTTGAGGGAATTAATTATAATGATGATTTGGTTAATCTTTAATATGGATTATTATGTTGGGAATTTGATACAAAATATCAGGATTTTCTATAAGAGGTGTGTAATGACTGGTTGTGTTAGATTCTTACTAATAAAACAAGGATATTATATATTCACATTAATAATGTACCGATGTGTATGTGTATTTTATAACCTTTAACATTATTGAGTATACTAATATCAAGACCTTATGATATTAGAAATTATATAGACATACTTGAAAACTATAAAAGTGTGTTAAAGAAAATTTGGGATATGGTTTTGATCACATTTTATGCTACTTCAAAAAAAATATTTCATATGTGTGATGAACTTATATAGAAATTAAATGACTTCCTATCTTATGATCTAGTGTCTAGTAAGAGAATATAGGAAAAACAATCATGTATTATTCCTATGAAGAAAACATAAGTGATAATACATAAATATCACTATAGTTTCATCTTTTGGGTAATTGAAAATTCATTCCAATGGATCATCATTACATGAAGAATCTCTTGAAGCTTTATAATTGTGTTGAAAATGAACAACCACCTCAACATATTTCCAAGAATTACGTATATAATGAGTTGAATTGTTTTAGTTTTTCTTTTCAGGGAATGTCATAAGAAATATAAAAAGAGAAATAATGATGTTACTGAATCCAAATATAATTTTAAAAATAAATGTCTCAGTTTTGAGTTTCCATATCATTATAATTTTTTTCATCATTTTTTAGATATATTTCCCATTAAAAAAAATATATGTAATTTTTTTTCAATTATACTAAATGTCAAGGGTAATAACAAATATAACTTATGATCCTACAAGGACTTGTTGTATTGGGGTATTCGACTAGAATTGCATCCCATGTTTATTAGTGAAAACAAATGTAATTTTCATTCTCATTTTTATGTGATGACTCTTTAAGGGAAAAATAAATTTCTTAGAGTTTTGTAGAATATTATGGTTCCTGATTGATAAATCAGGAACATATCTAAAAAATTCAATAAAAGTTAGTTGATACTAAAATCCCTAAAAATTCAATATTATCACATCCTTCTACATGCATTGATTCCAATAGTAATCCAGAATTTACTATAAAATAATTTAAGGGCATCAGTGATTCTTTGGATATCTTTTTATAGACATCATTATTCTAAAACATTACCCATTTATTTATTTATATAAATGATTCTAGACGTGACATCAAATTTGTGTGAGTTGAATAAATAATTTCTTCCATAATGTTTCAAACACATAATACATTTAGCAGTTCATATTCTAACTAAAACACTTCTCAATGGACCTTTTTATTTTTAGTTTATGTATCCTTCTAAAATAAATTTGTGTTAAATGATATATTATGTCTCAAACAAGAATCATCTTGAACATTATAATGTGATAATATATATATATCACGAATGAATTCATATTTGTTTAATATATTTCTTTGATGTGAGAAAAAAACATAACCACCCAATGAGAAATAAATATTCCCAGTATGGTGAAATTTGGACCACATTTCCACCTCTTCCCCAAATAGGATTAATTACTGGGTTATATACCTTGGTGACATTGGGACTTAAAGAGAGGGATACAGAACAATTTATAGTCCTGTTTAACTGTGGTTTTTTCGATGACTATATCATGTAAGTAATTTTAGAATTTATACATTATCTCATACTATGTCATTTCAGATATATTTTAAATATTTATTTTAAATTTTATAGGGAAAATAAACTAATTATAGGTAGATTTCACCGATCGTTTCCATTGATAAGGAGAGAGGATTTTCATTACAAAGTATTTCACAATTGGTTAAAATTAAACGTATGACCTTAAATTAACTAACATAAAATAATGATATTCATGTAATTTTATTATTCATATATAACTCTGGTATTGATTTTACCTATAGAATCTATCTGTTAAGAATTAATAGAATTGGAATTTGGTCATAATCTATTGGTTCATGGAAGAATGTATTTAATAATTAATGGTTATAATTATTTTGACAACTAATTTAGCTGTGAATATGATAAAAAACCTGATGAAATTATATTAACTAGAAAACTAACTATTATGAGAGTTCATTAGATATTAGACCTTCATATGAAAATGTTTCTTATTATGGACTTGTTGAGAAAATATTGTTACTCGATTACTACACTCATGGTCGAGTCACAATGATGAAATGTAAATGTTTTGATTCAAGGACATGACATGGTACATTGGTTGTTTACTTTGTATTCAGAACTATTGAAATGACTCATTTCCATGATATTGATGAACCATATATTTTGTAATCAATAAGAAAATTAGTGTTTTTATTTTAATGATTATTTGAAACCAGATTTCTGAGTAATTTTTGAAGTAATGCATATATATATTTTTCATGATGGTGTGAATGAAATTGACTTGATTGACACACCCATTTTTTTGACCAAAATATAGTATTTGACTAAGAAAATTTTCTCATTCTGAGAATTTATATTGATCTTGATGTGGTAGTGGGAAATAAAAATAAGAAACCAAATGTGTTCATAGTTCATTTTTTTACATTGATCTAGGTTTTTGAGGTTATTACTACTATAATTACATCAATTTAGTTTTTGTTTGGAATGAATGGTTTTTTATTATTTTTTATTTTAATTATATTTAATTATATTTATTTCAATTCATAAAATTGGGATTATAATAAGTTTTTAGATACTATATATCATTATTTTCAATTATTGTTTCTAAAACATTTTATGACATTGGTTATTACATCATTTATTTCTAAGTTGTTTGACAAATGATTAATAACTTTTTGTAAAAAAATCACGTTTCATTATTATGTAGATTATGAATTATTTTTTATGAAATTTAATGGAAGTGATTATTTGATATTGATTTAAATATGAACAAGTTTTGTTTTCCTAATCCATCTCCCTATGAAAGTATAATAATTATACTATTTTTCTCATGAATTAAATTCAATTTTATGTTCTTATTCTTAAATTTTGTTAGGATAATTCACATGAACAAGAATTTAATATTAATCATCCTACTAATATGTGTCTGAGTATGGTTTCTCCTAGAGATTCAAAAATCACCCGTCATAACCATTCACACCCTACCCCACAAACGAACACCCCATCTACCATATCTTTTCATCCTCTACGTGATCTTCCATGTATGTTCCCACTCATGAATCCATAATCATCTTATTTATCCTCTATTTCTCATACCATTTCTATTTTACCTCTACATATGTTACCAACTATACCATATCTATATCATATAATGCATCCCCTACCCATTGATTCATATCCAATCATGTATACGCAACCTCTATTTCCAACTATCCAACCAGGATTAAATTATTATTCTCATTTAGCTTCCACTCTAAGGTATGTAGATTATATTAGGAAAACCTTGGAACTTGCATATCATTTAAAGACTACCAATCTAGGAAAGACCATGGAACCATCATAGATAATCTAAATCACGTATTTTATTTTTTATAAGTGTGTCATATTAATTTAGATCATTGTTTTTCTTATTTTTATGTGAATTAGTGAATATTTTTTATATTAATTAGTTGGATCTTTTAATAAGAAATGTTGGTTCACTCGTATGCATGAATCCTATAATTTTCAATCAAAAATAAAGGTGGTTTATAATGAATATAGTCAAATAATAGGAAAATATTACTCATAGTGTACATGTTTTTTGATAAAATTATCAATGCACAATGATATCATTCAGGTACAACCATTATCATGGAGGAATATCAGTAATGAAATAAAGGAGAAAGAACTAGATGAGATATGAGTAAGAAAATTTATTAAATCATTATCCATATAAGAATTGTATTTATAGGAATTAACATATTCATTACATAATTTATTTAACATTACCAATGGTGAATATGATAAGGTCATATGGTTGATGGATATTGAGGAGTTCGGGTGATCATTTAAGAATGAGTTATATATTTTTTGGAAGAGTAGAGTTGATTTTGAATTAGAGGGTGCACCAATATTCCTTGACATTACAATAACATAATATCAAGAAATTTTCACATATTGAAAGAGTAATGTGTTTAAGGAATTCTTAATATTTAATGGTTTTCATTGAGAATTTAAATCTTATTAATTTTATTAATGTTTTGTATATTTTATGGAAGAAAAAGAAAAATGATGCTATGATATATTTTAACACTTTGGGTCACACAATAATGCCCAAGGATGAGATTCATTGGGTGCATTAATATGAATAGAAATAATATCTTTTAGGTTTATTATATTAGAATTTATTTATTTTAGTTTCATTTTGAAAACTATAAACTGAACATAATAAATACTTCTCATAAAAATTATAAAATATTATTACATGTAATTTATGGAAGCCTGCTCAAATCATCCTTACATTAATTGAATGATATATAACCAAAATAAAGTTTCCATTTAATTTTATTTTTATTTTAAATTACTATAGTTACATACATTATCATAAAAATGATTTAATATGAATTAAAATATTTTTAAATAGTCCAAAAAACTCATGTAGTCCTAAGGATGATGGTCGAGGATGAGGCATTAATACAAAATACTGGAAATGGCCCATTTAATTTATATTTTCTCTCTAAATTTATGTTTTCTTCTCCTGAATCCCTTTAATATAAGGATGTAATTTTCCTTTCAATGGATAATATATATCCTGAATGAAGTCCTCTTACTCCCCCTATATTGTGCTTACAGTACCCCCAAAACATGGTGAAACATACATTGAAATTCATAAATACCCAATTTATTGAATTTAATTTAACTCCTCGATGATATGTTAATAAAATACATATACCATGGAAAAAATGATTCGATGAATGTATCATTAATCAATGTCTATATTTGAGAATGTCACAATTGAAAATAACATTGTAAATAAAATAACTTTACCCAAAATTAACCAATTCGAAGAACCCATGATTACTCAAATACCCTAAAAACAAACTAAATAATATTATACAATAAAAAATAAATAACATAAACCAAAATTAACAAATTAACCTAAAAAAATATGAACGTTCTATCAAATGAAATAATAAAAAACAAACTAATGATCAAATGACCAAATGACCTAATGACCAAATGACCAAATGATCATATGGCTGAATGACTGAACCCAAATATGGAATAACCCAAATATGAACCAAATTACCAAATAACCAAATGATAGAATGAATAAATCACCAAATGTGCTAAATCAAACATGACATAACCAAAAGATGAACCTAATGACTAAACCAAAATATTACCCACTGAAATGACCTAAAATGAAACAAATACCCTATCTAGATGTAATTCCCAGACCCCAGTTACCCAGTGTCGGTATAATATTACATAACATCGGCATGATAAAAAATATCTAGTCTTAAAAGACCGATAAGTTTAGTATCCTTGGAAGTACTAGATACATTCATAAGGTTTAAATTACATCCTAAAATGGAAAACTACAACAACATTGTTTCAATAGAAATCACTAAGATCCCATAGACTATCCGTGAAGGTCAGTCATAATATACTTCTTCGCATCCTGGGAAAAATAAAACATAGAAAGGGGTGAGCTCATATGCTCAGTAAGTATAACAATATAGCAGAAACATTCAAAAATAAGCACATTCATTTAAGGCAATGTATAAAACAAAAACAAAATCATTTTAAACTAGGATTTCAGCATAATATGGAAAAGATAAAATCAAATAATGCCATTTACTTATTCACAAAGATATTATACTATTCAAATAATCACATGGAATATCAATAGAAACTTTCATAATACTAGAATGCATAATGCCAGACTTTCATAACCACATAGTGAAGGCCTTGAGCTAAGACTACAAATAGGATTTTGTCAAGGCCTTGTGCCAAGACACTAGTTTATCTCATGAGACCTACCGATTCATCGGGGAGCTATAGCAGGCTCCATCCGTCACTTACTATGTCTAATGCATTCCTCATATGAAAAGTTTGAAACATAACATAAACATTCATATTAAAACTAGCATACGAAATTTTAATACTTTATCCACAAACCATGAATGGTAAAAAAAATAGCACATCCACTGTCAAACATAACTCATTCAATATAATAAGGAATATTGTATTGTAATAGATTAACCTAAAAAAGAAAATAATGAAGGATATTGACATATATTAAAATAACCATCAAAACTATTTGAGATAAATGTCCAGCCTTTTTCTTGAAAACATTTAAAAGTCACACTATTTGTCTAAAATCCATTTAAAAGTAGATGTTTGAATCAAAGTGTCACATAACACATTAAAGCATTTAAAAATAATTTTAATTTTAAAAAATTAATTTCCATATAAATAAATCCTTAAATCCATTTTTAAGACATGTACATTAATGAGAAAGATTTAGAATAATAAATCTTTAAAACGGTTAAAATGATATTTTAGTTAAAGTTCCTAACCAAAAGAGAGACACTTGAATACAAATAATTGAGGTAATAAAAACATTATAATATCATGAGAATAAAGGGATTCATGATATACTATGTCAAATAACATTATATACACCATATAAAAGTGATTTGGTGTATAATAACTAAGAAGTCTCAATGGAATGTAAATTGAGATGAAATATCTTATAAAGACTGTGTCCTTAGGTTAAGGATAAATCAACGACATAATTATGTGTGAAAAATATAAATACATTAAATATGATTGGATATTCAGTGTAAATCAATCTGAGGATATTCACACATATTCTTGTAAAAAAACACCAATGAATTGGATGATTAACTCAATAATTGAATATTGATTTAAAATTACTCTTATCAAGTTCATATCGATGACTTGAGAATATATATATTGAGTTATTATGTGTATAAAAATTATATTTATAGAAAGGGAGTTTAAATTACTATACAAATAAAAAATAGTGATTCCACACATAATCATGGAGTAAAATAATCAATGAAATATGTGTAAATCCCAATGAGTGGAAATTGAAATTTGAAATTCTCTAACGGATTTGGTAACATATGAAACATACACCGAATGAAATAATTATCATTAAATGAAGATGTAAATACCAATAAATTAAAGTATTTTACAAAATTAATACAATCATGGGTGGTACATACTCCACACTAAAGGAAATAGTGGCCAATATAGCATGAATCTCACTAGAATAAAAGTGAGATGAAAAACCCCTACTTTGTTGTTATCAATCGAGTTGTATGAAAAAAAGTTAATAAACACCAAATGAATCACATAATACCATAAATATAAATAAAATCATGATAATATATATCAAATTGTAGTACACAATACACCACATGCAATAAATAAGTGGCGAACAATGGAAATCTCACAGAATTAAAAGTGAGATAAGAAGACCCTTACCTAGAAATTTTCCCTGGTCAAGGTTAGGTTAACCTCCTGTATAATGGTTAAATAATTTTTATTAAATTATAAAATAATCATATACATTAATATGATATCATATATGATCTTTCAATATTGCTTTGTTAATAATATTTTAGTATTATCGTCTTTTCGGGTGTTAACTGATTTGTTTTCCTTTATATGATTTGTTACATAAGTAATGTATGTTATGGATAGGATGTAAATTATTAATATTCAGAATAATATTAAGTCTTTAAAAATTATTTTTAATCATCTAATGAAAATTATTCTTGAATGGATATGATGGGGAATGAATCCCATTGCGTTCGCGAAGACGGTAATCCGTACATACGCACGAGTGACAATATCATTATTTTGATATTAACATAATATATAATGGGATGGTATGTAATATATACAGAATAATTATCATGGTATATTTATTATTTACTTCAATTATAAATCATTATTATACCCATCCAAATAATAATGTATTGAATAACAATTACACCACGACGTGGAGACGGTAAGTCGTACATATGCACATATGGTGACATGTCATTAAAATGATGGATTGAATAATTAGTATGGTTGTATTATATTTATAATAACATCAAAGTATATATAATATACTGGAGTTATTAATTTAGAATGGAAACATCAAAGAAAGAGGAAGTGGAAGGGAAAGGAACTTGAAAGAGGTGATGAAATATTTACCTCTTTTTCAGGTTCTTCCTTTTGATTTGATCAAAAGGGCTCCATAGATTGGCTTTATGACTAAAGGAAGTCCTCTAGGATGAATCTAGGACAGTTAATAGAGTATTTGGTCTGGGTTTGGCTGAGCCAAATGGCTTTTACGGTTTTAATTAGAGAGAAGGGGGAGTGTTCTTTTATAAGAGGGCTGAGGGTCACCTTAGGAAAATCTAGAAATAATATTTTATAATAAAATAAATTTCGGTTTCTAATGGCTAAAAATTAATTATTCAAAGTATAAGGTGTTTATAAGTCGAAAAAAACTCAACCAATAGGTTTCATACAGGTTTGGGTCACTATATTAACTTTATCTTTTAGATTTAACTCTTAGTTAATTAGTTTGACATTTACCATGTCTCTTTGTATTTTTATATTATATGGTTAATAAACATAGTATATACTTCCAAGAGAACCCCAAGTTGTTCATTAATGATAAAACTATAATTATATAAGTATTTTTGCCAAGAATTAGATTTTTATGAATATAATATCAATTAATAATATAATATTTGTTCTAAACACTCTTTTATGTCAATTTTGACACTATATGGTATTTTGTTTTTGCTAAATTCATAACAGAATTATTACTTCGAAAAAAATTCATATAAACAACCATAACAAGTTACATTAACCTATAAAATTAGTTTAATTCATAAAAAGTCTCAAATTACATTTATTTGGATATTTATAATAACAATTATTTTAATATTTCATTAATTAGGTAATTACTACATCATCATTGTGGCATAAATAAATTTTATTATTTAATGTCTAAAAAATTATAAATAAAATAAATATATGTCGGAAATATTTTTATATTTCTAATTAATATTTATAGTCTAATATATCTTATGAATAACCCTATATAAAAAATGTTTTAGATATTAGACTTTGATTTTAACTCTTTAACTCTTCTTTAAATAAAATAATAATAAGTGTCCTAATATAATACAAGTTGACCTAAAGGATCATATTTTATTCCTAAAGTTTTTTTGGTCGAATTACACTTATCCAATAGAATTTTGACATGGGTTATGGTAGTAATAATATCATTTTTACCCTTAATTACACTATTTACTTTTAACCGTGGTAAATAAAAGTAAAAAGTTTCTACTCACCAAAAATTATTTTCATCCTATTGAACCACATTTTACATACTGATATCAATTGTGTCTCTCAGATTTTTGAAATTCAACTCACAGAAGTGGTAAAATTAATTTATATGTAAATTTGCAAATGCTCCTAGGAGGTGGGTAAAAGGCGGTAAAAAGTTCAATGCAATTTTATATATCTAATTTTAATATAAAAGGACACCAATGAATTACATTGAACTTATATAGGTATTATACATCTATTTTGACTTAAATTAAATTTAAACAAATAATTATTTAAATAAGTTGTCGGTTTTAAACTATAACGCAGTGTTTTTCACTATTCATCAAAAATTGAATGTTTTCAGAAAAATACCAAAAATTTACCCTATGATAATATTGATATTCCAAATTCAAAAATGAATTCTATTTTACCAAATTGAAAACATAGGAGTTCCATTAATTAATTTAAAATTAATTCCCATTTTCAAAACTTAAAAGAAGGTTTTTAAAATGTATAAAATATCAAAATTTTGACATGTGTTAATGTCAAATTTAAATGTGAAATTACTTATAATCACCTAAATTGTATTAAATGATAAAAATATAATCTAATTATACTTCCAAACCATTCAAATACATAATTTAACATGATAAAATATTTGGATTAAAAAAGTTATTTTCAATTGAAATTTAGTATTTTTCAGTATTAATCAAACTATAAAAGTTATTAAAAATGTACCCCAAATTTATCCAAAATAAATTTTTTTGTCTTGATTCTAAAGAAGAATTTAATTTAATTAAATTGAATATTTAAAAGTGTCAAATATTGGTTATAAAAAGGGTTTTCTATTAAAAGGTGGTAAAATTTAATTTTTTTTGAAAAATGAATTTGTTCTTATATTATGTCTAAGAAACACATAATATGGATTCTAATATTATATGGAGTATATAAAACTCAAAATTTAGTTAATACTATTCATAACAACTTTTGAACTTCTATTTTGGTAAGTCATGGTGTGCTCGAACACAGTGTTACATGTAGCGCAAGCAAATTAATTAATTAAAAGAAAATAACTTACTATGAAATCTTGGGGTGTTACATTCTTCCACCCTTTTGGAAATTTAGTCCTCGTAATTTTAAAATTGGGCTCGAGAACTTCATTGAAAGTCCCACATTGGAAAAAGAGTCAATAAAACTATCTCTTTAAAAGAATGAAAGAGAATTACAAAGGTCACCTGAGATAACTCACACTAGGATTCCATGTAGGAAAACATGGATATGAAAGGTAAAAGAAGTGTCATGTTTTGGTGGAGAGGGATAGAAAAATGATTAGGAGAAAGTTAACAACAAGAAAACCACAAACTTTTGATTATATAAACGTTCATTAGTTTCCTAGTAGCAAAAGTAAAGAGGTAACAATTTTTTTATTTTATGCTCCATTTCATAAATTTGAGAAATTTATTTATGAGATTAAATAAGAACATAAAGAGATATACTTAGTTTTTAAGTAGAGATTCATCCTTTAATAAATTTTTACCACTAACTCATATTTTTGTAAATGATGAGTATTCAAGATGACTTGGTCACACCTGAAGCGCTAGAATCAACTTCTAGAGAATCACATAATCCACAAAGGATAAAATATATATATTTACCTTATCTTTAGAGATTAACCAAAACCAAAATGGTTTGTACAAGATCAGATGATCGTTTAGTGAAAAAAATACTTATCTTAATTTATAAAATTAAACCAACAATACGCAAAGCTCAATAAATACCATTCAAAAATCTATTGTCCTTAAAATCCATCAATATAATTGAAAATAATATTGAAACCCAAAACATTGATGAATTTGACTACGCAGTCTTCCAAATTTAATTGTATTTCCAAATAACATTGACTACTCTTAAAGTCACATACTTAAAAGTAATTATCCTAATCACATATTCTCTATGATAGGTTAATCGTTTCCATAAATAACCCAAATCTCTATAAATCCACAATAACAACATAAGTAAAAATCCACCATTACTCATCAAATGAAATCCCATGGTATTCTATTTTCCTTAGGCATATAATATTACCAACAGAGCGAACGTCTTCCAAAATAACATTTATCACTTAATCCCTAAATAATTTTCCTATACTAAGTATATCCATTTGATAATACATAAGATCCCAAATCAACTTATTATTGATCAATAAAATCATTTAACTAAACATAATCAGTCACACTAACCAGGGACATCACGTAGTCTAGTGGTAGGTGATAAATCCAAATTGCACTATAGTTGCGAGTTCGATTCCTACAGCTTTGTCTAACACGACAGGTTTTCACACGGTCTGTGTGTTGTCCGTTTTAAAAAACTATATTTTATAAAGTTCCCAAAATGAGATAAATTACTCAAAATAACTATAACATAATTTCACCACAAATGTTATCTCATACCTCGCATTTTCATCCAAAAATTTAATAACATGTTATTACCTAAAATTCAATGATCATATAAACCCAAACGGTTATTTATAACTATATCAACAATAGAAAACACAATTCTTCCAAAAATATTATTTTCACATAATAAACTATATGGTTACAAAAAAGAGAAAATTATTCCAAATTAATCCCATCAACAAAGAGCACTAATACTTTTAAACATTTCACCATCCATTTACATCCACATAGGTTCTTCCATGACCAAGGGGTTATCTTATATAATAGGGCATTAACTTGGGTAATTCCCAGGTCCCCTGCATTTACAGAAAATGACTATAAATGGATTATTGTGATCATTTTTATTTTCTTCCATAGTACTCTTCATTTTTCCTCGGTAATTCATTACTTTATGTCTTTTACCACACATAAATAATTTCTTTGTTCCATTGAGACACTTCCCTAGGTGTCTCATTCCACATTTCCTACATGATGGAAATTGATATTTCTTTTCTCCATGGTCTCCACTACTAGAGATCGTATCATTCACTGCCTTTCTCTTCTTTATTGAGTCCGGGAGTTGGTTAATATATATGATGTTGATCATATTTTTGGAAAACTGATTCGGTATGAATACGATATCTTTTACACATATCAACATTCCATTTTTTTCTCATTACCTCCGCCATGCACACCTTGTACATCATGTTCAATGTTACTATGACTACCTTGGAATCCAGCCATTGACTTACACAAGAAAGCATAGTGTGAGTCATACAATCATTTAGAGAATATCATAACACCTTATTTTCAATCTAAAACAACTTAGGATTAACAACGGTTATTTTTTCTCATATTATATTAAAATCCTTCAAATTATTTTGTAAAGAAAATGTAAATTATCCTAATCATATACCTCGAGAGTGTCGTAACCAGGAGTGCACCAAGGCTTGTTATTGTGCACCAGTTCTCGTTCAAGTCTAGCTCAAAGTGGTGTTTTTGGGTTTTACACCTATGTACATCTGTGCCAGAGCCGCCTCTACCTACTCGTATCTAGACAGGGATGTATTGCTTGGAAAACTCAAAAAATCTCTACAATACCATAATTTTAGGAAGTTCTTCTATATTAATCCTCAAATTATATCTTAGGGCTATTTTTTATAATCATAGTTTATCTAAATCTAGTTTCCAAGGTTTGTACTAAACCTCCCTCTCATACCCACTATATCACCCCGACCCCAGTTTCCCAGATTCGGTGCATTATTACATAACATTGTCATGATCACAAAAGATCATGTCTAAAAGGACAGATTAGTTTATTAGCCATGGAAGTACTAGATACATTCAAAAGGTTTACATTGCATCATAAAATGGAAAACTACAACAACATTATTTCCATAGAAAATACTAAGATACTATAGACTATCCCTACAAGTCATTCATAATATACTTCTTCACATACTGGGAAAAATAAAACAGAGAAAGGTGTGAGCTTAGATGCTCCGTAAGGATAACAATATAGTGTAATCTTTCATAAATAAGGATAAACATTTAAGGTAATGTATAAAACTAAAACAAAAGCCTTTTAAAATTGAATTTCATCATAATATGGAAAAGATAAAATCAAGTAATGAAATTTACATATTCATATGGATATTATACTAGTAGAATAATCACAAAAAATATCAATAGCCACTTTCATAATGATGGAATGCATAATGCCAGACTTTCATAACATCATAGTCAAGGCCTTGTGCCAAGACACTAGATTGTCTTATGATACCTACCGATGCATCGAGGAGAAAAAGCGGGATCCACCCTTCACTTACTAAGTCCAATTCATTTCATATATGAAATGTTTGAAACATAACATAAACATTCATATTAGAACTAGCATATGAAATGTCAATACATTATCCACATACCAGGAATGGTATAAAAATAGCACATCCATAGTCCAACATAACTCATTCAATACAATATGGAAGAATTTATTGTAACATATTAACCTAAATCGAGAATAATGAACTATATTGACATAGATGAAAATAATCATCAATACAATTTGAGAGAAATGTCCCCCCTTTTTCTTGAAAACATTTAAAAGTCACACTATTTGTCAAGAAGCCCTTTAAAAATAGATTTCTGAATCAAAGTGTCCCATACCACTTTGAAACTTTTAAAAGGAATTTGAATTTTAAAACATTAATTTCCATATAAATAAATCCTTAAAACCATTTTTAAAACATGGACATTATTGAGAAATATTTAGAATAATAAATCATTAAAATGATTAAAATGATATTTTAGTTAAAGTTTTTAACCAAAAGAGAGACACTTGAATACAAATTATTGAGGTAATAAAAACTTTATACAATCATGAGAATAAATTGATTCATGATATAGTATGTCAAAGTACATTATATACACCATATAAAAGTGAATTAGTGTATAATAACAAAGAAGACTCAATGGAATGTAAAATGAGATGAAATATCTTATAAAGACCATATCCGTAGGTTTAGGATAAATCAATGACATAATTATTTGTGAAAATATAAATACACTCAATATGATTGGATATTCAGTGTAAATCAATCAGAGTACTTTCACACATATTCTCGTAAAAACAACACCAATGAATTGGATGTATAACTCAATAAATGGAGATTGAGTTAAAATTTCTCTTATCAAGTTCATATCGATGACTTTAGAATTTATCAATGGAGTGAATATGTGAATCAAAATTATATCCACATAAAGGGGATTGGAAATTACTACACAGATAAAAAATAGTTATTCCACACATAATCATGGAGTAAAATAATTAATGAAGTATGTGAAATCCCTATCAGTGGAAATTGAAATTTTAAATTTCCTTATCGATTTGATGACTTATGAAACATACACCCCATGAAAGAAGTATCTTAAAATTAAGATTTAAATACCCATAAATTAATTTATATTACAAAACGAATCCAATCAGAGTCAATATGTACTCCACACAAAAGTAAATAGTGTCCAATATAGCATGAATCTCACTGGAATAAAAGTGAGATGAAAAACCCCTACATCGTTGTAATCAATCGAGTCGTATGAAAAAAAGTTAATAACCACTAAATTAATCAAATAATACCATAAATATATATAGAATCCTGATAATATATATCAAATGTTAGTACACAATACACCACATGCAATAAATACGTGGCGAACAATAGAAATATCACGGAATTAAAAGTGAGATAAGAAAGCCCTTTCCTAGTACTTTTCCTTTCTCGAGGATAAGTTAACCTCCTGTATAATGGTGAATTAATTGTTATTAAATTATAAAAAAATCATATACATTAATATGATATCATATATGATCTATCAATACTGCTTTATTAATAATATTTTAGTATTATCGTCATTTTCGGTGTTAACTGATTTATTTCCCTTTATATTCTTTGTTACATAAGTAATGTTTGTTATGAATAGGATTTATATTATTCATATTAAGAATGATATTAAGTCTTTAAAAATTATTTTTATTCATCTAATTATAATTAGTCTTGAATGGATATGATGGTGAATGAATCTCATCACGTTCGCGGAGAGGGTAATCCGTACGTACGCACGAGCGACAACATCATTATTTTGATATTAAAATAATAGATAATTGGATGGTATATAATATATACAGAATAAATATCATGTTATATTTATTATTTACATCAATTATACAACATTATTATAACCATAAAAAATATATATTGAATAACAATTACGCCACAGCGTGGAGACGATAAGTCGTACGTACGCACGTTTGGTGACATGTCTTTCAAAGGACAGATAGAATAATGAATATGGTTGTACCATATTTATAAAAACATCACAATATATAGAAGATACTATAGTTATTATTTTAGAATGTAAATAACAAAAAAGAGGAAGTGGAAGAGAAAGGAACTTGAAAGAGGTGGTGAAATATTTACCTCTTCTTCAGGTTCTTCCTTTTGATTTGATCAAAAGGGGTCCTTAGGGTGGATTATTGACTAAAGTAAGGACTCTAGGATGAAGGGAGTACAGTTGATAGTGTATTTGGGCGGGGTTAGGCCCATCCAAATGGCTTTGAATGTGTGAATTATAGATAAGGGGGAGTGTCCTTTTACAAGAGGGGTGAGGGCACCTTAAGAAAAGCTAGAAATATTATTTTATCATAAAATCATTTTTGGTTTCTAATGGATCCAAAATTAATCCTTTAAAGCCTAAGGTGGGGAATAGTCGAATACCACTCAACAAATAGGTTTTAGAAAGGTTTGGGTGATTTTATTAAATTTATCTTTTTGATTTAACTCTAAGTTAATTAGTTTGACATTTACCACGTCTCTTCGTATTTTTATATTATATGCATAATGAACATACTATATACTTCCAAGAGAACCCCAAGTGGTTCATTAATTATATAACTATAATTATATAAGTCTTTTGGAATAACCTTAGATATTTAGGAATATAATATCAATTAATAATATAATATTTTCTAAAAAAACTATTTTATGTCAAATTTGACACTATTTGGAATTTTTTTCTAAATTCATAACAGAATTATTACTTCAAAAAAACTCATCTACCCAACCCTAAAAAGTCATATAAACATATAGAATTAGTGTAATTCATAAAAAGTCTCATATTATATTTATCTGGATATTTATAATGTCAATTATTTTAATATTTCTTTAATTAGGTAATTACAGCATCATCATTGTGTCAAAAATAAATTAAAGTATTTAATCTCTAAAAAATAATAAATAAATTACCATTATGTAGGAAATATTATTATCTTTCTAATGAATACTTATAGTAAAATTTATATTATGTGTAACCCAATATTAAAAATGTTGTAGTTATTAAACATTGATTTTAACTCTTTTAACTATTCTTTAAATAAAATAATAATAAGTGTCATAATCTAATCCAAGTGAACATAAAGGATCATATTTTATTCCTAAGGTTGTTTTGGGTAGAATTACACTTATCCAATAAATTAGTACATGTGTTAAGGTAATAAAAATATCATTTTTACCCTTAATTACCCTATTTACATTTCACTGTGGTAAATAAAAGTCAAAAGTTACTATTTATGAAAAAAAAATTCATCCTATTGAACCACATTTTACTTACTGATATCAATTGTGTCTCTCAAATTTTTTAAATTCAACTCACACAAGCAGTAAAATTTTGTTTTATGTAAATTTCAAATGCTCCTAGGAGGTTGGTAAAAGACGGTAAAAAGCTCAATAAAATTTTATACATCTAATTTTATTATAAAACGACACCAATGAATTACATTGAAATTATATAGGTACTATACATCTATTTTGAATTAAAATAAATATAAATAAATAATTATTTAAATAAAAAGTCAATTTTAAACTATAACGTAGTGTTTTTCACTATTCATCAACAATTGAATGTTTTCAGAAAAATACAAAAAATTTACCCTAAGCTAATTTTGATATTCCGAATTCAAATATGAAATCTATTTTACCAAAATAAAAAAATAAAAGTTTTATTAATTAATTTATAATTAATTCCTGTTGTTAAAACCGAAAAGCGGGTTTTTAAAAAATAAAAACCATCAAAAGATTGACATGTATTTATGTCAAATTTAAATGTGAAATTACTTATAATCACTTAAATTGTATTAAATGATAAAAATATAATAAAATTGAACTTTCAAACCATTCAAATATATAATTTAACACTATAAATTATTTCTAATAAAAAAGTTGTTTTCAATTAAAATTTAGTATTTTTCAGTATTCATCAAAATATAAAATTTATTAGAAAATACCAAAAAAATATCCAAAATAAATTTTTATTTCCTGATTCTAAAGAAGAATTTAATTTAATTAAATTGAATATATTAAAGTTTCAAAAATTGGTTTCATAAAGGGGTTTCCATTAAAAGGTGGTAAAATTGCATTTTTTTTGAAAAATGAATTTGTTTTTATATTATGTCAAAGAAACAAATAATATGGATTCTAAAATTATATGGAGTTTTAAAATTAAAAATTCAGTTAATAATATTCATAACCGCTTTTGATCGGCTAGTTTGTTAAGTCGTGGTGCGCTCGAACACGGTGTTGCATGTAGCGCAAGCTATTTAATTACATTAAAGAAAATAACTTACTATGAAATCATGGGGTGTTACACTAGAAATGAACTTAATTACTTAAACCAAAGGTAAATAAACAACCAAAACCATAATAGACTAATTAACCCAACCAAAAAAATGAACAATTGATCAAATAACCTACTCCAAAACAAACCAATAACCAAGCAACTAAATGACCAAATGATGAAATGGGAAAATGATCAAACTGAAATATGACACAACACAAATACAAACTAAATTTCCTAATGACCTAACTAAAAATCGACCAAATGAATAAATGGAAAAATTACCAAACTAAAATATAACATAACCCAAAGATGTGAAATATTATAGAATCCAAAATTAAAAATGTAAAATAGAACAAAATGATGAAAATAACCAAACCAAAAAATAACTAAATAAAATAACCCAAAGAAAATTTAATATCCTAAGCCAAAATTAACTAATTAACCTAACAAAAAATTGAGCATTTGATCAAATGAAATAATTCAAAACAACCAAATGTAAAAATACCAAATCACCATATGATCAAAAGACCAAAGGACCAAATGACCAATTAAAAAAACTCAAATATTACATAACCAAAAGATAAACCAAATGTCCAAATACGATATTGAAAAACCTCCACAACAACAAAAATAAATAAAATACCCATAAAATGAACTAAATAACCTAATCCAAATTAAAATAAATAACCCAACCAAAAATAAACTAATTAAACATACCAAAAATGAGTAATTGATCAAATGAACTAATCTAAAACAAACTAATGACCAAGAAACCAAATGAAAAAACACAAATAAGACATAACCCAAAGTTGAAATAATTGGAAAATTGGAAAAAAGACCAAATGACAAAATAACCAATTAACTAAATGACCATATCACCAAATGGCCTAACATAAATATAAAATAACCCAAAGATTAAATAAATGAACAAACCCAACATTAAGAAATTTAAATAACCCAAAATGAAGAAAATAACATAACTAGAAATGAAAAAAATAACCTAACCAAAATAAAAATAATTAACCTACCAAAAATTGATCTAATTAACAAAACCAGAAAAATGAATAATTCATCAAATGACCTAATCCAAAATAAAATAATTACCAAAATAGAAAATCAACAAATTAACAAACCCAAATATAACATATTGAAAAGATGAACCAAATGAACTACTTACCAATTGATTAGATGACCAAATGAAAAAATTACCGAAATCAAATATTACACAACCCAAAGATAAAGAAAAAGACAATACACAGAATAAAATAATTGAAATAAAAAAAATGAAGAAACTAAACTAAAAATTTAAATATATAAACTCACCCCTAGAACTAATAAAAATTATATCAAATTACATAATTACCTATAAAAAAATAGATCAAATTACATAATTCAGTAAAAACTAGGGACCAAACAATGAAATATCAAAATGAATAAATGACCAAAATAAAATAATGCAATATTACATAACCCAAATATGAACTAATTTACCAGATTACCAAACTAATAGATGACATAACCCAAAGAGGAACCAAATGACTGAACCTAAATTTAACCAATTGACATAACTAAATATGAATCAAATAACCTATACAAAAATAAACTAAAAAATCTAAACCAAGAAAAAATAAATAAACTAACACAAAATGAACTAGTTAACATATCTAAAAAATGAACAATTGATCAAATGACTGAATCTAAAACAAACTATTGACCAAATGACCAAAATGAACCAAATTAAGTAACCAAAAAGAGTAATTACCAAAAAATAATCCTAATGACATGACCCAAAATAAATGATATATCATAAAATAATATTTTAATTCCTTATAGGCTGTGTTAAAATATAATATAGCTTAAAATGGTTATTTTAAAGTTTTCTGCTCACTATATTATTAATCTAACATTGATTTATCCTTATCCATGCTTCCCATTTGAGTTTAAATTTCACTTAATCACAATTAGATTCATTACCTTGCATCGTTGTCCAATATGAGAATTGATGTTAATAAAAAATAGTGACTCGCCAATTTAATTTAATCCAATTTGGGAAAGTTTTAACATGATCTGGGTAGATGGTTAATCTCACATATATTAACTATTAAATATGTTTTGGTTTCATTTAACAATTTCATATTATTCAATAATTCATTATTATAAAAATCAATTTCATTTGGAGAAATCATCATTGGGAATCAACGGTCATGTACCTCAAGTAATATTATTTTCCTTAAAAAGAAATAAGGATGGAACTTATATCAATGCACAGAGAAAAGAAATGAATCTATGTCATTAATTTATATTTTAAGCATTGATACATAATTCAAAAATTAAATATCTGGTTTTTATTTTCCAAAGTGTTCCTTAGAGTCCATCGAGGATAAATAAGATTACAAAATCATTCCAAAAGATCATTTAAGATAGGTATTATGTGAGGATAACCAAAGTAGAATCTGATGTCAACCCAAGAAAAACATCATCCCCATATGTTATTGGACCTAATTGAGCACCTCTCAAATCTCTAACACAACCATCCTACAAAATTTTCATGAAAAAAAATGTTGAACAAAAAATGATATACTGAAGCATGAAAGAGGTAAACTAGTCACCGAACAATTCCTGAAAGTTATGTAATTTATATGTACATAACATCCATTAGAGTCTTGTACGGTTTTTTTCATGTATGGAATCAATGTGAACTATATATGATGAACTTAGTGATGTTTATGAGTGTCCTAGTAGAGGATTAGGTGATGGTACTGTTGGTGGTGGTGTTGATGATGGTGATGTTGGTGATCCAGAAGACAATTTTGGTAATGGTGGTGATGATGATATTAATGATGGTGATGATGAAGAATATATTGGTTATGGGGGAGATATTTATCCCCCCAATTTCTGAGTTTACAGTAATGCGACATGTGGATGTTGTTTGAGGACTTGAAATGATTGATTGTTTGTATGTATATTTAGGTTATAGTAATGTAGATGTTTTGAAAACTACTATAAGATGTTTGTTGAATGTTAAATTGATAATAAATCTATTGTATTGAATGTGTATTGTCATTTTTATTTTGTTTATAAGTTCTGGAATTGTTTATGCCATGGGGCTGGGTGAGGATTAAGCGCTAGTTGGTTAAATGTATTTAACCTAATAGTTCAGTGAATCGTTGGTATATCATAAATGGGGGATAATATATAACATCAATTTTTCTCTGTGTCGGTATGTATATATGCAAATGGTTTAATAAAAAACGTGGGTATAAACCTCTATTGGTATATTAACCGCTCACAGTTCATATAACTACTGGTATAGCCCATAATAGTGATTTTATGGGCAATACCAATGGTTCTAAACCACGGGTATTGTCACGAACCAAGATGGGACCTCATCCGAACTAGTGCCCAACCCGGTCCATGGGGTGGCCCGAAGGGCATTCCTGATCCCCACGAGTTGGAAACAAGTTCATGAGTATCATCAATATATCTTGGGAATTATTTCACCCGATTAAATAAAAACTAAACAAGAAAAAATAATAAATAAACCAAAACTGAATAATCACAAAAGAAAACATGGTATAACTAATTTTTTATTCATGTTTACAGCTTTAAATAAAAACACAATAGGTCAAAAACCAAAATGTAAACATGTCATTATCATAAAAAATTCCATATGAAAATTAGAGAATCATCCTAAATCCACCACCAATCCACCGGCAAGGGAAGACCTCTAGCATCTCGAACAACCTTCTCCACACACCTTCCCTTTTCCTATATAAAATATATAAAAATTTTCTTACACACAATGGTGTAACAAGTTTGTGAGCCAAAACCCAGTAGAATTCCACCCCATAAAAGAGATCCCATTATTTAGACATTACAAGGTGATTTACATGCTAGTTCTATAAAAGATAAAACTAGGAACATATTTGTATAATTCTTTTTAACGAAATCATACTTGATTTTCAAAAAAACAACAATGTGTACCATATTCTAATGGTTGGTAAAATATCACAAGGTTGAATTATGTCAAAGGAAAACACTACAGGAACTATATCAATGGTACACTAGGTTCATCGTATCTCGGTGAAACATAGTATATCAACCACACAGATCATCGTTATCTTGCACGATCCACTAGAGTAGAATCTATCCAAAAGTCTAGTTGTCTCCAACCATAATTTTCATTCATTTAGTGTTGTTTCATCAATATTTCTAGAAATAATTAGTATGTGGCCCTACCAATACAACTAGAATTCTAACCCAATTCCTCCCACCTAGATACCCGGGTTTCCCTTTCATGCACAATTTTCATTCCACATGTCACAAGGATCACAAAAACTTACATACATACATGTCAAACAATGAAAACACAATTGAAAAATCACTATTTTCCCAAAAAAATGAAATTTCTAATCCAAACTCACACCAAAACAATCCAAATATTTATTTTTCGCCAGTTTTACATTTTATAAAACACCTTGCATAATTTATAATGATCCTTAAAGAAGAAAATCAATGGTTCACAAATGAAGTACTCCCAATTTCAGTTGAAAAACATGTTTAATCCATATATAAATCAGAACCCTTTAAAAAAAATTTCTCACCACAAAAATAAATCCTAAAATACATTTAATCACTCAAGAAAACATTAGAAATACATCAAATAATGTTTAAGCATGTAACTACCTACCTTAAGTATAGAAATTTCTATAATATGATGGAAAACTACAACTGTGCCTCAAGTGGACCCTATAAATGCAAGATCAATCATTAAACATGATGATCAATCTCTAAAAAACAAGATACAAACATTAATAGGGAACCTAAACCTCTGGAAAATTGAAACACCAATAAAAGAAGAGGAAAAAACTAGAAAAGGGGGAGAAACCAAGAGAAAAGGGGATTATAACCCAAATCATTCATGAATGTTGATCTCCAAGGGAGGAAGTTGTCTAGGGGAGGTTCTTATGGTGAAAAATCCTTAAGGGGGAGGATTTAGGGGTTTTATTGTTAAAAATATGGGAGATATAAAAATGGAAAATTCCAATTTTTAATGACTTGGATTGTCCACATGGTCCTCCCCTACGGTTTATCAAACTATGTGGTAACTATGATTGCCTTACTATCCAAGAAGGACATATCACATGGTCAAACCAAATGTTTTACAAATTTTGAACTAACCATGTGATAATCCTCTATCCAAAAATACCACATGCATGCAATGTTACCTAGGAAAGGGTGTGTGGGTTAAAAAAGCATGTGCCAACTGGTATTTACCCAAATTAGTCTCATTATTCTATAAAACACAATGGAAATCGGAATATAAAAAACTACCAAAAATTAAATAGAAATATACCTCAAAATAAATCATGGGTGTGATAAATATCCACACTATGCAAACATTTCGTCCCTAGAAAGTCAACAAGAAACAAGATTAGTGAATATAAACAGATACACTTTCTTAACCCGCGACATCCAACCCCATGTATCATGAATATCATTGCCTTGTTTCCAAAGGATAAAGAATGACCAAATAGACTCCCCATTAAATAATTTCTTCTAATAATATGTAATCTTCATTGGTAGTTCAAAAATAAAAAAATCAGGATCTAACTCTAATTTTTTCTAATTTAGCACATGAGACAGATCTTGATTTTTTTCTTCAACTAGGAGACATGGAGCATTTCATGAATTGAAATAAAATGATAAGGGAAATATAACTTTGATGATACCTTACCATCCTACTCTGTGATCTCAAAAGGTATAACATACCTCTTTGTTATCTCCCCTTCCTTCCCCAAATAGTGATGACACAAGAGAGGTTCCACTTTTAGAAAGACATAATCACCCACCAAAAACACTAGATCTATGAAACCATTGATCGACATAAGATTTGTAGAATCATTGAGGTATCAATAACCACTTCTTTATCATATTTACCTTCTCAGAAGTATCTTAATCCATGATTGGAACTAATAATAAGGTTTCACTCACCTCATCCCAACATAATGGAAACTTACATAGCCAACCATAAAAGACCTCAATGGGCACCGATCAAATCAAGGATTGGTAAATGTTTTTATTTGAAAACATGACCAATCCTAAATTGATATCCCACAAACCACTAAAATCCCAAAAAAAAATCTAGTGCATGTCCTTTAAAATATTATTTTCCCGCTCTGTCTGAACAACCATTTGATGATGGTATATCGAGCTCAATTTGACTTGTGACCCAAATTATTTTTCATGGCCTTCCTATATACAAGTGGTAAAATGGGGGTTCCTATCTGAAACAATTACCGACAGAACAACATGAATCCTCACTACCTACTAAACATATAATTTTCCCTACTCATCAACCATTATTGAACCATGATTGGAATATATTGGGATGATTTGGTTATATGATCAATCACCACTAAAAAGGAATTTCTTCCCTAAGAGGTATGAATTAATGAAATAATGAATCTCAAAATGATCCCATCTCACTTCTAGTTTGGAATGTGTAGTGGCTAGATAAAACCTAAAGGCCTTTCATGATTTTCATTAACCTACTAACATGTATAACACCTCGATACAAAGTCATCTATATCCCACCTCGAACATCTTCACTAGAACTATCGACGAACATATTAATACATCTTGAAATCTCTAAGATGAACTACCCACTAAGACCGGTGACTTTCTTATATAACCACCTTCCATAAAGATTAAGGAATAATAAAGAGGACCTTAAATCACAACACTACCTTAGGAGACAACAACCAATTACAAGGTATCTCCCCACCCTAAAGAGATAGCATTGATTGTGGGAATAAATCATCACAAGGATGCTCCCATTGAATTTTCACTATAAGGTAAGAACCTCACTGAATTATATCCAATAATAGACCTCAATTGAGGTCCTTAATCACTTGGTGTATCTGAGAAAAAATTCCCCATCATTGTCTGCTCTTCACTAGACTCTTTCAATGTCAGCACTGGAACATTTCTTCTTAAAGAAACTACCACCACATTACCATTTCCATGTGTATATACTAGATCGAAGTCAAACCTCTAAAGGTACTCAACCCCATGACACTACATTATATTTAGATATTTTTTTTGTAGAAAATGTCTGCGATGCTTTTATGGTCAGAATAATACAAAACAATTTCCCCCAAAAAGATAATTAATATACATCTACAAGGCATGCATCACTGCTTCTAACTCTAAGCCATGGGTCTGGTTGTTTTTTTTTGTCAGAGTTGGAGATATCCATATGCCACCCCATGGTCTCTCTACATAAGAAAAAACCTGATATCCATACCTGAGGCATCACAATAAACAGCAAATCCATTTTTAATTTGTGGAAAGATCAACACATGATAAATAATCAACCTCTGATTTATCTCCTAAAGGGATGCCTAAAACATTGGGATCCATTCATACTTCACCCCTTTATGGGTGAGAACCATCATGGTAAATGATATATGAGATAAATCTAGAAAATTTTACCTATAATACATGGTTAGGCCTAGAAAACATTTGATTTCAAACACAATATTCTATTTATACCATTAAATAACTGTACTGATCTTCTGAGGTCCATAAAAACCCCTTATTCTAAGATCACATGACCTAGAAACGTTACCTCTTTAATTCATAAGGTACGCTTATAGAAAATTTCATAGATACAATGATCCCAATGTTTCCCCAACTTGATCTTCAAATTACACTCATTATCCACCTCAAATATGGAATAAAATAGGATTTCATCCAAGAATACCGTGATGAACGAATAGATCTACTAGTGGAACACCCCATCCAAAAGTTCCATGATGATTGTTGGAGCATTCTGGAACTTGAACTAATAACTAAATACTCAAAATGGCTATACCTTATTCACAAATCTATTTTCAGGACTTCTCTCTCTCTCTATCCCACCCTGACTTGGTGATAACCAGAACACAAGTTTATCTAAGAAAAACATCATTCCCATTTTAATTGGTCAAATAAGATATTAATTCAAGGCAAGGATACTTATTCTTTTTTGTTTCCCTGTACAACATCTTGTAATTAGTAAATAACTTGATGGATCCATCGACCTTCTTCGAAAACTGGAGTAGGGTGGCCTAAAGAGAATTTAATAAGAGGATAAATCGTTTGTATTCCAAATCATCCATCTATTGCATTAATTCCTTCATCATTGTGGGGGTCCATAAAATATGAATAAAGATATGTCGACTATGTTTCTGGGGCCAAATCTATATAAAAATACACATCCCACTGCAGAAGTTATCCAAAAAATTCCATAGGAAATACCTTTTGGAACTCATCAACAACATGATTTAATCCACCATTAGGAACACCAAAATTGTCCTCCAACACGAGCAATAATAAATGAAAAACAAGATTTCTTAATTCTACAGGTGGAGGTCCAGCACAACAAGAATGAGGATCCCACTCAAGATGAAATACCTAGGTACTTCTATCAGGTTCCAAAAAACTCACCTACCACCAATAGAAATCAATATGTTCCTAAAATATCACCATCCAATCAATGTCAAAGATTACGTCAAACAAGTCCATATTCAAGTCCAATAAATCCAATTCCAAATCAGCACCTAACTCGGTGATTTCATAATATGGACACCTGAGACCCTTATCTCATTTCATACCAAGATGTGTTACCAACTTCATCACATATGATATGGGCTCAGTTGGAAAATTAAACAATTTCAAAAGACATATAGAGATAAATGTAACATAATCATGAGTATCAAAAAAAACAACGTAAAAGGATGATTAAATAAAAATGATACCTTGAACTATCATAGGACCCACATTAGACCCTACCAGTTCCAGTTCTACGACATGAATATGCATCGTATCTGCCTGATCCTAAGAATGACAACTATCTTTTCACTCTTCCCTGAACTTACTCTACCCAGAAGATGATCTAGCCTTTCTGCTACAACTTCCAAAACAAAAACCCACTTAGATGGATGACTCTGACTGAGATGATATCCCTCTGGAAACAAAAAATCCAATAACACCTGATATGATCAAGTGTCCCTAAAACCCCACTAAAAGTTCCCCATATTCCACAATGATGTAATGATATGGGTGGGGTAGGACACAACGACCGCACGTGCCCCAGTTTCCCAAACCGGTGGCACACAACTAATCCAACAACTGAAACTACTGACCACAATAGTGGGGAAGGATGTCCCAATATACCACAAAACCTCTTTCCTTGTTCATACCACTTCATCTTCTTCTTGGATGAACTACCCTTACGGACTATAGACATAGATCTATAAAAACAAGGCTTCCATTTTTGATCAAAATCATGTATAGAATCACGATCAACCACCTCTACATAGGTTCTAAACCTAAACAAAAATTCTTGAGGATAAATATCTAGTCGATTCCCCATCTCAATCCTATATAAATTCAAATATTAATTAGAAATAGTCTTGGGTGTGTACCATAATAACATATAAAAAAGAGTTAGTGTACTCCATCACAGATGAGTCGCCCTAGGAAGGATCCATGATCTCCTGGGATATATCATAGTTCAAGACCTCAGGAAAATAATGCTATTTGAAAATGACTTTTAAGTCATTCCAACCCATCTCCCTTCTCTTACCAGCTTGAACAACTATGTCCCACAACCACCAACTAGGAACTTCTAACAAAAATTAAGAACACATCACCTTGGCAACCTCCGGAGTGTCAAGAAACTCAAATATTCTCTCTATCATCTAAATTCACTCTTCTACTTCCTGAGTTTCTGTATCACCTTGGAAGGGAGGAGGCTTATTTTTTAAGAACTCTATAGATTTTTCCTTCCTAACACTAGGCCCATCTTCTCTAACTGGTTAAATTCCAGTACCCACTCCCTGCCCCATAGACTAAACATCTAGGACCATAGATTCCACTTTCATTTTATCAATTGGTGAGTGAGAACTCTCTACGACCACATCCAATAGTTCCATAGGAAATCTTCAGGGATGAATAGTTCTACAAAAAGTAGTAATCACAATAAAAATAATCAAAAAAACATTCTGTAAATTCTCAGCAATAAAAATAAATACCAACAATCCCTAAATCCAAAAAATCAATATCCACATAATAACATAACCACCAAACCATTCCACCTACAACTAGTGTCCATATATAGTCGTTGGCCGGTACGTATCACCTAAAAGAGAAGTCCAATAAAATTCAAACATCCCATGGCCACATAAGATCATTAATGAGGTGTGCTGGCTAGACACAGTAATTGTGAACATAACCTTAATACCCAATAGGGCTAGCTCTTGTCTATCCAAAATCATCCACAAAATAACATGACACTAAAAAAGTGCAACCTTCTCTAATGCCATTTTTTCATGAACCAAGATGGTATTTCATCCGAACCTGTGTCCGACCGAGTTTGTGGCATGGACCGAAAAGCATTCCCAATACCCCCAGGATGGAAAAAAGTTCCCGGGTATCAAGATTATAATTTCTTAATGATTTAACCTGATTACATAAACAAAACAACAAAAATTAATAAGTAAACCAAAACTGACTAATCACAGCAAAAAAAGGGATAAAAAATTTTCAAATATATTTTTACAACATTAAATAAAAACTCAAATTGTCTAAAAATAAAAACAAAAAAAATACACTATCCCAAAAACCACTATATTTAAATAGGAGAATCATCATCAACCCACCATCACAGAACCTAAAAGGGAAGACCTATAGCATCCCGAACTACCCTCTCCAAACACCTACCCATTACCTTTATAAAAAATAAGTAAGTCTACATACACCCAAATGTGTATGTAGGGTGTGATAAAAAGGCCTCCAGGATGCCACCAAATAAAATAGACTCCAAGCTTTAACTATTAAAATACAATTCACATGACAGTTTTCTAAAATTACGACTAGAAACATCTATATTGAAATCATTTTATATAAAACACGATTGCTTTTAAAATAACCAAAAAGTATATTGTATTCTGATGGTGAGTACAATATCATAAGGAAGCACTATGACGTGGGAAAACTCTATAAGGACTAGTAAAATGTGATAGTAAGTACATCATATCTTTATGTAATGTGATAAAGAAACCACACTGATCATCTCCCTCATACATGAGCCACTATAGAGGAATCTATCCCAAATTCTAGTGGTCTCCAACCATCATTATTATTTAGTTAGTGTTTTATATTCAAAACCATTAGAATAAACTTGGCCTCAACCCGACCAATCAAACTAGAATACTAGTCTTAGTCCACCCACCTAGATACATGAGTTTCCCATTCATGCTAAATTTTCATTCCACATGTCACAAGGATCAAAAACATTAACATATACACATGCCAGACAATGTAAACACGCTTGATAAATCATCATTTTCAAAACCAAAACAACTTTAAAATCAAATCACACACCAAAATAATCCACAATTGTATTTCTCACTATTTTCACAATTTATAAAATATCTTGAATAATTTATAAATCACTGTAACGAAACACAATAAGGGTTCAGACATGAAGAACACCGAATTTCCTTTAGAAAACATATTTTTGATCCATATACATTTCAAAACACATCAAAATCACATTTCTCACCATGCATATTAATCATAAAAAACATTTAAATACTTAATAAATCTTATCAAATTCATTAAATAATTATTAAGCATGGAACCACCACCCACTTGTGAAAAAATTTCCTAAATCTGTTGGAAAACCACAATTGCACATCAGGTGAACCCTATAAATGCAATATCAAAACATAAACATCAATATAAAACCCCAAAAATCATTATCCAACCTTAAATATGGCACCTAACCTACTATATAATTGAAACCCCAAATAAAGAAGAAGAAAACTCTAGAAAAGAGGGAAAAACCAAGATATGAGAGGATATACTTTAGAATTTTTTTAGAAACCACACCAGATACTCCCAGAAAATGAAGCTACAAGGGAGTAAAATGGTCGGTGGGAGGAACCTAGGGTGAAGAATAATTATGGGGGTATTTTGGTGGTATATGGTAAAAAAATTAGGGAGATATAAAAAAGTAAAAATCCAATTTTAAATGACCTGAAAAGTTTTCATGGGTTTCTCTCAGAGTTTATCAAACTGTGCCCCAATTGTGCATCCCTTACAATACATGTTGGACATGTCACATATTTATCCCGTCCGGTTTAAAAACAGTGTGCTAACTATAAAATAAGCTCCTATAAAAAATACACCTTATTTCTTGTTTACATGGTCAAGGGTGCACAGTTTGAAAAACCACACACTAACTGTGTGCCACCTACTGCTTACTCTTTTTTATTTTTATCCAATAATAAATGGAAACACAAAGGTAAATGCTATAAAATAATTAAATATAATATTATGTATAATTAAATCATGGGTGTGATGGTTATTGGGTTAGCTTCCAACAATAATGACAAAATCCTTTCTCCATCCTCATCTAAATATGTTGGAGTTCTATACTTCTTTCAGTACCGTTCTTCATAAGGAGACATATGAATGGTCGATTGAAAGATGTTGAGGTATAAAAAAATATAGGAAGGTGTTATTACCATACATCATTGAAATCCCTATAAAAATAAATCACCATATCCTCTAGGGTTTTAACTGTTCTATCAGAATGAACATCTGTCTAAGTAGGATACATAGTACGAAAATCAAACCACGTATCCAGAGACTATTGAGAAATTTAAAAAAACATTTAAGTAAACCTCAGATATAAATCAGATACAATAAAATATTACACTCCATGAAACCTTTGAACATCACTCATTTATATCTCGAAAAGATAATCTACAGATAAATCTTCTCTGATAGTGATAAGGTGTTTTGACTTTGTAAGGCGATCGACTACAACAAATATATCTTTGTTCCATTTATATTTTTTGGGGATTCCAATGAAAAATATCCATTTTTTTATTTACCATTTCCATAATGGTATATTTAGGGGTTATAACATCTCATTATAATTTTCCTTATATTCATTTACTTTCTAACATTCAAATCATTTATATACAAAATCTACAATATATATATTCACTCCATCCCATAAAATATGACCTTTCAAATCAATATACATAATTTTAAATTATATGATTAATTAAATATGAAGATCTATGATCCTCCTCAAAAATCATCTTCTTCAAATCTGGTATGGATGGAACAGATACACTATTCATAAAGATAATCATTCCCTAATAATCAAGTTCAAATTACGAAACATTTTTTAATTTATTTTGTAACTCTTTATCAACTTATTGATTCTATTTAATCATCGCTTGTATGGATGGTTGAACGTTAATCTGATAAAGATAATATCTCTCGCATTTCAAGAATATATCCAGATCCATCCTATGTAAATATAGTAATATTTTATCTCATTTGATTCTCATCATGGATAAGAGTACATGATCATTTAAACCCAAAGCATCGTCCAAGTTATTCTATTTCATGGGGTTGAAATGTATTTATTAGTAATAATACTTAATCAAATCCAAAAATATTCTCAATAGTATATATTACTCCTTCTAGATAACTATATAATTTGGTAATTTGTATATATATACGAATTTTCTCTATATAGATAATACCTACATATCTTTAATTCAAAAAATTACTACAGCTAACTCTAAATCATGTGTTGGATAATATTTATCATGTGAATTAAATTATCATGAGGAATAATCCTCAATTGTCTCTATTTACATGATAATTCATACCAATCCGTCCATGTATAAATCAATATATATTACATACCCATATATACTAAATAGTAGTGGGAGAAAAATTGGGTGGACTGGTCATCTCATCTGTTCCTTGATATTTTATTTTCATTCATCCATCCAAAAGAAATAATATACTTCCAATATATCGTGGTGATTGATTTATATAATCATGATAAATTTTCATAAAACCATCTATATTGTCCATCCAAACTAATAAAAGATCATATGTCAATCATAGTGGTTGGTTCGGTCTAATAATCAATAACTTCCAACATTTATATATCAACATATACACACTTGATTGATATTTTTATAGAAAAAAAAAAGAAACTTTTTGTTTGAAAAAATTACCAATTTTAGAAAAATTCATATAGTTTCCAATTCTGGAGGGCCATTAGTACAGTCATCATTGTTTTCACTTTGAATATAAATAATTTCATCTATACTGACCACCACAAACTGATCATGGTAATCTATAAAGACTATTCATTAAAAAGATGATGATAGTGGGGGAATTACAAAACCCAAATAATATCAATACATACACATAGTGTCGAAATCCAGTATGGAATTCTATTTTTGGTATATCCTCCATCATGACCCTTAATTGACGATATCTATAATGAAGGTCAGTTTTAGGGGGAAATGATTACCACATAATTTATCAAACAAGTCATCAATACGGGTTCGTAGATATGTTTTCGTGATTGTGATCTTATATAGATTATGGTAATAAATTTATATTCTAATTGTTCCATATTTATTATTAGAAAAAATAATTTATGCACCACATAGTGACACACTTAGTAGAGTAAATAAATTTTCGAGTTTCAATGGGAATTTATTCATTAATTCTTAAGATTCAATCAGGGCCATTCTATATAGATTATTTGAATTAGGTTTGGAACTATGTTTTATTTATATTAAAATCACTACATAATGAATTTTTTTAATACTAAAAAACACTTATGGAAATACATAAGAAAACTCATGTACAATCATCATATCAAAGATGTTGAGTTTATGCCCATCCATCTTTGATAAATTCAACTTTTCAATGTGAATCAATACCGATTAAATGGATTTGATTTATATCAAAACCAATATTTATTGTCTCACTAATAGAATATCATAGGTTGATTCATAATATCAAATGTAACATACCTTGTTTATAAATCTATGTGAGATTTGTGTAGATAAATCTCATCCATGAAAAATAAAACATTAAATTCAACCAGTGTGAGAATAAAAATATTTCATGGGAGTACATTACCATAAAATTCAATATGAGAATAATCATAGACTTGAGATGTGATCATCATACCATTTTGGGTATAATTTATAATTCATTAATATAATATATTATGCCATGTTGTGATACCCTTATAAAATTATTTAGAGATAAATGAGTTTGTAGATCTAGAAGAAAATAAGAAATTAACAGTTCTAGATTGGAATGTGAGTGTACCTTCCACCACACCATTATCATACCCCTCATCATAAATATTGATGATGTGATATTTCCCTTTATCCCCATTCTTAAGAAGTTTTTTATATTAATCATCATCATTATCCTTTTTATTTGATCACTAGTTAGAATAATCCCCTTACTCCAAGCAAGCGAATGATTGGAGTGTGGGTGGTCCATTAATGTATGACTTATTCTCCACCAATGCATTAACAGGATGATTCATTTACTTTTGAAATTCACGAGATCTATGAACACCCTTCCCATTTTTAAAAAACTACAAAATTACACTCAATATATTCCCGTGATGTTTTTCAAACATTTATAACATCTTGGAAAGTGTAATTTATTTCAACTATTTGATTTTTAGAGTTATCATGAGAATTGATATTCCTTTTATAATAAAAAAATGTGGGAATGGTGGGAATATACAATTAAAATTTATACCTTAATTGCATACAACATGATTTCTTCCCAGCTTCTAAATCCTTTTATATTGAACACCAATCATAGACTTGGTTTTAAGTAACCACTGAATCAGTTAATTTTTATTTTATGGAAGATGAGTATACCAAAATTATACATTGTAAGTCTTCTAAAATTAGATTCATAGGTACCAATAGATTCATTATATTTATACTTTTTTTCAATAAATTATGTCTCCATCCCTATGAAAATAATATGAGGAAAGTAATTATTTAAAAAAATTCAGTTG
Source organism: Viscum album (assembly GCA_963277665.1). Lineage (NCBI taxonomy): Eukaryota > Viridiplantae > Streptophyta > Magnoliopsida > Santalales > Viscaceae > Viscum > Viscum album. Next base: position 855,610,008 of record OY728164.1, read on the forward strand.
AACACATCAGAACTAATGGATTCAATTTCTTCTTCTTGAACTTTATTCATAATAATATTCCACCGTTGATTTACTTCAGATTACAAATGATAAATTTCCAGATCATCTTTCACTTGTTATGACCACTAGAGAATGGAAAATATCATTTAAGTGGTATTGATTCATTCCTTAGTGACTTTTGGATCTCTAGAATAACAAAAAAAAGATGGCTTTTGACTCATATTGGACTCATGAAAACATTGTTTCCTCATTTTCTTATTTGTATGATCATGTTGGTATATAGATTGAAAAAATAGTATGACCATGGAAACGATATTTTGAATTAAAACTCCCATTAAATTTTCTTTCTCTAGAGGTAAATCATTGAATTATCCATCACATTCTGCATTCATTTGTTTCCTTTAATATCTTGCCATTTAAAAACACAAAAAATCATAGTATTAGAAGAACAACTCATAGAGGGGAAACCAACTAATCATGGAAAATCATTTATTGGATTTCTAAATCATGACACATCCTTCCATATATATGACACCTTTGGTATAACATAGGATCTTTATGGTCATAATGAATTCATATCCTCCAAGATGGATTCTAAAAAAATGCGAATTAAACAAATAATTTCCCCTACTGGTGTCAAACCATGTGTGTAGTAAGAACATCTTTTGGGTACCAAGTAACTCTCGAGTCAATCCTATTGTTCATTTTTCAGAATTATTTCCCCTATGAAAATATATTCCAGAACCACATCCACTTATAGTGTTTATACAAGGATTTATTTCCAGGAAAACCACATAATATATTCCTTACCCAAACATTAGTATTTTTTACTATACTTAGTCATATTTTGATGGTTTTCCTAAATGTTTTCCCTTACTAATTTCTAAAGGGTAACAAATCCTTAATATAATAACAAATATAGAAAAATAAACTTTTCATACATAGATATTACATATTAATAGATGAATATTCATTAAATTATATCCTTATTTATGCTAGAATAATTTATGTATAGTTCTATTGTAATCATGTAAACATAAAAAATAGGTTTGTATGTGTTCTACAACGTCTCCTAAATAGTTCCATATGACTAGCACCCATCTTAAAAATTTCATAAACACAAACCTTATATCATAACTATATAAAGAAAAAATAAGGATGGGTGGTCTAAAATGCTTAGTAATGGTAAAAAAAGATATCAATGATCACATAAGGATAACATGAGCATAATGGTATAATGATATAATCGTACCAATTAAAAACTATACCTTGCATAACATAGATCATAAACTTGATTCACAGAATAAATCATTTAAATATATAACAAATGAATGATAAAAGAATCACGGACCATAATTTATTAGATCATATATTAAGAACAAGACATAATCCTATGGAATATACAGAAGGATAAAATATATTTTACATTTTAGACATGACCCATTTCCAAAGATATCAAAGTGGAATGGATTCACTCACCAAACCATCATAATAGTTGAGGTTCAGACAGAATATTATCATAATAAAAAAACTACCTTACTAAAATGGGTTCACTATAAAATGTATCTTCATTTATCTCATGATATATCAATCATTACCTAATTTATTAGTGGGAGATACAGGCCCCACATTTCCTTGGTTATAACATGACCACTAACCTTGTTTATAAAATAACCACCTTCTTTGGTTATAACCTTAACACCATCATCTGTTATAGCATAACCACTGTCACATATTGAAAACCATAAATTTCTCCCCAACAATATCATAATACCTTAATCATTACAGAACCTATGAAAATAAAATGGTTATATAAAACATTCATCGATTCATCATTGAATATCCCATTGAAAAGTAAAAGGTTAGATAAACATATATTCATCAAAATAATAATCCAACCAAACAAATAATAAGGATAATATTGTTTAATGATATCCTGATTAAATATTAATTTTCATTAAATGATGACATACTATATGTAAAATGATTTTGAAAGATCACATGTAACATTTCTTTAGGAAAATAACAATTCTTTGAAAATCTACATTTTAAAACCTAAAATTCAAAAAATATTGTAAAAATACATTTCTTTTAAAATAAACATTGAAAATTTTAAAGTATGATTTAGAACATTGAGTTGTCATGATATAGGTAAATTCCATTCTTGCCTTACCCATTGAAATTTATATTATTTCACATTTTTGATAAAATCTAAAAGATCCTCATTTGGAAATAACATGAATATTCCTTCTAAACCATGTTTAAAAAATTAAAACATGGGTAAAAATGTATTTATAAAGTCATAATAGAATAGTAAAATTAGTATTTGAAACATATTTTGAAAAAATGGTGATGGAAGAAAATGTGTTTTTGATCAAAGAGATAAATAAATCTGAATTTCTTTAAAAATAATCTTTTAGAATCTTGAGATCTTAACAGGGGAAAATGAAGGGAAAACAGGTATTGTCCCGAAATAATCATTTGAAAAGAAAATAAAATAATTTATTGAGATATTTATCATAATATTTCATCATTGTAATCATAATCATAAATAATATTGATAAACCAGTTGATTGTAACATAAAATCATTACAACTATGGTAACATTTGAATTATAATCATCGTGATTGAAATAATATAATATGGATAAGTAAATCAAAAAACATTTAGTAAGACACATAATAAAAGATATTTATGGGTAGTATATGCCCCATAGATAATAAATGGGTGTTTTATATAAAATATTTCTCCTAGATATAAAAGAGAGACTAAATATCCCATAAGTCTTGAGATTCTTCATATCAATTTGAATCCCCTATATAATAAATAATCATTTATTTAACATATATTATAAATATAATTATATCAATCATATCATATATGATTTTTTATGAATTATTACTACCCATTTAACATTTAATATAGAGTCTCACCTTTTTATTTCATAAAAATTTCAAAACATGGTACAACTCCTAACAATAAATAGGATCATTTGGGGTTTAATCTCATGGAAATAGGAACATAATAAATGTAAAATACATTAATATAAAAATTATTCTAATACAATTGGAATAAATTTTCATAGTTTCATCCAAATTATCTCTTATTGCATCTCATATCATAGGTAAAAACATTAAAGGTAGGGGTGAGTATAAAGCATATCTAGGGAATAATCAATGAATAACCATAGCATGTGAAAAGAAGAATATCAATAAAGGACGTTCATATGAACATGAAGAATATATTAATATATAGAACAGAAATTATAAATTTTAAATGTTCTTACAACATAATAACGGTACATTGAGAAGAATATAACCATGGTTTATCACTTGGGTGTCATAAATCATAATTACTGTGGTTATACACTATAGTATCATAAAAAATGTCATCTCTACATATTATTTCTTTAACCATTGCATTGGATAACTATTATATCACACCATTCATATATATTAATTCATGTGAACCACATTGATCATAATAAATAATTTCATCAATAACATTTGAAATATGAAAAATGGCTTTCATATCAAAATCATTGCAGAAAAAGTAGTTAATGGATTGTTTATTACATCATTTTTAATTCATAATAATGGAATATAGGATTATTAAATGTAAATATACAAATAAATAATACAATTTTACATCTTGGTGAGCACCCATGCAATGGAAAGAGTTTTGTGTTTTCATAATATGATAATTTTTTATGTAGAAAAGAGAAATTCAAGAAATGAATTCAGCGGCATGATAGTCTATAATGTTTCCTAGGAAAAGTTTATAATAGTAGGTAATTAAAGTATCCCATTCACAAAAACAAAATTAGTAAGATTAATTTTAAATGATTGATATATATTATTTGATTAATAGTTTAATGGTATATACAAAATGGGTACGTGGATGAAATAGGGAAAGATGAGAATTTCCTTAACTTGAATATTTGCTTCTAAAAACATGATGATAAAAACATGAGACATTGAGGGAACCATTTAGGGAAAAAATTAGACGTAAAATGACCAAAAAATCATTCTTAATGAATTAGAAATGGATAGTGTGGGTGGGAAGGTGGTATTTATACTGGAGAAGATGATGCATCAAATTATTATATAATAATTATTTTTTATTTAAGGATGACAACTATTGGGTATAATTATTTTCAAAAAACATGGTCGAAAATTAATGTATTAAATCATGTTTAAGGTATTATATTATATGAACCACTATTTCAATGTAGTAGTTTCTAGGTAATTTCATCTTTATCTATTTTACTTTAACTCACTACATTATTTAACATATATTATTGTAATTAATTTATTACCATGGTAAAATTTTTAATTATAAAATTGAAATTAAATATCTTACCTAATATTTTAGTTTAATTACAAATATTCAATCCATGTAACATGATTAAAATTTTAAAAGTGATAAAAATAAATTCTATGATATGTATATAACTCATAAAAGTAGTTTTTTATAAAGGTTAAAATAATGGTTTTCAAAAAATGTTATGCATGTGTTTCAAACTTTAACACATTACATAATATGTTGTTCCAATAATAAGTTTTTATTATAAAATGGTAATATAAAATTTTAAATATTGATCCTATACTAATCATCTCATATGAAATATCATATTTCATAAAAACCATATTTTCAATTTTTAAACAAAAAAAATATTATTTAAAAATTACAATAAATTAACTCTATGATAATTTTGATGTTTAGTGTCAAAAAAATATTTTTATTTTATCAAAATAATTCTATAAATAAAATATTTTATAAATTCTCAAATATTATTTTTTAACTTAAAATTATCATTATTTTATGATATAATAAATTTCCTAGTAATTATAATAATTAAAAAAGACTTTGTTTATTTTTTTATCATATAAATGTTTTCTTATAATATAAATCCATGAAAGTTATATTTTTTTAAACTTATTTATTTATCATAAATCATTCTTTTACTGGAAACTAAAATATTTATATATTATCAAAAAATAAATTTATAAATAATCCCATCATTCAAATTATTCTGCCAAGAATAATAATAATGACAAACCATCTTATTGATTAAATATCATAATTCCCATCAAAAAAATTGTCCAATGTTCATCATTCTTAATAGATAATATTTACTTATTAAAAAAATTATAATTATCTCTCTATCCCTCCCTAAATTACTCAATATTGTTCTTACACATCCTTTGATAATGTATATTGATTTCATAATGCTTATTTTACTTTTAATGATCATCGTGGAAGGGGATATCTTCTTGGTGGATTTAAATCCTAGAGAAATATTTTTAATAAATGTATTAATATTCCTTATTTATATACCATTACTGTTCTTATTTGATTAATTCAATATATATACATGATTTATAATTTACTATTGAGATGTAAAATTATTTTTATGTTTCTATATTATAAAACATAATAATCTTTTTTTGTGCAGAATGTGTTTATTTATTAAATAAATAAAATTTCCAGGCTATTAAATTCTTCCCAAATAAACAAAATTTTCCCTTGAAATTTCATTTTAAATACTAGTGTGAAATCATGTGAAGGTATTTTTTTTCTTGGCTACCTCTGATTTCCAAGTAGCGTCTTAAAACTTTTGATTTCTCTATAAGACCTCCAAAGGTTGTGATGTCTTCTTCCTCAACACTTTTCCCATTTTATGAAGGATATTTATTGTTTACTATTCATATGATAAGTCATATTCCAAATGGTTTCAGTTAGTTTAATTTACATGTGACAGGTCAAACATATACGTTCCTAGTTGGGAAACGTGAAAGACATCATTGTCATTGGAAGAATTTGGAGGTAGTTCTGATCAATATGTAACAGATCCAACACACTCTAGAATCAAACATGATCTAGTGTAACTTATAAAAATATTACCATTCCTTCCAAATAACATAACTCCCTTACACAATGATATATTGAAGAATATATGATCCCCGACTTGAAAATCTCACAACTTCATTTTTTTCAGTATAAATTGTTTTTGACTTTGAGAAGTCATGATTTTTTTTCTGAATCAATTGAATATTTTACGTTATTCCCTTCATAATAAATTATCCTAATATATTCCATTATCCAAATTAAAACAAACATATTACAGTTCAATACCAAATTTTCATAGAGAGATTCTAAAGTCTATATTTGAATGCTCAAGTATAAGACATGGTTATAGGATAATTAAGCATGTGGAATATATTGATCCCAACACCCTTGAAAATAAAATAAGCTAGAATATGAAATATCATTAAATGTTTTAATAGTACTATCAGACTACCCATCATATTGTGGATGGTAGGCTCTACAAAAGTTTACTTATATATTCATAGCCATATGAGTGCTCCACAAGAATTTAGAAGTAAATATTTTATGTTGATCATAAACAATTGACATTAGTACTCCATGAAGGCTCACTAGTTCTTAAATATAGAGGTAAACTATGTGATCATCGATATATCCTCTCTTATGGAAATTAAATGGGAACAATTTTTTAATCTATCAATGATTATAAAAATAGTTTTTCTACCCCTGAGAGCCTTCTGAAGGACAATAACAATGTCTATAGTGACGTTATTCCACTATCGTATATTTTTGGGTAGGGGTTATAATACCCCTTTATTAATTTTTTGATCCTCTTATACTTTTTTACACATCAAGAACCTTATAGTGTAATCCAAAATATCCATTTTCATATAATCCCACTACCAATGATCATGAAGGTGCCTATGTATTTTAGAACTACCTGGTGTATAGAGAATAAAAATATATGAGAATCATCCATTTGATTCTTCTTTATCTATGGAATAGATGGGATAAATATCATTTTACCAAATTTCTATAGACCTATATAAATATTGAATTTGGGAAAATTCACAATTTTCAGAGTCTTAATATCCTATTGAATCAAAGAATCATATCTTTAATATTTCTTGATATTCTCTAGAAATATTTTTTGGGAAATAATTTCGAATAAGATTTATTATTCCCATTCCCATTTGATTTACATGTGCAACCTTACAAGGTCCTTGATCAATGGTACTTGTTCAATCATCTATAATGTGAGAACATAAAGATCTTTCGAAATCAATGAATCAATAACATTGTTCTATATTTTGAGGTGGTAATGAAATAAAAAATCATAGTCTATAACATGATCAAACTATAACCCTTGTTTCATGATCATTTACTTCTTTGAGAATATATTTTTCAACCATTAGTAGTCTATTTATATATTACACTTTTCTCTATAAATTTAATGTCTCCAAATATCAAGAGAAAAATTGATTACTAATTATTCCATATCATGTAATGGATTGTTCTGTTCATGAATCTTTAGTGGTCTGAATGTGTAGGAAATCAATTTTTCATTTTCTATTAGTACACATCCAATTACCTTTATGTTTTTATAAAAAAATGACCAATACATATCCATCAGAGGGAAAATATGTGATAGGTTCACTAATCTACATCTTCTTTAGTTATGGGAATGTTTCTTCGCACTGTATTGTCCAGAAAAAATACCTCTATTTTTAGTTAACATAGTTAGAGGATTAGAAATGTGAATATTATTTTTGGAAAAAAACTTTATTATCCTTATAGGAAAAGGAAACTATGAATATCAATTATAGTTTTTAGATATGGGAAGGAATCAATGTTCTTTTTCTTGGCAAGGGTCACAGAGATTTCTTCACTGGATATGATGTGTCCTAATAATGTGACTTTTTGTAACCAAAACTCAATTTTTTTGAATAGACGGAACACATTATCCATCCATAAAGTTCAATATAGGAATCCTAGATGACTTTAATTCTCTTCATAGATGTTGGATTATATCATAAAATCATCAATAAATACCACCATGACATTATCACGGTAGTCCTTGAATACTATATTAACCAAATCAATAATTATGAAATTAGAATGAGTTAATACAATGGGAATAACAACAGTATTGTAATTCCCATATATTTATCTTAAATAAGTATTTGGGATATCTTCTTTATTCACACACAGTCTATGATTCCCAGATCAAAGATCAATCGTGGTAAATAATTGGAAACATTGATGTCGGTTGAATAAATCATAAATTCATTGAAGTGTATATTTGTTCTTCTCTATATCCCATTTTTGTTCTCAATAATCAATTCAAAATCTCATTGATTTTTACTTATTCATTAAAAAGACATCATGTTCCCCCTTAGAGACACACTTGTTCCAAAATACCACTCCCAAATATAATTTTATTTTCATTTCTTAATTCCATCAAATCCGTGTATTCCATTATATTTTTTACTATAAATAGTTTATTAGACCCAAGTAAGAGTTAAATTTAAAAAACAATCTCTTTTTAAAGGGGTGTTCCTAGTAACCATTTAGGAAACATGTATATGTATTCTTAAACAATAGTCACATCACCTATATTTACACATTCTCTTTCATCTTCTTCTTCACCAATCATTTCAATAAAGATGACAATATGAGTTGAAAAGTTGTTTAAGTTGGTATAAATTTTTTAACTCTATGCATAGTAGAAGTTATGTATGTATATTCACTCAAGAGGTAACACAAATTATGTGGGTAAATAAAGAGTTATAATATTTGTTTGTTTGTGTGACGTAACCCCTTCTCCTGGTGTGTGACAATCCAAGTTATATAAATTTAACATAAAACGTATGTAAAATTTTCATTCTAGGCACATTGATATCAAATAACACTTCATCAAATCACATTTGTGGACAAATGAACTGAATCTGTAGTTTCTTCCTATAGTAGAGAAAGATCCTGATATATTCACAAATCCATTGTTGAAGGAAACATTTAATTAGCTATGATTGATAATGGGTGTTCAACCGCCCTTTATTAAAAGCTATCTTATGTTAATCTACACCCTCTCTCATCTTGTATTTGGATATTGTTTTCAATGGGAATTAAAATTGAAACATAAATCAATCCATTGGTACATTTTTTTTACCTTTTATGGGATGTAATTTATTACTAAGGAGTTCTTAAAGGGGGTATGTTATGAATTTATCAAGTGAACTATTTTAAGTGTTTACTAAAGTGGATAAATGTATAGTTTTTCCCTTACTAGAAGTTTTTGTGAACATTTAGATAGTAAATAAACTTATTCATATGAATTTTATAGAATGATTTATTAAATGTTTTCCTATGGACAACATGGTATTATTGTCAAATGATTTTTGTATCATAAATTGATTTTTATAACATAGGTTTAGAATTTTTGGATAAATAATCCATTTATTGGGTTACAACATTCTAGTGATTGTTGTTCATTGGTAGATAAAAAATAAAAATGATGATATTTTTGGGACCAATATTTTTGAACATTCTTATTTAATTTTTTTATTGAGGTGTTTTCATATATCAATCAATTATATTTAAAAATATTTTTTATGTACAAAAATAACTTAAATAACTCTGATGATTATTGAACTGAAAATCAGATCAAAAGATATGTGTCAATTATTTTGGGGATGATAAATTTTCTACAATAATGATGAAGATTATGATATTTTTGTTTTCATGAAGATAATTTAAAAAACAATCCCATGTAATATAATTATTATTATATGATCTTTTTGATAGTTGGAAGGATTTTTAAAGAGGAGGGGCTAGGTGTTTTATATTAAAGATATAATATATATGGTCTAGGGTTTTTGAATTATTTAGTATAAATTATGTGTGTTGAATAATTTTATTCTAGAAATTCAATGAATAAGAGTTAATTTTTGGAAGAGGAGATATTAATAAGTAAAAGAAACATAATGATACCTTACTACCGTCTATTAGTAAAGGTTATACAATTGTTAAGAAAACTATTAAGAAGTCATTATCTAAGTGAAGAGAGAATTCACTTAACTAAAGTCTAATGAAAATGAATGGTTATTACCTTATTTATATCCCCATAATTAATGGAATCTTTTTAGTGGGTATGTGGTATTAGATTATTTTCCAACTATTCTAGGGACTAGATACTCTTATTGATTAGTGAACCATGTAGATACATATGTTCATGTGGATGTACTTGTTTATTTATTCAATTTGTTTCTCTTTAATATTATGAAAAGGTTATTTCATATGGAATAAAATATAATATGAAACTATTATTGATTCACCCCCACCAATTAAGAGTGATCATATAGATCCTGGTTTGTCATTTTAGGGTCATGGGTTAACTTTTATTGGTTTTGAGTTTTGGTTTTATGTTTTAGAGATAAGAGTTTATGGTTTAAGGTTTAGGTTTAATGGTTTGGGTTTTAGGTTTTACGGTTTAGGGTTTAGCATTTAGGGTTTAGGGTTTAGAGTTTAAGGTTATGGATTACAGTTTTTTGATTTAGGGTTTAGGGTTTGGGGTGTGTGTGTTTTAGGTTATGGTTAAAGTTTTAGGGTTAATGTTTTTGGTTTTGAGGATTTGGGTTTTAATTTTTGGATTTAGAGTTTAGGGTATATAGTTTGTGGTTTATTATTTAGGTTCATGTTTTAGTGTTTAAGAATTATGGTTTTTGTTTGATGATTTAATAATTATTTTATTGGTTTTAGGGTTTAGGCTATATAGATAAGTTTTTCTATTTTAGGCCATTTGGTTTATGAATTGATTTTTTTGGATGATTGTTTCATGTCGAGGTTTCATGGATTATTGTTAAATTATTAGACTTTATGGTTAAAATTTATGGATTGGGGTTTAGATTTTGGGTTTTAGTGTTTATATTATGAGGTTTATATTATTAGTTATTGGTTATATGATTTTGGGTTTAGGGTATAGGTTTTGGGTCGTGGTTTTTGGGTTTGGGGTTTTAGTTTTCGGGTTTAGGATTGGGGTTTATGGTTTAGGGATAGGGATATATGGATTAGGTTTTATGTATTAACATTTATTGTTGAGGTTTAAGGGTTTAGGTTCTAGGGTGTAGAGTTTATGGTTTAGATTATATGGTTTTGGGTTTTTAGTTTGGTGTTGTTTGTAAGATCCTGGTTTTTTTAATGTATGTTTTTGTTGCGTTTTGGTTGAATCCCATGTTTTGGGCTTCAAGGGATGTCTTCTGAAAATATGAGAGGCCTTGGGGGTGTTCCGGGGGCTCGGGGCATGAATGAAAGAAAACTGGGCAAGAGAAGCTAGGGCGCACGACCTGCGCATGGCCAGGGAAAAACGTGCGGCCTGCCCAGGCAAATCATGTGACCCCTCCTCCTTCGGGCAGTAGCAAGCGCACGGTTTTCACATGGTTTGTCAAACCGTTCAGCTAAACTGTGCGGCCACTTAATGTTGGGAAAATTACAAGTTTGTTGCTCCGGGATTTTAAACCCCAACTTTGGTTTTCCTCTCATTTCCTTGCTCTTCACCCTAGGCATGAACCAAATCACCCAAGAGCTCCAAGAAATCGATCTCCCACTTTGATAAGGCATTTTCGGTGCCTTTGGTTGTGAATCAAAGCTCCAGGTAAGGCTAATCACATCCTTGCTTCTCTTTTTGGTTTAGGGTTTGTATCTTCTCTCCCTCTTGTTTTGAAGCTCTAAAACCCTATCTTTTGGGCGAGTTTTAGGTTGAATCTCTAAAGGTTGGTTGGATCAAGGTCTAAGGACTCTATTGAGAGTGCGTTAAACTGTAGTTTTGAGGTAGGTGGTCTACAAGTGATATCCCATAGTTATTTGGGTATTTCTGCAAGTTTAGTTGTGTTCTTGTTTCCACATGGTTATGTTTTGAATAATATTGGCATGTTTGGTAATAATGGTGTTTAAAATGGAAAATGGGAACCCTCGAAATCCCCATAGGATTTTTTGGGATCGACTTGACCTAATTTAAAGCCATACATGGGATGTGTCGGCTTCCCGAACATAGGGATTGATATTAAACGAGTGACCATGTTGTAGTAAATTGCAGATCCCTTGATAAACATGTTGGCATGATTGGTTGAACTTGGAATAGAAGTTAGGTTATGCACCTAGACTTGGAAATAACCAAAGGGTATTTGGAATGGGATGAATGGTTAAATCATGGATATGATGAAAGGGATAAATGGGTTAATGTGTAAACTGATTAAAGACCATACTGGATAGGTTATGGGTATTGTGCTAAATGCTTAGTGAGTTAGGCATAACACATGGTAATTTGGTGAATGGCTAAATGATGTGAAATGGTAATGTGTTAATGGGTTTAGTCATGATGTGGTTTCCCATGTGGGTTGTTGTGAATAGTGTTTTCCAGAAGGACAATGGTTTGGATGCTTGATGGTTACTTATATTTATATAATCATGTGCACATGGATTCATAGAGTGGGGTATGACATGAGGATCTACGCCCATGGGTTGAGCTAAGAATGAGGTTTTAAAATCCACCCTAAATGCACGGGTTAGGAAAGGGGACTGGGGGTCTATTCTCCTAACGGTTGCATCCACCCTGACTGAGGCTTCGAGGTGAGGATATGGTTGCAATGAGGGGTTAGTCCTAGTGAGATAGGATAAAAATGTGTTTACCCTATGGTGTGTGATTTTTGGCCTTAGACCCATGTACCATAATGTATTTCATTAACCCATGGAAATGTGATGAAATGGTAAGTGATGATAAATGGTAATAAATGAATGGTAATGGAAATGTCTTTGGCTCTGAACTTGTTAATGGCACCTTAATTAATCACTTGGCAATTATCATTCAAATTCTTTTTGCATGCACTACCTGTTCATACTGGACATTTTGTAAACGTCGTTGGTGGTGGCCTACTGATTTGTACTCACACCCTTCTCGGTCTTTCGTTGGGTAACCAAGCAGACTTCATGTTTGCAGGTCAGGAGAAGGGAAAAGGTCCATGCTAGATAGTTGAGTGGACATGGGTAGCACTTGGTGGAGGATCCGGACTTGGATTCGGGGCCATTGTGGGGATTTTGTCCGTTGTCTTTATTTTGGGTTTTTGTTCACTGTTGCACTTGTAGTATGACATGAAATATTTATTGTTGGAAATGATTTTTATACATGTTCCTTGTTTATTGGTTATTGTTTCCGCTATTTGTTTAATTTCTGTTATGGATTACTCTGATAAAAAGGCGGTATAGTCTCCCCACTTAACTCCATAGACCCCCGATGCTAGTCGGCAGCCTTTGGCGTATGGGGTGGCATGCTTAAGGTCATGTAACCGCCCAGATCGGAGCACCGATTTAGTGGATTCCGGGCCTGGCACGTTACAAATTGGTATTAGAGGCTGTCTTTCTTCTCCTTCTTTGAGGTCTTGTTATTTGGGATAGGTTACCAAGGGTTACGTGTCAGGCCTTGGTAAAGAGCTCATTCTTGGGAGTAGCTAACCCATGTACGAGGGGAATCCCAAGTCACCCTAGGTGGGAAATGTTGTTCTTGGTTGCGTGATGTTATAGTTGATGATATTTCACCATTGGGTGATGCACATGTGGTTTGAAATGAATGTTTTATGATATTTGGATCATGGCCTTAATGGAATGAGGATTTTCATTCATGCATCATTATAGGCACCTAGGGAGATGGGTGATATGCATTGTATTAGACACATGCACAGGGTGGGTGGGTGAGGAAGGAAAGTAGGGTGCATCATTCATTTCATGAAATCAAGAAATGATGAGATGAATGAAATAACACAAGTGGTTAAGGATGAATGAATGGTAAATGATGTTTAATAGAGTAATAGGGTTTTAAAAAAATTGGAAAATGTTGTTGGGTTAGAATATGAAATGGGTTGTTGTAGCTAGTAAAGATCATTATATTGAGTCAAGAAAGTTTATGGTATGCATTGTAAAATCATATGCTTGGCATTGTAGAAAAATGCCACCACGATGTCGGTTACCAGTTGGGCAAAGAGAGGATGTTGCTGAGAAAAATCCTCTAGGAGAAGAGCAAGAAAATGTGGCGACCTATGAGAGTGGAGAAGACCAGTTCCGAGGGACCTTGGCTCGCCTTATGCAGATGATGGATCGGGACCCAAGGCGGGTTGCACTGAATATGTTTGAGCTGACCAGGGAGTTCCTGCTGCATCACCCTCCGACCTTCACCGGAGAGGGTGGTCCAGAAGCAGTGGAGTTCTGGTTAGAGTCTGTCTAAATGATACTAGGACATCTGGATACCCCTGTTGAAAAGCGAGTGAAGCTGGATGGTTATATGTTACGGGGCCAGGCTATGCGTTGGTGGGACATTCAGGATCAAATTGAGTAGGTTGAGGGAATGTCGTGGAAATTTTTTCCGGAAAAGTTTCTGGAGCATTTATACCCAGAGACTTTGAGACATGAGCGGGCTCCAGAGTTTATGATCCTTACTCTGGGATCACTATCGGTGATGGACTATTCTAGTCACTTCACTGATTTGGGATGCTTTGTCCTAGTGTTAGAAGGGGATAAGGCAGCAGTAGCGAAGCGTTTCCAGGATGGGCTGAGACATGCGATCAGATCTCAAGTAAACATATTCCTCTTGAAGTGGTTCACAGAGGTAGTAGATCAGGCACTGATCTCGGAAGGAATCCTGAAGGGAGCCTCGGGTAGTGGGATTGTGGTGTTAGTGGGATAGATGAGCGGTACAGCTACCGAAGGTCGAAAGTGACGCCATGAGAGCTCATAACATGGTGTAAGTGTGCAAAGTGGCTGGAATAGTGGGTCATCCCCTCAGAGTGGGAATTATATGTTCTACTATCTGTGTGGTAGGCCAGGGCGTATGTGTGGTCAGTGTTCTTGATCTCCATTTGAGTGTCGTTCGTGCGGCAGGATGGGACTTGTGCAGAAGTTCTAAAGGAAACCTCAGCAGGTGGGCGAGTATGATGGTGGAAGGAAGGTACTGGATACGGTAATGGGATTAATTGACCTGTATCGAGAAGGCAGTTGGAGCTCCAGTGGCCGTACTGGCAGGGGTGGTGGACGTGGAACTCCAGAGAAAGATCGCTCACACCAGCAGGGAGGTGCAATGTAGGGCGTTCAGGCTGGGGCCCGAGGTAGAGGGGCAAGTCAGCTTTAGGCAGTTCAGTTTGCGCCTAGTGATGACGAGGTCGGACCATCATCTGTTCGAGGTACAATCCTTATAGCTTCTACTTTTTCTAGTGCCTTGTTTGACAAATGTGCCACACACTCTTTTATCTCTTCTCAACTTGTGGTAGCGCTGGGTTTACCTGTGGAGAGGGTGTGTGGAGTTATGTCGATTGAAACTCCGTTGGGGGTACGGGTTGAAGATATCAAGTATTTCAAGGGATGTGCCTTGGAAGTCGGAGGGTATCATTTTATATGGGATTTGTTCATTCTATAGATGTTAGGTTTTGACCTAATCTTGGGAATGGATTGGATGGTGTTTTATCAAGCGCATATATATTTTTATCACTACAGAGTATCATTCAGGTCACTTGAGGGCGATTCTTATGTCCACCATGGCGAATGAGATGTTTGAGCAGGGCGTGCAGGACCGTTTGGTCAGCGGTTCAGTGGAATCATGGCTCGAGTGGCATGTATCATGCATGATGATAATGAAATTGGAGAACAGTCTATTTTCCCTCCTATGGTAGATCGGTTTGAGGACGTGTTTTTGGAGGATTTCTTAGGGTATCCCCCTGAGAGGGATGTTGAGATCATGATCGAGTTTCTTCCGGGAGCGGAGCCAGTTTCTATTCTACCATACCGAATGGCACCAGCAGAACTCGAGGAACTAAAGCTTCAGCTTGAGGAGTCAGAGCGGAAGTGGTTTATGCATCCTAGTACGTCTCCTTGGGGATCTCTCGTGCTTTTTACAAAGAAGGCTGATGGGTCATTGAGGCTGTGTGTTGACTATCAGAAGTTGAATCAAATGACAGTGAAAAATCGATACCCTCTTCCTAGAATTGATGACATGTTTGATCCGTTGAGGGATGCATCAGTGTTTTCTAAGATTGATCTGAGGTCGGGTTATCACCAGTTGAGGGTGAGGTCTTCTGACATACCGTAGATAGATTTCCGGAGTCGGTACGAGTTGTTTGAGTTTGTGGTAATGCCTATTGGCTTGACCAACGCACCGGCGGTGTTTATGGATTTGATGAACCGGATCATTCATCCCTATCTAGATCTGTTTTTGGTAGTCTTTGTTGAAGATATCATAGTGTACTCGAAATCTCACGACGATCATGCCCAAAATCTTAACATCTTCTTCGGTATGCTAATAAAGAATCCTCTATACACCAAGAAATAAAAGTGTCAATTCGGGATAGGTGAGGTGCATTTTTTGGGTCACATCATCTCAGAGGTAGGTGTGTCAGTGGATCTAGGAAAAGTTTAGGCAGTTGTATCTTGAGAGTAGCCCAAGAGTGTCTCTGATGTTCGGAGCTTTATGGGTTTGGTCGGGTATTGCCAAAGGTTCATTTAAGATTTATCTCGCTTGTGTGTCAGTGGATCTTGGGAAAGTGCAGGCAGATGTATCTTGGGAGTATCCCAAGTGTGTCTCTAATGTTCGGAGCTTTCTGGGATTGGTCGGGTATTACCTACGGTTCATTCAATATTTCTATTGCTTGGAAGCACCACTCTCGGGCTTGACCAAGAAAGGAATCATGTTCGAGTGGTATGAGGATTGTGATAACTCCTTCCAAGAGTTGAAGAAGTCGTTTTTGACTGCACCTATCTAGATCTTTCCTGAGCCGGGTAAGAAGTACATCATGTTTTGTGATTCATCCGGGATCAGACTTGGGGCTGTGTTGATACAAGATTAGCAGGTTGTGGCTTATGGGTCGAGGCAGTTGAGACCCAATGAGGGGAATTATCGCACTCATGTTCTTCAGTTGGCTGCAGTAGTGTACGCCTTGAAGTGCTGGAGGCACTATCTATTGGGAGAATAGTTTACCATGTTTACCGACCATAAAATCCTAAAGTACATCTTCTCACAACGGGATATGAATCTTCAGCAGCGAAGACGGGTTGAAAATCTCCATTCTTATGACATTGAGTTGGTGTACACACCAGGAAATGGAAATAGTGTTGCTGATGCTCTGAGCAGAAAGGTTCAGGATCAGGTGGTTCAAGAGTCTAGCACCGAGTGGAAGGTGATGGATTTGTTTGCGGAGATTCACCTGGAGGTGCAGGAGGAGAGTGGTCAGGTCACTCTTTCTTCCTTAGTGATGGATTCAAAGCTTTTGAGTTGAGTTAAGGCAGGTCATCATGATTATCCTGAGTGTTTGGTCATGAAGGAAAATCTTAAAGGTTGGGAGCTACCTTCTGACGGGGTCGTCTGTGTGGACGGTGTTGTCCGTCTTCATGATCGTGTGGTTGTGCCAAAGTGTGTGCGGGAAGAGTTAATGTGTGTGTTCCATGCATCAAAATGGGCAGTGAATCCTGGTTTTAATAAGATGTACCATGATTTCTGAAGGTATTTTTGGTGTCCTAGAATGAAGAAGGAAGTTGCGGACTTTTTGGCATGGTGTCTTACCTGTCAGTAGGTGAAAGCCGAGCATCAACACCCAAGTGGTTTGTTGCATCCATTTCCCATTCCGTAATGGAAGTGGGATGATGTAATAATGGATTTTTTAATGGGTCTTCTGGGGACACCACAGAAGAATGATAAAATCTGGGTGGATGTGGATCGGTTAACGAAAGTGGCTCATTTCTTACCGATTTAGGAGACCTTTATAGTAGACCAGTTGGGTGAGCTATATGTTCGGGAAATAGTGTGGTTGGATGGGGTGCCTCAGACCATAGTTTCGGACCAAGATCCGTGTTTTACATCACATTTCTGGAAATGGTTATAGAAAGCTCTTGGTACGCAGGTATTTTTGAGTACGACTTTCCACCCACAGACGGATTGGCAGACGGAGCGTACAATCCAAGTGTTGTTGGACATGTTAAGAGCTTGTGACCTGGACTTTGGTGGATCTTGGAAGAGGCACCTATCGTTGGTTGAGTTTTCCTACAACAGTAGTTTTCAGGCTACAATTCAGATGGCACCGTTTGAGTCACTTTATGGGAGTCCATATAGATCACCATTGTGTTGGCTAGAAGCCGGTGAATCTGAGTTGTTGGGGCCAAGTCTCGTGTAGTAGACTTCAAAGAGAGTTAAGTTAATCAAGAAGAGAATGGCTACGACTTAGAGTTTCCAAAAGTCATATGTAGATCATAGGCATAGACCTGCTGAGTTTGGGGTGGGTGATAAAGTGTTCCTTCAGGTGTCACCAAGGTTGGGTCACCATCGGATTCGAAAGAAGGTTAAGTTGGTGCCCAGGTATGTGGGACCTTTTGAGATTTTGGAAAGTATTGGACCAATGGCTTACCGATTGGCTCTTCCACAGTGGTATGGTGGGATTCATGATGTGTTTCATGTGTCGCATCTTCGATGGTATCACCATGACCCATCTCATTTAGTTAATGTTGAGGACGTGGGGCTTAAGGACAATGCGTCCTTTGAGGAGCATCTGATTCGTATGGTGGATCTTAGTGAAAAGGTATTGCGAGGTGAGGTTATGCCATTAGTGAGAGTACTATGGAAGCATGGGAAATTTCAGGATGAAACTTGGGAGCGGGAATTGGATATGCGGGCTCAGTGGCCCGAACTCTTCTCTTCGGTGGATCAATGAGGTTTAGAAACTCGGCTCGCGGATGAGCCGTCATAAGGTAGGGAGGTTGTAAGATCCCTATTTTTTTGAAAGGTATGTTTTTGTTGTGTTTTGGTTGAATCACATGTTTCAGGATTCAAGAGATGTCTTCTGAAAGTATGAGAGGCCTTAGGGGTGTTCTGGGGGCTTGGGGCACGAAAGAAAGGAAATCTGGGCCAGAGAAGCTAGGGCGCACGGCCAGCGCACGGCCAGGGCAAACCGTGCAGCCTGCCCAAGAAAACTGTGCAACCCCTCCTCCTCCGGGCAGTAGCATGTGCCCGGTTTGTGCCCGGTTTGTCAATCCATGCGGCTAAACCATTTGGCCTCTTAATGTTGGGAAAATTAAAAGTTTTCCACTCCGGTCTTTTAAACCCCGACTCGTATTTTCCTCTCATTTACTCCCTCTTCACCCTAGGCACGAACCAAATCACTCAAGAGCTCCAAGAGATCAATCTCCATTGTTTCGAAGGCGTTTTTGGTGCCGTTGGTTGCAGATCGAAGCTCCGGGTAAGGCTAATCCCATCCTTTCTTCTCTTTTTGGTTTAGGGTTTGTATCTTCTCTTCCTCTTATTCTGAAGCTCTAAAACCCAATATTTTGAGTGAGGTTTAGTTTGAAGCTCTAATATTTGGTCCGATCGAGGTATAAGGACTCGATTGAGAGTGCGTTCAACTGCGGTTTTGAGGTAGGTGTTCTACAAGTGATATCCCATAGTTATTGGGGGATTTGTGCTTGTTTAGTTTTGTTCTTGTTTCCACATGGTTATGTTTTGAATAACCTTGGAATTTTTGGTAATAACGGTGTTTAAAATGGAAAATGGGAACCCTCACGATCCCGTGGGATGTGTTGGGATTGACTTGACCTAATTTAGGGCCATCCATGGGATTCGTCGGGTTCCCGAACTTAGGGATTGATATTAAATGAGTGAAATTGTTGTAGTAAATTGTAGATCCCTTGATAAACATGTTGGAAATATTGGTTGAACATGGAATAGATGTTAGGTGATTCACCTAGACTTGGAAATAACCAAAGGGTATTTGGAATGGGATGAATGGTTGAATCATGGAAATGATGAATGGGTTAAATGGGTTAATGTGAAAACTGATTAAAGACCATACTGGATAGGTTATGGGTCTAGTGATAAATGCTTAGTGAGTTAGGCATAACTCATGGGAATTGGGTGAATGGTTAAATGATGTGAAATGGTAATGTGTTAATGGTTTAAGGCATGATGTGGTTTCCCATGTGGGTTGTTGTGAATAGTGTTTTCCAGAAGGGTAATGGTTTGGATGGTTGATGGTTACTTATATTTATATAAGCATGTGCACAAGGCTTCATAGAGTGGGGTATGACATGAGGATCTACGCCCATGGGTTGAGCTAAGTCTATGGTTCTAAACTCCACCATTAATGTACGGGTTAGGAAAAGGGACTGAGGGTCTATTTTCCTAACGGTTGCATCCACACGGACTGAGGCTTTGAGGTGAGGATATGGTTACTATGAGGGGTTAGTCCTAGTGGGAAAGGATAATGATGTGTTTACCCTCTTGCGTGTGATTGTTTCCTTAGACCCATGTAGCATAATGTATGTGATTAACCCATGGAAATGTGATGAAATGGTAAGTGATGATAAATGGTAATAAATGAATGGTAATAGAAATTGCAATGGCTTTGGCTCTAAACTTGTTAATGGATCATTAATTATTCACTTGGAAATTATCATTCATATTCCTTTTGCATGCACTACCTGTTTATACTAGACATTTTGTAGACACCGTTGGTGGTGGCCTACTGAGGTGTACTCACACCCTGCTCGGGCCGCCGTTGGGTACCCGAGCAGACTTCATGTTTGCAGGTCAGGATAAGGGAAAAGTTCTTTCCTAGATAGTTGAGTGGACAAGTGTAGCACTTGTTGGAGGATCCGTACTTGGAGTTGGGACCATTTTGGGGATTTTGTCCATTGTCTTTATTTTGAGTTTTTGTTCACTCTTGCACTTGTAGTATGACATGGAATATTTATTGTTGGAAATGATTGTTATACATGTTTCTTGTTTATTGGGTATTTCTTCTTCTATTTGGTTCATTTCTGTTTTGGATTACTCTGATAAAAAGGGGTTATAGTCTCCCCACTTGACTCCATAGACCCCAGCTACTAGTCAGCAGCCTTTGGCGTACACGGAGGCGCACTTAAGGTCATGTGACCACTCGGCTCGAAACACCGGTTTAGTGGCTTCTAGGCCGGGGACGTTACATTTTGAGTATAGGGAATAGGGTTTAGTGTTTTTGGTTTATGGTTTATGTTTTGGAGGTAAGGTTTTATGGTGTAAGGATTATGATATTTAAATATTTACCCAATTCATTGGAGGGTGATATAGGTGCCACATGTCACATTATTAAAATAACACATATTTGAACCTCAAGATAATAAAACATTCATCATATCATAACCCATGAAATAAAATAGGTTTAATAATAATTTCATCAAATCATAACATGTGTAAAAGTGACATGTTTCATAATCATATCATGATTTCATCATATTATAACCCATGAAAAAATCATGATTTATATGTATTTCCACATGGTAAAACCCCTAGAAGAGAAACAAGTTTCACAATCTTAATTCTATCATAAAAATAAACCATTCATAGAAAAAAGAATATTGGTTTCCTTGACTCATATCCCCATTACCTAACAGGTAACATCAATGGATGTATTATTAGATGAAAAAATATTTTGAAAATAAAATTGGAGCATTTCTATACAAATGTAACATTTATTTTAAATCACTTTTTTATAAAAATTCATAAAATATTTTGGAAATTCATTCAGTTAAAAAAACATATAAAAATTATAAGGTAAGATTTACAAGACATATAAAACATTTATTGAGGAAAATATTCTTTATTATTCTAAAAAACATTTTAAAATAGAAAAGATTTTGAAAATAGGTTTCTTTTGAAAATAAAATTTAAAACGTTTAAAATAATCATTAAAAATCACTAAAACCTTTTTCAAGGGAAAAATCCTTTCTCCTTTCAAAAAAACAATTTTAAATATAAAACAATTTGGAAATAATTTTCTTCAAAAATTAATATTTTAATTTTATAAATTAATCTTTTATTAAGATAGTGTACATGATGGTGGGAAATTATATTCATGTCATACACATTAAAACAAATATTCCTATCACATTTTTTATAAAATCCAAAATAAATTGGAAAACAACATGAAGATTAATTTACATTTTTAAAATAAAACATGGGTAAATTTTTAAATAATATTTAATTAAAATATTGTTAGAAAAATTTTTTAAAACATTCATATAAACCATGATTTTGAAAAAAACTATTTTCAACTGAAGAGAGAAATAAAGACGATTTTTCATGAAACATTATTTTGAACAAATGAGTACATAATTTGAGAAAAAGTAGGTTAAAACTTTTTTTATCCAAAAATATTAATATTAGAATAAAATACATTATTTATTTAAGTATATCATAATATTACATCATTGGAAACATAATCATGAGAAATTCACATAAATGATGAGATTATAACATAAAACCTTACCACTATGATATCTTGGAAATGTATGACCTATTTTAGAATAATACTAAAAGAAACATATATTATAATTTTAATTGCTAAATTAATGATAATACATGAAAAGGAACTTTATATATGCCTTATAAAGATGGTATATCTAAAACAGAACATATGTCTCAGTGATGGAAAATTATGAAAAAATACTTTATTGAATGGGTATTTGTAAACTATAAACCCCATGGAAGAGAGATCCCATATTGTTATAAAAATATATATAATTTTCATGAAAATAAATTTAAAACATATTCATATATTTTATATACACCACATATATGAAACATGTGGTGAATATGGACTGTATCTAATAGAATTAAAAAAGTGAGATGCACATCCCTTACTACATTAGTAATAATTTTTATCATTAGACCAATTAAAGAACAACATTAAATAAAACCTAGAATATCATGAAAAGGATCATATTCATTATATAACATGTCTAAGTTGTTTTATATATCCCCCATGAATGAAACCAGTGGTGAAATTTTCATATACATCTTTGAAATAAAAGAGAAACTATAAATCTATTAATATAGGTATCGACTTCCATTGTACACATTCAAACATCCTGTATAATAGATATAAATTTAACATAAATTTATTATAGAAAAATAAATATATATATCATACCATATATGACTTTATTATGACCATTAACTACCTATTTAATAACATTTCTTTATTAAACTCATTTTTTGAGCAATAACAGCTTTGTTTTTTCGGTACGTTTCGATTTCCTATTTTTGGAATTTTTACTTTGATCATGGTTTCATAATCACAAGAATAATAATAATGAAACAATTATCATATTTATAAATATATTTTAATTTTTAATATCAATCATAAATGATGGTTTTCTGAAATGAAATACATTACGATCACGGAGATGGTAGGTCGTATATACACATGAGTAACATTTCCATTTTTCAACTATCATTCTGGAAAGTAGGTAAGTAATATCTTATCACTACATAATTATAATAATATAATAAATATTATATTATTTCATTTAATATGATTATATATATAATCCTTTTGGTTGGGTAATGACAATAGACAGTCACATTGCTTCATGAAGGAGGTAGTCCGCAAGTACATGATATATGATATCATTTTGATATGAGTGAAATCTTAAAAAATAAAATGATATATCTTCTATTAATAATGATAAAAATTTATTGAATATAATAATTTTTTCATATATATCAAATATACTGAATTACCATATCCTTATTATCTTCCATTTAATCAACTAGTAAGAAAAGAATCATATTACTTTTCTAGGGGGTAGTTCGTTGTACTAACAAACGATGTTATCATATCCCCAAAAATATATAAATTAAAAATGTTTTATATGATAAAATGAATATATAGTTTAAATTATGATATAAATTTAATATTTATACAATATATCCATAATCATACCCAACAAGGATAGGTGTTAATGGAAAAACAAATGACTTCTGTTCGCTAGGTGATAGTCCTCATTACACACGAATAATGACTTATTATCCCATTTCATTAACTGGAGATTGTGGTAGGTAGTTATTTTAATTTAAAATAATCTAAATATATGTAATATACCGAGGTTATTATATATTCATTTTTAAATAAAAATTGAAGTATTTTTTTGGAATAAATAATATAAAAACACTCATTGAAGAACATTCTCTTCTTCAACTATCCTTCTAAGGATTCCAACAAATTATTTCCTAGGATGGATTTATGCACATCATAAAGATCATAATATGTGATTATGGATATTTTGATGTAATTTTGGATGTTTTTGGCTGAACAAAAATATTTTCATGGTGTTAAAGAGAGATGTGGGGCTGCATTTTATAAGTAAGGAGAGTGGCATAATTGAACTTTTTTAAGAAGAAGAAGATGTATCCATGTTTTTATTATTGAAAAAGGATCCAAAATGAATTATTCATGAAAACAAGAAATTATATGGACGAATTATTTCCAATAAATGTATTTTAGATAATTGTTTGAGTTGTTTTATCTCTTATATTTTTAGTCTAACCCACGATAAACACATTTATAAATTAACTTTGGAACAAATTTATACTGTTTATAATATTCATTATTATAAAAAATTAAGTTAATATCTTTATATAACATAAATTATTATTTTTGAAAATATGGGATCCATTTCTCCCAACACATTTCAAATAAGTGGAAATTTTTAAATTAAAATTAATCACCCATACACAATGAGAAAGTAGGGTTTCAAATAGAAAATGTTCAAAAGTTTACAATGTTTTTATATCAAAATTTACTATAAAAATTATTATAATGACCTAAATCTGAATAAAAAATATGTATTTAGTTTATTTTAATTTTAAAAAAAATTAAACATAATATATTTTGATATGTAATTTAAAGAAAATAGAGTTTTTAATTAAAATTTTGTATATTTCACTATTTATCAAAAAATGACATTTTGAGAAAATTTTCAAAAACACACCCTAAGATAATTTTATCATGATGATTAAAAAAATTAATTTATTTCCCAATAAAATTATATGAAATATTAAATAATTAATTTTAAAATAAGTGCTCAAAAAGGCTACAAAACTACTTTTTAGAAAAATAATGTTTTTAAGTATAAAATTAGATTTAATATTATCTATTTTGAAGAAAAAAAATAAGATAAATTTGAAATATTTTATTATATATGTAAAGTATAAATTTCTTTAAAATAATTAGAATAATGTTTTATTCTTAATTAATTTAAGAAAAACACTTTTATGTATGTAAAAAGTTTTTTCACGAAAATATTTCCATTATTTTCAAACACTTTTTATTTTCATTTCTAATTATTTTTTCATCAAAAAATCTATTTTATTTACTTTTTTAGTCTATATACGATTATTATATATTTAATCATATTCATACCCTTAATTCCAATGTACAGGTGATAATTATCATGTTAAATAATTATATTTCAATAGCATGTTACGTTTACTTTAAAAATTACATAGAGTGTATTGAAAGTTACACTCAATGTTGTGTGTAGCGTAAGATAAACTCAGTGTTGTAAGTAAAAAAAATATTAAAAAGATTAAATTTATTTGGAAATAAATATAACAAAATCTCTTAGGGTTACAGGTTTAGGTTGTAAGAATTAGGGATCATGGTTTTTGTATTTGGTTTAGGGTTTATAGTTTAAGGGTTAGGGTATAAGGATTTAGGTTTAGGGTTTAGGATTTATTTTAATGGGTTTTTGGGTTTTGGGTTTTGTGTTTATGTTTTTGGGTCCTCAGTTTAGGCTTTACGGTTTGGAGTTTAGAGATAATAATTATAGATTTTCATAATATAGTTTCATGTTTAGGGTTTAAGGTTTATTGGTTTATCCATTTTTGGTGTAGGTATTACATTTTTAGGATTACTGTTTTAGTTTTAGGGTTTCAGTATAATGGTTTATGGTGTGATCCATATGGTTTAGGATTTAGGGTTTATGTTTTAGGGTTAGGGTTTAGAGTTTGGGGTTTTGGGTTTGAGGTTTTGGGTTTTGGGTTTATGTTTTTGGGTTTAGGGTTTTTAGTTTTTGGTTAAGTGTTTTGGTATTTGGATTTAAGGTTTTCATTTTATGGTACAATGTTTAAGGTTTAGACACATAGGTTTTCCGTTTAGGGCATAAGGTATATGGATTGGGTTTTTGGGTTTTGGGATTTGGTTTTTGGAATTATTGACTAGGTTAAGGGTTTAAGGTTTAGAGTTGAGGGTTTAGTGGTAAGGGTTTATGGTTTTGGGTTTGATGTTTAGGTTTTGGGGTTTGGAGTTCGGGGATTATGATTTTGTTATTGGTATTTAGGGTTCAATGAATCTAGTTTATAATGTAGTGTTTTTTGTTAGGGTTATGGAGTTTAGGTTTTAAGATTTAGGGTATATATTTTAGGGTTTTGGGTTTAGGTTTTGGGATTTACAGTTTAGGGTTTAGTGTTCAATGTTTAGGGTTTTTGTTTTAGGTAATATGGTATACGATTCAAGGTTATTTTAGACATTCGGTATTAGGGTTTATCATTTAGGTATTACAGGTTATGGTATACAGTTTATGGTTTATGGGATAGGGTTTACGGGTTAGGGTGAAGTTTTTATTATTTAGGGTTTTGGATTTTTGGTTTTGGATTTTTTTTAAGATTTTAGTGTTTCGATTCTATAAAATAGGGTTTTGGGTTATGGTTTTATTGATTTCAATATTGTGTTTCTTTTTGTATTTTTGTATTGGGATTAGGTTTTATGGTAGTGGTTTTAGGGTTCTAGGTTTAGGGTTTTTGGTATGGGTTTTACTATTTAGGGTCTAGGGTTTCTAATTTTGGGTTTAGTGTTTGGTGTTTAGGGTTTAAGATTTAGGGTTTAGGGTTTAGAGTTAATTATTTATATCTTATAGTTTTTGGGTTTAACATTTAGGGTGTAAATTTTATGGTTTATGGTTTATTTTTTTACATTTTACGATTTAGGATTGAGCTCTCACTTCTAGAAATAGGATATACCCATGATTTTATAAAAAGTACGAATATAGATCCACACTATACCCATGATTTCATGGGTATAGTTTTTGCGGGAAAAATCATATGAAGGACCTATAACCATTGTTTTATGTGAACCGTGGTTATAAGTTTCATGAGAAAATAAAATTTCAGTATAAATATCTATACCAATTGTTTACAGTTACCATAGGTATAGGTTGGTCTATTCCCATGTTTTTTGTAAACCCTGGAAATTTGAATCATAGGATTTTTTTGGGAAGAACCTATACCCATTGTGTGACCAAACCTTGGGTATAAGATTTACCATTATTTTTTCATAATATTAAAATTGATAATAAATACGTTGATATATATATATTGACTATAAGAAAATAAAATGGATTATAGGGTAGTGCTAAGGTTTATGGATTGTACGCAGGAGGTGTGGGGATCAAATAAAGAATAATTTTTTTTAAATAAATGACATATACCCAGAGTTTCGACATATCATTGGTATAGGATATGCCATTTAAATTTCATACACCAATGATTTAATAACCATGAGTATAGGTGGCCTATACCCACCATCTGGTCCATCTGTGGGTATAGGTATACATCGACGCCTACCAATGCCACGTTTCCTAAAACTGCAAGCATCGGCTATACCCATGTTATTTTGGGGCTATACCCATGGTTCCAAATCATGGGTATTGTTTTTTTACAATAGTGTTTTACTATACAAATTAATGGTTTCAGGTGTAGGTTTTATGGTCATGGTTTAAGATATAGGGTCCATTTTTTAGGGTTTAAGGTTTAGGGTTTATAGTTTTAGTTTTAGTATTTAGTTTCTAGGTATGATTATTTATGGTTATGGTTAAGGTTTAAGTATTTTGGTTTAGTGATTCCATTTTAGGGTCCATGGTTTATGTTCTAGGGTTTATGGTTTAGGTTTTAGGATTTTGGATTTACAATATAGTGATTATGGTTAAAGTTTTTTGTTTTTAGGGTTATCAATATTAGGGTTTGGGGTTTGGGTTTTGGGTTTGGGGTTTTGTATTAGGGTACAATCCATAGAGTTTATGGTTTTTTTGGTTTACAGTTTATACTTCATGGTTTATGGTTAAGGTATTGGCGTTTAATTTTTATGGATTATGATTTATGGTTTAGGGTTAAGTGTTTTGGGATTAGGGTTTTGTGTTTTTGGTTTCAATGTTAGTGTCTGGGGTTTCATGTTTGGGGGTTTTGGTATTGTGGTTCATGTCTTAGATATTGGGGTCTATGGATTGGGGATTAAGGTTTTGGTTCTAGGTCAAGGGTTTTTGGTCTAGGGACTAGGGTTTATGTTTCAGGGTTTTTGGTTTTGTGTTTCGGGTTTAGGATTAAGGATTTTGGGATTAGGGTATGAGGTTCTTGGTTCAACATTTAGGTTTTAAGATATATTATTGATAAAAATAATTCAATTTTTCACCCACTATACTTGTTTAAAACACAATAATGTCACTTCTCAATGATTCTATACTATTTATATTAATTTATTTAATCAATAAAACAATAAAAATAACTATAATTTTCGTTAATAAATTCAAATATTGAAAAATCTATAGAAAGAAAGTATATATATTTTTGAATTTTTCAAATTTTTTAAAGTATATTTGTATGATTTGATAATATTAAGTTAGAGTTATGTGTAAAATTAAAAAATAAAATTCATGCATAAAGGTAACAAACATTATTTTACCATTATTAATAAAATGTTAATTGATAATTTAGACCATTACAAATATATTTTTTGCATATTCTATAACTAAGTTATATTTAGATAATTCTATTTCTTTTCTAATGAATCAAAGATAACTTAAATCAAATTTTTTTAGGTAAAGATATCATTTAAATGAGTAAAAAATTATTTTTAAAATATATATATATATATATTTGAGAGTCAGGAATAAATTGTGTACAACTCAGCGATCGATTTATCCTTCCATGTAATTTAATTGAAATTATATAATTTTCTAGTTTATTCTTCTCAATAAGAATCATGAAACTATGACATGTGTACCTCATGGTGTGATAAAAATAAAAAACCAAAATTATGTTTTAAGATTAATTTGTTAGGGTATTGGGTTTATGATATTGGGTTTCTAGTTCAGGGTTTAGGGTTTATTTTTTATGGTTTAGTTTTTATAGTTTTTGTTTTAGGGTTTAGTGTTTTTGATTTATAGTTTATGGATTATGGTTTCATATTTAAGGTGGTTGGTTTAGGTTTTACTGTTCAGGGCATAGGGTTCATTATTTAATGTATAGGGTTTTCAGTTTTGGGTTTATTGTTTTGGGTTTTTGGTTAGGGGTTTAGGATTATTATTTTGGGTTAGATTTTTTGGGTTTTTTGTTTTAGTGGATTAGGGTTTAGGTTTTAGGTTGTATGGTAATTATATTTGGATTTTCGGTTTAGGATTACGGTTTTGGGGATTAGGTTTTAGGGTCTCGGGTTATGGGTTTAGGGTTTAAGGATTAGGGTTTCTGTTTTATGGTTTTTAGTTAAGGGTTTGTGGTTATGGTATAGGGTTTAAGGTTCAGATCTAATGGACTAGGTTTTGGGTTATGGTTTTTGGATTTTGATTTTGATTGAAAATTTATTATTTAGGTTTTTGGGGTTTTGGGTTTCATATTAAGAATTATGGTGTACATTTTAGGTTTTAGGGTTTTGGAATTTGGTTTTACGTTATTTGGATATAGTTTTGAGGATTAGTGATTCGGATTTAGGAATTATGGTATAGTGTATAGGGTTAATTGTTTATGGGTTTAGATATAGTTTTTAGGGTTTAGGGTTTATAGATTGTTAATTTTGGTTTTTTGTTTTGGGCTCAGAGAGTAGGGTTTAGTGTTTATGGTTTAGGGTCTATGGTATAGGGTTTTTTGGGTATAGGGGATAGGGTTTATGGTTACAATTTATATTATAGGGTTTAATGTTTTTTATTTTATATGATTAGGGTGTATTTTATAGAGTTTATGTTATTGGGTTTATTTTTTAGGGTTAAAGGTTTAGTTTTTACATTTTTGGGTTTATAGTTCAGGGATAAATGTTTTGAGTTTGTGGTTTTTTTATTAGGAATTAGAGTTTAGTGTTTGGGGTTTGGGGTTTTGGGTTTATGGACTAGGGTTTCAAAATTGCGATAACGAGTTTAGGGTTTATGGTAAATAGTTTAGGTTTTAGGGTTTGTAGTTTAGTATTATATTTTTATTGTTTGGTTAGTGGGGTTTATTTTTTTATGGATTAGGGTGTCAGTTTTTGGGTTGAGGATTTAGGATTTAGATGAAATGGTTTATGGTTTCTAGTTTTGGGATTCGGTTATGGGTTTTATGGATTCAGTTGTAGGGATTAGGGTTTAGAGTTTGGTGTTATGGGATTGGTGTATCAGATTTATTGGTTTTGTTTTATGTTTTAAATTTTTAGGTTTAGGATTTGTGGTTTAGTGTTATGGGTTTAGAGTTTAGGGTTTCAGGTTTGGTTTTTAGTGTATGGATTTTAGGGTTTTGGATTTTGGGATATGGATTTTAGATATATGGATTAGGGATATGATTTAGGGTTTTAGGATTATGGGGTAGGGTTTTGCGTTTTGTATTTATATATTAGGGTATTAGGTTTATGGTTTAGACATTACTGTTTACAGTTAATTCAATAGGGTTTATGGTTTAGGGGATGATTATTAGAATTTTGGTTATAGGGTTTAAGTTTTAGGGGACAAGGATTATCATATAGGGTTTTGGGGTTTGGGTTTTGGGTTAAGTGTTTTTGGGATTTGAGTTTTACATTCATTGTTTTGATTTTATGATTTATATTTTAGGGTTTAGTTCATAGGGTTTGGGGATTAGGGTCTAGGGTTTGGGGTTCAGGGTTTAGGGATCGAGGTTTAGGGTTTATGGTTTTGTTTTTATTCTTTAGGATTTACATTTTAGAGTTTATAATTTATAGTTTAAGGTTTAGGGTTTATGGTATTAAGTTTAGTTTTGAGGGTTTAGGGTTTAGGTTTTATTTTTTATGTTTTATTTTCAAAGTTTTATTGAATAGGTTTAAGGGTGTATGATTTACGGTTTATAGTTTAGGGTTTATGGGATTCATGATTTATGGTTTATGGTTTAGGTATTAAATTTGAGAGATTAGGTTTTATGTTTAGTTTTTATGGTTTAGGCTATAGTGTTTTGGTTTAATGTTTTGGGTATTAAGTCTTGGAATTTATGGTTTAGAGTTTTGGGTTTTGGGTTTACGGTTTTTTTGGTTATAGGGTTGAGGGCTTATGGGAAAGGTTTTTGGGTTTAGGTTTTAGGGTATAGTGTTTTGGTTGTATGGTTTGATATTAAAATTTTGGATTATTGGTTTAGGATTTGGGGTTTGGGGATTGGGTTTAGGGTTTAGGGTTTAGGGTTTAGGTTTTTTGGATTTGGGTTTTGGGTTTTGGGTAAGAGTATATAGTTTTATGCTTTAGGGTTTTGTGAGTACAGTATTTGGTCTTATGGTTTAGAGTTCCAGGTCCATCATTTGGGTTTGGGTATTAGGGTTTGGGGTTTATTTTTTTAGGATTAGGGTTTTTGTTTTAATGTTTTATAATTTTAGTTATCTGGTTTTTCATTTGGGGTTTTATGGTTTAATCATTATTTTTTTAGGGTTATAATCTTTGGGATTAGGGTTATTAGATTATGGATTTCGGTATTGGGGAAGTGGGTGTAGGTTTTAGAGTTTAGGGTTTTGTGTTTTTGGTTTGGGTGTATGCTTAATAGTTTTTGGGTATTCGTTTTAGTGTTTATGGTTTAATGTATAGTGTTGGTGTTGAAGAATTACAGTTTAGTGTTTGTTATTTAGTGTTTAGGATTTAGGGTTCGGGGATTTGGATTCTAGTTATAGGTTTTTAGGATCAGTTTTTAGGCTTCAATGTTTAGCGGATGGGGTTCAGGGTTTTGGGTTCTGGATTTCTGTTTTGGGGTTTTGGGTCTAGGGTTTTGGGTTTAGGTTTTATCATTTAGTGCATAAATTTATAGATTTTAGTTTTTGGTTTTAGTTTTTATGTTTTTTGGTTTTTGTGTTTTCATTTTTATATTTTTTTATTTTAGGGGTTTGGGATTTTAGTTTTGGATTTATAGTTTAGGGTTAATTGTTTTTCATTTTGGATACATGTTTTGGGTTTTGGGTTTTTGGTTAGGGATTGTGGGTTAGGGTTTAGGGTTTTTGGTTTAAAGTTTGGGGTTTTGTGTTCTGTGTTTTGGGTTTTGGGTTTATTGTTTAGAGATTGGGTTTTACGGTTTAGGGTTTAGTGTTTAGGGATCACAATTTAGGGTTCCAGGTTCAGGTTTGTGTTTAATGTTTTAGGATTTAGTGTTTGGGGTTTAAGGTTAAGGTTTTAGGGTTTATGTTTTTTCATTTAAGGTTTAGGCTTTCAGGTTTAGAGTTTGAGGTTTTGGTTTTGGGGTTTTGGTTTATGGGTTAAGGGTTTTGGGTTTTGATTTTAGGTTTTAGGGACATTGGATTAGGGTTAATGGTTTTCGATTTATGTTGTAGGGTTTATAGTATTCGGTTTTCGGTTTGGGGTGTAAGTTAAAGAGTATATGGTTTATGGAATATAATTTAGTTTGAAGGGGGTAATGTTTTGGGTTTTGTTTTTAGGATTTAGTGTTTAGGGTTTGGGGGATTGGCATTTATGGGTTGAGGTTTAGGGTTCAAGGTTTATTGTATATGGTTTAACGTTTGGGGTTTAGGGTTTCTATTTGAGAAATATAATTTAATTGATATTCGGAAAAATATATTTAAATGGAACTAAAATTACATCGCATATATTATATATGATTTATATGAATTTATAGAATTTAAAAACATGGATAAAAAAATTTATGTGCATGGACCCTTTCAAATCGTAAAAATAAGAACTAAAATTAGAATTTTTTGGAGAATACATACTATGTAAATGTAGTTTAACATAATTTCATGATGGTTAGTTACTATTTTGCATAAAATTTAAGTAAAAATTCACGAATAAAGGTATAAAAAATTCTAATAGGTTTCTTAACATAATTTTTATTTAGATTTTAAACTATCTAAAAATCATTTTTTGTTTCAGGTATTATTTCCTTATATTTAGATAATTTTCTTATCTTTCCAACATAACCTAGATCACATAAATTTGATATTTTTATCTCGAGATATCATTGAATAATGTTAGAAAAATTAATTTGTAAAACTAAAGAATTATATATATTTATTTATTTATTTATTTAAACCTGATGAGACTTTAGAAAAAATTTCAAAAATATCAGTTGCTAATTCAACGATCCTTTTTTGAATGAAATATATATAATTTTTTAGTCATCCATCACTACAAGAGTCGTGAAACTATTAGGTGTGTATCTCAATGATTGATCAAAATACCCAATTAAACTCCCTTTTTTGGGATTCAGATCTATATAATTGGGTTAAGGGTTTGGGGGATTTGGGTTTAGTGATTCGGATTTAGGTTTTGGGTTTATTGTTTTGGGTTTTCCATTTATTCAATATGGATCAAGGTTTAGGTTTTAGAGTTTATTTTTTATAGTATAGAGTTAATGGTGTAGGGTTTATGGTTTAGTTATTAATGTGTATGGATTGGGGTTTACTTTTTTATTTTTTTTGCGTTTTTGGGTTTAGGATCTTGGGTTTAGGGAGTGTGGTTTGAAAAATATGATTTAGGTTTTTTAGGTCTTGGGTTTGATGTTTTGGATTTAGGTTCTAATGTTTTTAGTTATGGGTTTTCTGTTTATGGTTAGGGTTTAGGTTCTTGGTTTAAGGGTTTAGGGATTTCTGTTAATGTTTTATGGTAATGGGTTTATGGTTTGGGGTGAATGGTTTATGGTTTATCATTTAGGGTTTAAGGTTCAGGGTATAGGGGTCAGGATTTGGTTTTAAGGCTTTTGGATTTTTGGTTTATTTTTTGGGTCTGAGGTTTAGGATTTAGGGTTTGATTTTTTTGGTTTTGGGTTTAAGGTGTAGGCATTAGGGTTTATGGTTTAGGTATTATGGTTTAGGGTTTAAGGTTTAGTGTTAATTTTTTTGGGATATGGGATTAGATTTTAGGGGTTTTTATTAAGGGTTATGATTTTAAGGGTTTGGGTAGAGGGATTATGGTTAGGGGTTTTTGGTTTAGGATTCAGGATTAAGGGTTTTGGATTTAGGGGTTTGGGATTTATGGTTTAGGGTTCGAGGATACAGGTATAGGGTATAGGTTTTTTGGTTTTGGATATAGGGTTTATGTATAGTTTACATATTTGGGTTTTAGATTTTGGGTTTAGGGTGTACGGTTTAGTGTTTTTGTATTCTTTATTATGTTTTACGGTTTATGATCATCATTCTGGGTTTAATGATTATGGTTTGGGATTTAGAGTTTAGGATTTAGGGGTTTAGGATCTACGATATTTGTTTTTGGGTATAGGATTTGGTTTTTTGGGGGTTTGGGGTTTATGGTTTAGGATTTACGGTTTAAATTTTAAGGTTTACGGTTTATTGTATAGAGGTAATTCTTTAATATTTAAGGTTTAGAGTTTTGTTTTTGGGGTTTTATTTTTTGGGTTCCACTTTTACTACGATAGGGATTTAATTTTTATAGTATAGCATTTAGGATTTAGTGATTATGGTTTATAGATTATGTCATTGGGTTTAGAGTTTTGGGTTTAGGATCTGTGGATTAGGGTTTAGGTTTTATGGTTTATGATTTAGGATTTTGGTTTTGGGATTTTGGGTTAGATGTTTACAGTTTAGTGTTTATTTTATAGGGTTTAGGGTTTTGAGATAAGGGATTAATGTTTTGGATTTAGGGTCTAGGTTCAAAAATTTTGATTTTGGTGTGTGGTTTAGGTTTTATGGTTAAAGGGTTGGTGTTTATTGTTTTGGTTTTAAGATTTAGGGTTTAGGTTTTATGGTTTAGGTTACAGGATTTATCATATAAGATTTCGGGTTCAAGGTTTTCGGTTATGGGTTTAAGGTTTGGGGTTTGTATTTGAGTGTTTAGGATATAGGGTTAAGGGTTAATGGTTAAGGATTTTTGGTTTAAGGTTTAGGGTTCAGGGTTTAGTTTTTATGTTTTAGGTTCAAATGTTTTATGTTTTGGGTTTTAGGTAAAGGGATTATTATTTTGGAGTTTGGGTTTTGGTTTTATGGTTTTGGGTGTAGTATTTAATTTAGGGTCTTGAGTTTAGGGATTGGGATATAGAGTTTACAATTTATAGTTTAGAATTTAGGATTTAGAATTTATGGTTTGGGGTTCGGGGTTTATGGTTTCTTTAAAGGTTTTAGGAATTTTTTTGGGTTTAACACTTAGTATTTAGATTTTAGGGTATAGGGTGTAGGATTTGATGTCGGTTGGTTATGTTTTAGGGTTGTGGGTTTGGGGTTTGGATTTTGAGTTTCAAGGTATAGGTTTTGGGGTCTAGTTTTGAGGATTTTTTAGGGTTTAGTGTTTAGAACATGGGTTCTAGTTTAGGGTTTATGGTTAAGGTTTTTGGGTTTAGGGTTTGGATTTTAGGGTTTATAGTTTAGGGTTTTGGCTTTAGGGTTTACGGTTTTGTGTTTATGGTTAAGGGTTTAAATTTTAAAGAATGGGGTAAGATGTTTCAGGTTTAGTGTTTAGGATTTATAGGTAATGGTTTAGGGTTTAATATTTTATACTCAAGGTTTGGGGTTTTGGTTTGGGTTTGGGTTTTGGGGATTGAGATTTAGGTCATGGGGATTAGGGGTTGTGGTTTTTTGGTTCAGGGTTTTAGGTTTAGGGTTTAGTGTTTGTGTTTTCGGGATTAGGGTTTTTGATTTTGGGTTTAGTGTTGAGGGATTAAGGTTTAGGATCTATGGACTAGTGCTTAGGTAATATTATTTGGGGTTTGGGTTTAGTTCTTATTGTATAGGGGTTATAGTTTTGTATTTAGGAATTTTGGTTTGGTGTTTAGGATTAAGTATTTTGGGTTTACAGTTATGGAATAGATTTTATGGTTTTAGTGATAGGGTTTATGTGTTAGGGTTTACGGTTTTGGGTTTAGGCTTTAGGTTTTTTAGTTTAGGGGTTAGGTTTTATGGTTAAGATATTATTGTTTAGGGAATATGGTTATAGTTTTGGGTTAATGTTTCTGGGTTTCGGGTTTTCAATTTTTTTTGTTTCTTGTTTTAGGTTTTTGAGTATATCAGTTTAGGGTTTAGGGTTTATTGTTTAATATTTATGGTTTATATTTTGATATTATGGTATGGGTTTTGGTCTTTATGGTTTGGGTATAGGTTTACTCTATTAGTGGTTAGGGTTTGAGGTTTAGGGTTTATGTTTTAGTGATTGGGATTTAGAGTTTAGGTTTTTGGGTTTTGGGGTTTTTATATAGTCTTTATATTTTAGGGTTTATTGTTTTGGTTTTGGATCAATGTTTTAGGATTTAACATATATGGTTTATGGTTTAGTGTTTTTTGTTTAATGTTTTGGGTATATAGTTTTAGGAATCAGGTTTAGGTTTTATGGTTTATTTTTTGGGGTACAAGATTTAACTATTAGTGTTTACATTTAAATGTTCATGGTTTAGGGTCTGTGGTGTAGGGTTTATGTAATATGGATATTAATTAATGGGTTATTTTTTATGGTTTGTTATTTAGGGTTTAGGGTAATGTATTTTTAGTTTTAATGGTTTTTTATTGGGGTTTGTGGTTCTGGGTTTCGGGTTTCAGGTTTTAGTTTTGGGGGTTGGGCAATAGTGTAAAGTGAGTGGGGTTTATGGTTTCAGGTATACAGTTTTTGGGTTTAGGTTTTCAGTTTATGACTGAAAGTTTATAATTTTGGGTTTTGAGTTTAGGATTTAATGTTTTGGGTTTTGGGTATATATTCTAAGTATTAGGGTTTTGGGTTTTTTATTTAGGGTTTATGGTTTCCATGTAACAGTTTAGGGTTTGGTGTTAAATGTTTTGGGGTTTGAGGCATGTTGATTAGGATATAGGGATTGGGTTTTTGGGTTTTGGTTTTTAGGTTTCACGATTCATGTTCAGGGTTTATCACTTATTATTTGGGGATTAAGGTTTTGTGTTTGTGGATTATGTTAGAGTGTTTTGGGTTTCGGGTTTTTTGTTTGGGGTGTGGGGTTTAGAGTTCAGTGTTGATGTTTAAGTGTTTTGGTCTTAGGGTTTACTGTTTTGTTTTTATGGTTTAGGGTTAAGATCATAGGATTTATTGTTTAGGGTTTAGGGATCAGTGATTAAGGTTTAGGGTTTAGGGGTTATGGTTTATGGTTTAGGTTTTAGGGTTCACATTTTATGATTGATAATAAGTATCAACTTGAATATCAATATAATATATTTAAAAAAGTCTAAATCACTTCACAGGGTTTATATATGATTTATATGAATTTATAAAATAAATTAAATAATCAAAATAACTACCATAAGCATCCACTAAATCAAATCGTGAAAATAATAAAAAAATATAGAAGACTTTTTTTGGATGTTTCATACTATGTAAAAATAGCTTCATATAATTATATAAGAGTAATATATAATGATCTGTAAATGTAAAAAAAAAATCACCCATAAATGTAACCACCATTCATACAAATTTTTTAATAGATTGTTTTGTCCAAATTTATATCTTATGATTAATATTTCTCGTATCTTGTACAATTGAATTATATTTTGATAAATATTATAGTTTTTAAATACATCAAAGATCAGATAAATTTTAAATATATAGAAAAATCTATCTTTGAAAAATTGTACATAAACAATGTTTAAAAAAATGTTATATAAGAATATATATATATGTATGTGTGTGTGTGATGACACTTTATAAAAAAAGTTCTGACATCTCAACAATATATTAAACCTTATATTTTAATGAAATTTATATAATGTTCTTAGTTATAAATCTCAATAAAAATTGTGAAATTATAAATTGTGGATCTCATGTTGTGATCAGAATATCATAGAAAACATATGTTTTAGGATTTAGGATTTTGGTGTTAGGGTTTAGTATTTGGGATATTTTTTAGGGGTTAGTGTTTAGGGTTTATTGTTTAATGTTTTTGGTTTTGGGTTTTTGGTTTCAAATTTAGGGTTTAGGGTATAGGTTTTATGGATTAGGGTTTAGGGTTTAGGGTTTATGGTTTAGGTTTTATGGTTTATTATTTACAGTATAGGGTTTAGGGTATTGTTTATTTTTTTTTAGGATTATTAGTGTTTATGTTTTAGGGTTTATCATTTATTGTTTTTAGGGGTTTATGGGGTATGGTTTAGGGTTATAATATAATGTTTAGGATTTATAATTTTGATATTTTTTATGGAGTATGGTTTTTGTTTTTCATTTTGGAATTAGGTTGTAGTGTTTATGGTTTTTGGTTATGTTTTTAGGATTTACGGCTAAGGGTTTGGGGTTTAGTGTTAGGGTTTGGGGTATAGGGTTTAGGGTTTAGGGTTTATGTTTAAGGGTTTAGTATAATGGATTTATTTTTTGAGGTTTAGGGGTTCGTGTTTTTGTAATTGGGTTATGGGTTTATTTTTTATTTTTTACTGTTTATGGTTTTTCATCAAGGCTATAGGTTATTGGGTTTTAGGTTTATATTTTTGACATAAGGTTTGGGGTTTATAGTTTATCATTTAGTGTTTAGGTTTTTTTAGGGTTTGGGGTTTAGGGTTTAGGGTTTAGGGTTTGTGGTTTAGGTTTTAGGCCTCAAGGTTATTCATTGTCGTTTTATGGTTAAGGGTTCAAAGTTTATGTATTTGGGTATAGGTTTTTGGGTTTGGGTTTGAGGGTTTGAGGATGATGAATTATGGATTTTTATTTTGGGGTTTTGTGTTTTTATGGTCTATTGTTAAGGGTAAAGGGTTTAGGGTTTAGTTTTTAGGAAATAGGGTTTAGTATTTAGGGGTTCTAGTATGATTTCCAGTTTAGGGTTTTAGTATTATGGTTTATTTTATCTAGTTTAAGGATTGGTGTTCAATTCTTATGAATTATCATTAAGGGTATAATGGTCAGTGTCTAGGATTTGGGGTTTTAGGTTCTATGTTTTATTATTTACCTTTTAGGATTGAATGCATAGTTTTTATAGTATACCGTTTATGGATCGGGGTTTATAGTTTTTTTATTAGGATTTATGGTGTAAATTAGATAGTTTAGGGTTTTAGGTTGAGGTTTTTGGATTGAGGTTTTAGTTTTGGTGGTCTATGGTTTTGGGTTTTGGTTTTATTTTTTTTTGTGTTTTGGGTTTATATTTTAGGGTTTAGGGTTTATTGTTTAGTGTTTATAGTATATGGAGAATGTATTTTGGTTCCAAAAATAGGGTTTTGGGTTTTGGGATTCGATTTTATGGTTTAGGGTGTATGATTTAGTGACTATGGTTTAGGTTTTTCGAATTAGGGTTTGGGTTTTTTATATGGTTTTTATGGTTTTGGGGTTACAGTTTATGGTTTAGGTTTTATGTTTCAGGGTTCAGTGTTTCTGGTTTAGGTTTTAGGATATAGGGTTTTGGAATTATCGTATAAGGGTCGAGGTGTAGGGTTTAGGGTTTGGAGGTTAGGGTTTTTGTTTAGTTTTTATGGTTTAGGTATTAAGGTTTATTTATTATGGTGTTTTTAGTTTTTAGGGTTTAGGGTTTATAATTTAATGATTTGGCTTTCAGGTTCTGGTTTTCTGTTTTAGGATTTTGATGTATGATTTTAAGGAATTGGGTTTTTTGTTTAGGGTTTGGGGGTTTTTGGATTGGGTTTTAGTGATTGGGGTTTAATTAATATTGTTTTGTTATTGGGGTTTTAGTTTTAGGGTTTATGGTTTAGTGTTTATGGTTTTGGTTTTGGGGTTTAGGATTTTGGGTTTAGGGTTTCGGGTTTTAGGGTTTAGGGTTTAGGATAAAAGAATTATTGTTTAAGGTTTAGTGTTTGCAGTATGAGGTATAGGGTTTTTTAGATTCTTTGGATTTTGGTTTAGGATTTAGGATTTAGTGTTTAGTGTTTTCATTTAATGGTATAAAATGTTTGGTTATGTTGATAGGGTTTAGTGATTATGTTTTAGGGTTTAGGATAATGGTTTTATGGTTTATGGTTAAGGGTTTAGTGTTTAGGGTTTATATATTAGTTTTTAGGGTAATGATTTGTGGGTTTTGGGTTTTAGGTTTTGTGTTTTGGGGGTCGGGTTTCGGTTTTAGGTTTTGGGATTTAGGGTTCATTAATTAGGATACAGGGTGTAGGGTTTTTGGTTTAGGGGATAGGCTTATTGCTCTAGGTTTCATGGTTTAGGTATTAGTGTTTAAGATTTTGGTTTATATATTACGATTTAGTTTCTATGTTTTATAGTTTATGATTTTGTGTTTATGTTTTAGGGTTTAAGATTTTGGTTTTAGGGTTTTGGGTTTTAGTTTTGTGGTATCGTGATTTGGGTTTATGGCTTAGGGATAGTTATTAAGGATTATGATTTTTGGCTTCGGGTTTTAGGTTTACAATTTAGGGTTTAGGATTTAGGTTAAAGTGATACCGGATTAGGTTTTAGGGTTTAGTATTTACGGTTTTGGGTCTAGAGTTTTTGGTTTTAGGGTTTAGGTTTTGGGCATTTTGGTTAAGGATTTTTGGTTTCGGGTTTCTTTAATGGATTAGTGTTTGGGGTTATGGTTTACAATTTTTTTACGGTTTTGGGTTTAGAGTTTTGGATTTTGGGTTTATAGATTAGGATTTAGGTTTTAGTCTGTACAGTTTATGAATTAGGGTATACAGTTTAGTTTTAGTCTTTAGGGTTCAGGTTTTTGGGTTAGGGTTTTATGGTTTATGGATTATGGTTTAAGGATTCGTTTAAGGGTTTAGGGATTTCAGTTTAGGGTTTAGGGTATAGTGTTATTTGTTTTTGAAAATGGTTTAGGCTTTAGGGTTCAATGTTTAGTGTTTAGTGTTCAGGGTTTTGGTTTGGTGTTCAGGGATTATTGTGTAGGTTTTTTGTTTTATTATTTTATAATTTTTAGTCTATGGTTCATGGTTTGGGGTTTTAGGTTGTAGGGTTTAGGGTTTAGGGCTGTAATGTCTCGGACCTAGATGCCACTCAATGGTGCCCCGATCCCGGTTGGCCACATGGCCTCACGAAAATCTCCCCAAATGCTAGAGGCTGCTGACTAGCTGTGAGGGCCTAGGTGAGTCAGTGGGGAGACTATGCCCTCATTACCAGAGTATCACTGTAGAAGTAAAACATACAATAAATAGGAGAACCAAAAAAAAAAGTCAACTAAAAGTAAGACAAGACATGAATACATATCAATAACCATAAGTGTCTCATATACAAAATTATGTAGAAAATACAAGTGTCTAAAAAACACCCATAATAGTTCATATAAAAACTATAAAGTACAAGTACCAAAAAGAATAAAAGTCTAAAAAGATATCTCAGCATTGCAAACCTCATCTTGGTCCTATTCTCCCCAGCTCCAAAGCCACAATCAAAAACATGTACCAAGGAGCTTTACTCTATCATCACCTGCAACCTTATAATATGTTTAGGTCCCTTAGGAGGCCCAAATATTGTGTGAGATAAACATCCCAGAAGGAAACCACCCAGGTCTATACCTTTCTAACTGAAATATATATTGTGCTATAAAATGTAATAAAAGCAGGAAAGTATGTGTGTATTCCCATGGAATAATTTTACTCCAAATAAAAACTAATCATCCCTTTAAGGCTACCTTCAAAAGAGTAATTTCCTAACAAGACAACTATAACAAAGTAAATAGTCACATGGATACATCTTACATCCATCAATACCAAACAATCCACAACCATGTTGTATAAATAATTCAAGAGTCTCATGCCCACGCCGTATTGTGAAGTGCAGAATGTCGTGGTCATGTTTTATAGTGAAAAGTAGACCCCAAGGGCTAGATCTAAGGTGTCACATACCAGGGAATCCATGTAATATATAATGACCAAGAAGGGCCAGATCCAACGAGCTTGTCCAAGGAATCCCATTGAGTCACATGGGCATCCCAGTGGAAACTCAGTTAGGCACTGGTTGGGGTCCTAGGATCATGAAAATGTCATGTCCTACACGAGACCAGGAAAACCAGATCCATGGGGTAGCAAGGCCCGATGAATCCCACGGAATCAAGACCCATGGGGGGGAGTCAACCCAAGGTTTCCACTACTGCATTCCAAATCCATGGAGATAAGTTCATGGCCTCTATAAAATCATTCATTCAAAGAAATAAATTCATTCAATTTAAATAATCATCCCGTATGAGTATAGAAACTCACGTCAACATTCACAAGCCAAGAGTATACCCACTCTTTCAAACCATTTATCATTTACAAAGAATATGTTTCTACCCTTCCATATAAACCATTTATCATTCCATCAGTCATTTCATATAGGTATACCCGCCAATATTATCCATTTCAAATTTTATATAGGTATACCAACATATATCATCCATTTGATTTAATCCAAATAATCAAAATAGTTATGGTGTCACAAGATATCAATATGCATAGAGGGAGTATAAATTCTGAACAATATATTCAAGCTATCAAATCATTAACAGGCTTCCTCTAACTAGTAAACCACAAGCACATACCCCTTCGGTGGTTTAAATAGGCATAAACAGGATAAATCCAAAAGGTGCACCCTTTGGGTGACCTTGAAAAGAGAAAAGGTTGCCAACACACAGAAATGGAACCTATGGACATCCTCTATATGTCCAACAAACCCTATGACAAGAAGCTCACTCAAAAAATGAGGCCTTTTCGAAACATCTGATGGGTGAAAAAAAGGATGAACACCCAAAAATCACTCAAAAATACAAAATAAAGTATAGACATGCTTCCTCATCTTGTTAGTAGATAGTTCATCTAGTATCAACTCCTTATTCATCTTGGTTTGGAAGAAATCTAAAGAACATATGAAGAACAGGATATTAGGTTATATGAGACTAAATCTAAATAGTGTAGCTCTGGTGTTGAGGAATCAAGCACAGATAATAAGGAATCTATTACTTACCGGTGTTTTCCCAACGAGACAAACCATTATTGAATCAAAGTCCGTATGAATTATAAAACTGAAAAACCATATTAGATAGTTTTTAGGTTCCAAAAATGAGAGGATTCTATTTTACCTCAAAAAATGACGGGCTACTTCCTCTATATTTAAAAACCCCAACATACCAGTACATGATATGTACCTCATGTACACAATGTGCACTAAAATATTTTTCTTTATAAAAACTAGAATACGACTCGTCGTTAGTAGCTAGTACATAATCTGTACCTAGCCTACAACCATCCTTCATTCTTTTTCTTCCTTCTTTATAAATAAAATCCCAACCAGACCATTGTCCGACATAGGTTCTAAAACAAAAAGTAATGTAATCACATTTTCCTTCATAATTAATGATTAATTCCTCAAGAAAAAACTCAGGATCATACTATATTCCCCACTTCTAGAAAATTTTCCCTCAATTTATCTCTGAATAGTGTTCAAACATTGCATGAAAACAACATTGGACACTGATCATGTATGTTAGTCTCCCTCTCCCAAGCCTTGCCCAGTAAACATTTGTTCTTCCATAGAATATATACTAGAGGAACTGACCAGCCTCGTAGACCCATCATGCTCTTACCGAAGATATGAATCTGATGCTCCTCAAAAAATGCATCAACCTGATGCTTAACCACCACAGGCTGAAAAATGTGAGATAGTTCTGAGTGACAGCGGTGTAGATGAGATACATGGAAGACTACATGAATGGATCAGTACCTCTATGGTACTATAACTTATAGGAAACTGCCCTGAATCTCCCCATAATATCGAATGGACCGATATAACTCGATGATATCTTTCCTTGCCTCATTATCCTCATATGTACCAACCTCGGTCAAACACGTAAGAAAATCCAAACCCTGATCTCAAACTCTAGAGGTTGTCTACAGAAATGGGTGTATGATTTCTAATGATACTGTGTAGTGGAAATCCTCTTCAGAATCAACTAGACCTTTTCAGAAGTCTCCTACACAAGACACAGTCCCAGTGAAGTTGTCTCACCTGCCTCTAACAAGAATAGGGGAGAACAACATGGCCTACTATATGAAGACTTATATGGTGGAATTTGTATCATCAACTGATATTTGTTGTTATATAAGAACTCAACTAGGGGAATGTGACTCTCCCATGAGCCCCCAAAATCAAGGACACATTCTTAAAACATGTCTTCTAGCACCTGTATGGTACACTCTGATTGGTCATGAGTCTGAGAGTGGTATGCTATGATCCAAAGCACCTATGTGCCAAGAACCTTTTAAAAAATCTACCAGAAATGAGTTGTAAAGTTGGAATCCCTACCAAAAATGATATTTCATGGTACCCCATGAATGTTTACCACCACTCAACATCTAAGATCATCCATAAAGAATGTCTCTTTGATCAGCACGAAATGAGAAACCTTTGTAATCCGATCAACATCAACTCGCACGATGTCGTTACATAGAAGTGACCATTGAAAACGAGTGAAGAAATCCATCACAACATCATCCCATTTTCTCTCTAGAATAGGAATCTATTATAAAATCCAAGTTGGTAAATGATATTCCACCTTCACCTGTTGACTGGTGGAACACCTCGTATAAAAACCAGCCACCTCGCACTTTCTTCTTGGCAACCAACACAAACATCGCAAGACATGGTACATCTTGGTGACCCTCCAATGCCCAGCTAAACCTAATGAAAAGAAAATCATGCATAATCTCCTCACATATATCTACTGGAACCCAAATATGTCCATGTATATGTGGGAAATCATCATTTCCTATTGTGAAACTAGGTGGAGGGTCCTCACCTTCCACACACTCCCATAGAACTTGGCCTTCAGATTCCG
The DNA here is from genome assembly GCA_963277665.1 of Viscum album. Taxonomy (NCBI): domain Eukaryota; kingdom Viridiplantae; phylum Streptophyta; class Magnoliopsida; order Santalales; family Viscaceae; genus Viscum; species Viscum album. Next base: position 855,654,535 of record OY728164.1, read on the forward strand.
ATCGCTACCTCATGCTAACTCTATCCAGCATGGTAGAATTCATAGTTAAGAATGATATAAAAGTATTTCCATGTCTATTTTGCACCTCCAGATGCATCTTAGAGAACAATTCCATAATCCTCCACTCACTACTGGCCCACTGCACCCCCTGTATCTGAGTCCGCCTACTCTGTGAATCTACCAATGTATTGGGCTTACCATGGATGTAGGAAAGCTCGACGTCAGACAACTATAGGTACTCCACCCAGATATGCTACATCATATTCAGATATAGCTGGATAAATATATACATGAGGTTTTTTTGGGTCCACGTACATCATCAAACTCTCTCACAAAAAATAGTGCTTCTAACAACGCAATGCGTGAACAACTGAAGTTATCTCGAGATCGTACATAGGGTAATTCCTTTTGTGAGGCCTCAACTGCAGAGATATGTACACCATGACATGATCTCCCTACATCTGAGATACCACGACCCAATACTTGATGCATCATAGTAAACTGTGTAACTCTTTCCCTACATTGGTAGTATCAGGATGAGTTCTAATGTTAACCTCCCTTTCACCTCCTAAAAGGATGTCTGAAATGAATATGACCAAACAAAATTCATTCCCATTTTAGTAAATATCATCAATGGTGCTTCTAAGCATGAAAATTTTTGGATAAAATGAATGTAGTAACCAGCTATCCCCAAGAAACTCCGTATGTCGAAAATGTTCTAGTGATGTTCCTAGAAAACTACTGCTCTCACTTAATATGGGTCCACTAACACACCGGTCTCTGAGATGTTGTGGCCCAAGAAGTGAATATTATCCATCCAAAAGTGGCACTTTATGATCTTAGAATATAACCGATGATATCTTAGTGTATTCAAAATGATATCAATATGGTTGGCACGGTCACGTCGATTGTGAGAATACACCAAGATATCTTCCTAAAAATTCACCGTAAAGAATACATGTATGGATGGAACACATGGTTTATCAGTTCTATGAAAACTATTGGTGAATTTGTGAGAATGAACAGCATAAACAGATACTCATATAACCCTTTCCTACTATTAAAATACGTATGATGTATTCCTACTATTCGAACACGCACCTAGTGATATCCTAACCTCAAGTCAATTTTCAAGAACACTCAGTCTCCTCAAAGATGATCAAATAGATCATCTATATGTGGAAAGGGATATATTTTTTTAATCATCATGTGGTTCTATTTCTGAAAATCCAAACATAGACTAAGAGTTCCATATTCATTTTTGGAAAAAAGATCCAGCAAACCCCATAGAGAATTACTGAGTCAAATAAACCCCTTCACCTCTAAATATTAAAGTTTCCTCTTATGCTCTTGAAACTCCATAGTAGACATCCTATAAGGATGAATGGTTACTGAATCATCTCATGGAACTATCTCTATACGGAACTCCACCTCTCCTTGAGTAGGTAACACAAAAAAGTAATCAGGAAAGACATCCCGGAAGAGTTCAACCACTAGAGGGAAGTCCTCCTAACTCACTCCCTGATCATCCAAAAATAAAATTGAAATTTGGGTTGTAATCCTTCCCATCCCACAATGCTCGGGTCCAGTTCTACTCACCTGGAAATCCCACCAACCCTTTGGAATGAACACTGCACCCTCTAGTGATATGAAAGTCACCATTTGGTGATAGCAGTCAACATACACTCAATAAGCTACAATCCAGACCGTCTTGAGAACGACATCAAACCCTATCATCTCGAGGACATACAGATTCCAGATGAAAAAACACCCACCAATATCAAGTGGTCACTCCATACATTGGTGCACATCACTCATTCTCTATTAAAATGGTGTTTCTTGAATCAAAACCCCCTCATAAATAAAAACCATGAGCCCACAACTTTTAACCACTAGTGATGATATGGACCTCCATGATGCTCCTGTATCAAAAAGAGTAGATGAAATTATAGAATCTACTGAGATCATAACTCTCACCATAGATGATCTCAGATACTACTCATGTTGGGAATGTTTCACTACATTATTCTAGCATGTACTATGGCCATGTGACCTCACCTAGATACCTTAAGCTGGTCCACATAGGAGTCTATGAAAACCGGGTGTTTGGCTACCATGGCCATGACCACCACTACCTTGGCCTAACTACAATACACTGCTCTAGCTCCCAGCCTAAGGCAAAGCTAAATAACCTACTCTTAAACCCGACATTGAAACTGGCCCCCTTCCACTTGCAACTAGATGGAATGTCCTGAAAAATCAATGCATGTTCCCCATCCTAATGTAAGATTGGAACCAGAATGTGTCGCAGTCGCACTAATTTTTCAAATGGAATCTCCTACCACACTAAGGGAAATACACCATGCTACCTTCACTCAATGTATGACTAGCACTCACATCGCAGGAAGCCTCATAACGGTGCTTCCTTTCAGAAGATGTAGACCTACATGGGTGAGACATGACACTCCTTTTTTTACCCTCATCTTCCATCAAGTTATGCTTTATAATCATTTATAAATTAATAATATCAGGGATAGATGAAACCAAGAACATATTGACTAGAGATTTGATAGCATGTCTGAGACCTTCTGTGAAGCGCCTTTTCCTCCACAGTTCATCAGTAAGATACACCAGCACAAAATATTGTATCTCTATAAAGCGTTCCAAGTATTTAATAATTGTCATCACTCCTAGTTCTGTATTCATAAAATCACTATCCCTCTTTGCAATAAGTTTCATGAGGTAAAATTAATCGAAGAAGTAGGTTTCGAATTCATCCCAACCTATACTCTGTATCCCATCATTCTGGTTCAAAACATCGCACCTGCACTTTGCCGCTCCACAGAGCATCTAAGTCATGAGCTTGACCCTATACTCTAGAGGAGTCTCCAGATGCTCAAAAATTCCTAATGTGGTCTCTTTCCATATATCCTAAGCATGTGGTCCATCATCCCCTAAAAATTTATGAGCGTGTTGCAGCCGAAACACCTATTTTAGCTCATCCATAGTTAAGTCTAGCTATGATTCTCCTTGGATCGTCTGCATATATCGAAAGAAACACTTGAAGAAATATTCCTCAACACCTATTTCTTGAAGTGTTTTCGGGTCCTTAGAGAGCACTATAGGAGGGTCAACAAGAATCTCATGGCCCACCATCTCCTAAGTATGGTCATCACCTCCCTCGTGGCATACCACTGGAGGTCATCATGGTGGAATGTCACTACAATTCCAAATGCACTCCTCATGAAAGATCAATATCAAAGCACATAGCTCATGGAATATGATAGGTTGAAACCCTCCAAAAAGACAAGTCGACCAATAGCCTACTTCTAAAGCCAGGACTGTATAATGAACAACAATTGAACCACTAGAAACTATGCCTCTTTCCCACTAAAAATTTTAGTTCAGTTCAAGTCTTTATCCATCATTTTATGTTCCAATTTCATGTTCAATTCATTTATCTAAGAAATTTGGAGAATGGTTTACCAATTCTGATTCCATAAGGACCCATAACACCTCATAAACCTAAAACATGTCTCCCATTCAAACCATGCATAAAAAAAGTTCATTTAAGTATTTACATTCCATCGGTGTGTCATTTCCAAATTCATAAAGGTCCATACTTATTTTGAATATAAATATGACGTCACTCATTTATCCACTACACAAAAAATAACACAAAAGTAGAAAAAACAATCACATAAACTACCAAACAAATAAGAAACAACTAATAAATCCTAGAGGTCTTGGCATAATGCATGCCATGTGATTTTCCCACAAGTATATATATGATACATGAGACGGAACACCCTCATCTCAATAGAGTGAAACATAAATATAACTCACACTTGTATCCATGGAGACAACATAAATCAAGTACATCACCCAATGTCAAAATCATAGATACTATAATCATCAAAAACCAAAAAACAGAAATCTATTTGAAGAGATTTGGTTTTTCCGAGTACCCTGGGAAGCTACTCCAAGAAAAAGTTTATTACATAACTATGTTTTCATCCTATCCATGTCTAATGTCAACAAATAGTATGTAAAACTAGAAAAAAAATTACAATGTTTCCACTTTGTAACATCTTGGACCCGGATTCCACCCTATGGCACCCTAAGCTCGGTTATCCACATGGCTTCTAGCACATCTCCCCAAATGCCATAGGGTACTGACTATTAGTGAGGGACTAGGTGAGTCAGTGGGGAGACTAATCCCTCATTACCATAGTATCACATCCGAAGTCAAACATACAATAAATAGTGGAAGAGAAATAAATAGTATTCAACAGAAATTAAGACATTATAACAGTAAATATTAATAACCAGAAGTGTCTCATATAAAAAATGATGAAAATGATACAAGTATATAGAAATAATATAGAATAGTACATGAAAATACAATATAGTACAAGTCCTAAAACACAAAAGACCAAAAAGGTATCCCAACATCACAAGACTCAGCTTGGTCCCATGCACCCCTACTCTAAATCCACAGTCAACAACCTGTACCAGAGCACATTCCCCTATCATCACCTACAACCATCTAAAATGTTTGGGTCTCTAAGGAGGACCCAATACGGTGAGAGATTAACATCCTGGTAGGAAACTACCTAGGACTATAAAATTATAACAACAATATACAAAGTGATATAATGTTTAATGAAAGTAGGAATGTATGTGTGTATGCACATGGAATAAGTCTACTACAATGTTAAACTAATCAGCCCCTCACGGTTACCTACAAATGATTCATCTCCTAACAATGAAGTTATAAAAAAGTAAATAAGTCACACAACCACCTCGTACATCCATCAATACCCAATAAGCCACAACCATGATGTATAAAGAAGTCAAAAGTCTCATGACCATGGTGTATAGTGAATAGTAGAATCCTACAATGACATCGTGTCCTGAAAAGTAGGCCCCAAGGGCCGAATCCGAGGTTTCACATACTGAGTAATCTATGTAATATATCTAGACCACGAAGGGCTAGATCTAAGGATAATTTTCAAGGAATCCCATCGAATCCCATGGTTGTCCTTGTGGAAAATTGTCTACGATCTATTTAGGGTCCTAGGATCATGTTTATGGATGTCCAACATGATTCCAAGCAAGCGTGATCCATGAGTTAGCATGGCCCGAGGCATCTCACAGAATATAGACCCAAGGAGCAGTGTCAAACCATTGCATCTACTACCATATTATAGATCAGTGGAGAGATGTCTATAGAATCTATCAAGCCTTTTAGTCAAATAAATCAATTCATTTAATTTAAAAAATAATCTCATGTGGTTAATGTCCCTCACATCAACATGCATATGCCACGAGTGCACCCACTCATGCAAACCATTTATCATTTATCAAGAATATCTGACTACCCTCCCATATAAACCATTTAATATGACACTAGTCATTTCATATAGGTATACAAACCTATATAATCAATTTCACATTTTATATAGGTATACCCACATATATCATCCATTTCATTGAATCTAATCAATCAAAATAGCTATGGCGTCACATGATATCAATATTCAAGGAGTTTGCGCATCTCCTAAATAATCTATTCAGACAATAGAAAAATTAGCAGGCTTCCTCAAACTTGGAATGCACAAGAACACACCCCTTGGGTAGTTTAAATGGGAATAAATAGGATAAATCCAAAAGTCACACCCATTGGGTGACCATGAAAATACAAACGGGTTCCAACACACCTAAAAAGAACCCAAGGACATCCTCACTAGGTCCGACTAAGCCTACAACAAGAACCTCAGTCAAAAACGAGGCTTGACTAGAAATTATAATGTGCAGAGAAAAGACCGAATTCTTAAAATGAACCCAAAAAAGACAAAACAAAGTATAGAACACCTTCCACGGCTCAATTTTAGATAACTCATCCAGTATCATGTACTGACTCAGCCTGGTTTGGAAGAAATTAGAAGACCTGAAAAAGGACCGGATATTCGAGAATATGAGCCTATATCCAAATAGTGAAATCATTGTTCCAAGGAATCAAGAATGGATAAAAATGAATTGAGTACTTACAGATGCATTTTTAATGAGAAAAACCATGCTCGAATCGGATTTCAGATGAATTTTAAAACTAAAAACCATATTTTTTGGTTTTTGGGTTCAAAAAACAAGGGGATTCTATATTACATGAAAAAATGAGAGTCTACTACCTCTGTTTTTAAATAACATGGTGGGCCAATACACAACATGTACCTCAATTACAGGACTTTATCTCCCCTATTTTTTTCTAAAAACCAGAAGGATGCACATCGTGATGGGATAGTACATGACGTTTAGGCCAGGTACATGGCATTTAGTCCAAGTACACAATGTGTACTTGTCCTATAACCATCCTTCATCCTTTTCACCCTTCTTTCTAAACACAATGGTATCGGCCCATGGCCCAGCTTTAGGTCTAAGCCAAAAAAGGAAACTAAACACATTTTATCTGAAAAGAAAAGATATGTACCTCAAGAAATATTTATGATCTTAAAATTTTTTAGTTTTTAAGGATAATGGTTTTGGTTGTATTTTATTAGGGTTTAAGTTTTAAATTATAGGTTTTGGGGTTTATAGTTTTATGTGTAGGGTTTAGATTTAATAGATTAGTTTTTAGCATTTGGGGTCTGGGGTTCTGGGTCTGGGGTTTTGGTTTTCGGGTTTAGGGTTTAGGGTTGTGGGTTGTGGGTTGTTGGTTTTAGGATTTATTTTTGGGTTTATGGTTTTAGGTTTCATGGATTATGTTTAAGGGTTCAGATTATAGGGTTTATGATATAGTTTTGTGGGTTTCTGTTTTTGGATTACGCTTTAGGGTTTTATGGTATTGATTTTTGTGTTTTTTGGTTTTGGATTTTATGGGTTTGTGTTTTCGGGATCTATATTTTTGGTTTACTATTATGGGTTTTGAATTTTGGAATCATGGTTTATGGTTTTGTTTTTATGAAATAGGTATTGTGCTTTATGTTTACCGTTTAAAGGTCATGTTTTATGGTTTTGAGTTTTGGGTTTTTTGTTTTGGGTTTTGAGTTTACGCTATAGGGTATGGGTTTTTGGGCATAGGGTTTAGGGATTAGGGATTATAGTTTTGGGATTTCAGTTTACGATTTGGGACTATTTTTATGTTTTAGGTATTGTGTATGGGGTTTATGATTTCGTTTTATTGATTTATGTTTTACAGTTTAATTTTTATCATTTATGGATTGGGGTTTGTGGTTTATTGTTTGGGGATTTTGGATTAGGTTTTAGGATTTAGTTTTTAGGTTTAAGTGTTTTGGGTTTTGGGTTTTAGGTTTTTTTTTGGGTTTGGATTTTTGTTTTTTCATTTCGGGTTTTCAATTTGGTTTTTGGATTTTGGGGTTTTCATTTTTGATTTAGAGTTTTTAATTTTGGGATTTGGTTTTACAGTTTTGGGTTTTTGCCTTTTTTTTAGTTTTGTTTTTAGGTTTTGGGTTTTGGGTTTTGAGTTTTGGATTTATGGTCATGTACGCGGGGTTTTGTGTTTCATTTTTAGGGTTTAGGTATTATGGTTTAGGCATTAGATATTTAGTTTATGATTTAGGATTTTTTTTAGTTTTGGAGTCTAGTGTAAAGTGTTATTATTTGAGAGTTGTATAGTTTATAGTATAGGGTGTAGGGTTTATAATTTTGTGATTTTGGATTCAGGTTAAGGTTTAGGGATGAGGATTTAAGGTTTATGTTCCTTTTTTGGGGTTTTTGATTCAGTGTTTAGGTTTTAGGTCGTAAGGTTTATTGTTTGGGGTTTATTATTTGGGGTTTACAATAAATTGTTTGGGTTTTAGGTTTTATGGTTTTTGGTTTTATTGTATAGTGTTTTAGTTTTTTTATTTTGGGTTTTGGGGATTTGTTTTATGGATTCGGGCTTGTGGTTTTGAGTAAGGGTATTTTGTTTAGAAATTAGGATTTAGGGTTCCGATTTTAGGGTTTAGGGATCATGGTTTAGGATTTATGGTTAAGGGGTTATCATTTATATTTCACTATTTAATATCTAAGGTTCTTAATTTATCGATTTAAGGTTAATGGTTAATGTTTTAGGGTTTAGGTTCTTGGGTTATTGGTTTAGGGTAATGGGTTCTTTGTTAAAGATTTTGGGTTTTTTGATTAGGTTTCGGGGTCTAGGGTTTATGTTTAAAGGTTACAGATTTATGGTTTACAATTTAAAGGTTAGGTTTTGTGGTTTTTGGTTTAGGGTTTAGGGTTTATGGTATAGGGTTTATGTTTTAGGGATTATTATTTTGTGTTCTGTGTTTAATTATTATGTTTTAGGTGTTAGGATTTATGGTTTAGTGTTTGGGTTTTGTGGTACTGGGTTTGATTTTAGGGTTCATTGTTTAGTGTTTAGGGTTTGGGGTTTAGGGTTTAGGGATTCCACCTGAAAATTATAATTGAATTTATCTGTTAAAAATATATTTAAAATACTCTAAAATAAGTTCATGGAGATTTTATATGATTTTCATGAATTTATAGAATAAAAAAACAAACAGAACGACTACTATTTGTTTGTAAAAATTAAACACCTAATTAAAATATAGCAAAAGAGCTTGTTTTTGTTTATAATTTTCCCACAATGTAAAATTAGAGTCTTGTAATTTTGTAAGAGTAAGTTACTATGGGGTATAAATTTAATAAAACAATTTCATTTTAAAATGCATAAAAATCGTTATCAATTTCATAAAATAATTTATGATAAACTTTTTTGACTATATAACAAATTAGCATTAGGTTCAATTCACTTATATTTTGATTTTTTTCATGGGTTTCCACCACAGAAAATATCACATGAATATGATATTTATGTCTCATGATATAACTTCAATCTGATATTTGAAAAAAATTCATAAAACATAATCATTTATTCATCCTTCTATCTAATTTATTGAAATTTAGGTGACTTTCTTAGTTATCAATCACCATAAGTATTGTGTAATATGAGGTTTGATTCTATTTTTGTTATAAAAATCCCCTAAAAATTGTGGGCTTTCGGGTTGAGGGTCTAGATTATGGGGTTTGGGGTTTTGGAATTGGGGTCTGGTGTTTATGGTTTTGGGTTTTGGGTTTTGGGTATAGTGTTTCAAGTTTAGGGTTAAGAGTTTTGGATTTTGTGTTTACGATTTCAAATATAGTGTTTTTGGCTCTGACAATAGGGTTTAAGGTTTAGGGCCTATTCATTATATTATACGGTTCTGTGTTTATGGTTTAATTTTTCTACTTTTAGGGGATTGGGGTTTAGTTTTTAGTGTTAATGTGTTTTTTTATTAAGGTGTATAGATTATCATTCAGGGTTTGGGGTCTGGGGTTTAGTGTAAAGGATTTAGGGTTTATGGTTAATGGTTAAGGGAATATTGTTTATAGTTCAGTGCTTAGGTTTTTGGGTTTAGGGATTAGGGTTTAGGGATTATGTTTAATGGATTAGGGTTATTGGATTAGCCTTTTGGGATTATGTTTTGTTGTTAAGGATATATATATTATGGTTTGGAGTATAGGATTTAGGGTTTAGGGTTTAAGGGTAATGGTTTTGGGTATGGGGTTTACATTTAGGGTATAAGGGTGATGATTTATTGTTTGAGGTTTATGTTTTTGTGTATAGTGATTTGGATTTAGGTTTGTGGTTCAAGGTTTTGTTTTTTGGGTTTATCATTAAGGTTTAACAGTATAGTGATTAGGATTAATTGTTTAGGGGTTTGGAATAAGTACTTCGTGTTTTCAAATTAAGGGTTCATGGTTTATGATTTGTTGTATGGGGATTAGGGTATATGTTTTAGGGTTTAGGATTTTGGATTTAAGGAATATGATTTAGTATTTAAAATTTAGCATTATATATGCTATTTATGGTCAAGGGAATTATATATTGGGATTATGGTTTATGGTTTTGGGTTTAGGATTTATGGTTTATGTTATCATATTAATGGTTTAGTGTTTAGGGTTCAAGATCTAGGGGTTCAGATTTATTGGTATAGGTTTTTAGAGTTTATGCTTTAAGGTATAGGATTTGGGGTTTAGGGTTTTGGGTATAGGGTTTAAGAACTATGGTTTACGGTTCAAAGATTAGGGTTGTGGATTTAGGGTGTGGGGTTTATCGTTTAGATGTAAGGGGTTAGGGTTTAAAGTTTTGAATTTATTTTTTGATGTTAAACATTTATTGTTTCAGGTTTAGGAAATATGGATTTTAAGTAAATGTTTATGATGTGGGCTTTTAGATTTAGGGATTAGGGTTATGGATTATGGCTATGGGTTTGGGGTTTGGGGTTTGGGGTTTGGGGTTTTGTGTTTGGGGTTTGGGTTTGGGGTTTGGGGTTTGGGGTATAGGGTTCCATATTTTGGGTTTTGATTTTAAGTTTTAGGGTTTATAGATTAAGGTTTAAGGTTCAGTGTTTGGGTTGATGGTTTAACGCTTTGGGTATAGTGTTCATGGTTTAGGTTTTAAGATTTATGGATTATGGTTCAGGTATTAGGGTTTATAATTTATGTTTTGAGGTTTGGGGTTTTGGGATTGTATTTAGGATTTATGGTTTAGTTTTTATGGTTTTGGGTTTAGTGTTTAGGGTTTATAGTTTGGGGTTTTGATTTCAAGGAACAGGGTTGTGTGTATAAATTTTAGTGATTATGGTTTAGAGTTTAGGGTTTATGGTTTAATGTTTTTTTATGGTGTAGGGTTTAGGGTATATGGTTTAGGTTGTATGGTTTAGGGTTTATGTTTTTTGGTTTAGGGTTAGATTATATTTTTTATGTTTTAGGGTTTAGGATTTATCTACTAGGGTGTATAGTTTAGGGTATAAAATATACGGTTTTTGGTTTAGGTTTTATGTTTCATGGTTTAGGGTTATGGTTTTTGGGTTTGGTGTTTGGGTTTTCACGATTAGGGTTTAGAGATTACAGTTTATGGTTTAGTGTTAGTGGTGTGTAGTTTACAGTTTTGGGAGTAGGGTTTTTTGGATTAGGGTTTCATGTTTTGGTTTTATGATTTAGTTTTCAGAGGTAATGGTTTAGGGTTTAGGGTTTAGTGATTAGGGTTAGGGGTTAGGGGTTTGTATATTGGGGTAAATGGATTTAGGTTTGGGTTTTTTGGTTTTGGTTTTGTGTTATCTAGTTTAGTGTTTAGGGTTTATTGTTTTGGGTTTAGGGTTTAGGAATTAATTTATTGGATTTTTCTTTAAGGGTTTGTAGTTTAAGTTTTAGGCTTATGCGGTAGGGTTTTAGGTTTTTGGGGTTTCATATTTACGGTTCTGGGTTCTTGGTTTGGGTTTTATGGTATTTGGTTTAATATTTAGGTTTTAGGATTTATGGTTTTGTGTTTTGGGATTCATGTGTAATGATTTTGGGTTTTTTAGGAATTTTTATTTTGGGATAAATGTTTTTTCTTTAGGGTTAAATATTTGAAGTATAAGGTGTATGTTTAAGGATCAAGGGATTAGGGTTTAGGGTGTAGGGTTTATGGTATATGTTTTAGGGTTATGGTTTTAGTGTTTAGTATTAATTATTTAAGGATTTGGATTAAGTGTTTTTGGTTTCATGTTTTAGATTTTGGAATTTTAGTTTTGGGTTGTGGTTTGGGTTTTTGGTTTTATGTTTTAGTTTTTAGGGTATGAGGATTAGTATTTTGGGTTTTTTTGTGGTTTAGTGTTTATGTTTTAGGGTTTAAGGATAAAAATTGAGGATTTTGGGTTTTGGGTTTAGAGATTAGAGTTTAGGCTTTAGGGCGTAGGTTTTTGGGTTTATTTTTAATGTTTTAGGGATTATAGTTTAGTCGTTTAGCTATATGGTTTAGGGTTTAGGGTTTAGTGTTTAGGTTTTAGTATATATGGTTTAATTTTTTAGATTTAGGGTTTTTGGTTTAAGATTTTGGATTTTGGGTTAAGTGCTTAGGTTTTAAATATTAGGGTTTATGATTTAGGATTTATGTTTATGGGTTTTGGGTTTTGGGTTTATATTTTAAGTCTTAGAGATTATGGTTTTGGGTTTCTAGCGTAGGGTTTATGATTTTGATTTTAGGTTTTATGGTTTAGGGTATTAAGTTTTGGATATAGGGTTTTGGTTTGGGGGTTTAAGTATTAGGCATTGGGTTATTTGGGTTTATGGTTTAGGCTTTATGGTTTGGGTTTTGGGGTGTGGGGTATAGTGTTCATTGTTTAGGGTTTTGGGTTTTAGGCATATGTTTTTTTATTAAAGCCTTAGGGTTAATGTGAATGAACAATAATTGAATTGATCTTCTTACTAAAATATTAAAATAATCGGAAATCAATTTTCATGGATTCTACATGATTAATATTTATTTTTAGAATCATGATAGTAATAAAAAATTTCAATATGCGTGCATCAATTAAAATGATGAAAATAAGATATAATTAGAGTATGTTTTTGTTTGGAGTTATAATTCTTCTTAATATTTGTTTCAGATAATTTCCTTAGAGTTAGTTGGAATTATTCATAAAAATAAAAATAAAAGTCACATTTGAAGGTAAACAAATATCATATAACTTTCTTAATATAAATTCCATAATAATTGTCACTATCTATAATGAATTTTGAGAATATAGTACGGTTGATATATATATATTTATTTACATATATTATAATATCTATATAAATATGTTTTTTAATTGACATGTAGACTTATATATATAGAAATTAATTGAATTGGCATATATACATATTAATACATTTTTAATTGTTAAATGAAATGGATAATGTTTTAAAAAAATATGAATAATAATTTTTTTTACGTTTGGTTTATATGTTTCAAAATACATATTTATGTTAATATGTATGTATTAGTACAATTGATTTATTTTAAGTAAATATAAGAAAATATGAATATTTTTAATTATAAATAAATCAAAATTATGAATATTAATAAAACACTAAAACCATAAAATCAATTCAATTTTAATTCATGATAACAAATTCTATCATAACCAATAAAAGACAATATGGCCCCCTTAAATGAGGCTGGAATTTCATCGAATGTTAAAAAATGGGGACACCCCAACTAAAAACTAAATTTTGGAGGCCTCATAGGTCTTTTTTGTCCTGATAAAAGGTGATCGGGGGTCCCCTAGACATCATGGAATATATCACTTTTCATAATTCAATTTGATATGTGGTATAGCCCAAATAAACACCCGAATCAAGAGTTATGGTCATTTGATGATCAAGTCACATTTTCTAATTATCTTTGACCGTTCATTATTTTATGTAATTTTTATGTCATCCAATTATTATTAAATGAGTATTACTCAGTAATAAGTATCAAATTATTAATTTATAATATTGTATAATTATTTTATATGCCATTTTCACTAAATATCATATATATTAATTCTAAATGTGTATTTTTCAAAAACTAAATAAAATTTAAAAAAAATTGTATTTATATAAATATGTATATTTTAATATATTATTAAACTAATTTTAATTAAATTTATTTTATGGAATATACCCTTTATCAGTGCTAGAGAAAATGAGTTGATAAAAAGGGGTCCTTTATTAACACTAGTAAAAAAGCATTAACACGGGGCTTTATCACAGCTTTTTTACTAGTGCTTATAAAGGGTCCGCTTTAGAATTAATATTTGATTAGGGAAAATAAAGGTCCCTAATTATCAGTTATTTTTAATAGAACTTATAATTGGACTCTTTATTAGTACTTTATTATATTGCTGATAATGTCCCTCCTTTATCAGTGCTGAAAAAGTACTGATAAAGGCCCTTTGTATCAGTGATTTTGTCGAACTAAAAAAGGGGTATTTGTCGGCTCTTTTATCTATTGAGGATAATTCATTAGTTTGGATAAACCCATATTTATTGTAGTGAATATTAAGAGTTATGGAGTTAGGGTTTATGGTTATTGTTTTAGGGTTTATGGTTAAGGGTTTATAGATAAGAATTTGGGGTTTTAGGGTTTGGGTTTAGGGTTTATGGGGTGGGGTAAAAGGTTTATGATTTATGAATTAAGGATTTATGTTCATAATTAATGGTATAGAGTTTACGATTTCAAGATAAGGGTTCCGTGTTTTTGGGTTTAGATTTCAGGATAAGATTTAGGGTTTAGGGTTTAGTGTATTTAGATACAAAATTTTCATTGAAAATATGAAAATTTTTTATATAAATATTCATTACAATAAAGTGAAGCATCTGTGATGATATATTTGGGATGGGGGCCCGTCGAAAATAAACCGTTGGAGAAAATGGTGTCATAAAAAAGGTTTTTTTCAACAGCCTGTCAGAAGAAACCATATATGTGATGGGATTTCTTACTATTTCAAAATGATTAGCTAGTTTTTTTTAAAAAAACATTTACGATGAGCCCACTGTAAAAAACAGAAATAATTACAATAATAATAATAATAATAAATTTAAAATTAATAAAATTTAATAAAATAATAATCATAATATCAATAATAATCAAATATTCAAATATTCAAAAACAAAATATTAGAAACAAATCTAAAAAACATAATAATAATAATAAAATAATAATTAATTCATAAAATAATAAATATATAAATAATAAAAATAAAAAAATAAAAAAATACTAATATTAAAATAAAAAAATAAAAAAAATACTTTATAACAATATAAAAAAACTATATTGAAATGTAAATATATTGATTAATAAGAATATAGAAAATAATTACATTCAAATATTTATCAGAAAAAATATATAAATCACTGAGGGGGAGGATAATTTGGAAGATCTGGTGGAGCTGGTAGAGGGACCTCCATCCTTAAACCATTATTCAAAAGTCACATTTACTGTATCAACTTCTCGTATTGATATTATTGTCATCGATGAATCTCCTCTTATTACTACAGATAGAGCTATTCATGATCCATGTCTAACTACTGTAAGAGAAAAATGATGAAAAAATATTACATATAATCAAAAAATTGTTATATAAATAAATTGATTGAAAATAACTATAATACATGACTAAATATACCTATGCTTGTATGGATCGACGTATATATGTAGACGTCGCTTGGGGACTAGGTCAGGAATCATCATTCTCACAAGAACATGACCACTCTCAGTCATTACTAAACCGCCAGAAGTCTCAAGGTTAGATGTGCAACATCATCCTCATCACAAGGTAGATCGGCCTCCTCCAATTTTCAAAACAGATTAGATTCCATAAGAAAAATGAAATGGATGTTACTAAATAGCTGAAAATAACTATTAAAATTAGATATATATTATATATTATTATAACCAATAATTAACTGTCTCAATTTTCATCACCACCTCCTTTTTATACCATTGTTGTCATAGATGTATCGCATCCTGCATGACCTGGTTACAGAGACTAAATAATAAAAATGGACACGGCTGTCATAAATTATCCATTTCTAATCACCTGAAGATTGAAAATTCTATTATTTAAAAAAAATGTTTAAATCCATGATTTTATAATATTTAGTTGATGAAACAAATTTTTTCCATCCATGTACAAATTCTTCACTACATCAATTTATGTCAACCATGTCCAGTCATCAACTTATCTCCTCCACCTGCTACTACTTCTATCATCGACACATCACATCATGTTTGTCTCGGTTCTGGTGACATAATGAAATATTTTTAAATGATTAGCATAAATTCTTCATTTCTAATCACCTAAAGATTAGAAATTATATGATTTCCTAAAATTTATAAATCATTGATTTTACAATCAGCAGGTGATGAAATAGATCTACACCAACCATGTCCACATTTATTATTACACCAATTTATGTTAATTATGTAATTTCATCAACGTATCTATTCTTCCTGGAACTCCTACCATCAATGCATCACATTATATCTATCCTGAATCTAGCGACATAATGGCAGATTCAGAGATTGTTGGTTTAAATTATAAATTACTAATTTTTATCAACTATGTATGCACAAATTTTTTGTTGGTGTAAATTGTCCATTACTAATTATTACTAATTATTAATAATTATTTCTATTTGTTACAATTTACAACAAATTAATTTTTTATGATTAATTTTATATATTAAAAAGCATATCGAAAACAGTGCATAAAACTAAAAAATATAATTGACTAGTAAATATTTTAAATTTTATAAATTTACTAATGTTTTCTTAATAATAACAGCTCATATTAACTAATTTTTATTATTATATAATAATTTTTTAATTAATTACTATAATGTAATAAAATATATTATAAGTTACTAAAAAGGAGTAAATCATAGAATTTCTAATCATTCGGCCAAAATAAATAACTAATTTGTGCCAACTGTGTATATATAAAATTTTTATTACCCATTGCCTAAAAATTGATAACCAATTTAATTTTCACTTTTATATTAATCTATTATAATTTCTCTTATTTAATAGTTATTTATAGTAAATTATTTAAAATTAACTATAATTTAAATTAATATATAATAATTTATACTAATTACCACTAAATATTACAAAATAACACTAATGAGTACAAATTTTTTATATTTTATATCAATTAATTCTAATGATTACTAATTAATTCTAATTATTACTAATTATTAATAAATTTTAATATTTTATAACAAATTTTTATAATTATCCAACTTTATAAATAATTACTACTAATTATTACTAATTACATGAAATTATAACTAATTAATATTAATTTCCACAAATTTTCATTAAAATGAATCAATTATTTTACTAATTAAGGCTAAATTTCAATAAATATGTTGATTTATCAGTAATTTTTACTAATTACCACTAATTAATACTAATTACCACTATTGTTAACTAATTACAACTATTTTTTTAATAATTTCTACTAATTTTTATTAATTATTGCTAATTTTTAATAATTACCGCTAATTATAACTAATTATTGATAATTACCACTTATAACTTCTATTTGACACTTATTATTACAAATTTTATATTTTATAACAATGTTTTTCTAATTACTGTTAATTTTTAATAATTATATTTATTTATCACTAATTAATATTAATTACTGCTAATTAATACAAATAACCGCTAATTAATACTAATTACCACTAATTAATACTTATTTCCACTTATTAATATTAATTAACAATAATAATGCTAGTTAATACTAATTACTACTAAATTTCGATAAATAATTGCTAATTAACTCTATTTAAAACTATTTACAACTAATTACCACTATTTACTGCTAATTACCACCAATTACCGCAAATTACCACTAATTGCCTATATTTATTGTTATTTATCGCTATCTTCCCGTATTCAATGCTATTTATTTCAATTTATTGTTATTCATTGCCATTAATTTCTATTTATTTCTATTAACTATTTACTTCTATTTATTACAATTTAATTATATTTAACATTATTTATCACTAATTGTTACTACTTATAACTATTTATTACTATTTATTACTATTTATTATTTTTTATTACTATTTATTCAATTTATTACTTTTTATTACAAATAATTATAATTTATTACTATTTATAACTATCTATTACTATTTATTACAATTTATTATTATTTATTACTATTTATTACAATTTATATCAATTTATTACTAATTATTTATAATTATTATTAATTATTACAAATTATTACTATTTATTACTAATTATTATGAATTATTAATAATTATTAATAATTATAACTAATTATTACTAATTATTGATATTTATTTCTATTTATTGCTATTTATTATTATTTTTTACTAATTATTACTAATTACTACTAATTATCACAAATTGTCACTATTTATTACTAATTATTATTAATTATTATTGTTTATTATTGTTTATTAAAAGTTAATAATAAATACTGCTATTTATTTCTAATTATTACTCTAAAAACTATTTTTTAGAATTTATTACTAATTATTATTAATTAGGGGAATTTACTGGTAATTATTACAATTTGTTACAATTAAAATCTATTTTTACTATTTATTAATAATTATTTCTAAATAATGAAAAATAATACTAAATAATACTATTTTGAACTAATTTATACTAATTTATACAAATTAATAATAATTAACAATAATTTATTATAATTATAACTAATTCATACTAATTACATATAATTAATATTAATTAATGATAATTGACCAGAATTATTTCAAATTGATACTATTTAATTTTAAATAATGAAGTTAAATCTTAATGAAACAAAATATTTTTACTAATAAATATTGAAGAATAAATCTATTTAATTATAATTTAATATAATTACTACTAATTAATTATTATTATTATTAAAATAAATTAAAATGCATTAAGAATTAAATAAAAGATATAAATAAATAAATTAAAACTGAATCTTTTGTTGGATGTAAGTCTTGAAAATTGTTATGTAGTAAATTTTAAATGTTTGATAAAGTCAAGAGAGAAATATAAGGGCATAAATAGAGAGGGGACTTTAGAGAATTGTGGAATGAGAAAAAATATGACTGGGTGTACATAGGTTAGATCATCTGCGACAAGGGTATTACTGATAGAATTCAAATTTTCTAACGACCCGAAATTTTGAATAAATATTGTTTCCTAATATTGTGTGTTATTTTATTTTATTTTTATACTCAACAAAAATGTTTCATTTGATAACATGAGTATAATTAAAATGAGACCGTTGGGCTTTGACTGTTATATGACCATTGGTCAATATGACAACTGGAAACTAAACTTTTTGATTATTGCCTCAAAATAAAAGTAATCTTGGTTAATTATTATAGAAAAAAGATTTGACGGACACACCCAGTAGTCTTGGACCGATCGAAGGCCATCTAACAGAACTTGGGAAGGAGGTAGCACCACTGGGCTTTGCTCTGGACCAAAACCAAGCCGAACTTCATCATGTGAAGCTAGAACGGAATCGCCTTTGCGAGAAGTTCAAACTAATAGAAATTACTACTCGTGCGATGTTAGCCGAGCCTCCCTCAGATTCTCTCACCTTAGCACACCTTACACTTAGGTCCTTTGTTGGTGTGATAAGGGGCTATGAAAGGAGACCGTAACTGCCTTGTGTAATCCTTTGTTTTAAATAAAAATTGGGATTTCTTCTTATGATGAAGTTTATGAATTTTCAAATCACCGGATAAATATAGTATGCATATTTTTGATGAATTTTAGAAAAAAGGATATTTTAAAAATGGTTATGTAAACCTTAAATAATTAAAAATGTGTAATGATTTTCGAAAAATGGTCTTCTACAATTATGTTCAGTACGAAATTTAGAGTCTAATAAGATCAACATAATTTTTGATGAATAGTAAATTATGAATAGTGATTTTATGATTAGGATTAGTAATGTGTCCAAATGGATTAGTAATCTCACTTAAAGAAAGTATTAATATAATCTAGGCACCTTGATTGAGTAATGTGATTAAATAAAATGGTTAAATAACGGTTTCATAAATTATTATTCAAGTATTAGTTTTTTGGAGTGAATAGATTTTTTTAATTAAAAATTTAATTAAAAATATTTAGAAAATTATTTTTATAAAATGGATTTCATTTTTGAACTCAGAGCACCGATATTATGCTATGGTAATTTTTGGGGTTTTTTCTGAAAAAATGAATTTTTGGTGAATAGTGTTTTTATTTAGAAATTAAATTAAAAATATTTAGAAAATAATTTTTTTAAAATGTAGTTCATGTTTGTAATCAGAGCGTTGATATTTGGTTAAGGTGAAATTTTGGGATTATTCTGAGAAAGTTGAATTTTCGATGAATAGTGAAAATACAGTTTTTAAGTTACGGGTGTCTAATGACATCATTAAATTATGTATTAAGTATGTAATAAATATGGTCGACTTATGAATAGTAAGATAATGTATGAGGTGTCGCAATTGTCCAATACCATGGGCAAATACCATGGGAAAGGCCATGGTTTTGCCAAAACCACTAATGAGGTGTCCCTTGGCCATTAATGCCTTGTCCCCTCACTTTCCATATAAATACCAAGTCATCCTCTCATCCATTCGACTCCCCACTCTCCCCCAACTATGTTCTGGTCTCATTACCTACCAAGGAGTCCTCCCATGGTTCCCACAAGCCCTCAAGGTCCCAACCTTTGAGTTTTAAGAGTTATGTTTTAAGGTAAGGGATCTGATCTCTCTCTTTCTTTTCAAGAAATATCTTTTATGTAATTTATTTTATGCTCCATGGTCTTATGTTAAAGGGAGTTATTATATACTCCTCTTACTTACCTTTTCATTTTCACATAATGGGAGATCCCCTCTTACTCTCATTATTTCGTTTTATGATGTTTTAAGTGGCGCCGTTAGGCTGCCGAAATTTTTGTAACGGATCCTTTCTCCCTTCTCATTTTTCAAGATCTATTTCATGTAAAGTATTTCAAGTTCCTTTTTATTATGTTGGGTTATGATCTCTAAATTTATCATACTGATATTTTATGGTCATATGATGAGAGACCCCATTTCATCTCTTCAATTTAGTATTTTTAAGTTTTAAGTAACGCCGTTAGGCTGCCGAATTTTTAAGTGGTTCTTCACCCTTCTCGTTTTGAAGTTCTACTTTCATGTCAATTATTTCAAGTTCCTTTTTGTTATGTTGGGGAATTATATATATATCTATCATACTGATATTTTATGACCATATGATGAGATACCCCATTTTATCTCTTCAATTCATTATTTTGAAGTTTAAGTGGTGTCGTTAGGCTGCTGAATTTTTAAGTGGTCCTTGCACCTTTATCCCTTTTCAATGTTCTAATTACAAGTCAAGCATTTCAAGTTACTTTTTATTATGTTGGGGTATTATTTCTATATCTATCATACTGATCTTTTATGTTCATATGATGAGAGACCCTATTTGATCTCATCAATTCATTTTTGGTAGAAGTTTATGTGACGCTGTTAGGCTGCCAAATTTTCATAAGAGAAATCTTATTTTTGACTTCATTTCATGTTCTTCATTTCATATGGTATATTTTCAAATTTCATTACCATGTTCTTAAATCGCTTATATTATGTCCCTCTACTTTTTTGTGGGTCATTTATGAATGTTTTTCCCATGTCCCCTCTCTTTTCAATGTTTTCTAAAACCCTGTAACATAGTCGTTATGCTGCAGAATTTGCATCTCAAAATGTCTCTCTCTTTTTCTAATGTTCTTTGATTTTATTAAGTAAATACTCAAATCTCTATCTTCTATATGGGTATTCACATATATACCAAAATTTTCTATTTTAAATTCTGGGATTTACATACATGAAACCCGCTCTCCCCTTCCGTGGGTTTAAAGTGGCGTAAAGATCATGTCCTTAAGGTAGTTTTTAAAATGTTATGATTATGAAATGAAACCCATTTATTTTATGCTATATGGGTTATTTATGAAATTTTTGATGATGATATATGTGGATCACATGATAATAAAGGCAAATTTAAGGGTGCGCCCTGATAGCGCTCCAATGCATTGGGTAATGATGTAACCACTAGAGATTACAATTTTCACGATACATTGGTGAATAACCTTGGTAATTTTCAATTGACACCTTGGGGATGGACATTGGTGATATGTTCATGATTTTCTATGTTAAATGATGCAGCCACATCTTCAAGTTATGAAAAATTTTATTTTTATTATTATATGCCTCATGGTTTCTTTCTCATGCCTTAATGTTCTTTTCATGACCTTATTGAAGTATCTAAAGTTCACATGTAAAATGTTTCTCTTGTTTCCCTTACTGGGCCTTCTGCTCACCCTTTATTTTGATGTATGTCCCCAGGTTATGAGATGCAGTAATGAACCTAGGATGAACATGAGGAGAAGCCTTTCAAGTGTTTAAGAATAATCTTTTATGTTTTCAGGTTTAATGTTTCTGGTTTTCAAGACACTAATCCTTAAAGATCCTCAGTTTTGTAAAATGTAATGAAAGATTATGTGATAAAAAGGCGGGATACTATAGTTGGTATCAAAGGATGGTTTAGTTATTTGTGGAAATTAGGATATGAAAACTCGAGGAAGAACCCTTTAGAAACGTTTAAATATAGGAAATTTTCCTGGTATTTTGGTGAGTATTGAGTAAGGGGTTTCCAAGAAAATACATCCCTATCTGGATACGAGCAGGTAGAGGTGGCTCTAGCACATATGTACATAGGGGTAAAAACCTAAAACACCGCTTTGAGATAGACTCGAACGGGAACTCGTACATGACAACGGGCCTTGCTGCACTCTTTGTTACGACACTCCCGGGGGATATGCTTTGGTAAATTCATAATCTTAGTATGAACCATTGTTAAAGGAACAAAGATAAAATAAAATAAAGATTCACATAAGAATATATGATCATGGATAACCTAGATGGGAACCTAGGGGATCACAAGTTAGGGTATACATTTCTTCTACAAGTTATCCTTATATGCTTTCAGTTCCATTTCATGATTATTGGCTAAGTACTTAAGCCCCTAATTATGCTTTCTCTTCTTAGTTAATGGTGGGAAATGGAAGAACATGTCCCAACAACCAATGTGATAGGAAATGCGATGATTGTCGTATAAATATGACAGGGATGATTAGGGGATTAAAATATTATTATTATTTTGGAAGACGTTAACTATTTTGGGGACCCTATATGATCGAGGTAAATAGATTACTACTGTATTTTCATTAAAGAGTAAGGTTGACTTATATTTTGAAGAATCGATGAATTTAAGGTGGACTTAAAGTAATTTATGTTACTTATGGGAATTATTAACCTATCTTGGGTAAAATATGTTTTGGTTAGATACTTTTGTTATAAGATGTTAGCAGTGGTTGATGTTCTTAGGAGATGAACAATGAAGTATATTTTGGAAGACTATGTTATCAAATCCTTCTTGTATTTGGGTTTCAATCTTAGTTTGGTTTATTTTGAGGAATTTTAAGGACCGTTATTTATGGAATGGACTATGATGAACTTTGGGTAGTACGATGGAACTTTTATGATTTAAAAGTAGTTTCCATTCCTATGGGATTATTTCGTTTTGAAGAGTTGTTTTACCTTACCCTTTCTGTTTTTGGGATAATGTTTAAAGATAGAAGAAATAGATAGTTAATCTTTTGTGGATTATGTGATTCTCTAGAAGATGATTCTTGTGTTTTGATGAGACCAGGTAATTTTGAATGCTCATATTTTGGAGAAAAGATTAGTTTTGGTAGAAACTTATTAAAGGAGGAAACTCTACATGAAGGTAAGTATATTTTATTATGTTTTGGTTCTATGTAGTAAATGAATTCCTCAAAATTATTAAAAGGAACGTAAAAAAAAATGTTGTTGGTATACGTTTCCTACAAGGTAATCAAAGACTGTTTACCCACATCGTAAGTTTGGGATTTTCTTATGGTTAACTTTCTCCTAATCATGTTTTCTATCACTCTCCCCCAGAACTTTACCCTTTTTTTAATTCCATATCCATGTTTTCCTCCATGGAATCCTAGTATGGGTTAACTCGGGTGACCTTTGTACTTCCCATTCTTTCTTTTAAAGTAATAGTTTTTCTGACTCCTTTTCCGATGTGGGACTTTCAATGAAATTTCAAAACCCAGTTTTAAAAAAAATTGCAAGGATGCAATTTCTTAAGGGGGGAAGATTGTAACGACCCGAAATTTTGAATAAATATTGTTTCCTAATATTGTGTGTTATTTTATTTTATTTTTATACTCAACAAAAATGTTTCATTTGATAACATGAGTATAATTAAAATGAGACCCTTGGGCTTTGATTGTTATATGACCATTGGTCAATATGACCACTAGAAACTAAAATTTTTTATTATTGCCTCTAAATACAAGTAATCTTGGTTAATTAATATATAAAGAAGATTTGATGCACTCACCCAGTAGTATTGGACCGATCGAAGCCCATCTAACAGAACTTGGGAAGGAGGAAGCACCACTGGGCTTTGCTCTGGACCAAACCCAAGCCGAAATTCATTGTGTGAAGCTAGAACGGAATCGCCTTTGCGAGAAGTTCAAACTAATAGAAATTACTACTCGTGCGATGTTAGCCGAGCCTCCCTCAGATTCTCTCATCTTATCACACCTTACACTTAGGTCCTATGCTGGTTAGATAAGAGGCTATGTAAGGAGACCGTAACTGCCTTGTGTAATCCTTTGTTTTAAATAAAAATTTGGATTTCTTCTTATGATGAAGTTTATGAATTTTCAAATCACCGGATAAATATAGTATGCATATTTTTGATGAATTCTAGAAAAAAGGATATTTTGAAAATGGTTATGTAAACCTTAAATAATTAAAAATGTGTAATGATTTTCGAAAAATGGTCTTCTACAATTATGTTCAGTACGAAATTTAGAGACTAATAAGATCAACTTAATTTTTGATGAATAGTAAATTATGAATAGTGATTTTATGATTAGGATAAGTAATGTGTCCAAATGGATTAGTAATCTCACTTAAAGAAAGTATTAATATAATCTAGGCACCTTGATTGAGTAATGTGATTCAATAAAATGGTTAAATAACGGTTTCATAAATTATTATTCAAGTATTAGTTTTTTCAGGTGAATAGTATTTTTTAATTAAAAATTTAATTAAAAATATTTAGAAAATTATTTTTATAAAACGGATTTCATTTTTGAACTCAGAGCACCGATATTATGCTATGGTAATTTTTGGGGTTTTTTCTGAAAAAATGAATTTTCAGTGAATAGTGTTTTTATTTAAAAATTAAATTAAAAATATTTAGAAAATTATTTTTATAAAATTTAGTCCATGTTTGTAATCAGAGTGTTGATATTTGGATAAGGTGAAATTTTGGGATTATTCTGAGAAAGTTGAATTTTCGATGAATAGTGAAAATATAGTTTTTAAGTTACGGGTGTCTAATGACATCATTAAATGAAGTATTAAGTATGTAATCAATATGGTCGACTTATGAATAGTAAGATAAGGTATGAGGTGTCCCAAGTGTCGAATAACATGGGCAAATACCGTGGGAAAGCCCATGGTTTGGCCAAAACCACTAATGAGGTGTCCCTTGGCCATTAATGCCTTGTCCCCTCATTTTCCATATAAATACCAAGCCATCCTCTCATCCATTCGACTCGCCACTCTCCACCAACTATGTTCTAGTCTCATTACCTACCAAGGAGTCCTCCCATGGTTCCCACAAGCCCTCAAGGTCCTAACCTTTGAGTTTTAAGAGTTATGTTTTAAGATAAGGGATCCGATCTCTCTCTTTCTTTTCAAGAAATATCTTTTATGTAATTTCTTTTATACTCCATGTTCTTATGTTAAATGGTGTTATTATATACTTATCTTACTGCCCTTTTCATTTTCACATAATGTGAGATCCCCTCTTACTCTCATTATTTCGTTTTATGATCTTTTAAGTGGCGTCATTAGGCTGCCGAAATTTTTGTAACGGATCCTTTCTCCCTTCTCATTTTTCAAGATCTATTTCATGTAAAGTATTTCAAGTTCCTTTTTATTATGTTGGGGTATTATCTCTAAATTTATCATACTGGTATTTTATGATCATATTATGATAGACCCCATTTGATCTCTTCAATTCAGTATTTTGAAGTTTTAAGTAACGTCGTTAGGCTGCCGAATTTTTAAGTGGTTCTTCACCCTTCTCGTTTTGAAGTTCTACTTTCATGTCAATTATTTCAAGTTCCTTTTTTTTATGTTGGGGTATTATATCTATATCTATCATACTGATATTTTATGACCATATGATGAGAGACCCCATTTGATCTATTTAATTCATTATTTTGATGTTTAAGTGGTGTCGTCAGGCTGCTGAATTTTTAAGTGGTCCTTGCACATTTCTCCCTTTTCAAAGTTCTAATTCCATGTCAAGCATTGCAAGTTCCTTTTTATTATATTGGGGTATGATATCTATATCTATCATACTGATCTTTTATGTTCATATGATGAGAGACCCTATTTGATCTCATCAATTCATTTTTGGGTTGAAGTTTATGTGACGCTGTTAGGCTGCCAAATTTTCATAAGAGAAATCTTATTTTTGACTTCCTTTCATGTTCTTCATTTCATATGGTATATTTTCAAATTTCATTACCATGTTCTTAAATCTATTATATTCTGTCCCTCTACTGTTTTTTGGGTCATTTATGAATGTTTGTCCCATGTCCCCTCACTTTTCAATGTTTTCTAAAACCCTGTAACATAGTCGTTATGTTGTAGAATTTTCATCTCAAAATGTCTCTCTATTTTTCTAAAGTTCTTTGATTTTATTAAGTGAATACTAAAATCTCTCTATTCTATATGGGTATTCACATATATACCAAAATGTTCTATTTTAAATTCTGGGATTTACATACATGAAACCCGCTCTCCCCTTCCGTGGGTTTAAAGTGACGTAAAGATCATGTCCTTAATGTAGTTTTTAAAATGTTATGATTATGAAATGAAACCCATTTATTTTATGCTATATGGGTTATTAATGAAATTTTTGATGATGATATATGTGGCTCACATGATAATAAAGGCAAATTTAAGGGTGCGCCCTGATAGCGCTACAATGCATTGGGTAATGATGTAACCACTAGAGATTACAATTTTCACGATACCTTGGTGAATAACCTTGTTAATTTTCAAATGACACCTTGGGGATGGACCTTGGTGATATGTTCATGATTTTCTATTTTAAATGATGCAGCCACATCTTCAAGTTATGAAAAATGTTATTTTTATTATGATATGCCTCGTGATTTCTTTCTCATGCCATAATGTTCTTTTCATGACCTTATTGAAGTATCTCATGTTCACATGTAAAATGTTTCTCTTGTTTCCCTTACTGGGCCTTCTGCTCACCCTTTATTTTGATGTATGTCCCCAGGTAATGAGATGCAGTAATGAACCTAGGATGAACATGAGGAGAATCCTTTAATGTGTTTAAGAAGAATCTTTTATGTTTTCATGTTTAAAGTTCCTTGTTTCCAAGACACTAAACCTTAAAGATCCTCAGTTTTGTAAAATGTAATGAAAGCTTATGTGATAAAAAGGCGGGATGCTATAGTTGGTATCAAAGGATGGTTTAGTTATTTGTGGAAATTAGGATATGAAAACTCTAGGAAGAACCCTATATAAAAGTTTAAATATAGGAAATTTTCCTGGTATTTTGGTGAGTATTGAGTAAGGGGTTGCCATGCAAATACATCCCTGTCTGGATACGAGCAGGTAGAGGTGGCTCTAGTACATATGTACGTAGGGGTAAAACCAGAAAACACCGCTTTGAGATAGACTCGAATGGGAACTGGAACACGACAACGGGCCTTGCTGCACTCTTGGTTACGACACTCCCGGGGGATATGCTTTGGTAAATTCATAAGCTAAGTATGAACCATTGTTAAAGGAACAAAGATAAAATAAAATAAAGATTCACATAAGAATATATGATCATGGATAATCTAGATGGGAACCTAGGGGATCACAAGTTATGGTATACATTTCTTCTACAAGTTATCCTTATATGCTTTCAGTTCTTTTTCATGATTATTGGCTAAGTACTTAAGCCCCTAATTCTGCTTTCTCTTCTTAGTCAATGGTGGGAAATGGAAGAACATGTCCCAACAACCAATGTGATAGGAAATGCGATGATTGTCGTATTAATATGATAGGGATGATTAGGGTATTAAAATATGATTATTATTTTGGAAGACGTTCACTATTTTGGGGACCCTATATGATCGAGGTAAATAGATTACTACTTTATTTTCATTGAGGAGTAATGTTGACTTATATTTTGAAGAATCGATGAATTTAAGGTGGACTTATAGTAATTTAGGTTACTTATGGGAATGATTAACCTATCTTGGGTAAAATATGTTTAGGTTATATACTTTTCTTATAAGATGTTAGGAGTGGTTGATGTTGTTTGGAGATGAACAATGAAGTATATTTTGGAAGACTATGTTATCAAATCCTTCTTGTATTTGGGTTTCAATCTTAGTTTGGTTTATTTTGAGGAATTTTAAGGACCGTTATTTATGGAATGGACTATGATGAACTTTGGGTAGTACCATGGAACTTTGAAGATTTAAAATTAGTTTCCATTCCTATGGGATTATTTCTTTTTGAAGAGTTGTTTTTCCTTACCCTTTCTGTTTTTGGGATAATATTTAAAGATAGAAGAAATAGATAGTTAATCTTTTGTGGATTATGTGATTCTCTAGAAGATGATTCTTGTGTTTTGATGAGACCAGGTAATTTTGAGTGCTCATCTTTTGGAGAAAAGAATCGTTTTGGTAGAAACTTATTAAAGGATGAAACTCTACATGGGGGTAAGTATATTTTATTATTTTTTTGTTCTATGTAGTAAATGAATTCCTCAAAATTATTAAAAGGAACGTAAAACAAAAAATTTGTTGGTTTACGTTTCCTACTAGGTAATCAAAGACCGTTTACACACATCGTAAGTTTGGGATTTTCTTATGGTTAACTTTCACCTAATCATGTTTTCTATCAGTCTCCCCCAGAACTTGACCCTTTGTTTTTTTCTTCCATATCCATGTTTTCCTCCATGGAATCATAGTATGGGTTAACTCGGGTGACCTTTGTACTTCCCATTCTTTCTTTTAAAGTAATAGTTTTTCTGACTCCTTTTCCGATGTGGGACTTTCAATGAAATTTAAAAACCCAATTTTAAAAAAAATTGCGAGGACGCAATTTCTTAAGGGGGAAGATTGTAAGGACCCAAAATTTTTAATAAATATTGTTTCCTAATTTTGTGTGTTATTTTATTTTATTTTTATACTCAACAAAAATGTTTCATTTGATAACATGAGTATAATAAAAATGAGACCGTTGGGCTTTGATTGTTATATGACCATTGGTCAATATGACCACTGGAAACTAAACTTTTTTATTGCCTCTAAATACAAGTAATCTTGGTTAATTATTATAGAAAGAAGATTCGATGGACTCACCCAGTAGTCTTGGACCGATCGAATCCCATCTAACAGAACATGGGAAGGAGGTAGCACCACTGGGCTTTGCTCTGGACCAAACCCAAGCCGAACATCATCGTGTGAAGCTAGAACGGAATCGCCTTTGCGAGAAGTTCAAACTAATAGAAATTACTACTCGTGCGTTGTTAGCCGAGCCTCCCTCAGATTCTCTCACCTTAGCACACCTTACACTTAGGTCCTATGCTGTTGTGATAAGGGGCTATGTAAGGAGACCGTAACTGCCTTGTGTAATCCTTTGTTTTAAATAAAAATTGGGATTTCTTTTTATGATGAAGTTTATGAATTTTCAAATCACCGGATAAATATAGTATGCATATTTTTGATGAATTTTAGAAAAAATGATATTTTAAAAATGGTTATGTAAACCTTAAATAATTAAAAATGTGTAATGATTTTCGAAAAATGGTCTTCTACAATTATGTTCAATACGAAATTTAGAGTCTAATAAGATCAACTTAATTTTTTATGAATAGTAAATTATGAATAGTGATTTTATGATTAGGATTAGTAATGTGTCCAAATGGATTAGTAATCTCACTTAAAGAATGTATTAATATAATCTAGGCACCTTGATTGAGTAATGTGATTCAATAAAATGGTTAAATAACGGTTTCATAAATTATTATTCAAGTATTAGTTTTTTCGGGTGAATAGTGTTTTTTAATTAAAAATTTAATTAAAAATATTTAGAAAATTATTTTTATAAAACGGATTTCATTTTTGAACTCAGAGCACCGATATTATGCTATGGTAATTTTTGGGGTTTTTTCTGAAAAAATGAATTTTAGGTGAATAGTGCTTTTATTTAAAAATTAAATTAAAAATATTTAGAAAATTATTTTTATAAAATGTAGTTCATGTTTGTAATCAGATCATTGATATTTGGTTAAGGTGAAATTTTGGGATTATTCTCAGAAAGTTGAATTTTCGATGAATAGTGAAAATACAGTTTTTAAGTTACGGGTGTCTAATGACATCATTAAATGATGTATTAAGTATGTAATCAATATGGTCGACTTATGAATAGTAAGATAAGGTATGAGGTGTCCCAAGTGTCCAATACCATGGGCAAATACCATGGGAAGGCCAATGGTTTTTCCAAAACCACTAATGAGGTGTCCCTTGGCCATTAATGCCTTGTCCCCTCACTTTCCATATAAATACCAAGACATCCTCTCATCCATTCGACTCCCCACTCTCCCCAAACTATGTTCGGGTCTCATAAACTTCCAAGGAGTCCTCCAATGGTGCCCACAATCCCTCAAGGTCCCAACCTTTGAGTTTTAAGAGTTATGTTTTAAGGTAAGGGATCTGATCTCTCTCTTTCTTTTCAAGAAATATCTTTTATGTAATTTCTTTTATGCTCCATGTTCTTATGTTAAAGGGTGTTATTATATACTCCTCTTACTTCCCTTTTCATTTTCACATAATGGGAGATCCCCTCTTACTCTCATTATTTCGTTTTATGATGTTTTAAGTGGCGCTGTTAGGCTGCCGAAATTTTTGTAACGGATCCTTTCTCCTTTCTCATTTTTCAAGATCTATTTAATGTAAAGTATTTCATGTTCCTTTTTATTATGTTGGGGTATGATCTCTAAATTTATCATACTGATATTTTTTGGTCATATGATGAGATACCCCATTTGATCTCTTCAATTCAGTATTTTGAGGTTTTAAGTAACGCCGTTAGGCTGCCGAATTTTTAAGTGGTTCTTCACCCTTCTCGTTTTGAAGTTCTACTTTCATGTCAATTATTTCAAGTTACTTTTTGTTATTTTGCGGTATTATATCTATATCTATCATAATTATATTTTATGACCATATGATGAGATACCCCATTTGATCTATTCAATTCATTATTTTGAAGATTAAGTGGCGCCGTTAGGCTACTGAATTTTTAAGTGGTCCTTGCACCTTTCTCCCTTTTCAAAGTTCTAATTCCATGTCAAGCATTGCAAGTTTCTTTTTATTATGTTGGGGTATGATTTCTATATCTATCATACTGATATTTTATGTTCATATGACGAGAGACCCTATTTGATATCATCAATTCATTTTTGGTTGAAGTTTATGTGACGCTGTTAAGCTACCAAATTTTCATTAGAGAAATCTTATTTTTGATTTCCTTTCATGTTCTTCATTTCATATGGTATATTTTCAAATTTCATTACCATGTTCTTAAATCGATATATTCTGTCCCTCTACTGTTTTTTTGGTCATTTATGAATGTTTGTCCCATGTCCCCTCTCTTTTCAATGGTTTCTAAAACCCTGTAACATAGTCGTTATGCTGTAGAATTTTCGTCTCAAAATGTATCTCTCTTTTTCTAAAGTTCTTTTATTTTATTAAGTGAATACTCAAATATCTCTATTATATATGGGTATTCACATATATACCAAAATGTTCTATTTTAAATTCTGGGATTTACATACATGAAACCCGCTCTCCCCTTCCATGGGTTTAAAGTGACGTAAAGATCATGTCCTTAAAGTAGTTTTTAAAATGTTATGATTATGAAATGAAACCCATTTATTTTATGCTATATGGGTTATTTATGAAATTTTTGATGATGATATATGTGGCTCACATGATAATAAAGGCAAATTTAAGGGTGCGCCCTGATAGCGCTCCAATGCATTGGGTAATGATGTAACCACTAGAGATTACAATTTTCACGATACCTTGGTGAATAACCTTGGTAATTTTCAAATGACACCTTGGGGATGGACCTTGGTGATATGTTCATGATTTTCTATGTTAAATGATGCAGCCACATCTTTAAGTTATGAAAAATTTTATTTTTATTATGATATGCCTCATGATTTCTTTCTCATGCCTTAATGTTCTTTTCATGACCTTATTGAAGTATCTCAAGTTCACATGTAAAATGTTTCTCTTGTTTCCCTTACTGGGCCTTCTGCTCACCCTTTATTTTGATGTATGTCCCCAGGTTATGAGATGCAGTAATGAACCTAGGATGATCATGAGGAGAAGCTTTTAAAGTGTTTAAGAATAATCTTTTATGTTTTCATGTTTAAAGTTCTTGGTTTCCAAGACACTAAACCTTAAAGATCCTCAGTTTTGTAAAATGTAATGAAAGATTATGTGATAAAAAGGCGGGATGCTATAGTTGGTATTAAAGGATGGTTTAGTTATTTGTGGAAATTAGGATATGAAAACTCTAGGAAGAACCCTATATAAAAGTTTAAATATAGGAAATTTTCTTGGTATTTTGGTGAGTATTGAGTAAGGGGTTGCCAAGAAAATACATCCCTGTCTGGATATGAGCAGGTAGAGGTGGATCTAGCACATATGTACATAGGGGTAAAACCTGAAAACACCGCTTTGAGATAGACTCGAACGGGAACTGGTACACAACAACGGGCCTTGCTGCACTCTTGGTTACGACACTCCCGGGGGATATGCTTTGGTAAATTCATAAGCTTAGTATGAACCATTGTTAAATGAACAAAGATAAAATAAAATAAAGATTCACATAAGAATATATGATCATGGATAACCTAGATGGGAACCTAGGGGATCACAAGTTAGGCTATACATTTCTTCTACAAGTTATCCTTATATGCTTTCAGTTCCTTTTCATGATTATTGGCTAAGTACTTAAGCCCCTAATTATGCTTTCTCTTCTTAGTTAATGGTGGGAAATGGAAGAACATGTCCCAACAGCCAATGTGATAGGAAATGCGACGATTGTCGTATTAATATGACAGGGATGATTAGGGTATTAAAATATGATTATTATTTTGGAAGACGTTCACTATTTTGGGGACCCTATATGATCGAGGTAAATAGATTACTACTGTATTTTCATTGAGGAGTAAGGTTGACTTATATTTTGAGGAATCGATGAATTTAAGGTGGACTTATAGTAATTTAGGTTACTTATGGGAATTATTAACCTATCTTGGCTAAAATATGTTTAGGTTAGATACTTTTGTTATATGATGTTAGGAGTGGTTGATGTTGTTTGGAGATGAACAATGATGTATATTTTGGAAGACTATGTTAACAAATCCTTCTTGTATTTGGGTTTCAATCTTAGTTTGGTTTATTTTGAGGAATTTTAAGGACCATTATTTATGGAATGGACTATGATGAACTTTGGGTAGTACCATGGAACTTTGAAGATTTAAACGTAGTTTTCATTCCTATGGGATTATTTCTTTTTGAAGAGTTGTTTTACCTTACCCTTTCTGTTTTTGGTATAATGTTTAAAGATAGAAGAAATAGATAGTTAATATTTTGTAGATTATGTGATTCTCTAGAATATGATTCTTGTGTTTTGATGAGACCAGGTAATTTTGAATGCTCATATTTTGGAGAAAAGATTAGTTTTGGTAGAAACTTATTAAAGGATGAAACTCTACATGAAGGTAAGTATATTTTATTATGTTTTTGTTCTATGTAGTAAATGAATTCCTCAAAATTATTAAAAGGAACATAAAACAAAAATGTTGTTGGTTTATGTTTCCTACTAGGTAATCAAAGACCCTTTACACACATCGTAAGTTTGGGATTTTCTTATGGTTAACATTCTCCTAATCATTTTATCTATCACTCTCCCCAAGAACATGACCCTTTGTTTTTTCCTTCCATATCCATGTTTTCCTCCATGGAATCCTATTATGGGTTAACTTGGGTGACCTTTGTACTTCCCATTCTTTCTTTTAAAGTAATAGTTTTCCTGACTCCTTTTCGGATGTGGGACCTTCAATGAAATTTCAAAACCCAGTTTAAAAAAAAATTGTGAGGACGCAATTTCTTAAGGGGGGAAGATTGTAACGACCCAAAATTTTGAATAAATATTGTTTCCTAATTTTGTGTGTTATTTTATTTTATTTTTATACTCAACAAAAATGTTTCATTTGATAACATGAGTATAATTAAAATGAGACCGTTGGGATTTGATTGTTATATGACCATTGGTCAATATGACCACTGGAAACTAAAATTTTTTATTATTGCCTCTAAATACAAGTAATCTTGGTTAATTATTATAGAACGAAGATTCGATGGACTCACCAAGTAGTCTTGGACCGATCGAAGCCCATCTAGCAGAACATGGGAAGGAGGTAGCACCACAGGGCTTTGCTCTAGACCAAACCCAATCCGAACTTCATCGTGTGAAGCTAGAACGGAATCGCCTTTGCGAAAAGTTCAAACTAATAGAAATTACTACTCGTGCGATGTTAGCCGAGCCTCCCTCAGATTCTCTCACCTTATCACACCTTACACTTAAGTCCTATGCTGGTGTGATAAGGGGCTATGTAAGGAGACCGTAACTGTCTTGTGTAATCCTTTGTTTTAAATAAAAATTGGGATTTCTTCTTATGATGAAGTTTAAGAATTTTCAAATCACAGGATAAATATAGTATGCATATTTTTGATGAATTTTTGAAAAAAGGATATTTTAAAAATGGTTATGTAAACCTTAAATAATTAAAAATGGGTAATGATTTTCGAAAAATGGTCTTCTACAATTCTGTTCAGTATGAAATTTAGAGTCTAATAAGATCAACTTAATTTTTGATGAATAGTAAATTATGAATAGTGATTTTAAGATTAGGATTAGTAATGTGTCCAAATGGATTAGTAATCTCACTTAAAGAAAGTATTAATATAATCTAGGCACCTTGATTGAGTAATGTGATTCAATAAAATGGTTAAATAACGGTTTCATAAATTATTATTCAAGTATTAGTTTTTTCGGGTGAATAGTGTTTTTTAATTAAAAATTTAATTAAAAATATTTAGAAAATTATTTTTATAAAACGGATTTCATTTTTGAACTCAGAGCACCGATATTATGCTATGGTAATTTTTGGGGTTTTTTATGAAAAAATGAATTTTCGGTGAATAGTGTTTTTATTTAAAAATTAAATTAAAAAAATTTAGAAAATTATTTTTATAAAATTTAGTTCATGTTTTTAATCAGAGCGTTGATATTTGGTTAAGGTGAAATTTTGGGATTATTCTGAGAAAGTTGAATTTTTGATGAATAGTGAAAATACAGTTTTTAAGTTACGGGTGTCTAATGACATCATTAAATGATGTATTAAGTATGTAATCAATATGGTCGACTTATGAATAGTAAGATAAGGTATGAGGTGTCCCAAGTTTCCAATACCATGGGCAAATACCATGGGAAAGCCCATGGTTTTCCCAAAACCACTAATGAGGTGTCCCTTGGCCATTAATGCCTTGTCCCCTCATTTTCCCTATAAATACCAAGCCATCCTCTCATCCATTCGACTTCCCACTCTCCCCCAACTATGTTCTGGTCTCATTACCAACCAAGGAGTCCTCCCATGGTGCCCACAATCCCTCAAGGTCCCAGCCTTTGAGTTTTATGAGTTATGTTTTAAGGTAAGGGATCTGATCTCTCTCTTTCTTTTCAAGAAATATCTTTTATTTAATTTCTTTTATGCTCCATGTTCTTATGTTAAAGGGTGTTATTCTATACTCCTCTTACTTCCCTTTTCATTTTCACATAATGGGAGATCCCCTCTTACTCTCATCATTTCGTTTTATGATGTTATAAGTGGCGCCGTTAGGCTGCCGAATTTTTGTAACGGATTCTTTCTCCCTTCTCATTTTTCAAGATCTATTTCATGTAAAGTATTTCAAGTTCCTTTTTATTATGTTGGGGTATGATTCTAAATTTATCATACTGATATTTTATGATCATATTATGAGGGACCCCATTTGATCTCTTCAATTCAGTATTTTTATGTTTTAAGTAACGTCGTTAGGCTGCCGAATTTTTAAGTGGTTCTTCACCCTTCTCGTTTTGAAGTTATACTTTCATGTCAATTATTTCAAGTTCCTTTTTGTTATGCTGGGGTATTATATCTATATCTATCATACTGATATTTTATGACCATATGATGAGAGACCCCATTTGATCTCTTCAATTCATTATTTTGAAGTATAAGTGGCGTCGTTAGGCTGCTGAATTTTTAAGTGGTCCTTGCACCTTTTTCCCTTTTCAAAGTTCTAATTCCATGTCAAGCATTGAATGTTCCTTTTTATTATGTTGTGTTATGATCTCTATATCTATAATACTGGTCTTTTATGTTCATATGATGAGAGACCCTATTTTATCTCATCAATTCATTTTTGGTTGAAGTTTATGTGACGTCGTTAGGCTGCCAAATTTTCATAAGAGAAATCTTATTTTTGACTTCCTTTAATGTTCTTCATTTCATATGGTATATTTTCTAATTTCATTACCATGTTCTTAAATCCCTTATATTCTGTCCCTATTCTGTTTTGTGGGTCATTTATGAATGTTTTTCCCATGTCCCCTCTCTTTTCAATGTTTTCTAAAACCCTATAACATAGTCGATATGCTGCAGAATTTTCATCTCAAAATGTCTCTATCTTTTTCTAAAGTTCTTTGATTTTATTAAGTGAATACTCAAATCTCTCTCTTCTATATGGGTATTCACATATATACCAAAATGTTCTATTTTAAATTCTGGTATTTACATACATGAAACCCGCTCTCCCCTTCCGTGGGTTTAAAGTGACGTAAAGATCATGTCCTTAAAGTAGTTTTTAAAATGTTATGATTATGATATGAAACCCATTTATTTTATGCTATATGGGTTATTTATGAAATCTTTGATGATGATATATGTGGATCACATGATAATAAAGGAAAATTTAAGGGTGCGCCCTGATAGCGCTCCGATGCATTGGGTAATGATGTAACCACTAGATATTACAATTTTCACGATACCTTGGTGAATAACCTTGGTAATTTTCAAATGACACATTGGGGATGAACCTTGGTGATATGTTCATGATTTTCTATGTTAAATGATGCAGCCACATCTTCATGTTATGAAAAATGTTATTTTTATTATGATATTCCTCATGATTTCTTTCTCATACCTTAATGTTCTTTTCATGACCTTATTGAAGTATCTTAAGTTCACATGTAAAATGTTTTTCTTGTTTCCCTTACTGGGCCTTCTGCTCACCCTTTATTTTGATGTATGTCCTCAGGTTATGAGATGCAGCAATGAACCTAGGATGAACATGAGGAGAAGCCTTTCAAGTGTTTAAGAAGAATCTTTTATGTTTTCATGTTTAAAGTTCCTGGTTTCCAAGACACTAAACCTTAAAGATCCTCTGTTTTGTAAAATGTAATGAAAGATTATGTGATAAAAAGGCGGGATGCTATAAATTTCAAAGGTTAACTCCATATCAATTAGGGGAAATGGTAAAAAATGTATTTGTGATGGGACCCATCACAAAAACATTCCTACCGACTTACTATTTTTGACGACCCATCAAAAATATATTATTTTGGCGGGTCATGTCGCAAATACTATCATTATGAAAAATTATTTACAATGGTCTGTCGCAAATAATATCCCACCGTTATATTATTTGCGACCATGATGATCCCCCAGTCATAAATACCTTTTGGCATGCCTCGCACGGGTTAGTTCACCAAAGGTATCAGCAATGGACCGTTGCAAATACCTCTTCTTATGGACTAATTGCAATGGGTCAAAATTTCCATCGCAAATAGTCTCTTTCGACATATTATTTGCGACGGGCCTAGGGTCCGTCAGAATAAGTCATTTTCATTAGTGATTCAAAACATACATTTCAATCCATTCTAGTACTATATTTGTTTTGTGTCTTTGGAAAATTGGATTCATGATAAACTGGTACTAAAATATCAACATCATCTCCCACTTAACTATTCATATCTAACACTCTTTTTAGACATATCAAACATAATATTTTTCTTCATAACATAGGGAAGGAAAACATAAGAAAGGGTGTTCTCATATGATCAATAAGAGTAAACAAGGGTGATAGTAATCGATTCTTTTATGCAATAATAAGATTATCATAAGGGTATGATAATATGATCATAACATACAATAATCATTCCGAATTAGTCAAATACCATTATTCATGATTCATGGAATAAGGTTTTTTCAATCATGAAATACAAGAACATGGAATCATCAATAATCAATCATAAGCATTGAGAACATATCAATATATCAAGACATAAGTTCTAAAATACATGTATGCATCAAAAATCATTTCTGTCATTAAGGCTCATAGACAAGGCTATCATAGTGCACTATGTTCACTACACATTCCATCGTTTCCATAGTCTATGTTAACTCTAAAAATTATGATTGTGGAAACAATACCATGTTGATTTAATAAGGTTATCTTATGACTTCTCCATTCCTTATGGTTTTTATTTTTTAAAAATCACAAACACTTTTTTCTTACGTTCCAAATTTTCATTCCATTTTACTTATAGTTTTTCCATTCTGTTATACTTATATAATTCTCATTATGTTTGATTACAGAAATATCATTCTTTTATTCTTATATAATTATCATTCTTCTA
The DNA here is from genome assembly GCA_963277665.1 of Viscum album. NCBI lineage: Eukaryota > Viridiplantae > Streptophyta > Magnoliopsida > Santalales > Viscaceae > Viscum > Viscum album. The sequence goes on from OY728164.1 coordinate 855,692,911, forward strand.
TACTTACGAATCTATCATGTTGTTTTCATGATACAGATTTTGGTGCAAATGTCTGGTTGTTTTCATGATACCAATTCCAGTACAAATGTCATGTTGTTCTCATGATACTGATTCCGGTATAAATGTCATGATGTTTTCATGAAACCTATAATGATACTAATGTCATGATGTTTTCATGATACTGATTCCTGTACAACTGTCATGCTATTTTTAAGATACCAAATCCGGTACAAATGTCATATTGTTTTTCATAATACTGGTACCAAAAAACCATGATACCATTTTTCTGAATCCGTTTGTTGTATTCCCTTAAAATATATTTTCTTGATAATGCTAGAGTTGTTTAATGTATCATTCCAATATTATCAGATTCTATGTTTGTCTTATTCATAAATTTTATGTAAATTCGTTTTCTTATATGAAAAGATGTCATGAAATTTGTTACAACCTAACCATTTTCTGTTTGACATGTATCCAGGTCCCTCCAATATCTAAGGAAAATATGATCGTTGGAGTGGAGCCAACCATTGGGAAATTTTGTCTATAAATACATGTTTGTTTGAATGAGCAAATAAATTGAGTGAACTTTGATGATGAACAGTGAATGGAAAAGCGATCAATGTTTGTAAAGTGATTTCTAGAGAGAGAGGCTCTTACAACTCTCATTGCTTCATGTGGATGTCGTAAACAAATTTTTTAGGTGTGAACAACTTCTTCAGACATTCTTAGTGCAGACTCAGATGGTACTGATCATGGGCTTCCAGATTTGGAAGATAGAGGTTATGATTTACTTCTAAATCGAGGGCTTACAGGGATAGCAAGATAGATACCAATATTTGGATTGAGGGCTTACCTAGGTTTGGGTAAGACATACATTCTTGAAAGTATAAATCAAGGAACCTTTATCAAAGGTTGTTGGATACCCTTATCTTTGGGTTAAAAGAATCTTATTGTTACATGTTTTCTATTTCAAGTTGTTTTTATTCTGCTGCTATTTTATATTTTTAAAAGTTATAAAATATTACTTTCTTATACTTTTTAATTTCGTTACTCTGATTATATTAAATATTTTATATTTTTTATGGTAGAATCATAATTTTAAGAAAATGTTTCTTAACATTTTAACTTAAGGTTGTAATGTTTAGGAAAAGGTTTATTTAAGTGGTTTTGTGAATTTTTTTTAACTTTGTCAAAATATGATTTCATAAAGTTAAAAGCTAACCTTAAGAAACCGATTTCCTTACCGTCAATAAACATTCCTTAAAAAAATTTATATAAACATTTATGGTTCCAATTCTTTTTAATGTATACAATATACCCCCTATTGTATATGAGCATCTCGTTCTACATATTCGATCATATATACCTTGCTGAAGAGGGTATATTCTCCATTCCTATTGTTTTTATCTAATGATATATCATCAATGCCCAATGAATTGGAGGGATAAATAATATCAGGCCAACCCATTCCATAATGAATAGCATTCATAAATTTTCCACAAGATCATAAAAAATTCTTCATATCTTCATATCATCATATCATAACTGGTGTAAAGGAAACAAATTTAATAATCATGTAACGATTTCATCATATTATAACCAATGGAAAATAGACAGGTCTCGTAAACACAACATAATCATCATAATAAACCATATAGTGAAATAATAAGGATGGTATAATTGATTCATGACCATGACAAAACATAAGTAACATAAAATATTTTACCATAGGTGAAAATGAATTTTAAATATCGTTGAAAACTTTTATGAGGAAAATAACATTTTCATTTTAAAATGAATAATTTAAAGCATCAATATTCTTAAAATGTTATGGAAAATTTTTCTTCTAAAAGAACCATGGAAATAGTAATGGAATTTTTAAATCAGTGATCAATCAAGACATAAGTAGATTTTGTTCATGTCTTCCACATAAAAACAAATACACCATTCACATTTTTTGTAAGAAGTAAAAAGTATATCATTCAGAAAAAGAAAAAATGATTCCTTTTAGATATTTTTTATAAATTTTAAAAAATTGGTAAAAAATAAATTAATAAATAATCATATAATTTCAAAAACAATCCTAAAAACTTTATTTAGAATAAATGTATATGGAAAAAATTATTTTCATCCAAATAATGAAATAATGTCAATTTTTTAAAACTCATTGTCCTGATCTCTTGAGTAAATAAAAATATGAAAATGTGAAAATTTTAATATCTAAAAATAACCAGAGGATAATAAAATTTATGATATTATTGAGAGATAGATCATAAAATTCCATCATTAGAAACATAATCATAAAAAATCCCTGTTACCAATGAGGTTGTAACACAAATTTCTTACCTCATGGTTGAAATTCATAAAAAGATTTAAAAATAAATTTGTACTAAATTTAAATTTATAATAATTATGTAACATAATATTATTAATACTTATAATATCATAAATGATCCACTTATAATATTTCAACATCCATTTCTTAATAATTCCTGATTGAATTTCTCATTTCTGGGCGTTGGCTGTTTCATTTTTCATGGATGTTTTGGTTTGGATGTTCTAATCCATATAATTTGATTATTGTTGTATCATATAAAGAATCATATTAATGATATCAATTTTTTATATAATCCTTATATAAATACTTATACTCATCCATAACAGAAAAATATAATAAATTTGAATTACACCATTCATGGAGATGATAGTTTGTCCGTACGCTTGAATCCTATTTTCATTTAATAAAAAATAATTAAAAAGTGAAAATTTATATATAATAATAAAATAGACATAATTATAAAATAAATATCATATTTATATAATAAATAAATTATAATAAATAATAGTGAATTATGGTGAATTAAAATGAGTTATATCGCTATGTGGATGAGATTTTCCACATGTATGCAGTAGTGATAATTTCATTTCCAATTTTATTGAAATGTTGGTGGATAATGGTTTTTCAATAATTATACAATGAAAATTATTATATTTATTATACTGAAGTTATTAATTTATAATAAATAATATAGATTTAATGATTGTAGAAGATGAAATGAATTGAAAGTGTTTGAGTAAGACAATTACTTCTTCTTCAATGGTCCTCTTTTAAATATCATCTTAAGGACACTTGGAATAGTTTTTTATGAATATAATAACCAATATTTTATATCTAGGGAAGTTCAAAATATAATTTTTTTAGGGATATATCTTGATACATGGCTCAAAGTGGTGTAATGAAGGCAAATTAAGGGTGTCCTTATAAAAGTGTGGATAGGAACATTCCTTAAATATTTTAAAGGATTAGAATATTATTGAGTCATATTTAATAAAAATTCTTCCAAATGGACTAGGATTAAAAATTATCATAATATAATTCCAAAATAATACAATTCAATGGGAATTATATTGGTTTAATTTCCAATATTACCATTATATATTAGTTTAACCCCCTCGGTAAACTCATTATAACCACAAAAGGAGTAGTTAATTTTTGTTGTTTTTACTATTCATTATGAAAAAAATGAATTTTTAATTTTTAATTTGTTTACTTTCTAATTGAAAATGTTAAATTCATTTTATCAATTTATATCTATATAAGTGGAAGAAATTTCTTTTAAGATAAACCCATAAATAGTGTCGAAAAACTATTTTCTTGAAAACTGAATTTATATGTCTTACAACAATTTTATACCCTCGTAAAGCATAATATTGACCCTAGAAGTATATATTTAATTATATTAAACAAAAAAAATAATTACATTTTAAAACCAATTATATTTAAAATGAGTCTTTGAAAACATGAGTTGTGAAAAGGCAATTTTCCTTAAAAATCAATGTTGTCAATATTCATCCAAAAATCATCATTTTTAAAAAATTCAAAAAATTAACACTAATAGTATTTTTATATAATGAATTAATAAATGATAATTTTTTTATAAAATTAAACTTATAAAATTGGTATAAATTGAATATAATATCCACACATTAAATACAAAACAAATAATTTTTGAAGATAATGTATCATATAAGCATAAAATGAGATTACTCGAAATATTTTACAAATATATTATTAATTTACCAATTAAATTTAATAACTAAAAAAAATTATATTTATTTTTTATAATTTTGGAAACCATATTCATACCCACCAATCCAGTGGTTCATCAATAACTGGTACCGTAAATAGAAATATATAAATAGTATATTGCATATTGTCGAACCTTAGTTTTGCATGTAAAGAAAGGTTTAAATGAACTAAAACTTTTTTAATGAGAAATATATCATAAAATATCATGATTTTATATAGTTTTTGGGTTTTATTTTTTATGCTTTAGGATTTAGGTTTTAGGGTTCTTGGTTAAGCATTTAGTGTTTGGGTTAAGGGTTAAGAGTTTAGGGAAAGGGGTTTATGATTTAGGGTGAACAGTTTTGGGATTATGATTTTGGATTTTGGGATTTATTGATTTAAGGTTTTAGGGTTTTGGGATTAAGGATTATGTTCTAGGGTTAAGGGTATATGTTTCAGGTTTAGGATTTATGATTCGGGGGATTAGGTATGTTTTATGGTTTATGGATTATGATTTTGTGTTTAGGTTTTAAGTTTTAGGTATTATGCTATATGTAATATGGTTCATAGCTTAGGGTTTAGAATTAAATTTTTATCATTTATGTTTTATTATTTAGGGATTTTTGTTTTGGGTTTTGGTATCTATGATTTTATAATTTAGGTTGAGGATTTAGGTTTGGGGTTTAGTATATAGGGTTTAACGTTTTGGGTATTGAGTTGAAATATTAGGTTTTACAGTATATGTTTTAGTTTTTATGGTATAATGGTAAGGGATTATCGTATTTTTGGTTTGGAGTTTATGGTTTGTGGTGCTTGGTTTTGTTTTTAAGTTTTAGGTTTTAATGTTTATGATTTAGCTACTATGGTTTTAGTATTATGGAATCGCATTTATTGTTCAGGGACTAGGGTTTGGGATTTAGGGTTTATGGGAATGATGTTTAGTATTGGGTTTAGGTTTTAGGGTTTAGGGATTTTGATTTAGGGTGCAGGGATTTAAATTTAGTGATTGGGGAATTTTTTTAGGTTTTAGGGTTGTGGGTTTAGGTTTTTTGGTTGTTGGTTTTGCGTTTCTGGTTTAGGGTTTCTTTTTTAGGGTTTACAGTTTTGGGTTTAGTTTTTAGGGTATATGTATTAATGTTAATTTATTTTGGTTTTGGTTTTAGGATTTAGTGTTAAGTGTTTATAGTTTATGGTGTAGGGTTTAGAGGTTAGGGTTTACGGTTTAGGGTTTTTGGGTTTTGGTTTTGGGGTTTATGGTCAAAGATATTGGTTTTTCATTTTATGGATTAGGATTTAGGGTTTATGATTTATGGTTTAGGGTTAAGTGTTTATAATTTTAGAAGATTAGAGTTTAGGGTTTAGGAGTTTTTTATATCATTTATGGTTTATGTATTACATTGTAGTTTTTATGTTTTTGGGTGTGGGGTATACATTTTTAGATTTAGGATTTTCATTTTAGGGTTTAGGGGTTTTCCATTTAGAGTTTAGTGATTGGTGTTTGGGGTATGGGGTTTTGGTTTTTTTATAATCTAGGGATTTGGTTTTAGGGGTTATATTTTTTTTATAGGGTTTATTATTTAAGGTTTATGGTTTTGTATTTATGGTTTTGTGTTTTTGTTTTAGGGTTTAAATGTTACACCCTGGGATTTCCGTGAATATTTTCTTTATCGAATAAATTAATTTTCATTGATTTATTACATTTCATGATACACAAAGTAAAATTTTCTATATGTGAAACCAATTTAGGCTTTCACTACACAAAACACCCACTTGTCTTGAGTTACATGATACACTACGTTTCCATGGAACAACATTTTAATATTACAATTATTTAAACATGATAGTTAAAACATAGTTCTTAAACATAGTAATATGAAAATTAATAACTTATTTTAAAATTTTATTTATGATTATTTTATATATAAAAACCGTATTCATAGTAATACATACAGTTTTTCTAAATATCTTTTTATATATGAAAATAATAACTTCTTAAAAGAACTATTTTTTATGACCTTATGTGAACAACAGTAAAATTAAATTTATAGATAATTATAAATTTAATTTTAAATAATAAAATTTAATTTATAATTCATAATTTTAGAATTATCTTATAGTGAAATTTATGTTTTTTTCTAAATAAATATTTTTGGAAGAATAGTGAAAATTTCGGAATTTAAATACAAAATTACTTTTTCATCTAATTTATTTATGTTGTTAAATTATATTTTAATTTGGTTTTAAAGTGTAATAATATCTATTTTACATAAATTAATCCAATTTAGGTTATTTTAAACAATTTCACTTTGATATTGGATATCGAACCATTCCAAACATTTAAACATTGTTTCTTAAAAACTTTTTGTTGCCACACGTCTAAGAGATTAATTTTAAAACTTATTTCTACCACTTATGTGATTAGATTTTTGAAAAATGGATTCCATATTTTTAGTCAGAATAATATTTAATTTATAATAATTTCAACATAGTTTTTGACAAAAAATATTAGTGAATGTGATTAAATTATTTATATTGATTAAGAGAGAAATTAGATTAACAATTGTCCAAAAATTAAATGTAAGAAAAAAATTACCTAAAAACTTTTCCAAAATAAATAGTATGACCATTTTTCTACCCCATGGTCAATTATCTAAAACATTTACCATTATTGGATCTAAAAGTCATTAGAAAAATATGGTTGGAATTCCCTTTTCAGAAAATTACATGAATACCATTGCTACTCCACTATAAAAATGGACTCAATTCTCCAACATATTCAAACCACTCAAGACACTTGGGTCAGAAATCTTATTCCTATATCTCCTAAAATCATCCCTAATATCATCATATAATATTATATTTGGGAATATATCCATGCCAGGAAGCCCATTTGTGAAAACCTAAAGGCTTTACCCAAGAATAGGTAACATCCTTCCTCAAGCTCTTTTGTTTTATTTTAATTATACACCACATTAAATATTATTATTCCTTGATTATATTTTAAAATAATTATCCTCAATATACTTATATTATTTTATTCTGATGGTTATACCTACACCTACACACACTTTCATCTAATGGGTAATGAATATACCATTCTTGTGTACAACAAACTATAATTTCACAAAATGATGTTGTTGGTTTTTCTTTTACCACCTCTCATCATTGGGAACTATGATAAAAAATATGTTTTTATATTATTTATATTAAATTTAGGATTTATTTATTTTTCTTTAATTATTATATAATACTTAACTTATTTCATTCCATTTTGTGTAAACACGATAATTTCGTTTGCGGATGTGTGGACTACCCCCTGCTCAAATCAACCTAATTTGTTCACACTCTATATGGAATGTATTAAATATTGGTTCAGTAAACATATATGATATATATATATTATAATAATTTTTTTGTAATTAGTATATACATACATATTTGTAATTTAATCTCTTTCTTTCAATACACTAATTAAAAAGAAACAATGTTCATATGTATGTACGACCTACCATCTCAAGGAATGGTGTATTAAATTTCATATTTCAACCATTCATATATTTTTATAAATACATATATAATTAATATACATTATATTTATTTCATTTTTTTCATTCTTTAAATCATGATAAAGTTGTAGAACTGAAAAATATAACAAACTAAGACACATGGGATGAAAAAACAGGATATTACCCAAAACATGACCATAACATAGATGTTTTAATAAGTGGATAATATAAATCCATATATGGTATTATATATATAAAAATATTTTTGTGGTATATGTATAATAAACATATAATTATTATATAGGTGGTTTGAAAAAGTACTACTAGAGTCAATACATAAGGTTAGAAGATTCCTAGTCTCACTTTTATTTCTGTGATATTTATTCTTTGTTCATGAATCATTTAATTTATTTTTTGAAAATACTTATCAAGAATATATTCTTCTATTATTATACAAATTTCTATTGTTATTTACATAACCATTTCATGATCTCTCCTTAATGGGGTTTATTTTTCAAATTTTATCAAATATTTAACGGAGTTTTGTCTCAACTTTCATGCTTTTAAACACATGTCATGAATTTCAAAAACCGTGTTTTAAAAAATATATTAAAAAATGTTTTTAAAGATGATATTTTAAGATCATTTTCAAGGAAATAGGATTATGAAAATGTTTATTTTTTCAAAGTATTTTTTACAATGTGTATTCCGAGTAATGGTTTTCAAAACATTTCCAATCCTTCATTATAAGTTATAAAAGTGTTTTCAATGAAATAAATTTAAAAAAAATAAATATAAATTTATAACTTTTGAATGTTTTTCAAAAGAAATTTTTTTCAAAATTATTTTAATATTTATTTAAATGTTTTCAATTATTTTTCAAAGAAATAGTTTTCAAGTCATATTCAACATTTCTTTATGTGTTTTTATATTTATTTTTAATGAAAATTTATTTCAAAGGTTATTATGTTTTAAAAATAATGTTTAATAGAAGAAAGTATATTTTCCCTAGGAATTTTTTTAAAAATATATTAAAAAAAATTCCATCTAAACTGACATATGTTGGGGTTACTCATGCCTTTCTAGTAAAATCATCAAAAGTTAACATTCATATTCTTTCTTTTAATGGTTTATGAATTAATAACATGATATCTATGAAACCAATTTCTCTTTAATGGGTTACATGTTTATGAAACCTATTTCTTCTTCCTAGGTCATATGTTTATGAAATTAATTTCTCTTTATGGGTTATGATTTTGATGAAATGGTTATGAAACCTATCTCTTTTTTTATTTTATGACATGATTACATATTTGTGATACTAATTTCATTTCATGGGTTATAATATCATTTTTTGTTATATTATGTCACATGTTAGAATAATATAATAATGAGATTGGTGGGAATTTTATCCCCCTATATTTAATTAGGTAAATATATATATATATATATATATCATGAAAATATTAGGGGATTCAATTCTATGGGATTGATCCCCAATGGAAGATGGGAAAACCTAATCCACTATAGAATGATTTGTAAAACCAATCCAATATGTGAAAGTGAGGAAACTCAATCCCTTACATGGAAATGACTATGACAATGGATGGTGGTGTGTACTTCCTTGTATGTGTAGTCTCCATGAATTTCCATGATAATTTCTACAAATGGATATTGAGTTATAGGGAATGATATTACTTGTTTATGTGTCTTCAACAATTCAATTCCTATGTTTGTCATTCGTGGATTATTCTATTGATCTTCTTTTTATTCATGTCTTATGAAATACCAATAAATTTTCCATGATTAATAATAATGATATTTAATATGGAGGGTATGATATTTTAATGTCATGAAATTTTTATCATACCCTTATTATCAAGTATATTCATAAATGTCTCACTTGTTCACCCTTAATAAGATTCTGAGATCATCTGCTTTTTATGTTTCCAATCCACTGGTTATATGATGTGTCTACAAAGGGTTCTATTCAAAAATAACCTAGTGTTAGATAATGTGTCTCATTTATGTACCAGAGTTTATGTTTTCATGTTTCCTAATACACTAGTCTTATATGGTTTTTCGGTGCCCGTTTGTGTAATGTTTTAAGTATTCCCTTTGAAATGTAGTAAAGATAATTTATGAAAAGTGAGGGTCACTATAGTTTTTATAAGAAAAATATATTAGTTATCCTTTGGAAAATAGTATGAAAAAAACCTTATTGAGAGATCCAAGGACATGACTAAGGATAAATATAAGGATAATTAAAAGTATTGTAAAATGTCTTGGAATTTTATTAAATGATAGATTTAGTGGTTTCCTAGAAATATATCCATGCCTGGATACAATAAGTGGATGCGGTTCTGGAATAGGTGTACCTAGGTGTAATGAATATGAGAAGGTAAATCACGTCTAACTCGAGCTTAACATATTACCAAAAAAGGTATTAATCTGAAAATTATTTGACCCTCCTAGGGGATATGCTTTAAGAATTCACAAACACTTTAAGAAACATCATGAAGGATTTGAAAATATGTTTTCTATGAATAGACTATGATAAAAATAGAGTGTCATATATTTATAAAGGTGCCATAATTTATACATACAGTAAGTGGGTTATCATGATTATGTAGTTAATCACTATGATAACCATTTATTACTCGATACTTTTTAGTTTTTTCAATGGTTGGAACCCGAAGGAACCACGTTAATGGTGACTACAATAAAAAATGAAATGATGTTCTCTTGAGCATCTGAATTATATGGGAGTTGGAATGAAAAACATAACTATTATGCTAACACAGCTTCCTGAAGATATGAATCATGATGAACTTCCAAAAGAGAAAAGGAGGGAGAAAATTTTTGTTGAGTCCTTCACAAGGAAACATCCACCTTCTTTCGGCTGATCTTCTTATCAACTTGTTGTTGAACACTAAATCAATATCACTAAAAATATATTATAAATTATCTAGTGTTAGAATCATGAAAAATTCATTATAGATATTTATCAATTAGATGATTAAGAAAATTAGTGGTGGATTGTAATCAAAAATATGTGGAAGCAAGATGAAATTGAAACCATGGATTAGAATGTGTTAAATACCTTATTCATAAATAACTACATTCCTCATGTTCTTCATACAAATATGGAAAAGTATTTCCCTGATTTGAATAAAAAAGTTGATGAATATATCAGTACATACAAGGATAATTTTACAAGACATTCAAGGTATTCTTCTAGAATTATCATCCAACTTGAAAGTAATAGTGATTTGTTATTCAATGGTTTAAGAAAATATTTAGAATGGAATTTTCCATAAGTGACATTAGTTTCTACAAAGAGATTTTGTGTCGTGAAATCAATGTGGAATTGGGAGATGGATTTTTGTATCAATCTCATGATTTTCACTAGAAATGGAATATAGATTTCAAAAGAAAATCTAAAAACCACAGAGAGAAGAAGATGAGCCTTTTTTATTGTCTATGTGTGGAAATAATCATGGATAGAATTTAATTATGAGTATAATAAGTGTTTTATGTGTGGAAGGGAAGGAAATTGGGAAATTTCTTATAGTAGTTCTAGTGGAAAAGATACACATGAGAACCTACCACACATTAGTTATACAAGTTAAATGAGGACATACATTATGAAAACCATTGTCCTAATCAATGGTTTGGTGATAATGATTTATGTCAAAAAATTCTTAAATTGATGGATAATGGGAAATCTCACACAATCACAATTTTTGATTAGGGGTATGATAATGACATTGTGAAGGACACACTTACCATCCATTGAATATCAAATAAATTCTTATTCAATTATTGATCTACCCACTCTTTCATATCTAAATGATTTTTTGGGTATTCAAATTCCATAAAAACAATTATATGAACGATTATTAGTGTATACCCAAAATGGAAAGATGATTTCATCTAATGTCTATGATTCTTATCCAGTTGAAATTTTTGGGAATGTAATTCCTTCAAATCTTGTCATTCCTCCCCTGGTTGATTTTTTTGTCATCTAAGGTGGGATTAGATTTTTCTACATAAACCCCTAATCAATTAGCGAGGAAGGAAAGTTACGTTTGACATTTCAAACCAATCTATGATCATATATTAATGTGATGATATGTATGAACATTCTAGAGATATTACATCCAATGTATGGGTCTTAAATACCATTTATAAGGCACGTTTGTCTCAAATGACTGAGGAGATACTCAACATCGATTTTATACTTAATTTTTTTAAAAACAAAATCTTGGAAGAGTTTCATATTTTTTTCCCCAAAACATGAGGTTTTGTTCTAAATAAAACCCATTCTTGGTTCCACACCAATTTCAAAGACTATATGTTGAATAGACCTAATTTAATTGCAAGAATCAAATAAGAAATTATATGAAAACCTTGAAAATTTATTCATTAGACTTTTTGTGTCACCTTGGGGTGCACATATTCTCTTGGTGAGAAATAAATACCGATCAATGTTACTCTACATTAATTATTGGGAGTTGAAAAAGATCACAATCAGGAACAAGTATCATCTTTCTCGTATTGATGACTTGTATGATCAAATGCATGAATCTCAATAGAATTATAAGATTGACCTTAATTCTAGATATCATTAATTGAGGGTCACACAAGGTAATATACAAAATAATAAATTTCATTAAAAATAATAGGAACTATGAATATATAGTGATGATTTATTGTTATAAAAAATCCCCTTCAATATTCAGGGATTTGATGTATTTATTAATTAACGATTACCTTGATCTGTTTGTGGTAGTCTTTATAGATGATATTGTTATCTATTCAAAGATAAATGATGATCATGAAGAGCACTTGATAATTGTACTAAATACCATGAGAAAGGATAAAATTCTTGAAAAATTTACAAAATGTGAATTTTTTAATCAATATGATTCATTTTTGGGTAACATAATATCAAGAGATGTTATAGAGGTAGAACCATCAAAGACAGAGGATACTGAATATTGTTCTAGAGAAACCATGGTGACTAAAAACCATAGTTTTCTTAGATTTTCTAGATATCATCGACTATTTATGGAACAAATATCATGACAATCTAATTCTATGACCATGTCAACTAGAAAGGGTTCCATGTTCTTTTGGATAGATGAATGTGACGAAAATTTTAATGAATTAAGGAGAAGGTTGGTCAAAAAACCTATGCTAACATTATCCAGTAGTGGAGAAAGTATATAATCTATAGTGATTCATCTAAGAAAGGATTCATATGTTTTATTAGGAAAAATAAAATGGTCATCACATATTCATCACAAAAATTGAAGATCCATGATAAAAAATACCAATCTCATGATTTGCAGTTTGCATTAGTAATTGTTTGATTGAAGATATAGAGGGATCATATTTATGGAAAAAATTTATATATATATATATACATATCATAAAAGTCAAAAATCTATATTCACATAGAAGGACTTTAACATGTTTCATAGATTGTGGTTAGATCTAATTAAGTATTATGACTGCTTAATACACTTACACCTTGGGAAAGCAAACAAGGTGTCTGATGATTTGAGTAAAAAGGATCATGATAACTTATCCTTGATGAGGATAAAAAAGATACAATATTTCATTATTTTATAAGGATGGATCTATAAATCCTTAAGGGGTGAAATAAAATCTTTCTCAATTCAATATTTAACCCTCAATATAAGTCAACATTAAAGAGTTGTATTAGGTATATGTATATATATGAAAGAAGAATATAAATATTCCTAATATTAACATTGGTAAGGATGATATGACATGGTTCTGGAACTGTGTATTTGTCGGTTCCATGCCGGATTTGAAGGATATGTTGGAGGAAGATCATAGTTATTCATTCTCTCTGAATCATAGAAGTAAGAATACGTATATATATTTGAAGGAATACTTCTAATGGGATTGAATAAAGAGGGATATCATAGATTTGTATTATTTTTCTTTCTATGAAAACAAGTTAATATATAATTAAAAAATTCTAAGGGGATGTTGCATCCGTTACCCATACCCGAATGAAAATGGGAGAACATATCTATAGATTGTGTAATTGGACTCCCCTAAACTAGTAAAGAGTTTAATTATATATGGGTAGTATTAAATAACCATACTAAGTCAGTTTACATCCTTTAAATCAATTAATACTTCTCTTTGGATCAACTTGTGAGTATATAATTTAAGGATGTGGTAAGGATGCAAGGAGTACCATTTTAAATTTTATCTGATTGGTATCTATGGTTTAAATCAATGTTTTTCCGATGTCTTCTGGAATTACTTTATTTAAGTCCCCACCCTTAAACCTTACTTAATCTTGAGTTATTTCAAGATTACACATTGAGGATCTTTTCAGGATTAGAGTTTTAGAGAATTAAATCATAAAACTTGCATTACATTCCTCATTTAAACAAAGTGGTTACATAAAAGATATTATTCATTTTTTCCCTCAAGGGAAACGTATTTAAAATAAAACATGGATTCTTTCTTGACACTTCCTTGACACTATCATCATATCATGTACCATTCCCTTGACCTGTGAAAAACATTTCAAAAACTTGGGATGAGCATAAAAAGCTCAGTAAGGTTTATAAAAAGAATGGAATGGAAACATGAGTACATATATACATAAGAATGAAATCATAATTTACCCATAAAACATAAGAACTTTAACATACCTCATAAAATCATGAATAAATCATAAAAATCATAAGACATAAAGGTAAATTGAGGCATTCATAACATTCTTACGTAGGGAGTAACCCTCTTGGTTACATTTGGAATACCCATCACAGTATATTCCCCAAATCTCTTTGGAGAAACCTCAACGTTTAACCCCTTCATGTTACCGAATTCATTGGAGAGCTATATCGGGCTCACCCACCCTTAGTTTATTACGGAACCACCCATCTTCATAACAATTCCCAGGAACCATAACATAATCGTATCGCATGAAACATGCATAAAGGAAACTTAACATTTCCACTTTTCAATCACAAGATATCAATACAACACATTGATATAAAACATTATGAAAACCATTTTCAATACCGAAATAAAAAAAAAGTAAAACATGGTATTTATTTTTCTTTAAAAAAAACGGTATGGCTTGTAGAGGAAGCCGAAACTCAAATAATGGTCACGACGGCGGAGAAGTCGTTGTCTCCGCATACGTACGACAAAAACATTACCTTTTTTCATTTAGTAAATGCTTCGTATAAAAAATATTCCTTTTGAATAAACGTAAAAGTCAAAGGTGTTTATACACCGTATAAAAGAAAGTGGTGTATAAAACAAAATATGCCTCAATGAATGGAGATTGAGACGATGTCTCATACAAAGACGGTATCCTTGGATTAAGGATAAATCAATTATATAATTATGTGTGACAAAATAATAAAACAAATATAAGTGGATATTAAGTGTAAAACAATCAGAGGTTATGCACACATATTTATAGATCAACATATTCATGGAGTACAAGCTTATCCCAAAGAATCAAAATTGGGTTAAGAAGTTCCCTTGCAAAAATTTGACAGCCTGACGGCGTCACTACAAAATTCAGAAAATGAGTTGATGAGAGATAAAAAGGGTATCTCATCACTTGGACATAAAATTTACATAAATAAGGATATATAAGAACATATCCCAACATAATATTATGTGAATTAAAAGACATTACAAAAGAAGTCTTTTAAATAGAGGAGGGTGAAAGGTCCCCTTACCGAGTTGGGTAACTTTCAAAACATACACCCCATGGAAGAAGGGTCATACAATGAAGATGTAAATACCCATAAATTAAATTATACTACACAAAGTGTATAATAATGGTCATTACATACAACACTCAAAGGAAATAGTGGAAAATGTAGCATAAATGTCACAGGAATAAAAGTGTGATGAAAAATCCCTTACGGAAACTCGGTAGCCTAACGACGCCACTTAAAACTTTTAAAAATGGATTGATGAGATCAAATAGGGTCTCTCATAATATTAAAATAATGTTTACAGATATTGGAATATAAAATAACATCCCCCAACATAACAAAGAGGATCTTAAAAGAAGTGACATAAAGTATAGTACTTAAAACTAAAGAGAGAGGTTAGATCTCTTACGAAAATTCGGCAGCCTAACGGCACCACTCAAAACTTACAAAAATGGATTGATGAGATAAAATAGGGTCTCTAATCATATTAAAATAATGTTTAAAGAAAGAGGAATATAAAACAAAATCCCCCAACATAACAAATAGGAGATTAAAAGAAGTGACATAAAGGAGAGTACTTAAAATTAAAGAGAGAGGTTAGATCTCTTTCGAAAATTCGGCAGCCTAACGGCGCCACTCAAAACTTCCAAAATGGATTGATGAGAGATAATAGGGTCTCTAATCATATGAAAATAAAAATTACAGTAATATTAATATAAAATAACATCCCAATCAAAAGAAAGATGAGCTTAAAAGGAATGACATAAAAGAGTGTACTTAAAAAGAAAGAGAGGGGTAGGATCCCTTACCTCGGGTCCGACTTGACTCGATTGTTCTTTAACCTCCTGAATAATAAACTTGAGTTAATTTCTATTTTCTGAAGAACATTTTTCAAGTTCATTAGTCTTTTTATATCACTTACTACCATGCTATGAACACTATGTAATTATTTAAGTTAATAATGGTCGTTTTGTAGATCATTGCTACTTGAGTCAAAAAAATAAACTTTTTATAATTACAAGTTGTTAATGTGGTAAAATATATATTATATCCAGAATTATATTCATTATTTAGATATCATATATATCATATATATCCATTATATAAATGAATTTATAATGTTACATAACATTTAGAGGTAAGAAATGAAATGCACCGTTCATGGAGACGGTAAGCCGTACGTACGCATGAATGCTACATCCATTTCTATTTATTATTTAATGGAATTAAAAAATAATGATACATAATAGTATTATAATTCCAGTATGTTATCATATATAATATCATTAAATTTATCCTTTATACGTACCACATATGGTGTTAACGAATCAAATCACTTTGAGGGGGCGGTAGTCCGCACTTCCTAAAATGAAGATATTGCATTTACCCATAATGGAAACCATAAAGGTATGCCATAAATAATAAATACATAAGCTTAAGTAAAACATAAACATATTATATATCATATATAAATATAGTGTTTTCTTAATGGTCACCATTGAAGGTGTTATAAGAATATTGAACAATCATCGTTTCGTGAGGCATAAATTCGCCATCCACGGAAACAGTATGGTCTTTAACCATTAGATGAAGGTGTGTGTAAGTGTAGCTTTAATCCTTCTTATAAAAAAATCCTAGTATATTGAAGATACTGGTGTTGTTAGAAAATAAAAGAATAAAAATATTTTAGTGGGTTGGAGAAGCAAAATAAAACAAAAGAACAGAAGTGAAGACATTACCTTAAAATCAGGTGTCTCTCTTTGATTTGAGCTCAATGGCTTCCTTGGGAAGACTCCTGCCCAACGTTAGGCTTCTAGGAGTAAGAGAGGGATGTGGAGAGACAAAATGAGAAGGTTTTGGCTGAGCCAAAGGCTTGAGAGGTGTGGGTAAGGTGGTAGAGGTGGGGGCCTTTTATAAGAGGAGAGGAGGGGCACTCTTGGAAAGTTACAAAATGTTACTTTATTTCCAAATGAGTTTCAGATTTTAAAGGTCCAAAATTGATTTATTTCTAGGATAAGGTGGTAAGGGATCCAAATATACTCATCCAATCGGTATTTTACAAGTTTATGTTATAGTTTTAACATTATAGTTTCATTTTATTTAAATCATTTATTAATGAGATAATCGCTACATCATCATGATGTCATAGATAATTTAGTTTATTTAATGTCAAAAAATTATAAAACAAATATCATGATGTAGTAATTTATATTATCTTTCTAATGAATATTTATAGTCAAAAATATTACTTATATAACCCAATTTAAAAATTGTTTTAGTAAAACAACTCAAGCTTGTGACATTTTTGTTTTAACTTTAAATAAAAAGTTATTTATGTCATTTTCCAACCAAAGTGGCTCCATGGGGTCCCCAAGTTGACCCATTGATTTTCTTGGTCGTCCATGACAAATCCATTGAGGGTAGGACATATGTATAGGTCATTTGATATTATTAAAACATTATATTTACCTTAAATTACACTAATTACATCTAATCGCGATTAAAAACTTAAAAGTTACTATTCACCAAAAAATTATTTTAATCCAATTGAACCAAATTTTACTTCTTAATGACAACCATGTATATCGGATTTTTGAAATTCAAAACCCAGAGGTGGTAAAATTTCATTTAGACAAAAATCAGTTTTTTAAGTACCAATTAGTGGTTTCACTAATCATCAAAAATTGAAGTTTTCCAGAAAAATAACAAAAATTCACCCTAAGCTATATTTGATATTCCGAATTCAAAAATGATTTCTATTTTAAAAAATTCAAAAATTATAAGTTACATTAATTATTTTAATAATTAATTCCCACTGTCAGAGAAAATAGCGTGTTTTGATGAAACAATAAGTATCAAAAGATTGACACTAGTTTAAGTCCAATTTCATGATGAAATTAATTCCAACGACCACTATTGGATTAAATGGTAAAAATATATTCCAACTTACACAAAGTAAATTTTGATGCCCTGATTCTAAAGAAGAATTTCATTTTATCAAATATAACACATAATCTTGTCAAAAAGTGGATTTAAAAGAGGTTCATCATCAAAAGGCGGTTAATCGACCTTTTAAAGAATATTAGAATGTTTACGCTTAAAATTGGATTCATTCGCATTTTTAATCCATTAACATTTATTGTAAAAAGTAAAAATATTTGACAAACATATATAATCTTTTTGTAGTTAGTTCTATTCATTCACTCCATTACAACGGCTAGGCGTTAACTACAATTTAAAATAATATTATTTTATTATTAGAGTGCAACGTAAGATTCCCAAAAAACTCGTTGTTGTGTATTGGGTGCGCCATCGAGCATAGTGTCCCCTTTAAAGTTATATTAATATTTTATTCACAAATATGGATAAATGTGAAAATTTCATATTCTTTATTTACCTGGGTTGTTACACATGATATATAATTGAGTTTCATAACTTATTATCATCCTTAGTTGGATAGTCACTCTAAAAGAAAAATTCAAACCCTATATGATATGTTACGATCTTGTTCGTTGGATTTCAAAAGTTTTTGGGATCAACACCTTTCTCTAATTGAGTTTTCATACAACGATAAATTTCACTCAAACATTCAGATGAAAACTTATGAATCCCTCTATAAGAAGATATGTAGAGCTCCAAATTAATGGGATGAAGTTGTAGAAAGAAATGTATTGGGACCTGAGATATCTGGCGAAATGGTAGAGAAGGTTAGAACCATTCAAAAACAAATCAAGGTAGATCAAGGTCAGAAGAAAATTTATGATGTTAAATTTCAGCGTGACCTATAATTTATATTTATTAAGAATTTGTTTCTATGAATTTCACAATGGAATAAGGATATGAGGTTCAAGATGAAATGGAAGATAAACCCTATGTAAATTGGTCCCTTGGAGATTATTGATCGTATCATAATTTTAGCCAATTTCTTGTTAATTCAACCAAATCTCGCACTTCGTATATATATATATATATATATATATATATATATATATCAAGTCTATGATGTGTTACTTGTATCTCTCCAGATTACGTAAATATCAACACTCCACATGTAATGAAATCAGAAGTCATATCACGGGAGCCTGATTGTTCTTACGAGGAATAACAAGTAGAAATTTTGGATCGTACAAAGAAAGTTATATGAAGAAAGACCACTCATATGGTCAATGTTTTTTGGACAAATAACTAGTTATAGGAATAAATGTGGGTACTTGAGGAAAAAATTATGTAGAATTATCCTCATTTTTTTATCAAAATTAATAATTTCGAGGGAGAAATTCCTTATAAGGTGAGTATAATGCAACACCTAGTGTTATTATGAATCTTTTTTTCTCATTTAAATTAATTATCTTTGATTTCATGAATTTTAAAATCCACTAATTAATACATTAATTATACTCTACACCAAATTAGTAATTCACTACACACAATACCGACTTTTCTTTTGTTACAAGTGACACTAAGTTTCTATAAAAAAACATTTTATTATAATAATCATTTAAATGGGATAGTTATAAATTTGTCATTAAAATTATTAATATTTAATGTAATAACATATTTTTATAAATTTTTTATAATTGTTTTATATAGGTAAATTATATAGATAAAAAGACATAATTTTTTTAATAAACTCATTATTTCATTGAAAATGGTAATTTCTTAAAAGAACTTTTATTTTGACACTTATGTGAACAATATAATAATTATTTTTAGATGATTTAAAAAATTGGATATTTTAATATAATCTTGATTTTTTAATTTATAATTTCAAAATTATCATAGAGTGGATTTTATAGTTGTTTTTGGAAAACATCATTTTTTGGATGAATAGTGTAAAATGTTACATTTTTATTCAAAACTTTTTTTCATCTAATTTATTTATTTAGTTAAATTATATATTAATATTTTTTAAAGTATAATGGTATTTATTTTATATAAATTAATTTAATTTAAGTTATTATAATAAATTTCACACTGAAATTACATATCAAAACATTTTATACTTTTAAACATTGTTACTTAAAAACTCAATGTCACCCATATTTGTTGGCTTTATTCTATAGATATGATTGGAATTTGGAAAAATAGATTCTATATTTTTAATAAATGTAATTTATAATTTCTAATACATTCAACTTAATTTCTGTCCATAAATATTAGTGAAGGTGGTTAAAAATAATTATAGTGATTAAGATAAAATCCTTCCTAACAATGGACTAAACCGTAAAATTAATGCCCAAAATAAATTATAAATTTTTCCAAAGGCTATTGGATTTCAATTATCGACCCTAGAATAAACTATCTAAGATCTTTAAAATTATTGGAGTCACTTGGAATAGGATAACATAGGTAGAATTCCCTTTTCAAAAAATTTACAAGAATGCCACTCCTCCTCCACTATTAAAAGGCACTCACCCCGCCCACTTATTCACAACTCTAGATCCATTTGGATCAAAATATCAATACATAAATATCCTCCCAAATTCACTAAAATCATCCTATAGTCCTCTATTTTGGTATAAATCAATGCAATGAAGCCCTTTGGTGCAAACCAAAAGCAGTTACCCAAAGAAGAGGCAACATCCTTCGACACGATCATTTTTTTATTTTCATTCTCCACCGCTAAAATATATTATCACTTTATTATATAATAACCTCTGTATATTAAATATAATTATATTTATTTATTATATGGTTCTTCCTACAAATACTTACCCTTCCATTTAATGCGTAAAAAACTTACTGTTCTTGTGTACAACGAACTATCACCTCAAGAAACAATGATGTTCATTTTTACTTTACCACCTATAATGGATAGAAATTATGATTTAAAATATATTTTTTATATTATATATATGGTATTTAGGCTGTATTTTTTCTTCTTTAAATATTATATAATACATATCTTCATGCTTTCTATTTTGTGAAAACATGATAATTTCATTTGGGGATGTGTGGACTACCACGAGCTGAAAATGATGTGATTCGTTCACACTCTACATGGATTGTATTAATGATGGGTTTAGTAAAAATATATGATATATATCTTAATAATTAAAGTTTAACTAGTATATATATAGTTATACACATATATGTCATTTACATTCTTTCTTTTAATATGATAATTAAACAGAAATAGCGTTCAAGCGTACGTACGACCTACTGTCTCCATAAACATTGTATTTCATTTCATATTTATATCTTTAACATATTATTATAAATAAATATATACTAAATAAAAATTTTATTTATATAAATTTTTGTAAATTGGAAATCGTAAAAATCGTATGAGTAAAAAAATATAACGAATTAAAACACATGTTAAAAACAAAGAAGATATTAACCCAATCGTGATCTAATCATGGAAGTGTTAAAAATGGGTAATATAAAAGAATATATAGAAATAGATATAAGAATATTGTTCTGCCGAATATTTATAATAAATATATATTTATCATATTGTAGGTTTTAATGAGTACGATGAGATTCAAGACATAAGATAAGGGGATTTCTAGTCTCACTTTTATTTCTCTTAGATTTATGCCTTATTCACCACTCGTTCCATTTTTGTGGTATATATAATTTCCATGAATATATTATATGATTATTATCCTCAAATATATGGGTATTTATATAGAATTTTGATGACATATCATTCCGGGGGTTTATGTTTCAAATGTCACGAAACTGGTAAAGTTGTTTTATCTCAATTTTCTTTCTTTAATACACATGCTAAGAATTTCAAAACCATTGTTTTTAAAAATGTTTTTAATGATGATCTTTTAAGATAATTTTCACGGAAAATATATTTTAAATATTCTCAATTATTTTAAATAATCCATTATAATTTTTCAATTTTTTTAATTAAATTTGTTTATAAACATTTTCAATCATTCTTTATTAGTTTTCAAAGTGTTTTCAATGAAATGGTTTTCAAAATGTGTTCAAGAATTCTTAAAAAGATTCAGTTTTTGAAAAGAAATAGTTTTGGAAAAAATGAATTTATTTCTTATTTTTCAATTTTATTTCAATTAAATGGTTTTCAAAATGTTATAAACATTTATTTATATGTTTTCATGTTTATTTTCATCAAAAATGTATTTCCAAAAGATTTCTGTTTCAAAAAGAATTTTTCAAAAAGGAAAGCATATATTCATCACGAAATACTTTAAAATGTTATTTAAAAATTATTTTCCAACTATGAAGACATATTTTTCTGTTAACCATTTATTTTTAGGGAAATTATCCAAAGGTTCCATTAATATTATTTCCATTAATGGTTAATGTTTCCATGAAATGATGTTTATGAAATCCATTTCTCTTTCATGATTTACATATTTATAAAAACTATTCATTCATTAAGAGTTATATGTTTATGGAACCTATTTATTTTTGTGGGTAATTATTTTTTTGAAATTATTATGAAACATGTCCCTTTTTCCATAAGTTAAAATATGATTACATGTTTGTGATACCCATTTTATTTAATTGTTTATGATATAATTGTTTATGAACTTGTGGGAAATTTATGTATGATTTAATTATGAGTTGGGTTGGACCTATATCTCCCTATAATGCATTGGTTAATGATTTAAATCTTTTCAGATAATGACAGGATTAATTTCTATAGGCTTGATCCATTGTGTAATATGGGAAAACCAATACTCTATGACAAGACAAGGAAACCCAATCTGCTAAGAAAATATGGGGAAACCCAATCCAGCATTAAAAGATAGAGATTCCTGATGCACTATAAGAAGATAAGAAAACATGATCCCTTGCATGGAAAGGATTATGACTGGGGATGGTGGTGTGTCCCATCCAGTTGGTGTGGTCCCCATGACGTGCCTTAATAAATTCTACCAATGTGTCTTGACTTATAGGGAATGATATTGATTTTTTATGTGTCTACAAAAATTCAATTCCTATATTATTCATTCATGGATTATGCTATTAATTTCCATATTATTCATATCCTAAGAACTACCAATATTTATGAAATGATTCATGTTTATGATATTTGGTTTTTAGGTTGTGATCATCAAATGTAATGATCACATTCTCATGCCCTTATGCTCACGTATATCATTACATATCCCCCATGCTTACCCTTACTGCGCATCCGAGATCACCCCATTTTTATTTTTCCATTTCCTAGGTTAAGAATATATTTATTATTAATGACATTTCTAAGAATGGTTTCCGTCATGATGAACCTTGTGGGAGATAAGGTATATCAATTATGTACCAGTATTTATGTTTCCATATTTCTAAAGGCATAATACTAATATGGTCTTTGGGAATCTGTCTGTGTAATTTTTTAAGTGTTATAAAAAAATGATGTAATTTTGATGTATAAAAAGTAAGGGATTATATATTAGGGGTTAGGTTTTAGGGAATATGGTTTAATATTTATGGTTTATGTATTAGGCTTCAGGTTGTGGATTTTAAGATTTATAGTTCATGGTTTACCGTCTAAGGATTACTGTTTAGGATTTCTAGTTTATGGTTTATGGATTAGAGGTTATGGTTTACCTTTTAGGGTTTAGTGTAACATCCCAAGTAAATGAATAAGAAGACATATTTCATATTTATTAATATTTGTGAATTAAATATTAATTTTACTTTAAAGGGGTTTCTATGTACGATAGCGTACCCGATACGCTACAATAGGTTTCTTTGGAATCTTACGATGCACACAAATAATATAATATTATTATTTTAAATGGTAGTTAACTCCTAGCCATTGTATTGGAGGTAATGATCAAAACTAACTACAATATGATTATAAATTTTTTTAAAATGTATTTACATTTATCCAATAAAAATTTAGAGGCTTATAATGTGAATGAATATAATTTTAAGCATAATTTACATTAAAAGGTCGATTTACCACCTTTTAATGGAGAACCCTATTTAAATATAGTTTTGGTCAGATTAATACATTCTAATTGAACAAATAAAATCCGTATTTATAATGGTGACATTAATTTTATTTTGGGTAATTTTTTGGTATTTTTCTTATAATGTTAATTTTTTAATGAATAGTGAAAAATAATGTATTTTAATTCAAAAGTGCCTTTTAATCTAATTTATTAATATGGTTAGATTATCATTTTAATTGGTTTGAATGTGAAATTAAAATATATTTTTACCATTTTATCCAATTTGGTTCATTGGAATTAATTTCACTTTGAAATTGGACATAAACAAGTATCAATATTTTGATAGTTATTATTTCTTAAAAACACTCCATTTGTTTTGATAACTGGAATTAATTTTAAAATTAATTAATTCCACTCCTATGTTTTGAATTTGAAAAGTAGACATCATTTTTGAATTTGAAATATAAAAAATATCTTTGGCTGAATTTTTGGTATTTCTCTGAAAAACATCAATTTTTGATGAATAGTGAAATCACTTAGTAATAGTTAAAAAATGACATTTTCATTTAAATGAAACTTTACCACTTCTGTGAATTGGATTTTTAAAATCCTACATACATGTTTGTTATCAAGAAGTAAAATGTGGTTCAATAAGATGAAAATAATTTTTGGTAAATAGTAAGTTTTGACTTTTGTTTACCGCGTTTAAAGGTAAATAGGGTAATTCAATGTAAAAAGTATATTATAATAATTAAAAATTAGCTTAACACTTGTCCTAACCTTATTGGATGAGTAATGGCAGACCATGGGCATATTTGGGTCTATTTTGGGACCCCATGGAGCCACTTATGAAAGATAATGACACTTTAACTAATTTAATGTAAAGGCCAAAATGACATAAACAAAAATATTTTAGTTAATTAATTTTTATATGGTGTTATATAAGTAATAATTTGGCCTATAAATATTCATTTTAAATAGAAAACTATTTCCTACATCATGATATTTGTTTATAATTTTTATAAGTCGAATAAATTAAATTATTTATGACACAATAATGATGCAGTATTTACCTCATTAATAAATTATTTAAATAAATAAGATTATAATGATTAAAATATTGTCCAAAACATGTCCAAATCTAATTTGGATGATTTTATTTCAAATATGAGTCATCTTATCTTCAAATTTAATGATTTTCGGTCCTTTTGAAACTGAAGATATGTTTAAAATAAAATAATGTTTTCACACTTTCCAAAAGAGCACCGCCTCTCCCTTATAAAAGGAGACCACTTCTAACCAATTTCACACTCCTCTCAAGCCTTTTGGCTCGTCAAAACATTTCCCAATTAAGATTCCTATATCCCTCTACTCCTCCTAGAAGTCTTGCCTTAGGCAGAAGGCAATTCAAGAAGTCATTTGGTTCAAACCATAGGGAGTTACCCCAATTAAAGTTAACGGTTACTCTTAAATTGATTTATTTTATTTTACTTATCCAACCCCTAAACTATTTTTATTCCTTTATTTTGTTACAACAACAGTATCCTCAATATACTAGTATTTTTTTATGAGAATGATTCAAACTAAAATTACACAAACCTCCATCTAATGGATGAAGAACATAATGTTTATGTGGATGGAAAACTAACGCTTCACGAAACGATGATTGTTCGATTATCTTCTATCGCCTATCATGGTGGAAATTATGATGTCAATGTATTTATATATGATATATATTATGTTTATGTTTTATTTATGCTTTTTTAATTTCCATTTATAGAATACCTTTATGGCTTCCATTATGTGTAAGGGTGATAATCTCATTAGAGGAAGTGCGGACTACCACCCCCTCTAACTGATATGACTCGTTAATGCCATATGTGGGATGTATAAAAGATAGAGATAATGATATTATATATGATATTATATATGAAATTATACTGGAATTATAATATACCTATGTATCATTATATTTTAATTCCATTAAAATAAGTAATAAAAATGAAAGTAGCGTTCATGCGTACGTATGGCTTACCGTCTCCATGAACGGTGCATTTCATTTCTTACCTCCAAATGTTATGTACTATTATAAATACATGTATATACCAGATATATATGATATATATGATATCTAAATCATGAATATCATTCTGGATATAATGGAGTATTAACCACATGGACAACTTGAAAATATAAGGTGTTCATTTTTTACTCAAGTACCAAATATCGACAAAACAACCATTATTAAATTGATTGATTACATAATGTTTATGACATAGTAATAAATTATATAAAAGGAATAATAATCTTGAAAAAGTTTCTTAAGAAAATATAAATTACCTTTAGTTTATTATTCAGGAGATTAAATAACGATCGAGTCAAGTCGGACACGAGGTAAGGGACTTCATCTCAATCTCCTTTCATTGAGGCATATTTAGTTTTATACACAAATTTATTTTATACGGTGTATAAACCCCTTTGACTTTTCAATTCATTCAAAGGGAATATTTTTATATGACGTGTTTTACTAAATGAAAGAAAGAAATTTTATTTTTAATGGAAGCAGTGACAACGACCTTTCCACATCCGCAAGTATTATTTGATCTTTGGCTTCCATAACAAGCCGTAATGTTTTTAATAGGAAAAATAAATACCACATAATATTTTTACGTATTTTCATATTGAAAATGATTTTGATAATGGATTTATTATTTCAATATCTTGAAATGATGTTTATTTATTTCAATGTAGAAATGTTATCTTTCCTTTAGGCTTATGTTATGTGTTGTGATCATGTTATGGTTATTGGGAATTATTTATGTATACGGGTGGTTCCGTGATAAACCTAGGGTGGGTAAGCCTAAGATAGATCTCTAATGCATTGGGTAATGTGATGGAGGTAAACATGAATGTATCTTCTATGAGATTTAGGGAATATACTGTGATGGGAATTCCAATGTAACTCCCTATGTAGCTGTGATAGCTATATTATAAGTATGTTATAGATGCCACAAGTTACCTTTATGATTTATGATTTCTATGTGTTATTCATAAGCCTTATGTTTAAATGAGGTAAGTAAAAGAGTTTATGTTTTGTATGTAATAATGAAAAAATGTTTTCTTTCATTGTTTTATAACCCTTACTGATCTTTTTTATGCTCATCCCAAGTTTTAAAATGTTTTCAAAGGACATAAAGATGATTAGGGAAAAGGATAGGATCAAGGAAAATTCATGTTGTCTAAAACATGGAACTAGACATGACTCTTTTTTTCAAGAGTTTTTATTTTATGAAAAAAATGGATTCTGTGTAGAAGTGTCTACTTTGTAATATTTTGAGATGTAATAGTTATGTCCAAATTATCTAAACTCTAAACATGAAAAGATCCTCAATGTGAATAATTCATTTAATTCAATATTATGTATGGTTTAAGATCGGGTCCTTATAGTTGGTATTAGAGGAGATTGATGCTCTTGATTGGGATAAATTCAAAGGTATGTTTCTTGATAAATATTTTCCTAAGGTGGTTCATCTTAGGATGGAAAAAAATTCCTAGAATTCAGGCAAGAGGATGACTCATTGGAATCTTATGAAGAAAAATTCACTCGACTGGCTAGGTATGCTCCAAATTTCATATGAGATCTTCATTGTAAAATCAACTATTTTTACTAAGG
This sequence comes from Viscum album, assembly GCA_963277665.1. Taxonomy (NCBI): domain Eukaryota; kingdom Viridiplantae; phylum Streptophyta; class Magnoliopsida; order Santalales; family Viscaceae; genus Viscum; species Viscum album. The sequence goes on from OY728164.1 coordinate 855,720,780, forward strand.
ATTAAAGCCAAATTATCGAATGGATTTATCTTCTAGTGAGTTCAAAAGTTATGAAAAACATGTTCGTTAAGCGGAGAAGGTCAAAATAGAGTTTCTCGTTGATCAGGTATTCTTTGACAAACAACGGAATAAGAGGTCGAGGTGGCAGGTGAAAGGGAAGAACTCTTTAAAAAAGTATGATGTTAAGAAACTTAAGTTTATAGTTTGTGAAAATTGTGTTAAAAATCATGCTGGGGAAATTATTTTGAATTATGGTAAGTGCTACGGATGTGGTAAAATGTGACATAAGGCTCGTAATTTCACTAAAAAAAGATCAGGGTAATGTTAAGACAAAATCTGATTTATAGTCAGTAAAATGTATTAAGTGCAATGAAATGGGTCATTATGAAAATTAGTGTCTAAAATGGAACTCAACCAAAGGAAAGAAGCCAGACTACAAGCTGAAAGAAGTGGTTAAATCCTTTGCAACTACTTCAGCAGATGTCGGGCCATCAAATTAAGTAGTATCAGGTACACTGTTTGTTTGTTCAGATTATTCCAATGTATTGTTTGATTCAGGGTCTACACACTAATTCATTTCTGAGAAGTTTTTTAGTAAATTTGGAATTCCATCTCAATATATGAATATAGAACTTAAGGAAAAAACACCTCGAGGAAATGTGGAGACAAAAAAAAGAACATTCATGTCCTTTTGTGTGGAAAGAAATTACCTAAAAACCTTATTGTTTTGCCTCTTGTAGAGTTTGATGTTATTTTGGGTATGGATTGACCTTCTATTTATCATGCTTTGATTGACTGCAAAGATAAAGAGGTTTCTATTCTGAATGATTTTCAGTTTGTTTATAAGAATGAACCCTTTATTTTGATAACATATCAGGAAGCTGAGAAACTAGTAAAAGATGGAAATGAATGTAACCTTGCACAAATTCTTGAAAATAAAGAAACTATTCAGATTAATGATGTTCCAGTGGTAAATGAATACCTTGATGTTCTTCCTAATGAGTTACCTAGTATTATACCTGATCGAGAAGTTGAATTTACTGTTGGATTAGTTCCTGATGCTATGCCAATTTCAAAACCCCCTTATCGAATGGCTCAAATTGAATTTTTAGAGTTAATGAAGCAATTGCACGAGTTATTTGATAAAGGTTTCGTTTGACCTAGCACATCACCATGGGGTTCACCAGTATTTTTTGTTAAAAATAAATATTATTCAATGAGACTTTGCATTGATTATAGAGCATTGAATAACATAACTATTAAGAATAAGTATCCTTTGCCTCATATCGATGATTTTTTTATCAGCTCTAGGGAGCTCATTATTTTTCAAATATTGAAATGAAGTTGGGGTACCATCATTTGAAAGTAAAGGAATTAGACATTCCAAAGAACGTGTTTCGTACTAGATATGGCCATTACGAATTTGTAGTTATGCCTTTCGGTTTAACCAATGTACCTAATGTATTCATGGATCTTATGAATAGAATTTTCCATGAGTTCTTGGATAAGTTTTTGGTTGTGTTCAATGATGATATTTTCATTTATTCCAAATGTATGGAGGAATATGAAATACATTTAAGGGTTGTCTTACAAACCTTAAAAGAAAAGAAACTGTTTGGGAAATTTAGGAAGTCTGAGTTTTGGTAACAAAACATTTCTTTCCTTGGTCACATTGTTTCAAAAAAATGGAATAATTGTTGATCCTGCTGAAAAAAAGTTGTTGAAGAATGGACAAGACCCACAAATATAACCGAGATTTGTAGTTTTCTTGGTGTGGCAGGGTATTACCAGAGGTTTGTTGAAACTTTTGCAGTGTTATCTAGTCCAATGACTAAGTTAACTCGTAAAGGTGTTAAGTTCATCTGTACAAAATAATGTGATGATTGTTTTCAGGTATTGAATAGGAGATGGGTGAATGCTCCAGTTTTGTAACTGCCATCCAGAAATGGTAAGTTTGTTATCTACAGTGATGCTTCATTGAAAGGACTAGTTTTTGTCCTAATGCAGAATGATCAGTTAATTGCTTATGTTTCATGTCAGTTGAAACCTCATGAGTTAAATTACCCTACACATGATTTGGAATTAGCTATTGTTGTTTTTGTTTTAAAAATTTGGAGGCATCATTTGTATTGAGTAAAAAGTCAAATATATACTGACCAAAAAATTTTAAAGTATATATTCACTAAAAAAGAATTGAACATGAGACAAAGGAGATGGATAGAATTAATCAAGGATTATGATTTCACGATCCATTACCATCCGGGAAAAGAAAATAAAGTGACTAATGTATTGAGTCGAAAAATTAATGCTTCATTAACCATGTTACGTTTAGAACAAGATCCTTTGGTTTTTTATTTGATTAACTTTGGAATAGAAGTTTTTGGTGTAGGAAATTCCTCTATTTCATTTCAGGCGTCAGTGAAATCATCTCTATCAGACAGAATAAAGAAAGTATAGAAAGAAGACAGTGAGTTTCAGAAAAAAGTAGTGTTGGTTCAGAAGGGTGGGTTGCCTAATTTTAATGTTGATAATGATTGTGTTTTGAGATTTGGAAAGAGATTATGTGTGCCTTTTGATTCACAGTTGAAAAATGAGTTGTTATGTGAAGCTCATAATTCCCCGTTTTCAGTTCATACTGGTAGTACTAATATGTACAAAGATCTTTGGAAGTGTTACTGGTGGGATGGAATGAAAAAAGATATTTCTGATTTTATTGTGAAGTGTTTGACTTGTCAGCAGGTTAAAGTAGAGAGTAAGTTACCGAAAGGGATGCTTCAGCCTTTACTGATGCCAGAGTGGAAATGGGAAAATATATCAATGGACTTTTTGTGGGATTTCCAAATACATATCAAGGTAGTAATTCAATCTGTGTTATTGTTGACCAATTGACTAAATCTTCTCATTTCCTTCTTATTCGGGATATATTGTCTCTAGATCAACTTTCTCGATTGTTTGTTAAAGAGATAGTCAGGTTTCATGGAGTTCCCCTCTCCATTATATCTGATCGTGATCCTAGGTTTACTTATAAATTTTGGAAAGGCCGTCAGAAGTCATTGGGTAGTGAATTTAATTTTAGTACAACTTTTTATCCTCAATCTGATGGGCAGTCAGAACGAACAATTCACAACATGGAGGATATGCTATTTGGATGTTCACTATATTATCAAGGAAGTTGGGACCAACATCATTCTTTGGTTGAGTTTTCATATAATAACAATTTTCATTCCACTATACAAATGGATTCATTTGAGGAATTATATGGAAAGTGATGTCGAACTCCTGATTTTTGAGATGAAGTAGGTGAAAGGAAGCTGATTGGACCACAATTGGTAGAAGAGATGGCAGTGAATGTTTAGTTGATTTAGAAGCACATGAAAATAGCTCAGAGCAGATAGAATAGTTATGCTGATAACTGGAGGAATGATCTTTCTTTTGAGGTAGGTGATCATGTCTTTCTCATAGTTTCTCCATGGAAAAGTGTGATGCGTTTTGGTAAGAAGGAAAAGTTGAGTCTGAGGTTCATTGGACCTTATGAAATTCTAGAGAAAGTTGGATCAATTGCGTACAGAGTGTCTTTACATCCATGTTTATCCCAGGTTCTCAATGTTTTTAATGTTTCGATGTTGAGAAGGTATATGCCAGATCCATCTCATGTTTTGAGCCCAAAGGTAGTTCAGTTGGAAGAGAATCTCTCTTATGAAGAACAACTAGTCTAGATTCTTGACCATAGAGAGAAAGTGTTGTAGAATAAGGTAATTCACTAGGTAAAGGTTTGTGGATAAACCATTTGGTTGAAAAGGCAACGTGGGAATCTGAAAATGGTATGAGGGTTAAATACCCTCATTTATTTGATAAATGAATAAAATTGCAAGGACGCATTTTCCAAAAGGGGGAAAGGATGTAACATCCCAAGTAAATGAAGAATAAGACATATTTAATATTTTTTAATATTTTTTAATTTAATATTAATTTTACTTTAAAGGGGTTGTTATGTTCGATAGCGTACCTGATACACAACAACGGGTTTCTTTGGAATCTTACGTTGCACACTAATAATATAATATTATTATTTTAAATGGTAGTTAACTCCTAGCCATTGTATTAGAAGGAATGAATAAAACTAAGAACAATATAATTATAAATGTTTGTTAAATGTATTTTAATTTATTCAATAAAACGTTAGAGGCCTAAAATGTGAATGAATCAAATTTTAAGCATAATTTACATTAAAATGTAGATTTACTGCCTTTTAATGGAGAACCCACTTTAAATATAGTTTTGGTCACATTAATACATTCTAATTGACCAAAGAAAATCCTTCTTTATAAAGGGGACATCAAATTATACTTTGGGTAATTTTTTGGTGTTTTTATGATAAAGTCCATTTTTTAGTGAATAGTGATAAATATTGTATTTTAATTATAAAGTGTCATTTACTCTAATTTATTTATATGGTTAGATTATCTATTTAATTGGTTTTAAAGGGAATTTAAAATACATTTTTAACATTTAATCCAATGTTGGTCATTGGAATTAATTTCACATTGAAATTGGACATAATCGAATATCAATCTTTTGATATCTATTGTTTCTTAAACACACACAATTTGTTTTGATAACGAGAATTAATTTTAAAATTATTTAATTCCACTCCTTTGTTTTTAATTTGGAAAAATAGACATCATTTTTGAATTTTGAATAGAAAATATATCTTCGTCTGAATTTTTGTTATTTTTCTGAAAAACATCAATTTTTGATGAATAGTGAAATCACTTAGTAGTAGTTAAAAAAAATGACTTTTTCATTTAAATAAAATTTTACCAGTACTGGGAATTGAATTTCAAAAATACGACATACGTGGTTGTTATCAAGAAGTAAAATGTGGTTCAATAAGATTAAATAATTTTTGGTGAATAGTAACTTTTGACTTTTATTTATCGCGATTAAAGGTAAATATGGTAATTCAAGGTAAAAAGAATAATATAATAATTCAAATCTACCTTAACAATTGTCCTAAACTTATTTGATATGTAATGAACGACCATGGGAATCTTTGGGTATTTTTCCATGGAGCCACTTATGAAAGATAATGACACTTTAGATTAATTGATTTAATGTAAAGGCAAAAATGACATAAACAAAAATCTTTTAGTAAATTAATTTTTATATGGTGTTATATAAGTAATATTTCATCCTATAAATATTAATTGGAAATATAAAAATATTTCCTACATCCTGGTATTTGTTTTATAATTTTTAGACATCAAATAAATTAAATTATTTATTACACAATAATGATGGAGTATTTACCTCATTAATAAATGATTTAAATAAATAAGATTATAATGATTAAAATATTATCCAAAACATTTCCTATTCTGATTGGATGATTTTATTTTGAATATGAGTCATCTTATCTTTGACTTTATTAATTTTTTGACCTTTTGAAACTAAAGATATGTTTATAATAAAATAATGTTTTCACACTTTCTTAAAGAGCCCCTTCTCTCCCTTATAAAAGGAGACCATTCTAACCAATTATACACACCCCTCAAGCCTTTTGGATCGTCCAAAATCTACCCAATTAAGCTCCCTAAATCCCTCTCCTCATCCAAGTAGCCTTACCTTAGGCATAAGGCACTTCAATAATTCCTTTGGTTCAAGCCAAAGGGAGTTACCCAAATTAAATGTAACGATTTCTCTTAAATTGTTTTCTTTTATTTTACTTCTCCAACCCATAACCTCTTTTTATTAATTTATTTTGTTACAACAATAGTATCCTCAATATACTAGGGAATTTTTATGATAAGGATTCTAACTTCACTTACACACACCTCCATCTAATGGATGAAGAACATAATGTTTATGTGCAAGGAAAACTAACGCCTCACGAAAAGATGATTGTTCGATTATCTCCTACCGCCTCTCATGGTGGCCATTTTGAAGGAACTGTATTTATTTATGATATATATTATTTTTATGTTTTCTTTATGCTTATGTAATTTCCATTTATTTCATGCCTTTATGGTTTCCATTATGGGTAAAAGCGATAATCTCATTAGAGGAAGTGCGGACTACCGCCCCCTCAAAGTGATATGAATCGTTAATGCCATATGTGGGATGTATAAAGGATAGAGTTAATAATATTATATATGATATTATATATGAAATTATATAGGAATTATAATATACCTATGTATCTTTATGTTTTAATTCCATTAAAATAAGAAATAGAAAGAAAAGTAGCATTCATGCCTACGTACGACTTACTGTCTCCATGAACGGTGCATTTCATTTCTTACCATCAAATGTTATGTAATATTATAAATACATGTATATACTGGATATATATGATATATATGATATCTAAATCATGAATATCATTCTTGATATAATGGACTATTAACCACATGGACAACTTCTAAATATAAGGTGTTCATTTTTTACCCAAGTACCAAATATCGACAAAACTAACATTATTAAATTTAATGATTACATAATGTTTATAACATGGTAATAAGTGATATTAAAGGAAGAATAAACATGAAAAAGTTTCTTATGTAAGTATATATTAACTTTAGTTTATTTTTTAGGATATTAAAGAACGATCGAGTCAAGTTAGACAAGAGAAAAGGGACTTCATCTCAATATCCATTCATTGAGGCATATTTAATTGTATACACGACTTTATTTTATATAGTGTATAAACCCCTTTGACATTACCTTTTATTCAAATGGAAAATTTTTATACAAAGCGTTTTACTAAATGACATAAAGGAATGTTTCTTTTAACATAATCGGTGACAACGACCTTTCCACTGCCACGAGTATTATTTGATCTTTGGCTTCCTTAACAAGCCGTAATGTTTTTAATAGAAAAAAAAATACCATATACTCTTTTTAGGTATTTTGATATTGAAAATGATTTTGAGAATGGATTTATTATTTCAATATCTTGAAATGATATTTTGTTATTTCAATATGGAAATGTTATCTTCCCTATATGCTTATGTTATATTTTATGATCATGTTATGGTTCTTGGGAATTTTTTATGTATACGGGTGGTTCCATGATAAACCTAGGGTAGGTGAGCACGAGATAGCTCTCCAATGCATTGGGTAACGTGACGTGGGTAAACGTGAATATTTTTCCTAAGTGATTTAGGTAATATACTATGGTGGGTATTCTATAGTAACTCCCTATGTAGCTGTGATAGCTACATTGTAAGTATGTTATGGATGCCACAAGTTACCCTTATGATTTATGATTTCTATGTGTTATTCATAAATCTTATTTTTTCATGAAGTAACTAAAAGAGTTTATGTTTTCTATGTATTAATGAGCAAAATTTTCCTTTCATTGTTTTATAACCCTTACTGATCATTTAATTCTCATCCCAAGTTTTGAAATGTTTTCACATGACTTAAATATGAATAAGTTCAAGGGTGGGATCAAGGAAAAGTCATGCTGTCTAAAACATGGAACTAGACATGACTCTTTTTTTCAAGAGTTTTTATTTTATGAATAAAATGGAATCTTTGTAGTAGTGTCTACTTTTTAATCTTTTTAGATGTAATAGTTATGTCCTAATTCTCTAAAACTCTAAACATGACAAGATCCTCAATGTGAATTTTTCATTTAATTCAATATTATGATGGGTTTAAGGCCAAGTCCTTATAATTAGTATCAGAGGAGATTGATTCTCATGATTGGGATGAATTAAAAGGTATGTTTCTTGAGAAATATTTTCCTATGGTTGTCCGTCTTAGGATGGAAAAAAAATTCCTGGAATTGATGAAGGAGGATGGATCAGTGGCTACTTATGAAGAAAAATTAACTCGACTGGAATGGTATGATCCAAATTTCATTCAATATCTTGATAAAAAAATCATCCATTTTTAATCAGGATTAAATCCAAAGTATCGAAGGGATTTAGATTCTTGTGATTTCAAAAGTTATGAAAAACTTGTTTGTTCTGCGCAGATGGTGGAAATGGAGTTTGTCGATGATCAAGTATTCTTTGATAAAAAACAAAATAAGAGGTCGAGGTTGCAGGTGAAAGGGAAGATCTCTTCAAAAAATTCTGATGGTAAGAAACTTAAGTTTTCAGTTTGTGAAAATTTATATAAAAAGCATGCTGGGGAATGTGTTTTTAATTCTGTTCTGTGTTGCCGATGTGGTAAAATGGGACATAAAGATCGTAATTGCACTGAAAAAGATCATTGTAATGGTAAGACAAAATCTGATTTACAGTCAGTAATATGTTTTAAGTGAAATGAAATGGGTAATTATGCAAATGAGTTTCCAACAAATAACTCAAACGAATGAAAGAAGCTAGACTACAAGCAGAAAGGGGTGTTGAAATCCTTTGCAACTACTTCAGCGGATGTTGGGCCATCAAATGAGGTCGTATTAGGTACACTATTTGTTTGTTCAGATTATGCCAATGTGTTGTTTGATTCAGGGTCTACATACTCTTTCATTTCTAAGAATATTTCTTGTAAATTGGGAATTTCATATCAGGATATGAATATAGAACTTATGGTAAAAACACCTGGAGGAAATGTTGAGACAAAAAATAAAACATAAGATCATTCATGTCTTTGTGTGTGGAAAGAATATACATAGAAACGTTACTGTTTTGCCTCCAGTAGAGATTGATGTTATTTTGGGTATGGATTGGCTTTCTGTTTATCATGCTAAGATTGACTACATAGCTAAAAATGTTTCATTTCAGAATGATTTTCAGTTTGTGTATAATAATGAACCCTTTATTTTGATAATATGTCAGGAAGCTGAGAAACTAGTAAAAGATGGAAATGAATGTTACATTGCACATATTGTTGAAAATAAAGGAACTTTTCAGATTAACAATGTGCCAGTGGTAAATGAGTACCATGATGTTTTTCCTGATGAGTTTCCTGGTATTATACCAGATTGGGAAGTTGAATTTACTGTTGACTTAGTTCCTGATGTTAAGCCAATTTCAAAACTCCCTTATCAAATGTCTCAAATTGAAATTTTAGAGTTAAAGAAGCAAATACGGGAATTATTAGATAAAGTTTTCATTAGACCTAGCACATCACCATGGAGTGATCCTGTATTGTTTATTAAAAAGAATGATGGTACAATGAGACTTTTCCCTGATTATAGATTATTAAATAACATCATTGTTAAGAATAAGTATCATTTGCCTCATATCAATGATTTTTTTGATCAGCTCCAGGGAGATCAGTATTTTTCAAAGATTGACATGAGGTCGGGGTACCATCAGTTGAAAGTAAAGGAATAAGTCATTCTAAATACTGCATTTCGTACTAGATATGGCCATTATGAAATTGTAGTTATTTCATTTGGTTTAACCAATGCACCTGCTGCATTCATGGATCTTATAAATAGAATTTTCTGTGAGTTCTTGGATAAGTTTTTGGTTGTGTTCATTGATGATATTTTGGTTTATTCCAAATGTAAGGAGGAAAATGAAATTCATTTAAGGGTTTTCTTGAAAACCTTAAAAGAAAAGAAACAGTTTGAAAAATTCAACAAGTGCGAGTTTTGGTTACAACAAATTTCTTTCCTTGGTCACATTGTTTCATAAACTGGCATAACTGTTAATCCTTCTAAAACAAAAAGTTGTTGAAGAATTTATAAGACCCACAAATATAACCGACATTCATAGTTTTCTTGGTTTGGTCGTTTATTATAAGAGGTTTTTGGAAAATTGTGCATGGTTATCTAGTCCATTTACTAAGTTAACTTGAAAAGGTGTTAAGTTCATATGTACAAAAGAATGTGATGATTGTTTTTATGAATTGAAAACGACATTGGTGAATTCTCCAATTTTGGCACTGCCATCTAGAAATGGTGATTTTCTAATCTATAGTGATGCTTTGTTGAAAGGACTGAGTTGTGTCCTAATTCAGAATGTTTGGGTAATTTATTATTCTTCACGCCTTTTGAAACCTCATGAGTTAAATCACCCTACACCTGATTTGGAATTATCTACTATTGTTTTTGCTTTAAAATTTTGGAGGCATCATTTGTATGGAGTAAAATGTGAAATATATACTGACCACGAAAGGTTAAAGTATATATTCACTCAAAAATAATTGATCATGAGAGAGGAGATTGCTAGAATTAATCAAGTATTTTGATTGCATGATCCACTACTATCCGCGAAATGTAAATAAAGTGGTTGATGCTTTGAGTAGAAAAAGTAATGCTTCATTAACCATGTTACATTTAGAAAAAGATCCGTTGGTTTTTGATTTGATAAACATTGGCATAGAAGTTGTTGGTGTAGGAAATTCTTCTGTTTTGTTTCAGGCGTTAGTGAAATCATCTCTATCAGACAAAATAAATCAAGCGCAGAAAGAAGATATTGAGTTGCAAAAAAATGTAGTATTGGTTCAGAAGAGAAGGTTTCCTGATTTTAACGTTCATAATGATTGTGTTTTGAGATTTGGAAGGAGATTATGTGTGCCTTGTGATTCAAAGTTGAAGAATGAGTTGTTATATAAAGCTCATAGTTACCCATTTTCAGTTCATCCTGGTAGTACTAAGATGTAAAGAGATCTTCAAGAGTATTACTTTTGAGTTGGAATGAAAATAGATATTTCTGATTTTACTGTGAAGTATTTGACTTGTTAGTAGGTAAAGTAGAGTGGATGTTACCGAAAGAGATGCTTCAGCCTTCACCGGTGCCAGAGTGGAAATGGGAAAATATATCAATGGACTTTGTTGTGGGATTACCAAGGACATATCGAGGTAATAATGAAATCTAGGTTATTATTGATCGATTGACTAAATATTCTCATTTCCTTCCTATTTGGGATACATTGTCTTTATATCAACATTCTCGATTGTATGTTAAAGAGATAGTCAGGTTTCATGGAGTTCCCTTCCCCATTGTATCTGATTGTGATACTATGATTACTTATAAATTTAGGAAAGGCCTTCAGAACTCATTGGGTATTGAATTAAATTTTAGTACAGCTTTTCATCCTCAATCAGATGGGTAGTCAGAAAGAACAATTTTGGCCTTGGAGGATATGCTACGTGCTTGTTCACTGGATTATCTGGGATGTTGGGACCAACATCTTTCTTTGGTTGAATTTTTATATAATAACAGTTTTCATTCCAGTATACAGATTGTTCCATTTGAGGAATTATATGGAAAGCGATGTCGAACTCCATCTTTTTGGGATGAAGTAGGTGAAAGGAAGCTGATGGGACCAGAATTGGTAGAAGAGATGGCAGAGACAGTTCAGTTGATTTATAAGCATATGATAACAGCTCAGAGCAGACAGAAAAGTTATGCAGATAATCGGAGGAAGGAACTTTCTTTTGAGGTAGGTGATCATGTCTTTCTCAATGTTTCTCCATGGAAACGTGTGATGCGTTTTGGAAAGAATGTAATGTTGAGTCCAAGGTTCATTGGACCTTATGAAATTCCGGAGAAAGTTGGATTAGTTTCGTACAGAGTGGCTTTACCTCCATGTTCATCCCAGGTACACAATTTTTTTTTCATGTTTTGATGTTGAGAAGGTATATTCCAGATCCATCTCATGTTTTGAGCCTAGAGGTAGTTCAGTTGGAAGAGAATCTCTCTTATGAAGAACAACCATTCGATTTTTTTGACCATAGAGAGCAAGTGTTGCGGAATAAGGGAATTCACTAGGTAAAGGTTTTGTGGAAAAACCATATGGTTGAAGAGGCAACGTGAAAATATGAAAATGATATGAGGGAAAAATACCCCCATTTATTTGATAAGTGAATAAAATTGTGAGGACACGATTTCCCAAAGGGGGAAAGGATGTCACATCCCAAGTAAATAATGAATAAGACTTATTTTATATCAGTTAATATTTGTGAATTAAATATTAATTTTAATATAATGGGGTTGCGATGTTTGATAGCCTGCCCGATACGCAACAACGGGTTTCTTTGAATCTTACGTTGCACACTAATAATATAATATTATTATTTTAAATGGTAGTTAACTCCTATCCATTGTATTGGAGGGAATGAAAAAAACTAACTAAAATAAGATTATACATTTTTGTTAAATGTATTTACATTTAACCAATAAAAAGGAAGAGTTTTAAAATGTGAATAAATCTAATTTTAAGCATAATTTACATTAAAAGGTTGATTTACCACCTTTTAATGGAGAAACCTCATTAGATATAGTTTTTGTCACTTTAATACATTATAATTGACCAAATAAAATCCTTCTCTCGAATGGGGACATAAAATTTTACTTTGGGTAATTTTTTGGTATTTTTCTCATAAAGTTCATTTTGTAATTAATAGTGAAAAATATTGTATTTTAATTCAAAATATATTTTTAATATAATTTATTTTTATGGTTATATTATCTTTATAATTGGTTTTAAAGTGAAATTAAAATATATTTTTACCATTTAATCCAATGTTGGTCATTGTAATTAATTTCACTTTGAAATTGGATATAAACCAGTATCAATCTTTTGATAGTTATTGTTTCTAAAAAACACTTTATTTGTTTTGATAACGAGAATTAATTTTAAAATTAATTAATTACACTCCAAGGGTTCTAATTTTGAAAAATAGACATCATTTTTGAATTCAGAATATCAAATATAGCTTCGGCTGAATTTTTGGTATTTTTCTGAAAAACTTCAATTTTTGATGAATAGTGAAATCACTTAGTAGTAGTTGAAAAAACCGAAATTTTCCTTTAAATGAAATTTTACCACTTCTATGAATTAAATTTAGAAAATCCAAAATACATGGTTGTTATTAAGAAGTAAAATTTGATTCAATAAGGTTAAAATAATTTTTGGTGAAAAGTAACTTTTGACTTTTATTTACCACGATTAAAGGTGAATCGGATAATACAAGGTAAAAAGAATATTATAATAATTAAAAATTACCTTAACACTTGTCCTAACCTATTTTATGAGTAATGACCGACCATGGGAATCTTTGGGTCTATTTTGGGACCCCATGGAGCCACTTATGAAAGATAATAACACTTTAGATTAATTAATTTAATGTAAATGCAAAAATGGCAAAAACAAAAATCTTTTAGTGAATAAATTTTTTATAGTGTTATATAAGTAATATTTTAGCCTATAAATATTCATTGGAAATATAAAAATATTTCCTACATCCTGGTATTTGTTTTATTATTTTTATACATCAAATAAATTAAATTACTTATTACACAATAATGATGCAATATTTACCTCGTTAATAAATGATTTAAATAAATTAGATTATAATGATTAAAATATTATCAAAAACATGTCCTATTCTGATTGGATGATTTATTTCGAATATTAGTCATCTTATCTTCGACTTTAATGATTTTTGGACCTTTTGAAACCTAAGATATGTTTATCATAAAATAATGTTTTCACACTTTCCTAAAGATCCCCTCCTCTCCCTTATAAAAGAATACCACTTATAACTAATTCCACACTCCTCTCAAGACTTTTGTCTTGTCCAAAATCTTCCCAATTAAGCTCGATACATCCCTCTCCTCCTCCTAGAATCCTTAACATAGGTAGAAGTCACTTCAAGAAGTCCTTTGGTTTAAACCAAAGGTAGTTACCCAAATTAGAGGTAACAATTTCTCTTAAATTGTTTTCTTTTATTTTACGTCTCCAACCCCTATACTCAGTATACTAGGATGTTGTTATTAGAAGTATTAGAACTACACTTACACACACCTTCATCTAATGGATTAAGGACATAATGTTTCTATGGATGGAAAACTAATGCATCACGGAATGATCATTGTTCGATTATCTCTTACCGCCTCTCATTATGGCAATTATGATGGAACTGTATTTATATATGATTTATATTATGTTTATGTTTTATTTATTCTTATTTAATTTCCATTTATATAATTCCATTATGGTTTGCATTATGGGTAAATTTGATAATCTCATTAGAGGAAGTGCGGACTACCGCCCCCTCAAAGTGATATGACTCGTTAATGCCATATGTGGGACCTATAAAGGATGGAGTTGATGATATTATATATGATATTATATATGACATTATACTAGAATTATAATATTACTATGTATCATTATGTTTTAATTCCATTAAAATAATAAATAGAAATGAATGTAGCGTTCATGCGTACGTACAACTTACCATCTCCATGAACGGTGCATTTTATTTCTTACCATAAAATATTATATACTATTATAAATACATGTATATACTGGATATATATGATATATATGATATCTAAATCATGAATATTATTCTGGATATAATGGACTATTAACCACATGGACAACTTGTAAATATAAGGTGTTCATTTTTTACTCAAGTACCAAATATAGACAAAACGACCATTATTAAATTGAATGATTACATAATGTTTATAACATGGTAATAAGTGATATAAAATGAATAATATACTTGAAAAGGTTCTTAAGCAAGTAGAAATTAACTTTAATTTATTATTCATGAGATTAAAGAATGATCGAGTGAAGTCAGACAAGAGGTAAGGGACTTCGTCTCAATCTCATTTCCTTGAGGCATATTTAGTTTTATACAGGAATTTATTTTATACGGTGTATAAACCCCTTTGAATTTTCATTTCATTGAAAGGGAATATTTTTATAGGAAGTGTTTTACTAAATGACAAAAAGGAATGTTTTTTTAACGTAAGTGGTGACAATGACGTTTCCGCCGCCATGAGTATTATTTGATCTTTGGCTTCCTTAACAAGTCGTAATATTTCTAACAGGAAAAATAAATACCATATACTCTTTTTATATATTTTTTTATTGAAAATTATTTTTAGAATGGATTTATTATTTCAATATCTTGAAATGATATTTTGTTATTGCAATGTGGAAATGTTATATTTACTTTATGCTTATGTTATGTGTTATGATCATGTTATGGTTCTTGGGAATTATTTATGTATACAGTTGGTTCCGTGATAAACCTAGGGTGGGTGAGCCTGAGATAGCTCTCCAATGAATTGGGTAACGTGACAGAGGTAATGTTTTTCCCAAGAGACTTAGGGAATATACCATCATGGGTATTCCAAATTAACTCCCTCTGTAGCTATGATAGCTACATTGTAAGTATGTTATGGATTCCAAAAGATACCTTTATGATTTATGATTTCTATGTGTTATTCAAGAATCTTATGGTTTCATGAGGTAACTAAAAGATTTTTCGTTTTGTATGTATTAATGAACAAATGTTTTCTTTCATTGTTGTATAACCCTTACTAATCTTTTAATTCTCATCCCATTTTTGAAATTTTTTCGACGTACTTAAATATGAATAGGGTCAAGGATGGGATCAAGGAAAAGTCATGTAGTCTAAAACATGGAACTAGACATGAATCTTTTTTTCAAGATTTTTTATTTTATGAAAAAAATGGAATCTATGTAGAAGTTTCTACATTGTAATCTTTTGAGATGTAATAGTTATGTCCTAATTCTCTAAAACTCTAAACTTGAAAAGATCCTTAATGTAAATTATTCATTTAATTCAATATTATGTAGGGTTTAAAGTTGGGTCCTTATAGTTGGTTTCAGAAAAGACTGATGCTCGTGATTGGGATGAATTAAAAGGTATGTTTCTTAAGAAATATTTTCCTATGGTGGTTTGTCTTAGGATGGAAAAAAAATTCTTGGAAGTGAGGCAGGATAATGACTCAGTGGTTGCTTATGAAGAAAAATTCATTCGAGTGGCAAGGTATGCTCCAAATTTTATATGAGATCTTGATAGTAAAATAAACTATTTTTACTCAGGAATAAATCCAAAGTATCAAAGGGATTTAGGTTCTCGTGAGTATAAAAGTTATCAAAAACTTGTTCGTTGTGCGGAGAAGGTGGAAATGGAGTTTGTCAATGATCAAGTATTCTTTGCAAACAATAGAATAAGAGGTCGAGGTTGCAGGCGAAAGGGAAGAACTCTTCAAAAAATTCTGATGGTAAGAAACTTAAGTTTGCAGTTTGTGAAAATTTTGTTAAAAATCATGTTGGGGAATGTGTTTTGAATTATGGTAAGTGCTACCGATGTGGTAAAATGGGACATAAGTCTTATAATTTAACTGAAAAAGTCAATGTAATGGTAAGACAAAATATGATTTGCAGTCAGTAAAATGTTTTAAGTGAAATGAAATGGTTCATTATGAAAATTAGTGTCCAACAAATAACTCAGCTGAAGGAAAGCAGCCAGACTACAAGCAGAAAGGGGTGGTGAAATCATGTGCAACTACTTCAGCAGATGTTGGGCCATCAAATGAATTAGTATCAAGTACACTGTTTGTTTGTTCAGATTATGCCAATGTGTTATTTGATTCAGGGTCAATACACTCTTTCATTTCTAAGAAGTTTTCTAGTAAATTGGGAATTCCATCTCAAGATATGAATACAGAACTTATGGTAATAACACTTGGAGGAAATGTTGAGAAAAAAAACATAAGAATATTCATGTCCTTGTGTGCGGAAAGAATCTACCTGCAAACCTTATTATTTTTCCTCCAGTAGAGTTTGATGTTATTTTGGGTATGGATTGGCTTTCTGTTTATCATACTAAGATTGACTGCATAGCTAAAGAGTTTTCTTTTCATAATTATTTTCAGTTTGTGTACAAGAATGAACCCTTTCTTTTGATAACATGTCAGGAATCTGAGAAACTAGTAAAAGATGAAAATGAATGTTACCCTGTAAATATTGTTGAAAATAAAGAAACTGTTCAGATTAATGATGTGTTATTGGTAAATGAGTACCTTGATGTTTTTTCTGATGAGTTTCCTAGTATTATACCTGATCGAGAAATTGAATTTACTGTTAACTTATTTCCTGATGCTAAGCCAATTTCAAAACCCCCTTATCAAGTGGCTCAAATTTAACTTTTAGAGTTAAAGAAGCAATTGCAGGAGATTTTAGATAAAAGTTTCATTCGACCTAGAACATCACCATGTGGTGCACCTGTATTGTTTGTTAAAAAGAAAGATGGTTCAATGAGACTTTGCATTGATTATAGAGCATTGAATAACATCACTGTTAAGAATAAGTATCCTTTTCTCATATCGATGATTTGTTTGATCAGCTCTAGGGAGCTCAATATTTTTCGAAGATTGATTTGTGGTTGGGGTAACATCAGTTGAAAGTAAAGGAAGAATACATTCCAAAGACCGTGTTTCATACTATATATAGCCATTATGAATTTGTAGTTATTCCTTTTGGTTTAACCAATGCACATTCTGTATTCATGGAACTTATGAATAGAATTTTTCATGAGTTCTTGGATAAGTTTGTCGTTGTGTTAATTGATTATATTTGGATTTATTCTAAATGTAAGGAGGAACATGAAATTCATTTAAGTGTTGTCTTGAAAACCATAAAAGAAAAGAAACTATTTGGAAAATTCAGTAAGTGTGAGTTTTGGTTACAAAAAATTTCTTTCCTTGGTCACATTATTTCAAAAAATGGCATAACTGTTGATCCTGCTAAAACAAAAGTTGTTGAAGAATGGCCAAGACCCAAAAATATAACTGAGATTTTTATTTTTCTTGTTGTGACAGGTTATTACTGGAGGTTTGTTGAAAATTTTGCATGGTTATCTAGTCCAATGACTATGTTAACTTGAAAAGGTGTTAAGTTCATCTGGACAAAAGAATGTGATGATTGTTTTCAAGAATTGAAAAGGAGATTGGTGAATGCTACAGTTTTGGCACTGCCATCCAAAAATGGTGAGTTTTTTATCTACAATGATGCTTTGCTGAAAGGACTGGGTTTTGTACTAATGTATAATGATCTGGTAATTGTTTATGCTTCACGTCAGTTGAAAACTCATGAGTTAAATAATCCTACACATGATTTGGAAATAGTTGTTGTTATTTTTTCTTTCAAAATTTAGAGGCATCATTTTTATAGAGTAAAACGTGAAAGATATACTGACCACAAAAGCTTAAAGTATATATTCACTCAAAAATAATTGATCATGAGACAGAGGAGATGGATAGAATTAATTAAGGATTATGATTGCATGATCCATTACCATCCGATAAAATCAAATAAAGTGCATGATTCTTTGAGTCGAAAAAGTAATGATTCATTAACCATGTTATGTTTAGAACAAGATCCATTGGTTTTTGATTTGATAAACTTTGGCATAGAAGTTGTTGGTGAAGGACATTCTTCTATTTCATTTCAGGCATCAGTGAAATCGTCTCTATCAGACCAAATAAAGCAAGCACAGAAAGAAGGTAGTGAGTTGTAGAAAAAGGTAGTGGTGGTTCAGAAGGGTAGGTTTCCTTATTTTAACGTGGATAATGATTTTGTCTTGAGATTTGGAAAGAGATTATGTGTGCCTTGTGATTCAGAGTTGAAGAAAGTGTTGTTATGTGAAGCTCATAGTTCCTCGTTTCCATTTCATCCTGTTAGTACTAAGATGGTCAGAAATCTTCAGGTGTATTACTGGTGGGATGTAATGAAAAGAGATAGTGTTGATTTTACTATAAAGTGTTTGACTTGTCAGCAGGTTAATATAGAGAGGCAGTTACCAAAAGGAATGATTCAACCTTTACCAGTTCCAGAGTGGAAATGGGAAAATATATCAATGGACTTTGTTGTGGGATTACCAAAGACATCTGGAGGTAATAATTAAATCTGTGTTATTGTTGATCGTTTGACTAAATCTACTTATTTTCTTTCTATTCGGGATACATTGTCTCTATATCAGCTTTCTATATTTTATGTTAAAGATATAGTCAGGTTGCATGGAGTTCCTTTCTCAATTGTATCTGATCGTGATCCCAGGTTTACTTCTAACTTTTGGAAAGGCCTTCACAAGTCCTTGGGTACTGAATTAAATTTTTTTTATAGATTTTGATCCTCAATCATATGGGCAGTCAGAACAAAAAATTCAGACCTTGGAAGATATGCTCTGTTCTTGTTCACTTGATTATTAGGGATGTTGGGACCAAAAACATTCTTTCGTTGAATTTTCATATAATAACCATTTTCATTCCAGTATTCAGATTGCTCCATTTGAGGCATTATATGGAAAGCGATGTCGAACTCTAGCTTTTTGGGACGAAGTAGGTGAAAGGAAGCTGATGGGACCAGAATTGGTAGAAGAGATGGCAGAGAATGTTTAGTTGATTCAGAAGCATATGAGAACAGCTCAGAGGAGACAAAATAGTTATGCAGATAACCAGAGGAATGATCTTTTTTTTGAGGTAGGTGATCATGTATTTCTCAAAGTTTCTCCATGGAAAAGTGTGATGCATTTTGGTAAGAAGGGAAAGTTGAGTATGAGGTTCATTGGACCTTATGAAGTTCTATAGAAAGTTAGATTAGTTACGTAAAGAGTGGCTTTACCTTCAAGTTTATCCTAGGTACACAATGGTTTTCTTCTTTTGATGTTGAGAAGGTATATGCCAGATCTATCACATGTTTTGAGCCCATAGGTAGTTCAGTTAGAAGAGAATATCTATTATCAAGAACAACCAGTCCAGATTCTTGACCGTAGAAAGAAAGTGTTGCGGAATAAGGTAATTTACCAGGTAAAGGTTTTGTGGAAAAACAATATGGTTGAAGAGGAAACGTGGGAATCTGAAAATGCTTTAAGGGATAAATACCCCCATTTATTTGATAAGTGAATAAAATTGCAAGGACGTAATTTACAAAAGGGGGGAAGGATGTAACATCCCAAGTAAATGAAGAATAATACATATTTCAAATTTATTAATATTTTTGAATTAAATATTAATTTTACTTTAAAGGGGTTGCTATGTTTGATAGTGTACCCAATACGCAACAATGGGTTTCATTGGAATCTTACGTTGCACACTAATAAAATAATATTATTATTTTAAATGGTAGTTAACTCCTAGCCATTTTATTGGAAGGAATGAACAAAAATAACTAAAATATGATTATACAAGTTTGGTAACTGTATTTACATTTATCCAACAAAAAAGTTACAGTCTTAAAATGTGAATGAATCTAATTTTAACCATAATTTATTTAAAAGGTTGACATACGGCCTTTTAATGGAGAACCCTCATTAAATATTGTTTTTTTCACTTTAATACATTCTAATTGACCAAATAAAATCCTTCTTTGGAATGGGGACATCAAATTTTACTTTGGGTAATTTTTTGGTATTTTTCTGATAAAGTTTATTTTTTAATGAATAGTGAAAAATATTGTATTTTAATTCAAAAGTGCCTTTTAATCTAATCTATTTATATGGTTATATTATATTTTTAATTGTTTTTAAATTGAAATTAAAATATATTATTACCATTAAATTCAATGTTGGTCATTGGAATTAATTTCACTTTGAAATTGGACATAAACAAGTATCAATATTTTGATAGTTATTGTTTATTAAAAACATGCTATTCATTTTGATTACGGGAATTAATTTGAAAATTAATTAATTCCACTCCAATTTTTTGAATTAGGGAAAATGGACATCATTTTTAAATTCAGAATATCAAATATAGGTTCGGGTGAATTTTTTGTATTTTTCTGAAAAACTTCAATTTTTTTATGAATACTGAAATCACATAGTAGTAGTTAAAAAAATTGACTTTTTCATTTAAATGTAATTTTACCACTTCTGTGAATTGAATTTCGAAAATCTGACATACATAGTTGTTATCAAGAAGTAAAAAGTGGTCAAATAAGATGAAAATAATTTTTGGTGAATAGTAACTTTTGACTTTTATTTACCACGATTAAAGGTAAATAGGGTAATTCAATGTAAGAAGAATATTATAATAATTTAAAATTACCTTAACACTTGTACTAACCGTATTGGATGAGTAATGGCCGACTATGGGAATCTTTGGGTCTATTTTGGGACCCCGTGGAGCTACTTATGATAGATAATGACACTTTAGAATAATTAATTTAATGTAAAGGCAAAGATGAAAAAAACAAAAATATTTTAGTAAATTAGTTTTTATATGATGTTATATAATTAATATTTTTGCCTAAAAATATTAATTGGAAAGATAAGAAGATTTCCTACATCATCATATTTTTTTATAATTTTTAGACATCAAATAAATTAAATTATTTTTGACACACTAATGATGCAGTATTTTCATCATTGATAAATGATTTAAATAAAAAAGATTATAATGATTAAAATAATATCCAAAACATGTCCTATTCTAATTGGATGATTTATTTTTAATATGAGTCATCTTATCTTCAACTTTAATGATTTTTGGACTTTTTGAAACCGAATATATGTTTATAAAAAAATAACATTTTGACACTTTCCTAAAGATCCCCTCCTCTCCCTTATAAAAGGAGACCACTTATAACCAATTCCACACACCTATCAAGCCTCTTGGATAATCCACAACCTTCTCAATTAAGCTACCTATATCCCTCTCCTCCATCTAGAATCCTTACCTTAGGCAGAAGGCACTTCAAGAAGTCCTTTGGTTCAAACCAAAGGGAGTTACCCAAATTAAAGGTAACCGTTTCTCTTAAATTGTTTTCTTTAATTTTACTTCTCCAACCCCTAAACTCTTTTTATTCCTTTAATTTGTAACTAAAACAGTATCCTAAATATACTATTATGTTGTTATGATAAGTATTCTAACTACACTTACATACACCTCCATCTAATGGATGAAGAACATAATGTTTTTGTGGATGGAAAACTAACGCCTCACGAAACGATGATTGTTCGATTATCTCCTACTGCCTCTCATGGTGGCCACTATGATGGAACTATATTTATATATGATATATATTATGTTTATTTTTTCTTTATGATTCTGTAATTTCCATGTATATCATGCCTTTATGGTTTCCATTATGGGTAAATGCGATAATCTCATTAGAGGAAGTGCAGAATACCGCCCCCTCAAAGTGATATGAATCGTTAATGCCATATGTGGGATGTATAAAGGATGGAGTTAATGATATTATATATGAAACTATACTGGAATTATAATATTCCTATGTATCATTATGTTTTATTTCCATTAAAATAAGAAATAGAAATGGAAGTAGTGTTCATGCGTATGTACGGCTTACCGTCTACATGAACGGTGCATTTTATTTATTACTTCCAAATGTTATGTATGATTATAAATACATGTATATACTGAATATATATGATATATATGATATCTAAATCATGAATATCATTCTAGATATAATGGACTATTAACCACATGGACAACTTTTAAATATAAGGTGTTCATTTTTTACACAAGTACCAAATATCGACAAAATGAACATTATTAAATTGAATGATTACATAATGTTTATTACATAATAATAAGTGATATAAAAGGAATAATGAAATTGAAAAAGGGTTCTTAAGAAAATATAAATTATCTTTAGTTTATTATTCAGGAGATTCAAGAACGATCGAGTCAAGTCAGACACAAGGTAAGGGACTTCGTCTCAATCTCCTTTCATTGATGCATATTTAGTTTTATACACGACTTTATTTTATATGGTGTATAAACCCCTTTGACTTTTCATTTAATTCAAGGGTAATCTTTTTATATGAAGAATTTTACTAAATAAAAAAAGGAATGTTTTTTTACGTAAGCGGTGGCAACGACCATTCCATCGCCACGAGTATTATTTGATCTTTGACTTCCTTAACAAGCCATAATGTTTTTAACAGGAAAAATAAATAACATATACTCTTTTTACGTATTTTGGTATTGAAAATGTTTTTGAGAATGGAATTATTATTTCAATATCTTGAAATGATATTTTGTTATTGCAATGTGGAAATGTTATCTTTGCTTTATTCCTATGTTATCTATTATGATCATGTTATGGTTCTTGAGAATTATTTATATATACGGTTGGTTTCATGATAAACCTAGGGCGGGTGAACCCGAGATAGCTCTCTAATGCATTGGGTAACGTGACAGAGGTAAACGTGAAATTTTCTACTAAGATATTTAGGGAATATACTGTGATGGGTATTCCAAAGTAACTCCCTATGTAGTTGTGATAGCTACATTGTAAGTATGTTATGGATGCCACAAGTTACCATTATGATTTATGATTTCTATGTGTTATTCATAAATATTATATTCTCATGAGGTAAGTACAAGAGTTTATGTTTTGTATGTATTAATGAACAAATGTTTTCCTTCATTGTTTTATAATCCTTACTGATCTTTTTATGCTCATCCCATGTTTTGAAATGTTTTCACAGGACATAAAGATGAATATGGCCAAGGATGGGATCAAGGAAAAGTCATGCAATCTAAAACATGGAACTAGACATGACTCTTTTTTCAAGAGTTTTTATTTTATGAAAAAAATGGAATCTTTATTTAAGTGTTTACCTTTTAATCTTTTGAGATGTAATAGTTATGTCCTAATTCTCTAAAACTCTAAACTTGAAAAGATTCTCAATGTAAATTATTCAATTAATTCAATATTATGTATGGTTTAAGGTTGGGTCATTATATTTTGGGATGAGGTTTTGGGGCTTGGGGTTTGTGTATTGGGGTTTAGGAAATATGGCATTTCGTTTAGTGTTATGGGTTTGAGGTTTTGGGTTTTGGGTTTGAGGTTTAGGCTTCGGGGTTTAGGGTTTAGTGGTTAGGGTACAAGGTTTGGGGTTTCGGATTTCAGGTATGTGGTTAAAGGTATTGGGTTTAGTTTTTAGTGTATAGGATTAGAGTTTATGGTTTATATTTTGGGTTTTAGGGTTCAGCGATGTTGGATTTTTGTTTGGGGTTTTTTATTTATTAGTGTCTTGGGTTTATGGATTCACTTTTTGGGATTAAATTTTACTATATAAAGTATATGGTTTCATGTTTTGGGTTTAGGGGTTAGTTTTTAGGATTTGTGGTTAAGGGTTCAAGGATTGTTTTTTTGGGTCTATAAATTAAAGTTTAGGGTTTGGTTTTTTAGGTTATATGATTTGGGTTTTGGGTTTAGGATTTTGGTTTTACATTTCTGGGAGAGAATTTTAGTGTTTCGAGGTTGGGTTTATGGTACATGGATTTATGTTTTTGTTTTATATATTAATTTTTAGGGTTTATTTTTTATTTTTCAGGTTTTAGGGTTTATGGTTTAGTGGTTAAATTTTATGTTATATGATTTTGGTTCTAGTATTTAGGGTTTGGGATTTTTGTTTTAGGGTTTAGGGTTTAGGGTTTAGGGTTTAGGGTTTAGGGTTTAGGGTTTAGGGTTTAGGGTTTAAAATTTATGGTATAGGGTTTAGGATTTATTATTTATTGTATTAGGTTTTTGTTTCATGGAATAGGGATTATGTTATTGTGTTGTGGATTTTTGTTTTAGGATTTTGGGATTAATATTTACAGTTTAGGGTCTGTGGTATAGTGTTTAGTGTTTACGTTTTAGGATTTAGTGTTTTGGGTTTTGGGTTTATGGTTTAGTGTTTTTTGGTTTTTGTTTTTTTATCTTAAAGGTTTGTGGTTTAGTGTTTTAGGTTTAGGGATTTGGGATTTGGGATTTGGGTTTAGGTTTTATTTATTGTGGTTTATTATTTTTGTTTTAGGATGTATGGTTTAGGGTTTAATGTTTAATCTTTAGGGATTAGAGTTTGGGGTTTTTGACTTATGGTTTAGGGTTTATAGTTTGGAATTTAGGTTTTAGGTTTTTGTTTTTTGGGTTTTGGTGTTATGTTTTAGATTTCAGTGTGTATGAGTTTGGGATCATGGTTTATGGTTCAATGTTTAGCATTTAGTGTTTAGGTTGTGTAGTTTGGGGATTGTGATATAGGATTCACTACTACAAAATAGGCCTATTATAGAACTAAAAACTGAATTTATCAATGATAGAGAAGCACCAACTACCATGGTGAGATTAAACGACCTAGGATTTTATCAACACTAAAAAAGTGATGATAACATTGTCCTTTATTAGGGCTAAAAATCACAGATAAATGGGGACTTTATCAGTGCTTTTATTTATAAGGATTAAGGGGATATTTATCAATACTTATAGAAGGGATTATGAAGAGTAATATTATCAGTATTTTTACAAGGGATTATAAAGGGTCATAATGAGGTGTGTTGTTACAGCACACTGTAACATTGTTAGAGTGTTTTTAAACAGCACACCGCGCCACCCAAAAACACCACCAAATGTGAAAAAAACATGAAACAAATATATAATTTTAAAAAAATTATATTGAAAAAATAGAAGGAAAAAAATACATTGTAGACATTTAAAAAATTGGTTTATAAAAATTTTAAATGTTCAAATTATTACATATATTTAAAAAAACTCAATTTTCTTTTTACCTTTTGATCCTGACCCCGACTCATGTTATTTAAAAACAAACCACCCATTATTGGGGAGAATAACACATCTACATATGAAAAAAATACTAATGTTTGTAAAAATATAAATAAATAAATTCACAATTTTTTTATTTTTACCTAAAATTTGGGTCATACCCAAAACACTATGTATCAGACTGATTGGTGGTTGATTCTTGAACGCCACACCATTTCATGATCATATTCAATAATCATCTCAATAAAAATTAATTATAAAGTATAAGTTAAAAATAATAAGTATATAAATTAATTAATAAAATGTATAATGGTAATAAATCAATCTTGACTTATATTCTTGATTTTGTCGAGGTAATGCGTGTTTTAAACTAAAATGAAACTTATATATTGAAAAGATGGACATGGAGTCATAATGGTCACTTTTTGTATCAGATTTAGGTACACATGAATCCTACATGTCAGAAACGAAATATTTATTATTTTCATACTGTATCAAAACAATCTGAATTTGCTTTCTTAGTTTTGAGTACATCACTTGTCTTCTTTACAAAAATGTCATTTTAAACAGGAAACACACACTTTGACTCATATCAATCTCATTGTTTTTTTATTATGTGAGATGATTCCTATATGTCACAAATGAAATATGAATCATTTTACTAAATTATAAATTCAATCTAATTTAGTTTTCTCCATTTTCAGTGAGTGATATTTTTGAACAGAAATATCATCTATAAACAGAAAATGGAAACATTAAGACATATCAGGATCATTTTGTATTAGAATGAGGTATGTATTATTCCCACCCATAAAAAATAAATTCAGTATAGTTTTATTAATGTTTAAAAATAATAAAAATTCATTTTATCAGTTTTCAGTAGTTCAGTTGTTCTTTTTTACTAAAATTGATTTCAATTTTAAATAAAAATACACACTCAGAGTCATACCAATCACATTGTGTATTGGATTGAGGTGAATCTGAAAAATAAACCTTTATAATAACATATATATAATTTTCCTAAAGT
Organism: Viscum album; assembly: GCA_963277665.1. Lineage (NCBI taxonomy): Eukaryota > Viridiplantae > Streptophyta > Magnoliopsida > Santalales > Viscaceae > Viscum > Viscum album. The sequence goes on from OY728164.1 coordinate 855,747,070, forward strand.
ATCAAAATAGTTCAAATGAATTTTAATGGTTTTGAGTATGCAAATTTACTTTTTTACTAAAATGTCATTGTAACTGGAGACATCAACATTGACACATATTAGACACATAGTGTGTTAGTTTGATGTGTAACAGATTCATACATGTCAAAAATGATTTATTAAATTATTTCATGAATTATCAAGATACTCCAAGTGCATTTTTTCTGTTTTTAGTGAGTGACACTTTTTGAACTAAACTTTTGATTTTAAAATGATAAAGTACACTTTGGGTCATACTGGGAACATAGTGTATCATATTGAGGAGAAATTAATTCCTACACATCAATAATATCATATGGATCTCTTTTAATAAAGTATCAAAACAATCCAAATGAATTATCTCTTTTTTGAATTGGTCGGATATCCTTTTTACTAAAATTGGTGTCAATTGATAATTAAAAGATGCACTTTGGGTCATATCAGTCACACTATTTATTAGATTGAATTTTTGATGATTACCACATGTCTAAAATGATTTATGAATCATTTTACTAATGTATACAAACAATCTGAATGAAATTTATCAATTTTCATTATTTCACTCGCCTTTTTTACAAAAATTCCATTTTAAACTAGAAAGATTTACTTTGGCTCATACTCGTCACATCGTGCATCAATTTGACCTAAGACCAATTCCTGAATGAAAAAATGATTTATGAATCATTTTACTAAATTATCAATATGATCTGAGAATTTCATCTTAGTTTTTAGGGAGTGACACTTTTTGAACTAAAATATCAATTTAAAACTAATAACATACAATTTGAGTCATATCTGGGACATGGTGTATCAGATTTAGGTGAGGAAAATTACAATATGTAAGAATTACCAATGGATCATTTTTTTAATGTATTAAAATAATCTGAATGTGATTTATAAATTTTGGGTATTCCACTTCTCCTTTTTTTAAAAGTGATGCCATTTTTAAATTAAAACATACACTTAAAGTAAGACCTATCCACTCTGTATGTTACATTTCGGTTCATATGATTCATAGATGTATCAAATTTAATATAAATCATTTTAATAATGTGTAAAAACAATCTAAATGAGTTTTATTAGTTTTGAGTAACTCATTAGGTGTTTTTAGTAAAATTCCATTTGAAACTAGAAACACACACTTTGACTCATATCGTTCACATCATGTATCCTTTTATTATGAGATTTATTCATACATGTCAAAAGTGATTTATGAATAATTTTCCAAAATTATCAAGAAAATATGAGCATTTTTTCTTGGATTTTAGTGAGTGACACTTTTTGGACTAAAATATCAATTTTACACTAATAACAAACACATTTAATCATACCATGAAAATCATGTATCAGATCAAGGTGAGGCTTAATCATACACATCAAAAATTACTAATGGATTATTTTAGTAAGGTATAAAAACAATCCCAATGATTTTTCTCAGTTTTGAGTAAATCAGTAGTCATTTTTACTAAAATTGATGTCAATTTAAAAGAAAAAGAAAAAATTGGAGTCCTACCGGTCCACACTATGTGTTTTATTGAGGTTATAATTAATTATTCACAAATAAAATGACATATAATTGTTTTACCAAATTATAAAAAAACCAAATATGTTTTCTCGGTTTCGAGTAAATCACAGATCTTTTTTACTAAAATTTCATTTTATACTAGAAACATTCACTTTTATTCCTAATGGTTACATAATGTTTTAGTTTTAAATTAGCCTAACTCCTACACATAAAAAATTATTTATGAATCAATTTTTTTGGTTATCAAAACCATCAATGTTTGATCTTGTAGTTTTCAGTGGGGAAGCTTTTTTATGTAAACTATCAATTTTAAGATGATAACGAACACTTTGATTCATAATGGGAACATAGTATATTACATTAAGGTTTTCCTAATTAATACACATAAACATTGACATATGGATCCATTTCCTAAAGTATAAAAATAATAAGAATGTTTTTTATATGTTTTGAGTAGTTCAATTGTATTTTTTTACAAAAATTGATATCATTTTTAAATAAAATAGTTTCACTTGGAGTCATATTAGGTACACCATATGTCAGATAGTGGTGAGTCTATTTCATACACATCCCAAATGACATATGTAATTCTTTTAAAAATTATCAAAATATTATAAAACTCTTTTCCCTCTATCGAGTACATCACTTGTCTTTTTTACTAAAATGTCATTATAAAATGGAAACACACACATTAACTCATACCAGTCACATCGTGTATTAGTTTCATGTGAGATAGATTCATATAAGTCAGAAATGAATTTTGAATAAATTTAATAAATTTTCAAGACAATACAAGTGAATTTTCTTTATTTTTAGTGAGTGATAATTTTGGAACTAAAATGAAAATTTTAAATTGATAATGGGCACTTTAAGTCATAATAGGCACATCATGTATCATATTGAGGTGATGTTAATTCCTACACATCAAAAATGATGTATCGATCATTTTGATAATGTATCAAAATAACATGAATGCATTTTTTCAGTTTTTGGTAGGCCTATATTCTTTTTTACTAAAATTTATGTTATTTTTGAATAAAAAGATGCACTTTGAGTCATACCAGTCACATTGTGTGTCATAATGAGGTGTGGTTAATTCATACACATCTCAAATGACCTATAGATCATTTTTATAAAGTATCAGAATAATCAGAATGAATTCTCATGATTTTGAGTACATCACATGTATTTTATACTAAAATTACTTTTTAAATAAGAAACACACATTTGGAAACATACAGGTCACATTATGTATCGATTTTATGTGAGACTGATTCATGTACATCAAAAATGATATATGAATCTGTTTCATAAATTATGAATCCAATATGAGTTTTTTTTATTTTTTTTCAGTGAGTGAAATTTATTTAACTAAAATTTCATTTTTACACTAATAGGGGACACTTTGAGTTATACTAGTAATATCATGAATAAAATTGATTTTGGGTTGATTCCTACACATTAAAAATGACATCTGAATCATTTTATTAGATTATCAAACAATATGAATATTTTTTATTAGTTTTGAGTATATCCGTTTTTTTTTAATTAATGTAAATTTTAAATTAAAAGATCACTTGGAGTCATACTAGTCACACCATGTGTCAGATTGAGGTTAGAATTATTCCAAAACAACCAAAAGTCTCAAATAAAATCTTAGTTGGAAATTGTTTCCATGATTTACATTAAATTTAATTTTTGAACTACCAAGACTACCAATTGAGATAATATACTTATCTAAAAAACCATTTTTGGCTTAGAACATCAAATCAATATATATTTCTAAAGACCAATAAATAAATGAAATTTAAAGTGTGGCAACATTTCCAAAAATGAAAATTTTATCTATAGTGTGGTTTGTTGCATATAGTTAAAATAAAAATATGACTACGCAAATGATATGTGAAAGAAATAAATATGTATTCAATGAAAATTATAGTTAAATTTACTTACAAAAACATGATAAAATAATGACAAAATTAATTAATAAACTATTTTAAATTTACATTACCATGATTGTGTTATAAAATCTTCATGACATTTCATGTAACCATTATCTACGTTTTAGGCTCAAATTCTGATCTCTCACTAGCATGAGAAGCTTCAAAAAACCCACCGCAACTAAAACAAATCCACCAGTATGAAAAATAGTTATTATATGTGTAATACTATAAATAAATAAGTTAAACAATAATATGTAAAAATACATTAATTCAAAGGAAAATTATATTACTATGAAAACATAATGACTACCACTATGATTGAGCAGTGGAGGGAACATCAAGGAAACTGATAAATTCCAACAGTACAGGGGTGAAAACTTTTTGAGGGAGAAGAAACATGTGGGATATTTAGTGCTGAAAGGCATGACATAAGGATATAAATCTTCGAAAATAAAATAAATAAGAAAATATTACTTCCAAAATGATATATAAAAAAACTAAATACGTTTTCTATAAAAATTATAAAGAAATTTAGTTACAAATATTACAAAATGATAATATAATTAATTAAATAATTAGTAGATATTCATATTATAATGGTGTTTGTGTTCATTTTTTATCCATTTCTATGTTTTCAATATCTTAGTAGGAGCATCGATGTGTGATCTCTCAAGAGTATGGGAAGATTCAAAAAAACAAACCCAACTCCAATAAATGAATCCATGTGTATAAGAAAAAATTCATATGTGATTAAAACTATATATAAATTAATTAAAAATAAATATGAAGAATTACATTAATTTTATAGAAAATGATATTACTGTGAAAACATCAAGATTACCTCTATGATTTATTATTGGAGGGAACTTGACGGAAAATGATACATGGAAACACTATAGGTGAAAAGGTTTTGAGTTAGAAGAATTATTCGGATGTTTTTGTGTATAAAATCATGAAATATGGACCAAAATCTTCTAAACTAAATGATCACTATAACTAATACTCAAAATTAAATCAATGATTCATTATATAACATTTGATAAAAATACAGAAAATATATAATAACATTTACATTACAACTTCCCAAAGGGTTTTCTTCATTATATTTTATTCTTCCATGGGATTGGTAACATCATCATTTGAAAATTAAATTATCTTCATGAGTAGTCAAACATTTAATATATATTAGGTTTATATAATATAGAAAGGATAATATTATGAGGAAGAACATAATATATTAAAAAAAATTATCTTCTTATTGAAATTTATTTCTTTTTTTAAATGTTTTATGGATTTGGTTCCCCTATCAAGAATACAAATCCCCTTTTTTGGTCCCATGTAATATAAAAGACGTTATCTACATTGGGACAGACATGAACTGACAGTTATATCCAAATTAAAGGGTCATCCACAATTTAATTTTCATCTAAAAAACTTTTGTTTTAGTATCCAGTAGGAAAATCAACCAATAATTTTTTATTAAATCTGAGGCATAAAAATGTTTCACATCTTGTGATTCCATAACGAATGGCTCATATTTTCCCCCTTCCTCACTAAAATTCACCTTCACAAATCCCATTTCATACACTTCCACTCCACTCATATTTTTATCCCATTTGAAATAGAAAATCACAAATTGAAATGTTGTTTAATATGACTCATATATCTATTCGATAATTCTAAAATATGACATGTTTTTATAAATCAGATTTCCATCCTTTTAACAAGATATGTTCATCACTTCCGCCAAAATAATATCACCATTATTTCACATCATACTGTAGTCATTATTTTATTTTTTATAGAATGTATAAACATTCATTAAAACCCACTATAATATATAACATTTCTATTAATCCCCATGGCTAGCCGTTAAATACCTTCAGTAATTTAATTCATATTTTTAGAAAAATCCTTATAAATTTTATTTTTGAACCATCCTATAAACTGATTTTTATGTGTATTTGATATACATCCATCATCCATTGAGGTATTAAAATATAAAATAATTTCATTATAGGATTCAATATTTGTATCAACATATTCACTATTATGTAAAATTTAATGGTGTGATCGCTCCAGCTCGGTCTTGTTAATTGTAAAAATATCTCTTATGGAAATACTATCACCCATAAAGAATTCATTATGATGAGACATTGGGAGACTGATGTTATCAACATCTAATAAGTAATCAGTACAAATTTTCATCAACTATTTTAAAAATATATTTTTCTCCAACGTAACCTCCTGACTAACTTCAATTCATGTCATTGACTTCAAAATATTAATAAACCATCCAATGGGTTAAATATATATATAATGGACTATACCACATAGTTAATCCTCTCTAACCATATAAGCCACCTTGTGAACCATTATATTAAAGGATGGTGGTGGGAAGAACATATTTAATTCACATAATATGACTAAAACCTTCATATTAATGATTGGAAACTTTTGAGGGCCTATAACATTACTACATATATATTTTAAAAATATGAATAATCTAGTCACATTGTATTTTACATTTTGAGGTATAATTCAATGGAAGTAAAATGGAATAAAATACTGTTTGAAAACATGATATTCAAATGATATTAGTCCTTATACCGTCAAATACGTCATTGACATGATATTAGCGATATATGATGAATACCCCTCACTATGTCTTAAACTATTATGAATGAAAATAAATTTTAGTTTTTCTTACCTAGATAGATTGTAAGCTACTATAGAATGAAAATGTTACCTTTTACCCTTCACTAGTGACAAATCATCCCATAACCTAATTTCAATAATGTCCAACATAGCCTTGATACTATATTTTTACAGGTAGAAACATTTCATATCCTATCAATAACAATATAAAATACATTTTTTCTACTAGCCTGAAATCAAGAAAATTTATAATGTATAAAAATTCCAATATGTAAATTTAATAAAAATTAATCTCTTCTTCCAAAATGATTTCGTAAGGTTTTTTTAAAATGGTTTTCCAAAAACAATGTCTATACTATTTACATTATTTAACAGTTGATCATCCATTACTGGTGGAGATGTTTCACATTGTTTGATATTCCCATCAAATGATTTATTCCAAGATCAGTATTTATGTAATCGAGGAAAATTTTCTAATGTCTAAAAAACATATTCTTCAAGGGACATTTAAACTAAACTGATTCTGTGAATTCTTCACAAATAGGACCCTGCAACATTCCATTAATGTTATAGAAAGATAAATTTCCATAATTGGTGATGTCATTTTCACCACATAGATCATTCCCCTCAAGATGAATTATTCACTTCTATGAGCATCATATATTGTGACACATGTATCCCATATCAATTTCATATCTTCGATCAATAGACCCAAATACACATCAATATCATTACATTGTTTCTTTTTTCCCAATATAAGTAGAGAAAACATAATGTATTTATGCTTCACTAATAACCATAGTGTCAAGTTATAATTTACCAGCAATATGGGTGCTCAACTATGAGTAGTAATTTTTACACAAAATGGATTTATTCCATAAATAAATAAAATAAGGAGAATTTTTCTTTTATCATTTCAAAAATCAAGATACTCATACTCAATTTTCCACCACTGAAGAGAATATATTAAATGAAGTAGATTCCCATATTTAATTCTTATTTCTACATGCCATGATAATTTTCTCTTGGTATCCAGACATCTATATAGTCTTATAAACCATTGAATCATTTGAATGAACCATAAATATTTCAAAGGAAATGATTCATTTTTATTCTCAATCTATGACACACTATGGGAATTTTATGAGTGATTCATGGCCCATGAAAAACAATATGAAATTATTTATACATGCATGTAATTTTTAATAATAATGACCATTGAACTTAGAATTTATTAAGAAACATATTTTTGACATGGAAGTTCATTTTATGCTGGTATAATATCATTCAGGATACCAAGTAGTTCTATAAATTTAGTGTCAATCCATCCAATTCCTGATTCCAAAATTATATAACATCAATAAAGCTGAAAATGTTGCGTATTTAGTAAAACCAATATATAATTATCTCTTATCAAATTTATTTAGATTCTCAAAAAACATTGGAAAATCAAAATTTTCATCTTAAATTTCCATTTTAATTTTTTCCAAGTGATCTTTATCATCAATTACACTGATATTCATATCAAATATTACATAAGTAGCAGTATCAACCAAATTACTATGAATGTTCAATTTTTCCATATGTTTAGTCAAACATTTATAACTATGATCTATTATATGACAAATGAAATGTTTTTCCAACTCTTTTGGACTAATGTTTCTTAAAAAAACAATATAAACACACAAAAAAAGATTTTATACGGTTCTTATGCATGATCTATTGATAACATGAATAACTCATTAAATCAATTTTCATACTATTTTTCGCAAAATATTTTCATGCATCCATATATTCATATCCAACCTATTTGTTTTATAAATAATTCATTTTGAAAATAAATATACAAATACACATAAGATATTCATTATCAAAAGTGAATGTTATATATAATTTTAATAAGGGAGACCCACAATTATATTTTTCTAAAAAAACAGTATACGTTGAAGAAAATGGTTAGTTGAATTTAGGAAAAAAATTATCCCACTACAATTAGTTTTATCCTCTAAATTTATCCAAAGGTTTATATTATAGAAAACTTTCATCCACATCATATCATCTTACAATTATTTATCATTTCATTTTGTTGTTTGACACTCATCATCCATCTCTTTTGGACGAGAAACTATGTTTCTTAAAATAATATTATAAGTAGTAATCCATGGGATGACTATTTCTCATAGTTTTATAATAAACATAAAAGAGATGAAGGATGAGTCTTAAGAAAGAAATTGAGTTAATAAATTTTTAGTAGACGAAGTTGATGAGGATGACAATTTTCTCTATTATGTTATCTTAAAGGGTTAATAACTATCATTTAATGTAATTACACCATTTGAAGTATTTATTAAATCGTGACCTATTGAAGGTGATATTTGGGGGTTATACACATTCTTGTATATGATTCAAGTGAACTTAGTGTGGATATGTTATGATATATGAATCCTTGGGGCCTCTATGAATTCAATATTTATAGGAGAAATACCAATTTTAATACATTAAATACTAATACTAAGACTAGTCCTACCACTATTAAAATTATCCATCAACTCTTTCTTAAATCCCTTAGAAAATGAAAATATAATATAGGAAATTTAGAAGTAATTAGAATCTTTAATATGATAAAAATAATTATAAACTCTCATTCCATTAAATAAAATATATAAATATGTATTAAAAAAAATTAACCAAATAAAAATTAATTTCATATACATGGATAGTAATCAACGATTCCTTGGGCTGGAACCAATACATGTAGAGAAAAAATGATGAATACCTAAAAATAATTTATAATAATTATTTCAACATATATTGTATTTTATAACCTTCATTCCCTTTTTTTAACAAGTTTTCTAACAACCTAAAGAATTATTACATTTAATATTAATTGTATATAAAATATTTGAAAACATCTAAAAATTATAATTTCAATTTCAATTAAAAATTAATAAAGAATGTAAAAAAATCGAGGAAAAGAATATACCTAATAATAATAAAGGTTTCAAAAATCACAAAAAAATAGTAGATAAAATTTTTCAATAATTATGTATAGAAATGATGAAAACAATAATTATTTTAAAGAAGATGAATAGTGGGCTTCATAACAAAATTTCATTATCATGAACATTATGGGTTCTATGTCGATTTTTAGATGATAGTGTAAAATTATAGTCTTAAAGAGATATATAATTGTAATTAAAAAAGATGTAGAGGTTTTCTGTTAAAGGGGAGATGCCCCACTCTTACAAAAATTGTTTCGTAGTGAGATGAATCTTCAAAAGTAAAATTGGATGATGAATTTAAAACATTAAATAAACTCTATTGAACTTGTGAAATATTAAATGGGTGTATGAAAAATTTAAATGATATTCTAAAAAAATATATGTATGTGAAGAAATATTTAGAAATGTATATAATTGAAATGAATAGAATATAAGAGGACATTATTATTGATGTCACACTAATGGATTTAAAAAAGAAGCTTCATTTCATATTAGATATTGGTTTTCTTTTTCACATATGACAGGTAAATTAAAGTAATTAATTATTTTTGACAAGATCAATGGGAACATATTATTTTAGAAATGGTGGCTCTCTTAAGAAGAATTGTTTCCATTTAAAAGACGTTGAAAATAATTGGAATTGTTAAAGAATGATCTAATTTTAGATGGAATAATAGTTAAAATAATAAATTATATATTTAAACGAAAAAACAATGAATTTAATTCACTATTATATACTTCGACCCTCAATGTATAAATCAATGTATTATGTTAAATATTTCAGTTCACCCATTTATAATTATACTCAGATCATATGTATTATGTTTTAGTCATATATATATATATAATGATCGAAAGGTTATTACAATTTTAAGAAGAAGTATTATGAATGAATTTCATTATGTTGTAAATAAACTTATATTAGATTATGAAATTTTTGTCAGAGGTTCACTACTCAGTATGCCTTGGCTTGAGGTGAGGCGAGGCACAACTAGTGCGCCTCCCCACTAGTGAGGAAGTGTGACCTCACTGAGGTGCACCAAAGGAGATCAAATTGTGAAAATTACACTCCATCTCGAGAGGTGTTGTAACACTAGAAATCGTGGGTACACGGGCTACAGAAATCAAGGGCAACACAATGAAAATTAAGGGTGCTGGGGAAATAATGAAGATAAAAAAATGCAAATAGATATCACCGAACAAGAAATCGATGAGTGATGAGGAGAAAATAAAAAAACATGGATAGAAAATTTGAATCATCTAAGAGAGTGTAGATATATCACCAAACCTAAATTTCTTTTGAGCCTTGTTTTTAAATGACCTTTGAATCATTCAATACATGGAATTGTTCAAGCCTTGATTTGAGATTGGATTCAATGACGAGTGCTAGTAGTAGGTGGATTCCATAGGATACTTCATAGATTGTGAATTGTTCGCAATTTCTAGGGTTCTTAAAATGGATCAAGAGGCTTTTATCAGTGCTTTTAAAAAATTTCAAATAATGATTTATGTTATCAATACTGAATTAATAAGCACTGATAATGGATTTATAATTATAATTTAAATTATTTTTTTCTAAAACATATTTATATAATTATATATATGATTAATAAATATAAATAAATATAAATATAGTTAATATCTTTTTTATTTATATATATTTATTATAATCTTATAATTATTTACATATATAATTATTCATTTATAATTATATAAATACATTTTTAAAAAATAATATTTAAAATTTTATATCATTATATCTATTTATTTGTGTATATATTTAAAAATATTAATTATATTAATTATTTTAATAAATTTATTGTAATTTTTTAATTATTTAAATATTCATAATAATTTATTTACAATTATATTAATACTTTTTAAGAAAAATATATATTTATTTATAATTGTAAATATATAAATGTATAATTATAGTAAATATACAATTATAAATATATTTATTTATAAATATTTATTTAAAAATATATTTTTAACATTATTAATTAATATTTTATTTTGAGTGCATGCGTGATAAAAATGAGTGAAGTTGAATAATTAAAAATGAGTACACCATAACAATAGTGAAAAAAAGGATAGGTTTTATTGAATAAATTTGAATTATAAAAAATATGTAGAAATATATTGGAATAAATAAAAATACATATTGAAAACATTAAAAAATATTTAATAAATATATATAAATAAATAATAAAAATAAATAAATTCCTAAAAAAAATAAAAAAAACATAAAAAATAATTAATAACTAACTCTAATAAAATTAAAAATTAAAAAATTACCAATTAAACACATGATATATTAGAAAAATCATGTTATAATGAAATTGAAAACTTGAAAATGAACCTAAAGCCACACTTCAATTCCGGCGGTTTTGGAAAAAATGCTCATAGGTAGCTTTTAACAACAATTTTTGTAAATCATGGCTATAGGCCAACATATATCCACAGTTATATGAAACTGTTGTCATAGGTTTCACGAAAACACAAAAAAAACATGAAATTTGTAGAAAAGTTCTATTTCCATGGTTTAGTAAACCATTGTCATAGCCACATATTTCTACAATTTAAACCATTGTTATATCCACATATTTAAACCATTCAAATGTTGTCCATATCAACCAATTTCCACAGTTTTAAACCATATCCATATCCACGGGTTTAAACCCCATATATAGGATTTTTATTTTTTTTAAATGACTGATAATTATAATTATATATAACCATATATATTTTTATATTCATATATAAATATATATATATATATATATAGTTCAACGTTGTGGTAAAGTGTTTTAAGGATTATAGAAGAGGTCCAGGGATCAAATCTCACTGAATTCATTTATTTATTTAAGGATACATTCATTGTTTCAAACCATTATCGTAACCACCTATGGTTATAGTTTCAAACTACTTCCATTTCCACCTAATTCCACAGTTTTGAACCGTGGCTATATACACCTAATTCCCAATTTTTAATTCTGGATATAACAACATATTACAACAAATTAAACTATAGCTACATCCTTGTATATCCATGGTTTAAACAGTGGAAATAGCCACCAATTTATATTGTTTAAACTGTGGATAGAGCCACATATTTCCACAACTGAATCTCTGACTATATCCACCTATTTACATAATTTAATCCAAGGCTTTAGGTCAGACACTATTGCAATGACTATAGCGTCCACATTTCACGTCAATCGTGGCCTCAAGCTATGACCATGTTTTTTGAGCATATTTCTAGAGTTTTAAACTGTGGAAATAAGCTGAATTTTTAGTTGTGTTTCTAAAGTTATTACTAAAATGTTAATATATTACATAAATATTAGGTGTATGTGTTTCAATATAATATTTTATTAATTGCGTAAATATTTTTGTGTGCATGTTTTAAATAAAAATTCATTAATTACATATGTGTATGTGAAATCAATATAACACACATTTTATATAAGTCAAATATAAAAAATGAATGGAATTGAAGTATGTCCATTACTCGATGCAAGTTGTCATTTTTTTATTTATATTAATTTTTTTTATTAAAAATTCTTCACAAAATATATGACTATTTAATGTAAAGAATTAATATTTTGTACAGTATAAATACTATTTATATACATTCATATTAAAATATATATATAATATATACCATTTATTAATACTATCAATAATTATTAAATTAATGAAATGTTTAATATTTTTCATAGTTTTATATTTTTAAATTTTTATTCTTTTAGTTTTCATTTTACATATATCTATTTATTTAATATAAAATACTTATTATTATTTAAAATCCATATATAGTACAATCAATTTATTAATATTTATCAATAATTATTTCGTAATAAAAAATTTTATACTTTTTAATAAAAACATTTTTATTTATTTAATAATTTAATTTTATTTAGACCCTTTATCTGTGCTCAAAATAAAGAAATGATAAAGGGTGCCTTTTTTAGTGCTACTGAAAAGCACTGATAAAGGTCATCCTTCATTAGCGCTAAAAAATTGGCTGATAAAGGGAAACCTTAATCAGTGCTTTTTTCTAGCGCTGGTAAATTCCATCACTGTTAAAGACCTATTTTTAAGTATTGGTTTTGGTTTTAATGTGTTATGATTATTGGTATAGAGTTCATGGTTTATAGTTTTAGTGTTTAGGTTTTGGTTTTTATAGATATGTGTTCAGGAATTAGGTTATATGGATTACAATTTGGGGATTAGTTTTTAGGGATTTGAGTTTAGTGATTATTATTTTGGGTTTAGGGTTTATATTTTGAGTTTTAGAGTTTAGGTTTTACTATTTACGGTTTAGAGTTTAATGTATAGAGTTTATGATTTGTTTTTATGTTTTAGGGTTTATCATTTAGGGTTATGTTTTTAGGGTTGTGGGATTATTTTTTAGAGTTCAAGGTTTATGGTTTAATATTTAGGGTTAATGTTTTAGGGGTTTTAATTTTAGGTTAAGGGTTTTGGGTCTATGGTTTAGGGTTTTTTGTTTTTGGTATAGGACATAGGGTTTTGAGATTATAGTTTTTGGGTTTTGTGTTTTTTTTATTTGGGTTTTGGGGTTTGGATTTTACGAGTTGGGATTATTGGGTTTTGAATTTTTTGGTTTAGGGTTATTTTTTTGGGTGTAATATTTATATATTAGGGTTTAGGGTTTGTGGAATAAGAATTATGGATAAGGGTATGTGGTTTAGGATATGAGGTTAAGGGTTTAAGTTTTAATGTTTTTGTTATAGGTTTTATTGTTTAAGATTTTGTGTATATGGTTTAGGGTTTAGGTTTTAGGGTTTAGGATTTATATATCAGTGTATGGAGGTCAGGGTTTGTGGATTTTTTTATATTGTTTAGAATTTAGTTTTTCAGGTTTATGGATTGGAGTATGGGGTTTATGTTTCAGGATGAGTGTTTAGAGATTTGGATTAAGGTTTTAGGGCTTAATGTTTTGGGGTTCATGTTTAGGGTTCTGGGATTATCATGTAGGGTTGGGTTTAATGGTTTAGATAGTAGGTTTTTTGGTTTAATTATCTGGGTTTTGTGTTTTAGGTTTACAATTTCGGGTTTTGTGTTTTGGGTTTGGGGATTGGGGTATGGGGTTTTTGGATTTGGATTTTAGGTTTAGTGTTTTGGTTTTGGGTTTATGGTTTAGGGACTCAGTTTATGGTTTTGCATTTATGGTTTGGGGTTTGGGGATTGGGGTTTAGAGATTAGGGATTTTGGTTCAGGATTTCGGGTTTAGGGTTTAGGGTTTAGGGTTTAAGGATTATTGTTTATTCTTTAGAAAAAATGGATTGATCATCGACCAAATCTATTTAAAATAGCCTAAAATAATGTTTCTATGATTCCATATGATTTATATGGATTTATATAACAAAAAAATAATTTAAAAAATTACCACATTTATAGACAAATTTAATCATGACAATAATACAGAGACAAATTAGGGTTTTTTGGAGTTTTCATATTCCATAAAATTTGTTTCAATTAAATGTGTAAGAGTAAATTAGATTTTTTTATAATAGTAAGAAAAATAAAATTCATGTGTAATGGTAACAAAAAAGCGTAGATGATTCTTAACGGAGTGCAAAATCAAAATTTAAACCCTTTAAAAGGAATTTTTTTTCTTCTGGTACCATTTAATTATATTCATAAAATTAAATTATCTTTCCAACACATCAATGATCACTTCAATTTGATATATACATCCCAATATATCTTTGAAAATAGATGAAAAACTAATATGATAAACTAATCAATTATATATAAAAACATGAATAGATATCAGATCAACTTTCAGATATCTCAACCATCGATTCTGCCTTCTTGTTAGTTTATTTAATTTTTTAAAAATATCATTTATCCATTACATTAAAAATAATGAAATTATGAGGTCTTTAGATCATTTTTTATCAAAATATTGCACCAATATTAATCTATAAGGCACAACATTAAATTATGAATTTTGAAATTTTTGAGTTATGTACATGTAACTAGAAATTTATTTTACCAAATTAATGGAGACCATATTTTTCTTCATAAATTAATATTAATATTATATATGTCACATAATGTTTAAATAAATTTTCTACATATTAAATAAATGTAAAAATAATTTCTACAAGTTATCTAGGTGTGATAAGAATCTTATACAATTTTAGTATGGGAAATAAGACAATTATACAAGTTAAGGTTAGTTATCCAAAATATTATACATCTTCTGTAAATTTAATGTGTAATGGAAAGAACATGATAAATGATAATGAAAAACACTATATAAAGTTAAAAAATAGTTTTTAAAAATATTCTTATGGGTACTCTCATGTTAACATAGTCTTAAAGTGACTTTTATGAATGATAAGTTAGGGTAAAAAATAAGTTAAAAATAAAACTTCACATATAATTACCACAAATAATTATAATTAAAAATAATAAAAAATTAAGAATAATTATTAAAAAAATAAAAAACAAAAATATGGTAATTATTAAAACATAAAATAATGTTTGAAGGTGCTACTCCAAAATTTGTGTTAGTGTCAAGGTTTAAGGTTTAAGGTGTATGTTTTAGTGTTTAAGATTTCGGGTTTTAGGTTTATGATTTAAGTTTATGGGTATTGGGTTTAAGTTTTATGGTTTTTTAGATTATGTGGCAAGGTTTTGTTTTAGGGTTCAAGGTGTAGGGCTTAAGATTTTGGATTTTTGGTTTTTGGTTTTAAGTTTTGGGTTTATGGTTTAAGTTTTATGATCGATTTGATAGATTAGGGTTTAGAAGTTAGGGTTTAGGGTTATGGTTTTAGGGTTTAGTGTTTAGAGTTTATAAGTTAGGGTTTGGGTTTTAGGTTATATGGTTTCTGATGAAGGGTATTATATTTAAGGTTTAGGTTTTTGGGATTTGACTTAAGGGGTTTGGGGTTTTAGTTTTGGGTTTTTTTGGCTTTAGATTTAGGGTTTAGAGTATAATGTTTATGGTTAAGGGTTTAGGATTTAGGGTTTAGGATTTAGGGTTTAGCGTTTATGTTTTATTTTTTAGTGTGTAGGGTTTTGTTTTTAATGTTTATGGAATAACTTTTAGGGTATAATGATTAATGTTTAGGGATATAGGGTTTATGTATTATGCTTTTGGATTTCCAGTTTTTTTCAATTTAGGGTTTATGGTTTTTTGTTTAGTGGTTAGGGTGTATTTTTTTCATTTTATGCTTCAAGTTTTAAGGTTATAGGTTTAGGTTTACGTATTTTGGTTTGAGGAATAGTTTTATGGTTTAGAATTTAAGGATTATGGTTTCGGCTTTAGGGTTAATAGTTTAGATGTAATGGATCATGCTTTCAGGTTTGTGTTCAGGTTTTAGGTTTATGGAATGGGGTTTTATGTTTCTATTTCAGGTAATAGTGTTTAATGTTTTTGGTTTGTGTTTTTTTCATTTAGGGTTGGGTTATGGTGTTTATGAAATATGGTTTAGGATTTAGGGTTTAGGATTTATGGTTTAGGGTTTAGTGTTTAAGGTTTCAGTTTTGGTTTACTAGATTTGGGTTTTAGTCATTTTATTTAGGGACTAGTGTTTTGTGATTTAGGTTTATTATTTTCAGTTTAAATTTTATTGTTTGAGGTTATGGTATTAGGGTTTACAGTATTTGGGATTATTATTTACATTTCGGGTTTTGGGATTATATTTTTTGGTTCTATGCGTCAAGTGTTTATGATTAAAGAAATATGTTTTACAATATATGTTTTAGTGTTTTATGTTTGAAATTTTGTTTTTAGTTTCGTTATGTAAGGTTTTATTGTATGGTTTTATAGTTTTATGGTTTAATATTTAGAGGTATGTGTTTAGGGATTATGATTCAGGGTATTGGGTTTGGGATTTAGCACTCAGGGATTGGGGATTTCAGATTTAGTTTTTATGGATTAGGGTTTAATTTTTTCAGTCAAGTGATTATTAATTAGGGATTAGTGTTTAGTTATTAGGTTTTTGGAATTAACGATTGGGTATTAGGGTTTAGGGTTTAGGGTTTAGGGTTGGAGTTTAGTGTTTACGGTTTAGTGGTTTGGGTATGGGGTTTAGTGTTTAGGGTATATGATTTAGGGTGTATGGTTTGGAGTTGAGGATTTTTGGGTTATGGTTTTAGGATTAGATTGTAGGGATTATATTATAGGGTTTACAATTTAGTTTTAAGGGTTTAGGGTTTAGGGTTTAGGGTTTATGATTTAGGGTTTAGGGTTTAGTGTTTAAAGTTTAAGGTTTAGTATTTATGATCTATGTTTTATGGTTTAGGATTAATGGTTTAGGGTTTATGGTTTATGGATTACGGTTCTGGGTTTTGGATTTTAGGATAATAATTTAGGGTATTTTGAGTTTTCGATGTTTAGGGTTTAGTATTTAGGGTTTAGTTATTTGGTATTTTTGTTAATGTGTGTAGGATTTTGGGTTTACGGTTTGGGGTTTTGAGATAATGGTTTAGATTTTAGGGTATTAGGTTTAGAGTTTTCTGTTTTGGTTTTAGGATTTCTGGTTTATTTTTTTGGGTTCATGGTTTAGAGAGTGATGTTTTGGGTTTTGGGATTATGTATTCAGGTTATGATTTTTTGGTATGTATTTTTGGGAATCTGGTTAAGGGTTTTCGGATATGGGTTTATTGTTTTGTGTTTTTTGTTTTGGTTTTGGGGATTTATGTTTAGGTATTCTATTATTATTTTTTTGGAGTTCAGCATTTGGGGTTTCCGGTTTTTTTTTCAGGTTTTTGGGATTTTAGTTCTATAGTTTTGGGTTTGGGTTTTATAGTTTTGCGTTTGGGTTTAGTGTTTATGGGTTATGGTTTAGGGTTTTCAGTTTGGGTTTGGAGTTTATGGTTTGGGGTTTGGGGATTTTAGTTCTAGGTATAGGGATTATGGTTTATTCTTTGGGGTATAGAGTTTAGGGTTTTGCATTTAGGTATTTTGGTTTAGGGTTTAGGATTTATGGTTTACAGTTTACTATATACAGTTCATGTTGAGGGGTTATGATTTAAGGGTTAGGGTTTAGGGTTTAGGGTACAGGGGTTTTGTTTAGGGTTCAGGGTTATGGGTATAGTGTTTAAGGTTTATAGATTATTTTTTAGCGTTAATGATTTTGGGTGTAGGGTTTTTTGTTTTTTGTTTTTGATTTTGTGTTTGGGTTTAGGTTTTATGGTTTCGGGGATTTTTTATTTAGGTTTTTGGGGTTTGCAGTTTCTGATTTACTATTCATGATTTTGCATTTTGGGTTTAGGGTCCAGTATTTCGGGTTTATGGATCCGGTTTTACCATTTGGGTTCATATTTTAGGGTTTAGGATCTAAGGTTTATGGTTGGAATTTTTTTTTTTTGGTGTTTTGAGATTAGGGTTTCGATTTTAGGGTTTGGGATTTAGGGTTTTGGGTTTGTGGGTTAATGTTTTGGGATTTGGTTTTAGTGTTTATAGTTTAATGTTTTATTTTTTAGGATTAGGTGTTTGGGTTTGACGTTTATGATTTAGGTTTTGGGGTTTAGTTTTCATGGTTTAGGATCTGTGATTTAGGTTTTTCGGTTTATTGATTAGGGTTTATGGTTTATAGTTTTGGTTTTAGGTTTTAATATCCGGGGTTTAGGGTTATGAGTTTTTTGATTTAGGGGTTCCGGTTTTGAAATTCATGTTTTATGGTTTGGGTTTTGGAGTTTGGGGTTTGGGGTATAGGGATGTTGTATAGTTCTCATCATTTATGATATAGGGTGTAGGTTTTAAGGATTGGGGTTGTGTGTTTAGGTGTTACTTTTCATGGTTTATGGTTTAATGTTTTGGATTTTATTGGATATGGTTTAGAGTTTTATTTTTATGGTCTAGGATTTAGGATTAGAGATAGGTTTTCATTTTTATGTTTTATGTTTTAGTGGTAAGAGTTCATGGTTTATATTTTTGGTGTATATGGCTAGGGGATTGGAGTCTACTGATTGGGGTTTGGGGATTTGGTTTTGGGGTTCTGTGTTTAGAATTTTTTCTCTTTTATTTTTATTGGTATAGGATTTGGAGTTTGGTGTTTAGTATTTTGGGTTTTGGGTTTGTGTTTTGATTTTGGGTTTGGGTTTTAGGGTTTCTTTTTAAGGATTTAGGGTTTAGGTATTGGGGTTTAGGGTTTATGCATGAAAGAGATAATTATATTTTTCATTTATAAAATCTATTTAAACCCTTCTAAAATTACATCTCATAGATTTTATATGATCTATATTAATTTATAGTATCAATAAAATAATAAAAAAATTATTATATTCATGAAATAATTCAAATCATGAAAAAATACTAAAAAAGAACTGAATAATGTGTTGTTTTTTTCAGAGAGTGTAAAAGGAGTTTCATAAAATTTCTAAGAGTAATTTAGAATACTTTGTAAATGTAAGTAGATAATTCTAGTGTAATGGTAATAAAAATTTATTGATGTTTATTAGAATTTTATTTGGCCAAATTTAGATAATTTAAATTTTATTTTTATCATCTATTACAATTCAATTATATTTCTATAATTCTTTTTTCATTCCAACACATCAAATATAACTTTAATCCACCTTTTTTAGCTCAATATATATTTGAAAAATGATATAAAAATTATTTTGTTAAACTAAGTTATCATATATATATATAAATGATTTTAATTTTGAAACAAATGTCAACACAACAATATATTCATCCTCCATTGAATTATAATTAAAGGTAGATAATTTTATTAATTATCCATAAAATCAAGAATCATGAAATTATGAGTAATTTGGATCATTTTCAGATCAAATTTCCATAAAATTTAGTTTTTAGTGTTTAGCATATAGGGTTTATGGTTTGGGGTTTGGGGTTTTTGATTTAGTTTTTCCTGATTTGGGTTTATGGATTATGATTTTGAATTTAGGGTTTAGGATTTATTTTTTAGATTTTATGGTATATGCTATGTGGTTTAGAGTTTATTGTTTATGGTATAATTTTATGGGTTTATGGTTTAGGTTATAGGGTTTAGGGTTTAGGGTTTGAGTTTTGGTTTAAGCATTTAGGGTTTACAGTTAAGGGTTAAGAGTTTATGGATTATTATTTTGTTCTTTGGGTTAAGGGTTAAGTTATTATGATTTAGTGGTTTTGGTTTATTTATTATGGTTTAGGGTAATTATTATAGTGTTTAGTGTTTAGGATTTATGATTTATGGGTATAATTAAGGTTTATAGTTAGGGTTTAGGATGTTGAATTTGGGGTTTAGGGGTTCTGGTTTAAGGTTTAGTGTATAGTGTTTAAGGATTATGATTTATGGTTCAGGGTTTTGTAATAATGATTTATTGATTAAGGTTATGTATTGAGGTTTTAGGATTTAGTGGCTTACTATATACGTTATACGGTTTAGGTTTTTTTGTTTTGGATATATTGTTTAGTTTAGAGGGTATCAGTTTTATTGCTTAGGGTATAGAGATTATGGTTTAGGGTTTAATTTTTAGGGTTTTGGGTTTAGAGGTAATGGTTTAGGTTTTAGGGTATGTGGTTTCATTTTTTGGTATTCATTTTTGGGGTTTATGGTTTATGGTTTATAAATTAATATTTAATATTTAAATATTAGGGTTTATGTTTACATGATACATGTTTATTGTTTAGGGAATTGGGTTTAGGTTTTAAGGATTACAGTTCTGTGCTTAGGTTTTAGGGTCTTTGGTTTTCTGTTAAGGGTTTTGAGGATTTGGGTTGAAGGTTTAAGTGTTATGGTGTTCAGTTTACAGTTTCGAGTTTACGGTTTAGGGTTTATGGTTTAAAATTTTTGATTTAGTATGTTGGGTTAAGGGTTTACGGTTTATATTTTATTAATTATGGTTTAGTTATTATGTTTGAAGGTTTAGGGGTGTGGTTTGTGGTTTAGGCATTAGGGTTTGGGGATTATATTTTTGGGTATAGGGTATAGGCTTTATGGTTTGGGGAATTGTATTGTGGGTTTTTGGTTTAGTGTTTATGGTTTAGTGTTGAAAATTTAGTGTCTAGGTTTTATGGTTTTGGTTTTAAGGTTCAGGGTTTATGGTTTACAGTTTCAGTTTAGCTTATAGGTTTTATGGTTTAGAGATTTTGGTTTTAGATGATTAGGGTTTAGGTTTCCAGTTTTAGGATTTTGGGTTTTCATTTTAGGATTTCAGTTTTATGTTTTAGAGTTTAGGGTTTAGAGTTTAAGGTTTTGGTTTTACGGTTTCAGGTTTAGATTTTGGGGCTTGTGGTTTAGGGTTTAGTGTTTTGGGATTAGGGTTTAGGTTTAAGGTTTAGGATTTTTTGTTTTGGGTTTAGGGTTATGGTATTGGGCTTTAGGGTTTTTGGTTCAAGGGTTAGGGTTTTGGGTTTGGGGTTCTAGGTTAACGATTTATGGTAGATTATATAGATTTTATAGAATGTATTTTAGGGTATAAGGTTTAGTGTTTATAGTTTAATGACTTCGGATTTACATTCCAGGTTCTGAGTATAGTGTTTAGGGGTATGTGTTTAGTGTTTGTAGTTTGGGGTTTGGGGTTTGGTGTTTTGGTATTTGTGTTTTGAATTTGGGGTTCAAGGTTTGGTGTTTCAAGTTTAGGGTTTAGGATATAGGGTTCAGGTTTTAAGTTTTAGTGTTTGGTGTTTTGGGTTTAGTTTTTATAGTTTAAAAAAAAAATGGGTTTGGGGTTTGGGGTTCATGGTTATGGGTTTTAGGTTTTGGGAATAGAGTTTTAGGTTTTGGGATTAGGAGTTATAGTTTAGGGATTAGAATTTATGTTGTAGGGTTTTGGAATTTTTTTATGTATATTAGATTTGATGGTGTATGATTTAGAAACCACGGTTTATACTTTATGGTATATTGTCCATGGTTATGGAGATATGGTTTTAGAGTTATATTTTATTGTCCATGGTATAGGGTATAGTGTTTAGGGTTAATGGTTTAGGGTTTATGGTTTAATAGATTGGGTATAGGGTTTTGGGGTTTTGGTCTGGTGTTTTTCATTTTGGGATTTGGGGTTTAGGGTTTGGGATTTGGGGTTTTAATTTTAGGGTTTATGATGTAGGGATAACGGTTTGGGGTTTAGTTTTTGTGGTTCAGGGTTTTGGTTCTCAGGATCAAGGTTTATATTTTATGGATAAGGTGTATAGTTTGGGTTTTTGGATTTAGGGTTTATATTTTAGTGTTTAGGGTATATGGTTTAGGTTTTATGGTTTTTTGTTCATGTTTTAGAGTTTAGGTTTTACGTAATAGGGTTTACGGTCTAGTGTTTTATATTTATGTTTTACGGTTTATGGTTTAGTTTTTGGGTTTTAGAGTTTAGGTTGTAAGGTATATGGTTTATGGTATCAGGTTTATGTTTTATTTTTTGGGTTCTTGGGTTGGGGTTTCGTTTTTTGGTTTTAGGGTTTATGTTTTATGGTTTAGTTTTTGTGGTTTAGGGTTTAGGATTTATTTTTTAGTGTGTAAATTTTTGGGTTTAGGGATTTCTATTTATGTTTTTTGGTTTTAGGACTATTGTTTTTGGTTTTAGTGGTTTTGGATTTACATTTTTGGACTTATAGATTTGGGTTTAGGGTTAAGGTTTTTTGTTTTAGTATTTAGATATATGTTTCAGGGTTTGAGGTATAGGGTTTACATTTTAGGGTTTAGGGTTTATGGTATAGGGTTAAGGTTTAGGATATAGGGTTTATGGTATTTGGTTCTGGAATTAGGTTTTATGGTTTTTTTTGGATTTTGAGATTTCATTTCTGGGATTTGGTTTATTATTTATGATTTTAGGTTTATGGTTTAGGTTTTATGGGTTAGGTTTAGGCTTTTTGGGTTGGAGGTTGGTGGTTGGGCCTTGGTTATATGGTTTAGGTTTTATTGTTTTTTTATTTTTGTACTGGGGTCATCGTTCAGTGGCATGAGGTTTTGTTTTTAGGGTTTAGTATTTAGGGTTATGGGTTTTAGGGGTAGGGTTTTGAGATTGTGGCATGGGTTTTATGGATTTGGGATAAATATTTAAGGTTTAGAGTTTTTTTTTTGTTCAACATTCAGGTTTTAAGATTATAAGTATTAATTTATAGTCGTTGAGGTTTATCGAAAATTATTTATGGTTCATATATTTGGATTAGATTTTACTGTTTGGGGTATGGGGCTTGGGGTTTGGGGTTTAGAGTTCTGGTTTTACAGTTTTCATCTCATTGTTTAGGATTTAGGCAATAGTTTTGATGTTTTATGGTTATTAGTTTGGGCATAATGTTTTAGTGGTCAGTTTTTATGATCTTGTTTTCAGGGGTAATGTTTTATAGTTTTGTGTTTAAGGTTTTATGGTTTAGTGTTTTAGGGTTTTTGTATTTTTGTTTTATGCATTTGGGTTTCAGGTTTTTTTTGGGTTTTGGATTTATTATTCATAGTTAGAGTTTAATTTTTGTTTTCTATTTATATATAGGTGTTTAAATGTCAGGGATTATGAATTAGGATATAAGGATTAGGGTTTAGGATTAAAGTATTAGGGTTTATGGTATGGTTTATGGTTTAGGGATTACTATTTAAAATTTATGGTTTCATGTTTACATTTTAGGGTTTACGGTTTATGGTTTATTTTTTAGGGTTTATGGTTTATTATTTAGTGTTTAGGGAATATGATTAAGGGTTTAGGGTTTATAGATTGAGGTTTTGAGTTTAGGGATTGTGGAATAGTGATTATGGTTTAAATTTCAGGGATTATAGTTTAGTATTTGGGTTTTGTTTTAGAATTTGGATTTAAGTATTTGGGTTTCGGGATAAGGGATTTTGGTTTAGGGTTTAGAGATTAGGGTTTAGAGTTTTCGATTTCTTGTTTAGGGACAAGTGTTTATCATTTATTATTTTGTTTTTTCAGTTTTGGGTTTTGGGTTTTGGTTTCTGGGTTTTGGGTTTTAGGTTTTGGGTTTTGGGGTTTGGGGTTTGGGTTTTAGGTTATGTGTTTAGAGATTAGGGTTAATTGTTTTGAGCTTCGAATTTTGGGTTCTATATTTTCTGTCTTCGATATATATTTTAGTGTTTTCTATTTTATATTTTTGGTTTTGAGTTTATGGTTATTCAAATTTTTTAGGTTTTTTTATCCTGGTATTGTGGTTTAGGGTTTACGATTTGGGGATCGTTGTTTATGTTATGAGGTTTGGGGTTTTGAGATTTTGTGTTCAGATATGAGTTTAGTGTTTTATGGTTTAGTTTTTAGGATTTTGGGTTTTGGATTTTGGATTTTAGGTCTTAGGATTTAGATTTTATGGTTTAGGTGTAATGGTTTGGGGTTTATGGTTTATGGTCATAGGTTTAGCGTTTAAGGTTTAAGGATTAGGGTTTTCAGTTTAGGGTTTAGGGTAAGGGGAAATGGTTTAAGGATCATAGTATAGGCTTCAATTTTTACTATTTATGGTTTAGTATTTCTATATTAGGGTTTATAGTTTACGATTTTAGGTTTTTGGTTTTATGGGCTTCAAATGATATATTTTGGATTTAGGTTTTAGGGATTAGTGATTAGGGTTTATGTTTTTGGGTTTAGGGGATGGGTATTATGTTATTTGATTTATAGTTTAGCATTAAGGTTTTATGGTTTAATTTATAGGGTTTTAGAATTAGGTTTATGATTTTTAGGTTTACGGATTAGGGTTTATGGTTAACGGTTTATGGTTTAAGGTTCTTTGTTTAGGGTTCAGGGTAAATTGTCTTGTGATTGGGTTTGGGGTACAGGGTTTAGTTTTAAGGGTTTTTTGTTTTTTGATTTGGGTTTGGTATTATCTTTTATGATCTAGTATTTAGTGGTTAATATTTATGTTTTAGGATTTGGGTTTAGGTTTTATGGTTTTTGGTTTAGGATTGAGACTTTGGGGATCAGGTAATAAGGTTAATTTTTAAGGGTATAGTGATTAGGGTTTATTGTTTAGGGTTTCTATTTTAGGTTTAATTGTTCTAGGAATCCTATTTAGGGACAATGTTTTTGTGTTTTTGTAGTTGGGTTTAGGGTTTATGATTTATTGTTTTTAGTTTATGATTTTTGGTGTGTGTTTTAGGGGATATGCTTTAGGTTTTATGGTTTAGGGTTTGTGGTTTAGTATTAGGGTTTGATATATAAGGTTTAGGGTTAAGAGTTTAGTGTTTAAGTTTTATCGATTAGGTTTTAGGTTTAAGGGTTTTAGGATTTGTATTTAGGGTATTGTGTTTAGGTATTAGTATTTTGGGTTTGGGGGTTTATTTTTTTTGGGTATATGTTTTGGGGTTTTCATTTTAGGGTTAAGGATTTAGTTTTAATGGTGTAAGTTTTATAGTTTAGTGTTTAGTTTTCTAGGATTAGAGTTTTGGGTTTTTTGCTGGGGAGCAGTGTTTTGGTCTTTTTGGGTTTGATTTTGGGTTTTTTAGGGTTTTGGATTTTGGTTGTAATTTTTTGGGTTCCAGGATTATGGTTTAGGGTTTACGGATAGGGGTTTAGAATATAGTGTTTATGATTTATGGTTTGAGGTTTTTGGTTTGGGGTGTAGAGTATAGAATTTATTGATATATAGTTATCATATAGGGTTTCTATTTTCAAGTCCTTGGGTTTAGGGTTTAGTGAATATGATTTTGGGTTTAGTTATTAGGGTATAGGGTTTAGGTTTTTGTGATTATTTATTTTGGTTTAGGGTTTAGGGAGAAGGATTTAGGGTTTAGGTTATATAGGATAATATTTAGGGATTATGTTTTATTATTTTAGGGATTAAGATTAAATTTTTAGGTTTTATGGTTTTTTGTTTAAGGTATAGTTTTTGGGATTTATATATTATAGATTCGGGTTTAGGGTTTCTAATTTAGATTTTAGGGTTTATGGATTATGTTTCATGTTTTTGGTTTGATGTTTTTGAATTTAGGGTTGTGTGTTCAGGGATCAGTATTTTGGTTAGATAATTTCAGGTTTAGAGTTTTGGGTTAAGGGTTTAGTGCCTTGGATTTATGGTCTTGAATTTTTTGTCAAAGGTTTAGTGTTTTGGTATTACAGTTTATGGATTAGGGATTTGGGTTTTAGGTTTTGGGATTGAGGTATTGTGTTTAGAGTTTATTGTTTACAGTTTAGTTTTTAGGGTTTAATGATTACGATTTATGGTTTTTGGGTTAGGATTATGGATTTTGGGTTTTGGGTTTTGGGTTTTGGGTTTTGGGTTCTTGATTTTGGGTTCTCATTTTATGATATCTGAATTATGTTTTAGGTTTTGAGGTTTAGGGTTTGGGGAGTAAGGTTTAGAGAATTGTTTTAAAATTTAATTATTATGGTTTATGGTTTAGGATTTATTGTTTAGTGTTTTGAGTTTGTCGTTTATTCCTTATAGTTTATGATTTAGGTTTTAGGGTTTCGGGTTTCAATCATTGGGATTAGGGTTCAAGGTTTTTTGTTTAGGGTTGAGGTTTTAGTGTTTATAATTTTAGGTTTAGGGTTCATTCCTACGAAAAATAATTCAATTTATATTCAAAAATATCTATTTAAAAGACGCTAAAATTACTTCTTATATATTATAATTGATTTAAATTATTTCATGGAATACAAAAAACAATCCAAATAGTTACAATATGAATGATGCAACTCAAATCATGAAAATAAGATAGAATGTGAGTATGCTTTTATTGGAGTTTTCATACTCTATAAATGTATTATCATATAATTTCATAAGAGTAAGTTAGAGTGAAGCAAAAAAGGAAAAAAGAAGATCCATGAATAAAGTTAATAGAAAATATTATAAATTTTGAAATTGAATGTTCCGGAAAAAAAATCTCATCTAAAAATAATTTTGGAATCTTATAATATTAAATTATAATTATATAATTAAGATATATTTTAAAAAATAAAGGATGGAATTAATCTGGTATCTCTATTTCAAGATATTGTTGAAATACTATTGAAAAAATAATATGAAAAACTATAAAAATATAAATATATAAATATGAGTGATGTGACTTTCGAAGTAATTTCAGACATCTCAATAATCTATTCAACTTTTATTATAGTTTAATGAAATGTAGAAAATATTATTAGTTATCCACTGTAATAAGAATCTTTATATTATAATGTGTGTAGATCATTTTTTTATAAAAATACAATAACAAACTTATTTTTTATGATTTGGGTTTTTGGTTTTGAGTTTTGGGTTTGGGGATTATGTTATAGAGTTTGGGGTTTTCAATTTTTGGTTTAGGGGTTCAGTTTTAAAATTTCATATTTAGAGTTTAGGATTTAAGGTTTTTTGTTTGGGGTTTATGGTTTAGGTTTTATTGTCTAAGGTTTATTTTTTATGTTATAAGATTTAGGATTTTGTATCTATAGTTTAGGGTTTAGAGATTTGGGTTTATGGTTTAGATTTTAGGGTTAAGGGTTTTTGGTATAGGGTTTATGGTTTTGGTTTTATGGTTTTTGGTTTAGGGTTTGTGGTTTAAGGTTTTGGGTTTTGGGTTATGCTTTAGGGTATATTGTTTATCATTTGGTGTTTGGGGTTTGAGGTTTTTGGTTTCGGGATAAGTTTTTGGGGTTTTTGATTTAGTGTTTACTGTCCAGGGTTTATGCTTTAAAATATGAATTTAATTGATCATCAACCAAATCTCGTTAAAAAATCTCTTCACATGGATTATATATTATTTATATGAATTTATAGAATCAATAAAATAATCAAAAGGTATATCATAATCATGAAACAATTCAAATCATGAAAATAATATAGAAGCATTTTTTGGATATTCAATACTTCATAAATATAGTATCATATAATTTTGTAAGAGTATGTTATAATGCTCTATAAAAGGAAAAAAATCATGTGTAATGTTAAACAATAATTCATAAAATTTTCTTAACATAATGTTGATTCAAAATTTAGAGAATTTTAAATTCATTTTTAGTATCTAGTGAAGTTGTCATATATTTAGATAATTCTATTAGATTTCTAGCACATCAAGTTTAATTTTAATTAATAATCTTTAGCAGGATATTTCATTGAAAATTTATAAAACAATAAATTTAAAAAACTGTAGAACTATATATATATATATATATGAGAAGAGACTTCAAAAAAAATATTGGAGATCACATCGATTTATTCATCATTCTATGTAGTTTAGTAAAATTTTGACCATATTATTAGTTATCCATTATAACATGAATCGTTCCATTTTGAGGTGTCTTGCCCATGTTTGTGTAAAAATTCCATGTTGAACATTGGTTTTCGGGTCTAGGGTCTACAGTTTTGGGTTTTGGGTTTTGGGATTCAAGTTTTGGGTTTAGGTTTTAGGGACTAGGGACTACTATTGATTTCATGATATTTCAATGCTAAAATGTATCATTGCTGGACAAAAACTGCTAATAAAGGTAGGACATTATCAATAATTATAAAGGGAACAATGAATAGTTTAATTTATATATACATTTTTATATATATTTAAATAATGTTTTTATAAGAATTATTGTATATATACATATAATGTAATAATTTTATTTATATAACTATATTATAATAAAAATATATCAATCATATTTTAATAATTTAATATATAAATAATTATCATTTTTATATTAACCAATAAAAATAATTAATAGCACATATATTCATTGATTTCAAAATGTATATATAAATATAAATATATTGTATTTTTATTATATTTAAACAATTCTATAAATATGTAATTGGATATATTTATTTAAATTTTTCATTATAGAATTTATATATTTATTCATATTAAATAATTTAATATAGACCCACATTGCTTTGAATGTATGTGTATGTGTGTGAATGAATATGTATTAAATTTTATGTATGTATATATGTATACAAGTGTGTATGTGTATGTGTATGTGTATGTGTAAGCTTGTATGAGTAAGTGTGTGTATGTGTATTCATATGTATATGTTCATGTTTGTGTAAATTTAGGTATATGAATATGTATGTGTGTGCATATATTTGTTTCTGTGTTTTGTGTATGTTTGTATATGTATTTGTATGTGCATGTTTATATGTATGCCTATGAGCATGTGTATGTTTATATATATTAGTGTGTGTGTGTATGTGTAATCTTGTATGAGTAAGTATGTGTATGTGTATTCATATGTATATGTTCATGTTTGTGTAAATTTAGGTATATGAATATGTATGTGTGTGCATATATTTGTTTATGTGTTTTGTGTATGTTTGTATATGTATTTGTATGTGAATGTTTATATGTATGCCTATGTGCATGTGTATGTTTATGTATATTAGTGTATCTGTATGTGAATAAGAATGTGTATTTATATATCTAAATCTGTGTGTGTACATGTGCATATATGTGTCTTTACATTGTTAGGTCGGAAAGACTATACTAATGACACGAGAGGGGCTAAATTGTGTCCTTTTCAAAATTTTATGATTATGTTGATTCACACAAAAAGAAGATAATACCTAGAAGCATTACTACAATAGTGTATATGCAAAAAATATGGACAGAGAACAAAGAACATCAATTTATAGTGGTTCGGGGCACAAATATCCCCTAGTCCACTCCACCAATCACCCTCTCTGCAAGCTTGGTGAATTTTACTAGTAAGGTCCTCTTATCATAAGACCAATCCACAAGTGAGTGCAAGAAATTTTCACTCTTACAAAAAAAAGGATTATAAAATAGAGCATTCTGGTTCTTTTATAGGGAACCGATAAAACCATATCATAGTGTGAGAAGATGAAACTCCACCATGAATAAATACAAGAGGCCAAAAAAAGATAGATAAGATGTAATTTTATGAGAAACATATATAGCTCTCATTTACAGCAGTACACAACTGACATAATATGGATCATCATCATCATAAGAATAATAATATAGAAATATATTTAAATGGATTTAGTTTCTCAAGAGATCTTTAATTTTAAGAAAAAAAAGAAAAACAAAGCATCATGTTTCCATATTTGAATATGTATATCTCCGAAATGTAGTCCTAGTTTATGAGATGTATGATTGTTGTCGCACTATAAAAAAAATTACAGAAAATATTCAATGAATAATATTTACACAGATATATGAGAAGTATTCATAGATCTGAGGATTTTATAGATGATACTCAGAGTAATAAATAATGATAAGTATCCATCATGTTTTCATATTCCCAATAGATTCTGGAAACAATGAGGGAATTCAAATTCAAAAAATATAACTTAGAGTAGTTGTTTCTTCCCTTAAGAATAAGAGTAAAAATCATTGTTGTAAATGGCTCTTTAACTAATTTAAAATGAGCTTTGAATTAGTCGAAATGAAGCTTTAAACCACCCTGAAATTCCACAAAGACTATTGCTAAATGCTCCGATAAAGATGTAAATTCAAATTTCTGGGGTTGAAAAGTCAAACATAAGGTTCCTTCACAATATGAAAAAATAAAAATCATAGGGTTCATCTTCATAACATCATGTTGATGATCCATACGTTTATCTATTTAATCATATATCTTTGATCATAACATTTATTATGCATATGTTCACTTTTCCCAAATGCAAGGTTGACAACGTAAGGATGATTATAAAAGTAACGTTGGTGATTCGTACATTTGAAAAGTTCCATACTTACGTAGGGTTCTTTAACCATACTTTTTCTTTCTCACAAATGTATGGTTATTATCAAATCATAATGTTTCTTTACCATACCTTTCATAAAATGTAAGGATGAATAACCATATGCATTGATCCTTCAATATAAATGTAATGAATATACCATACGTTACTTTTTTTGGATGTTTTGAATGAATAGTATTTCTAGTAAACGACAAATATTGAATAGTGTTTCTAGAATACTCTTAAGATATTTTGAAATAATTTAATGAATATTTATCACAAATAAATAGTTGAGTATTATATAATGATAACAATTATAATGAATATAAATTTCTTGAAATACACTCAAAATAAGATCATTAATAAAAAAGGTATTTTTTAGCATCAAAATCAATAATATTTAGAGAGTATTGTTATGAAAATACATGCCCAATAATATTCCACTTTTTGATGATCACAAAACTCCTAAATTGAAACAGTAATCATAGTAATATAATTTAGAATTTTATAAACATTAAATGAATAGAATTTTGATTTGATAGAATCTAAAGTTCTCCCACAAAGATAAATTTCCATGAAATTTCAATTTAATAGTGTGTTATCTAAATTTGTCCGCTTTTTTGTGACATCAAAATGAAATTATATAAATAGATTAAAAAATTTAATATTAAACAAAATGATAAGTTAATGTTATAATTAACTGTAATGAATAAAGAGAATTGGGTTTTTGACTATCATAAGAAAATACAAAAACATATAAAATAATTAAATATAATATATAGACAGTAAACAAGTTCACTGATCAATAAAGAAATAAATAGAATAAAGTTTGTGACTATGAATTGAAAACGGTCATTGTAATGGTTACTGGTAGGTAAAATAAGGCTAATGATTGGCTGAATTTTGATTTTGAATGGATTAAAAAAACTCCATAAGCTCATCCATCTACAATCTTAGCTTCTTCATCAAAGTATCACCTAGATAAATTATCAACATCCTTAAGTCATTATTGAAATATAGATTCTCCAAACTATT
Organism: Viscum album; assembly: GCA_963277665.1. NCBI lineage: Eukaryota > Viridiplantae > Streptophyta > Magnoliopsida > Santalales > Viscaceae > Viscum > Viscum album. The sequence continues at coordinate 855,778,783 of OY728164.1, forward strand.
GACCTTCAGAAACTCAGGAATACTTTTCTCTTGCATGATGAACAACTCCAAATTTTCTTAAAACTTACTCAATATCGATCTAATGCTAGGCTCTCCTTGAGTTAACTGATCAACAAGAAATTTCTAATTGTCCAGTAAAACTTAATATGGGTTAATATTGCATTGAAGGTCCTGAAGATGAGAATTCATGTCTCTAATAATATTTGTAATGGCCTGAAATATTCTAATCAAATCTGGACTTGTAGCATAGTTAGAAGTAGATGTACTGGCCTGATTCACTAAACATTTTACTGACTCAAACTAACTTCTAAAGTACCTCTTTAAATCTGCAAAACTTGTTTTTGAAATAGTTATAGATTTTATCTTCCCAGTCTCATTGAACATGTCTTTCTTGAAGGCATAAAAATCCCATTTAGAATCAATATTCTAATTATGTTCTTAAATATATTTTTTAGTTTCAATGTCCTACAACATAGAGGCATTCTCTTCTGGAGACTTGTTTAATTTAATCACAATTACTCCAACTTGATGAGATACTCAATAAGATTTCCCATCATTTACATTCATATCCTGATTTTCACCATTAGTAAGAAAAGGTTATTATACTATTTTCATTACTGATTCTTCACAGGAAAAGGACTGATTATCTAAATCTTCAGTCTGATCACAAGAAATATGATCTAACTTTCCCTTAGTTGGATTTTTAATCAAGGGTTTAATTTCTGTAACTAATTCCTATAAAATCTATTATTTGTTTACAGCTCTATGTTCTATAACTTATTCTAAAAAATCATTGATATAAAATTTTTAGTCCGAGTATTATTTTCTTGAACTATTTCTACCGGAATTCTCTCTTGTACCTGTTCATTCACCATGGGTACAATAAAAAGCTCTCTAGATTGACTCTCCACTAGAATTTCCTCTTCAATAAGGGTTTCTTCCAATGGAAATGAGCATGTTTCTCCTCCAAAAGACAACATTTTCCCTTCAAATTGGGGATAATTTCTGTTTCTTGGTTTCATAAAAAGTCTCTCTTGACTCTGTTCTTCCACTTCATTTATGTTAAATTTAATCCTCCTATGAGTTGGTTGAGAAATTGCATAAATTCATGATTTGGCTACACCCTCTATTCGAACACCTACATGCTCCCCTAGAGAAAAATCTTGTGAGATCTTTTCTTCCTCAGCTCCAACAGGAAAAATATTTCCTTTTATTATGCCACTGAAGAATCCATGATTTATTAATGTTCCAGCATTCAAAACATTAGTATGATGACATTTGACCCTCATATTAACAAGTCTGATCATTTCCTTCTTAAATAAAATCGTTGAAATTATCTCTTCATATGGATTTATATTCTTTCTTGAATTTGTTGAATATAAATAATGAAGATACCCAAATAAATACTGCCGAAAATTCAATTTTACATCACCTAAAAAAGAAACATGATATACAAGTCTGGATAAAGGATTTTCTCTATATCAGCCTGTCACGACCCGTCCTCGGGGCCCGTGTCGTGACTACCCCAAGATCGCCTTCCATAGGCCAGGGGCTGGCGACTAGCAACAATGCATAAATCTTGGTAAAAAGGGAAGTCATTGCCTTTGTAAAGTAAACAAACACCACAGAGCAAGAAAGTAGTAGAAGTAAACACTATGTAAAAACTGAGTACAATAGTAAGTGAGGAAAAGTAAGTCAGCCAGTATACAAACCCAAACTGAAAGTAAAGTACAACTAGAAGGGAAAACAACAACTGAAAAGTAAAGCTGCAACGTCAAGCTGTCCCCTGGAAATCCCACCTGAAGGGTGGGTACAGATAGCCTCCTCTGCTCCTCAGGTCCAGCCGATCGCTCCGAGTATGTCCCGCCTAGTGGTCCACCTCCAGGTAACGTCCTGCTCCGCAGGCCTCAACCACGATCAGTGCTATCTATCGTCTGGAACCAACACAACGTAGTGCGGGCATAGCCCGTGTAGGGGTGAGTATAAGATACTCAGTAGGGACCCTGAGACCCCAGAATGTCTCCCAGAATCCACAAAGGATAATCCAAAAAGGCAAGATACAATCATGAAGTAACATTCGACCCTGCTTAGGTATATGCCCATACATATACCTAAGTCATCAATTCTTGTTCGGCCTAACATCCGAGCCCAAGTACAACCCAGTCCACACAGGAAAGCAAAACGTAAATCCATAGAGGATAGTACAACACAATCCACATAGGAAAGCAAAACAGGATTCAGCTCACACAGGTATACTTCTTCGTATAATGATAGAGATGATCAAATATTTCCACTGATTCTTCTAAGCCGTCGGACCCAAAAGGGATCGATATGTACTAACCCCCGCAATGACCCAAAAAGGATCTGACCCACAAAGGATCGATAGGTAACTAACCCCCGCAAAGACCCACAAAGGATCTGACCCACAAAGGATTGGTAGGTAACTAACCCCCGCAAAGACCCACACAGGATCAGACCCACACAAGATCTGTAGGCGCTGGCTCACACAAAACCGCTGAGCGCTGACCCACATAGGATCAGACCCACATATAGTCGGTAGCACTGATCCACGTAGGATCTTTGAGTGCTGTAGTCGTCGTCGTTGAATCCACTGAGGATCTTTGTATAGTTGTCGTCGTCGTCACAGTCACAAACGCAGCCAGCTTTAGGGTTCCCGCACACAGCAAGCTCCTTTGGGAGGGTCCGCTCCACGAGCCGAGAGGCTGATACATCAACTGACAAATAGTCCAGAGTTGATGTATCCAAAAGTTCTGTATCGTCAACAGGAACTCAACGTCGCAGACAGCGCGTCAATCGGACGCCCGGTCTGAGAGTTATTAGCTTTTTCGTCCTAGGGGCCCGGTTGGTTTTTAAGTCAAAACCAACCAGACCGTACTCCACCTACATCCAAACCTCGGGCGGAGTAATCCAAATGATCCGTCTCACTTAGAGAAATCAATCAAAGTCGACGGTACGTCAATCAGACGTCTGGAGCTCAAGATATGAGTGTTTCCGCTCCGAGGGCCCGGTTGGTTTCGTGTACGAACCAACTCGGACGAACCCAAAGTATTCTGAAACCTTGAGTGCGATATACCGAAACGACTGTATCGATCCAAGGATCACATTGCAACTAACGGTGCGTCGACCGGAGGCCCGTAGCACAAGTTATGGGCGTCCGACCATAAGAGATTCGGTAATAAGGGTTTCAGGACTGGTCCGACCCGGCCCAATACCCCTAGGGTCGGCCCGAACCGGGTCGACCCGAACCGAGTCCGGGTCCGGCCCAGCCTGGGCACGGCCCGGCCTGGCGGACAGGCCCGGCCTAGGCGCGGCGCACTAGGTGCGCTGGCCAGGTGCTCGGCCAAACGGCCGAGCCGTTGAGAGGGTGGGGGGGCGCCGGCCCCCTGGCTTTGTAACCACGACCCCCATTATGGGGGGCCGCTTAAGCTGGCCACCGGGGGTTCGTAACCCCCAGCCTTCCCTTGTCTGGCCGGCCCGCTCTAGCCGGCCGACTTCTGCCGCCACGGACCGGCAACGGCCGGTCCCCCCTGCTCCAATGCCGGCGGCCCGGAACCGGCCACCGGTCACCCAGCTCCGCCGCGGCCCGGAACCAGCCACAACCTTGGTTCGTCTGGCACGGCGTGACGGCGTCGTGCCCCTCCGCCGCGGCCCCACTCTATCCACGTAGTCTTCGGGTTTCTCCAACGCAGCGCGAAGGCGTCGAGTCCTTGTTCGATTTCACGGCGCGGCACGACGACGTCGTGCATTCATTGTCGCACGATTCCATGCGATGTGACGGCATCACGCCATTCCCGTTCCAATCCACATTAGAATCAACCACATAGATAAGGGAGGAGGGTCGGCCGGGTTTGTACGGTCCTTCCCCCTCTCGTTAGTCGATAGAAATTGGTCATATTTCATGAAGAACGTCAAGGTAGGAATCACGAACAAAAATTAAACAAACCCCTACCTTGAGCGTAGCTTGTATGGAGGTTCGTCGAACGAGGATTCGTCGTGGAAAGAGACGTCATGAAAGAAGACATCATCGGCATCGCGGTATATGGCGTCGCGTAGTCAGTTTCCGATGACTCGGCATTCTTCGTCAGAGATCGATGTGTTCTTCGCGTTCTTCGTCGAAGACGAAGAAGTTCCTCAATTTCCTTAGCTTTTTCTCCCCAAAGACTCCACAAAAAGAATCCAACCCTTAATAAAATAAGCCCACACTTATTTTATTAATTTGACATTAGTTTGAAATTCAAACACTCACATTAAACTCACTTCATTAATATCATAAGTTATTAAAACTTAAGTGATCAAATTTAATTGTGAGTTGAGGGAGTTAAGGAATGCGAAGGGGTGGGGTTCGTGTGGGCCCCAACACCATCATAACCTCCCATGGGAAGTTGGGTAGTTACCCAACTTCCACCCAAAGCTTAAACCACTAAGAGTAAAATAAAAATTGTAGTTAAATTTTTATTTTAACTTCCACAATTTTTATCAACTTCTCTCGTGAAAACGCAACTCCGGAAAAGGTGTTTCTAAGCAATTACCGGCACTGCAAATCCATCGGTGCCCTCGAAATTCGATTCCGAGCACCGGTTCAAAAGTTAGAAATTCCCACTCGTTCGATCACTGAACGTACCTGGGCTAAACTTCGGATAGACATTCCGAGCACACCGAGCCTCAGAATCAAGTGCCGTCAGAAACTTCATTCTTGTAAAATCTCAAAGAAAATTAAGAAAAACTTTTCCTTGAATTTTATGGGTCTTTACATTACTCCCACCTCAGGTCTTTACGTCCCCATAAAGATACATCGAAACTAGGGAAACAAATGTTGGTAATGAGCATGCATCTGAGCCTCACGCTCCCAAGTGTTCTCCTGGAGGTTCCCGTGCTTCCACCTGATGCGCACACGAGGAATCGACCGTCCATGTAAGACCCGCTCATGTCGATCCTCGATCTCCACTGGGACCTCCGTAAAAGTCACCCCATCATTAACGTCTAGCTCCCCATGGTCAATGATATGCGACGGGTCGTGCATGTATCTCCTCAGCTGAGATACGTGGAAGACGTCGTGCACCCGGTGCAACTGAGGTGGTAGAGCCAGGCGATAATCCACCTCTCCAATCCTGCTGAGGACCTGGAACGGTCCGACGAAGCATGGAAACAACTTTCCACCTCGGCCAAATCTCTATAATCCACATCGAGGTGAGACACGCAAGAAGATGTGGTCGCCATCCTTGAACTCTAGTGGCCTCCGCCTCCTGTAAGCATAAGACTTTTTCCAGATCTGAGCTGTCCTCATCTGCTCCTGGATGACCTGGACCATCTCTGTCGTGGCCTGGACCATCTCTGGTCCCACAAGTGCTGACTCCCTAGGGCCTGTCCAGCACAAAGGAGATCTGCTAGGTCGGTCGTACAATGCCTTGTATGTTTCCATCCTGATGCTGGAGTGGTAACTGTTGTTGTACGCGAACTCCACCAAGGGTAGGTGGTCCTCCCAGCTGCGACCAAAGTCGAGAACACATGTGCGGAGCATATCCTCAAGAGTCTGAATGGTCCTCTCCGTCTGACCATCCGTCTGAGGGTGAAAGGCAGTGCTCAGATGTAGGTGCATCCCAAACACCTCCTGCAACCCTTTCCAAAGACGGGAAGTAAAGCGAGCATCTTGATCGGAGACGATAGATGATGGCACACCATGAAGCCTAACAATCTCTTAAACGTAATTTAGTCCCAAACTCTCCACTAAGCCCTACTCTGTGATGGGTAAGAAGTGTTCCGACTTGGTGAGTCGGTTGACAATCCCCCAAATGGAGTCGTGGCCTCTGGATGTGCGTGGAAGTCCAGTAACGAAGTCCATAGATATCCCGTCCCACTTCTACTCCAGGACCTCCAAGGGCTGTACCAAGCCTGCTGGTACCTGGTGCTCTGCCTTCACCTGCTGGCAGGTGAGGCATCGAGAAACGAACTCCGCCACATCCTTCTTCATGCCCAGCCACCAGTGCTGTCGTCTGAGATCTTGGTACATCTTCACCACTCCAGGATGTACCACCAAGGGTGAAGTGTGAAACTCTCTCAGAACCTCCTCCCATAAAGAAACTAGTAGCAAGGTATGTCCTCTGAAAAGGACGGCGTGCTCTACTCCAAAGGAGAAACCATCAGGTGCCTGTCCTGAGGATATCTGTGCATGCCGCGTCTCACAGTCAGTGTCCCCACGCTGTGCCTCCCTAACCTGCTGCAGTAGTAGTGGGGTGACTATGACTGACTGAAGGAAGGCTGCTCCATCTCTATCCATGAAGGATATCTTCAAGGCAGCTAGCTGCTCTGTCGCCTTCTCAAGTAGCTGAATGCCCGTCTTCCGGCTGAGATCATCGGCCACTACGTTCCCCTTCCCAAGAGTATAGACTATCTAAAATTCATATTCCTGGAGGAACTCGAGCCATCATCGTTTTCTCAGGTTCAGGTCCTTCTGAGAGAAGATGTACCTGGGACTCTGATGGTCAGAAAAGACTGTAAGGCGCTCGCCCATCAGGTAGTGTCGCCATGTCTTCAGAGTGAAGACCACTACTGTTAACTCCAGGTCATGGGTAGCGTAGTTCTGCTCATGCGGACTCAATTGAAGTGATCCATAGGCGATCACTTCCCTCTCCAGCATCAGGACACATCCGAGTCCGGTCCCTGATGCATCGCAGTAGACTACGTACCCTACTCCCTCCTCAGGCAACCTCAAGATAGGTGCACTGGTCAAACTCTGTCTCAGCTCCTGGAAGCTATGCTGACATCTATCTAACCACACAAAGGGTTTCCCCTTCTTCATCAAAGCTGAGAGTGGTGCGGAAAATCTGGATAAGTCTGGCACAAATCTCTGATAGTATCCAGCTAGTCCCAAGAAACTCTGCACCTCAGTCACGCTCCTGGGTGGCTCCCAAGCCAACACTACCTCGATCTTTGCAAGATCCACCACAACTCCTGCCTCAGAGATGAAGTGTCCCAAGAAGTGGACCTCACGTATCTAGAACTGACACTTCGAGAGCTTACCATAAAGCCGGTGCTCTCGGAGGGTGTCTAGAACAACCCGCAAGTGGTAGGCATGCTCCTCCTCAGTGGTCGAGTAAATCAAAATTTCTTCGATGAAGACCACAAAAAATCGATCGAGGTATGGCTGAAAGATCTTGTTCATGAGGGCCATAAACACTGCTGGATCATTGGTTACGCCGAATGGAATAACCAAGAACTCATAGTGGCCATACCGACACCTGAAGGTCGTCTTCTGCACGTCCTCGTCCCAAACTCTGAGCTGATGATAGCCTGACCCGAGGTCTATCTTTGAGAACCACCGTGCTCCCTTGAGCTGATCGAAGAGGTCATCAATACTCGGTAGCGAATACTTGTTCCTCACTATCACTTGGTTCAGGAGACGATAGTCAACACAAAGTCGCAAGCTCTCATCCCCCTTCTTGGCGAACAAAATCGGGGAAGCCCAGGGTGAAACACTGGGTCGGATGAACCCCTTACCCTGCAAGTCCTCCAACTGTACCCGTAGCTCTTGAAGCTCGGCAGGGGCCATCTGATATGCTGGAGTCGATATCAGGGTTGTCCCGGGGTACAAGTCAATATAAAAGTCTACCTCTCTATGAGGAGGTAGCCTTGGAACATCGTCAGGAAAGACGTCTGCATACTGATCCACCACTGTAGGAAAACCAGGACTCCAAACGTCAACTGCTCCTAGGATGAGGTTAGCCAACTGATTAGTGATGGGATGTCCTCTCCTCTGTGAGAGTCCATCCTGTGCTGTGAAGGCTCCCTTCTCACCGGTGAAGGTGAACCTGCTCCCGTAGGTGCGTACACACCGCACCTTGCGCCTAATACAGTCAATCTGAGCATGGACTGTAGTTAACCAATCCATGCCCAAGATAACGTCGTAAGGCCTCGATGTCGTTACAAGAAGATCCCAGCCAAAGCTCCCGCCTCCTAGATTAAGCTCACACTACCGGCACCAGTGCGTAATCATCGAGTCTGCTCCCGTAGGAGTCTCTAGCCGTAAGGATCGAGCCAACGGCTCTGTCGGAATCTCCAAGCTCTGAACAAGGGCAACAGCTATGAAAGAGTGACTCACTCCTATGTCTATAAGAACTGCAGCAAGGGTGGTATAGACACAGATAGTACCTTGAATCATCTTGGGCGCACCGTGGTCATAGGACTCCACTTCCTGGTGTTCTGCCTGTCTCTGCTCGCCAGATCCCTGTGGTCGGGGTGGACCTCTTAGTGGTGGTGGTGGTAGAGCCTCAAAGTGTCTCCCACCACCTACTGCCCGGCCAGCTCCTCTACCTTGTCTGCCTGCTCCCTGCGGACCGCCACGGTCGACCCTCTACCTCTGCCAGGGTGGCCCCTCAACTGTCTGCTGCTCCTCGGCACGGCGGGTCGGGCAGTCACGAGCCATGTGGCCTTGCCCACCGCATGAGTAGCACTGCCTGCCTCTCGAAAGACCGGCTCTGCGCTGTGTGCCCCGCACTGCTGAGCCAGTGCCCTGAGGTCGTCTGCCTGAGGGTCTGGTCTTCCTGGACCCATGAGTCATCCGTCGACTGCCTGGTGCAGAAGACTCTACTACATGCTACCCCGCGGTAGGTCTCGCTGCTGAAGAAGGCTCAGCTTGAAATCACTCGATCAAAAGGGCTCGCACCAGTACTCCTTCCTGAGTTGGAATGTTGAGGAAGATCAGTGATGCCCTAATCTCGTGCCTCAATCATTTCTCAAAGGTCCGGGCCCGGAATAATGGGTCTCGTACCGTGTCGGTCGAGTAGCGCGAGAGATTGGTAAATCTCGCCGAGTACTAGGCGACTGTCAAGATGCCCCGCCGCAGCGGAAGAAGCTCCTGGATGTGCACCGCACGGAGGGTGGTTGGGACGAAATCTGAGCGGAAGAGGCTCTCAAAGTCCATTCAGAGAAGAGATGCCTCATCGTGCACCTGGAGCATCAAGCTCCACCATCTTCCTGTTGCTGCGTGCAGTAGGATCGATTCGAGGATCACCCTGAGGTCTGCTGGTGTCCTCACTAACCTAAAAACCCGTACCACTGCCTCCAGCAAGTCCTCGGCTGCCTGGGGGTCCGTCTCCCCATGGAACCTGGGTGGTCGCTAGCGCTGAAACTCATGCAGTGCACTAAGGCGACGTGCATCGTCAGCGGCTGGGGCTGGTAGCATCGGTGGCTCGGCGGGTAGAGGTACCGCCGGTGCCTCTGCTGTCAAATGGCCCTGCACCGAGGCCTCGTCGCTCGGTGGGATATCATCACGCAAAACTCTCGGAACCCTAGATGGCTGCCGTCGTGGGTCCATCCTGAAAAGAAACAGGTGCGCCACGGTCAAAACAATATACCATGTGAGCTGACACAAAGTAATCACATAGAAAACTTGAAACACACATGCAATCAATGTTTTCGTGCATTAAGTCGGAAATCAGAAGTCAGGGTCCTGATGTATGGATACGTCGGCCGCTGCACCAATACTGGACTCCCTGGACTGATAACCACACTCAATACACATAACACTATTGCTTCACATAGGAAAAGATCAGAGTCCAAAGTTCTGTGGTAGAAATGTACTCCTCTGATACCAATTTGTCATGACCCGTCCTCGGGGCCCGTGCCATGACTACCCCAAGCCCGCCTTCCATAGGCCAGGGGTTGGCAATTAGCACCAAGGCGTAAATCCCGGGAAAAAGGGAAGGCATTTCCTTTGTAAAGTAAACAAACACTACAGAGCAAGGAAGCAGTAGAAGTAAACACTAAGTAAAAACTGAGTACAACAGTAAGTGAGGAAAAGTATGTGGGCCAGTATACAAACCCAAACTAAAAGTAAAGTACAACTGGAACGGAAAACAGCAACTAAAAAGTAAAACTGCAACGTTGATATGTCCACTGGAAATACCACTTGAAGGGTGGGTACAGATAGCCTCCTCTGCTCCTCAGGTCCAGCCGGCCACTCCGAGTACGTCCCGCCCAATGGTCCACCTCCAAGTAACGTCATGCTCCACAGGCCTCAACCACGATAAGTGCTGTCCGCCGTCTGCAACCAACACAACATATTGCGGGCATAGCCCGTGCAGGGGTGAGTATAAGCTACTCAGTAGGGACCCCGAGACCCCCGAAGGTCTCCCAGAATCCACAAAGGATAATTTACAAAGGAAAGATACAATCATGAAGTAAAATTTGACACTACTTAGGTATATGCCCATACATATACCTAAGTCATCAATTCTCGTTTGGCCTAACATCCGAGCCCAAGTAAAACCCAGTCCACATAGGAAAGAAAAACGTAAATCCACACAGGATAGCACAACAAAATCCACATAGGAAAGAAAATCAGGATTCAGCTCACACAGGTATACTTCTTCGTATGACGATAGAGATGATCAGATATTGCCACTGATTCTTCTACGTCGTCGGACCCACAAAGGATCGATAGGTACTAACCCTCGCAATGACCCACAAAGGATCTGACCCACAAAGGATCGATAGGTAACTAACCCCCGCAAAGTCCCAAAAAGGATCTGACCCACAAAGGATCGATAGGTAACAAAACCCCGCAAAGACCCACACAGGATCGAACCCACACAGGATCTGTAGGCACTGACTCACACAGAACCGTTGAGCGCTGACCCAAATAGGATCGGACCCACATAGGATCGGTAGCACTGATCCACGTAAGATCGCTGAGTTCTGTAGTCATCGTCGTCGAATCCACTGAGGATCTCTGTATAGTCTTCGTTGTCGTCGTCGCAGTCGCAAACGCAGCCAGCTCTAGGGTTCTCGCACACAGCAAGCTCGCACGGTAGGGTACGCTCCATGAGCTGAGAGGCTAATACATCAACTGACACATAGTCCAGAGTTTATGTATCCAAAAGTTCTGTATCATCAACAGGAACTCAACGTCGCAGACGGCGCGTCAATCGGACGCCCGGTCTGAGAGTTATTGGCTTTTTCGTCCCAGGGTCCCGGTTGGTTTTTAAGTCAAATACAACCCGACCATACTCCACCTGTATCCAAACCTTGGGCGTAGTAAGCCAAAAGATCCGTCTCACTTAGAGGAATCCATCAAAGTCGACGATACATCAATCGGACGTCCGGAGCTCAAGATATGTGTGTTTTCGCTCCGAGGGCCCGGTTGGTTTCGTGTACGAACAAACTCGACCGAACCCAAAGTATTATGAAACATTGAGTGCGATATATCGAAACGACATTCTCGATCCAAGGATCGGATCTCAACTGATGGTGCGTCGATCGGAGGCCCGTAGCACAAGTTATGGGCTTCCGAACGAAAGAGATTCGGTAATATGGGGTTCGAGCCCTGTCCAACCCGGCCCGATACCCCTAGGGTCGGCCCGAAATGGGTCCGGGTCCATCCCGCATGGGCGCGGCCCAGCCCAGTCGGCGCGGCCCGGCCCGGCCTGGGCATGGCGCGTCGGGCACGGTGGCTGGGCGCTCGGCCAAACGGCCGAGCCGTTGAGGGGAGTGGGGGCACCTGCCCCACTGGCTTTGTAACCGCGGCCCCATTATGGGGGGCCGCTTGAGCAGGCCGCTGGGGGTTCGTAACCCCCGGCCTTCCCTTGTCCGGTCGGCCCGCTCTGGCCGGCCAACTTCTGCCGCCACGGACCGGCGACGGCCGGTCCCCCCTACTCCGACGCCGGTGGCCCGGAACCGGCCTCCGGTCACCCAGCTCTGCCGCGGCCCGGAACTGGCCACGGCCTTGGTTCATCTGGCGCGGCACGATGGCATCGTGCCCCTCCGCCACCGCCCCGCTCTGGCAGCGGTGTCTTCGGGTTTCTCCGATGTGGCACGATAGTGTCGAGTACTTGTTAGATTTCACGGCGTAGCGCGACGGCGCCGCGCATTCCTTGCCGCACGATTCTGCGCGGTGCGACGGCACCGCGCCATTCCCGTTCCAATCCACATTAGAATCAACCACATAGATAAGGGAGGATGGTCGGCCGTGTTTGTGCGGTCCGGTCCCCTCTCGTTAATCGATTTCAATTGGTCATATTTCACGAAGAATGTCAAGGTAGGAATCACGAACAAAAATTAAACAAACCCCTACCTTGAGAGTAGCTTGTATGGAGGTTCATTGAACGAGGATTCGTCGCGGAAAGAGACGTCGCGAATGAAGACGTAGTCGGCGCCGCGGTATATGGCGTCGCGTAGTCGGTTTCCGAGGACTCGGTGTTCTTCGTCGGAGATCGATGCGTTCTTCGCATTCTTCATCGAAGACGAAGAAGTTCCTCAAGTTCCTTAGCCTTTTCTCCCCAAAGACTCCACAACAAGAATCCAACCCTTAATAAAATAAGCCCACACTTATTTTATTAACATGACATTAGTTTGAAATTCAAACACTCACATTAAACTAACTTCATTAATATCATAAGTTATTAAAACGTAAGTTATCAAATTTAATTGTGAGTTGAGGGAGTTAAGGAATGTGAAGGGGTGGGGTTCGTGTGGGCCCCACCACCCTCATAACCTCCCATGGGAAGTTGGGTAGTTATACAACTTCCACCCAAAGCTTAAACAACTTAGAGTAAAATAAAAATTGTAGTTAAATTTTTATTTTAAATTCCACAATTTTTATCAACTTCTCTTGGGAAAACCCAACTCCGGAAAAGGTGTTCCTAAGCAATTACCGGTGCTGCGAATCCATCGGTGCCCTCGGAATTCGATTCCGAGCACTGGTTAAAAAGTTAGAAATTCCCGCTCATTCGTTCACTGAACGTACCCGAGCTAAACTTCATATAGAAATTCCAGGCACACCGGGCCTTGGAATCAAGTGCCGTCAGAAACTGCGTTCTTGTAACATCCCAAAGAAAATTAAGAAAAAAATTTCCTTAAATTTTACGGGTCTTTACACAGCCATCCTTGCTGTTATTTCTGTCTGAATAAACATTATCATAATCTTATGTTCAACCTCTAAATCCTTAACAAACATCTTTATGATGTGCTTTTATTTGAACCATAAAGACATAATGTCTTTAGTATAATTTTCCTTATCACCTATTGATTTAAGATCAGAATTTAAAAATTATTCATGTGATCAGTTCAAAATTTTCTACCTCAGTAGAATAAATAGAGAAATCACTATCTTCAATACTAGAAAAAATCATATCCTCTGAATCTCCAAAAATAAACTGTACACTCTTATAAAAATAGTCTATCTCTACCACGTAATGAAATTGTGATTCGATGTCATTGAAAGATGTCTCGGGTACTTGAAATTCCAATTCTTGTTTCATGAGTAAGTTCATCTGATGTAGCCAATTAAGATTAACCACATTTCCATGAAGAATTTTTCTGCCTACAAGTCTGTGTTGTTTTGGTTTTCTTTCTTTTCCATGTTTAACTCTCTTGGTTTTCATTATTTCTGAAGATTTCAATATATGAGGTTTTCGAATTCTTAGGTTTGGAAGGAAAAACGATTATTGAGGGTTATAAGACTATTTTTGGGTAAACAAATGGTTTGGAAGACAAAGGGTTTCTGAAATATGACACATGTCCTCGTTCCTTGTGTCATAGTGTAACTATGATAGAAAATTTTAATAATTACATTTCATAAATAGATTTATGATAATATATATTAACTAAAATATCATAGGATAAAAATAATAAATGAAATTAAGATTTACAGAAATGCATTAGGTGTAAAATAATTTTAAATAAAATTAAATTAAATTAAATTAAATTAAATAAAAATTAAATAAACCTAACTACCCCTTAATCAAATCAAAACAGGTTGTGGGATTTGGTTTAGTAAAATTATTAGCTACTTTATATTAAGTGTTAACAAATTCTAAAGATATATCCTTTTTAAGAACATGATCTCTTATGAAATGATGTCTAAAATCAATATTCATAGTTCTAGAATGACTTATTGGATTTTTTTTGAAATGTTTATAGAACATGTTTTCTCACATAAAATCATTGTGTTATTAAAATTAATTCCAAAGTCCATTAGTGTGTTTTTCATCTATAACACCTGTACACCACAATTGCCTGCAGATACATACTCAGTTTCGGCTGATGATAGTGTAACCAAGTGTTGCTTCTTACTTGACCATGACACTATAGATTTTTCTAAAAAGTGACAGGTTCCTAATGTTGTTTTTCTGTCTATTCTACATCATCCCAAATCTGTAACTGAATATGATAAAAAATTAAAATTAGATGTTTTTGGATAAAAAATAGATTGAATAATTGTTCCTTTTAAATATCTAAAAATCCTTTTTGTAACAGAAATATGGGATTCATTTGGTTTTGATTGAAATATAAAAAAAACATACACAAAAAAACATAATATCAGGACTACTAGAAGTAATATATAGTAATCTTCTAATCATACCTCTATATAACAGGTTTTCCAGCTTCATCCAAATCAAGTTTACTGTTAATACAGATGGGAGATGAATATGTCTTGTTGTTTCCTTGACCAATATTTTTCAAAAAATCAGTAATTTATTTAATCTAATTTAATACATTTCCATAATCTTTTTAATAAATTGAATGTCCTAAAAATATTTAATTATTCCAAAATGCTTATTTCAAAAAAATCATACATTCTAAAAAATCATTACAATGTTTTTTATTTTTTGATCCAAAAATAACATCATCAAGATAGATTTGAAATAATAATAAATTAGAATAAATGGTTTTCTTATTGAGGGTTGGGTCTTCCAAACCAATAGTAAAACCATTTTTCAAAATAAATGAACATTATTTTTCATTCCAAGTTCTAGGTGCTTGTTTAAGGCCATAGAGATATTTAGAAAGTTTAAAAACAAAATCAATTTTTTGGGAATTTTCAAAACTAGGAGATTGCTCAACATAAACTTCCTCCATTAAATATCCACTTAAAAAGGCATATTTTTCATGCATATTATATAATTTAAAATTAATATGAGATGAATAGTCCAAAATAATTCTAATTTATTCTATTCTAACAACAGGGGAAAAGGTTTCATCAAAATCTATACCTTCTTCTTCAATATACCCTTAGGATACAAGTCTAGCATTATTTCTAGTTATAATACCTTTGATCATCTTGTTTATTCTTAAAGAACCATTTAGTTCCTATAACATGATAATTCGATGGTATTTCAACTAATTTCAATACATTGTTTCATTAAAACTGATTTAGCTCTTTTTACATTGCTAACATCCAACATTCATCTTCTTAGGATTATTCAAAAGTTTTAGGTTCTAGCTGAGATAAAAAAGAAGAAAATTACACTAGGTTTCCACACTTCTTCTAATTTTTATTCCTATTTCTAGATCTCCTATAATTGTCTTTAAAGGGTGATTCTCTTGGATTCTAGAGTATTAAGGAATAGAACATTTAGGTTTATCAGTATCATCATATTATGAACTAGATTGAATTTTATTTATATTTTCCAAATCATTGTTTATGTTATCATGTCTCCTGTTTTTAGAATAATCATCAGCTTCATCTGTTTGACCATTCTATTTATTAAAAGGGGTAGTTTCATCTATCATCATATGAACTGAAAATTCAACAATCCTTGACTTTTTAATAAATACTTTATAAGATTTAGAAGTTGTTGAATATCTTAAGAATATTTCTTCATCTTCTTTTGAATCAAAAATTCTAAGATTATCCTTGGTGTTCAGGATATATACCATGCATCCAAAAACCATAAAGCACTTTACCTAAGGCTTCATTTTATTCAAAATATCACAATGATTCTTTTTGAAAATAGTTGGAATTAAAACTCAATATACAGTATATCATGTTGTTCTTACATATTCTTTCCAAAATTATATTGGGAGATTGTATTTATTTAGCATAGTTTTATCCATTTCATGAATATTTTTGTTTGTTCGTTCAGCTATTATATTTTTTTAAGGTGTTCTTGGGGTAGAGATGGTGTGTTTAATACCCATGTTTGAGAAAAATTAATTACAATATTGATTTGCATACTCTCCTCCATGATCACTTCTTAATGAAATTATCTTAAATTTTTTTCAATTTTAACACATCTACAAAAAACTTTCAAAAATAGAAAAATCTTTGTTTTTGAGTTTTAGAAAATTCACCCAAGTAAATATTAAAAAAATTATCAACTAAAACATATAAATATAATTTACCATCCAAACATTCTATTATAGATGGTCCAAAAAATCCATATGAATAAGTTCTATAGGTTTTGAAGTTGCAATTGTGTTTACAGATTTCAAAGAAGATTTGTGTTTCTTGAAAAATTGGCATGCATCACCAAATATATCACGATCAGATTTGAGACTAGGTAAATTTGAAACTAATTGTTTCTTAGATAACTTATATAAAGAAAAAATACTACAATGACCAAGTATTCCTTGCCAAATCCATGACTCATTTATCTTAGCAGTTAAATAGTTCATTTTCTGTTTACACAATGAATTTAAATCCAATGTATAGATATTATCTGTTCTAGGTGCTCTAAATTTAAGAAAATCATCTTTAAAAATTGAACATGAATTATTAGAAAAATCAACATAGTATTCATCATCACAGAGTTGAGATATACTTATCATATTGGGCTTCAATCCATGTACATAAAGTCCTTTATTAATCGAGATAGTATTTGTATCTCCAACTGTTCTGAGTCTAATAATTTTCCCTTGAGTGTTGTCACTAAAGGTTATTAGGCCTCCATCAATTTTAGTCAGAGAACAGAAATTTGATGAATTTCCAATCATATGTATTGAAACGACATTGTTCATATACGATATATCTTTTCCTCTTCTTTGGATTGTAACCTTCACTTCTTCATATATATCACACATATTTTATTTTAGATTTGTTTCTTCCTTCTCAGAACCAGTGATTAATGAGTTGTTGGTGTCTTCAGAAAAAATCCATGTAGACTTCATCTCTTTTTTTCCTTTGTTTTCATAATTAGTATTCTTATGATATTTTTTTTCTGCCTTTCTTTTCTCTCATTTAAATTTGTGATAATCAGGTCTTATATAGACCAATTTTTTGCATTCATAGCATCAAACTTCCCTTGATTCTTTCCCATCCTTTTTGAAGGGTTTCATGAATCCTCTTTTCTTCCTATATAATTTACTGAATTTTCTAGCTAATTGAGCCAACTCAATTTCTGATTTAGATGAGTCTACATTTCTTTCTTCTTATTTTATTTTTCTATTCCTCTTTTGTGACTAAACTTTTAAAAGCAGTGTTATCTTTTTCATTAGAAATTTGTGATATCCAACTCCATCTTACATTTCGGCCTCATACACCATTAAAGTTAAAATCAATTCTATCATTGTCAGATTTATGAAAGGTTCTGATTGGCGGATTTCATCATATAGTCTATTCAACTTCATAGGTAAAACTCTTTGAAATTTCAAATCATTATCCAGTGGGCTGATAGAATCACCTAAATATGTTATATTATTAACAATTTCTATTAGTCTTCCATTCATCTATGTGTTTCTCTTTCCATCATACATTCTAAAATTTTCAAACATTAATTTCATTATAGAATATCTCATTTGTCTTACATTGTCAGTACCTTCATAGGCTACTACAATTATATAACACATTTCATAGGATGTTGGTAATTGCGATACACGGTTGAATTCATCTGGTTCAACTCTGCAAATAATTGCATTCATTGCTTTAGAATTCATATCATAGTCATCCTCTATAGTATCAGACCACGGTTCAGGTTTTTTAGGATATTTTTAATGAGAAAAAATATTGAGTTATACTCTAAATCCAATATTTTTTAATTAGATTTTCATTCAATACATCCAGCATCCATAATTCTCACAGTTGAAATATGGAGAATGAACCATTGACATTACTTCTTTGAGATTCTCCATCACCATTACTAAAATAGATCTTATTCCTTTAGCTTATTATAGCTCTATTCAGAATCATAACCTTTTATACCAAATTTTTGGTTAGAAATACTATAGTGATGACATAAGAGGGGGTTGAACTGTGTCCTTTTCAAATTTTTATGATTCTGTTGATTCACAAAAATAGAAGATAATAATTGGAAATATTTTTGTAACAGAGTATATGATGCCGAAATGAACAGATAACAATGCACATCAATTTTTTCTGGTTCAGGGAACAAATATTCATTACTCTAATCCACTAATCACTCTATCTACAGGCTTAGTGAATTTCACTTGTAGGATCCTCGAATCATAAGACCGATCTAAAACTGAGTGTAGAAAGTTGTCACCCGTACAAATAAAATTTTGTCAAACAGAGTATTCCTGTTCTTTTATAGGGAACCGATAAAACTAAAACTTAGTGCGAGAAGATGACACTCCACCACATCAAAATACAAGAAGCTGAAACTTAAGATAGATAAGATGTAGTTTTATTAAAATAAGATGTAGCTCACAGTTACAGTAGCACACAACTGACTGAAGATGTATCTACTTCTTCAGAAGAATAATAATCCAAAAATATATTTGAAGAGATGTGGTTTTACAAGAGAAATTTTATTTTAAGAAAATCAACAAAAAAATAGCATCGTATTTTCAGATTTGAATATGTATATCTCCAAAATGTAGTCCTTATTTCGAAGATTATTGATTGTTGTAGCACTATAAAACAATTTTTACAGAAAATATTAAACGAATAATATTTACAAAGATATCTGAGAACTATTCATAGATATGGGGATTTTATAGATGAAATTCAGATAGATATATAATGATATATCTCAACCAAGGTATTAGATACACAAAATATTCCTGATAAAACGAGTGAATTCAAACTCAAAAAATACAGCTCAGATTAGTTGTAACTTCCCATAAGAATCGGAGTAAAAATCTATGATGTAAAAGGATCATTAAATAATTCAAAAGGTATTGAATCAGATGAAATCAAGCTTTAAACCACACTGACATTCTGTAATGATTGTTGCAAAATGATCTAGAAAAGACGTAAATTCAAATTTTCAGCTTTGAAAATTCAAACGTAAGGATCCTTTACAAAACTAAAAAATAACAAACGTGGGGTTAAACATCATAACATAGGGTTGATGGTCCATACGTTTATCAACGTCATCATAGATCTCTAAACATAACTTTGATTATCCATACGTTCGGTTTTTCCAAAAGTAAGGTTTACAACGTAAGGTCGATTAGAAAAGTAAGGTTGAATATCTATACGTTTATAATGTTCCATACTTATGTAGGGTACTTTAACCATACGTTTTCTTTCTGAAAAAATGAAAGGTTCTTATCCAAAGGTAATGTTCCTTAACCAAATGTTTCTTCAAATGTAAGGTTGATTAACTATACACACTGATCCTTTAACATAAATGTAAGGATTGTTCTATACATTACTTTCTTCAACGTTTTAAATGAATACTATTTCCATTAAACAAAAAACAATGAAAAATGTTTCTATAATACACTTAAGAGCATTCCAAACACTTTAAAAAATATTTCTAGAAAATAAATAGTATTATTTCAAGATAAGAATTATAAAGAATATAAATTTCCTGTAATACACTCCAAATAAAATCATTAGTAAAACAATCAAGGGTATTTGTGAGCATCAAAATCAATAATATTTATAGAGTATTGTTGAGGCAATTCATGCCCAACATACATGTATGTTTATGTGTATTTATTTTCATGTTTATATGAATGTTCTTGTATGTAAATTTATTTTTCCAGCATTTTTATGCAGATGCATGTATATGTATGTGCATGCATGTGTATGTAGTTATATGTATTTGTATGTGTATACTTGTGTGTACGTTTATGTGCTTGTATATACATGTATATTTATGTATGTGTATGTGTATGTGTATTTGTATATGTATGTGTATGTGAAAGTGAATGTGTATGTGTATGTGTATGTGTATGTGTATGTGCATGTGTATGAGTACGTGTATCAATATCTGTATTTGTTTGTGTATGTGTATTTATATGTGTATATCTATATGTGTACGGGTAAGGGTGTGTATTTGTACATGTATGTGTGTATGTGTATGTATTAATGTGTATGTCTGTATATTCATTTAATATTAATTATTTATTCATTTTTAATATTTCTCAATTTAATGTATTTTCTGTAATTGATTCATTTTTAATATTTTTTCATTTAATATATTTTTTCATATATTCAATTTTTAATTTTATTTATATATTTTTAAATATGTATACAATTAATCACATAATTATAAATTTAGTTATTTTTAAAAAATCTAATGTTTAATAAATAATTATATTTTTATATACAATCAATACAATGGAAACATAAATAAATATAATTAATATTATGATTTATTTTTGCATTTTGATTATTTTTTATTTGTTTGAACTTCATATAATTAATATAATAAAGTAAATTTATTTTTTAAATAAAATTTATTCAATTTTATTTATTAAATTTCAACCTCCATTCATTTATTTTTTGGTCCATTTTTCCTATTCAATAGTTTTTAATATTTTTAGAATTTATACTTTTTTTTAAAATGTATACACATTTATTTACAATGTTAAAATATTTTCAATATTATTATAATTTATATGATTAATATTTCTATATATTTATTTATTGTTTTTAATACTTTTAATTTGTTTGAAATTTATACAATTGATTTATTTATATGTAATTTAAATTTAATATATTTGAATAGTCAATATAATTCATTTTTCAATAATGTTATTATTTAGAAAATTAATATTATTTATATATTAATTTTTATTCAATTTAATGTTTTTTAATCCAAGTAATTATGTTAGAAATTCACTAATATATATATAGTTTTATTTTATTCAGTATTATTTATTGGTTTTCAATATTATTCACTAATTTTTTATTTACTAATTTTATTATTATTTGAATTTATTAAATTCTGAATACTTATTTATACATATTTATTTACTAAAAGTTAATATTTTTAATTTGTTTACAATTTATTTGATTATATTTATTCAATTTTATTCATTTTTTTAATGTTTTTAATTTTTTTGAATTTATATAAATTATTTATTAAAATTCAGTTTTAATATTTTTTAATTTTAATAGTCAATATAATTTATTTTTAATAATTCTTTTATTTAAAAAAGTTAAATAATTAATTTAATCATTTTTTCATTTCATTGTATGTGTTTACAATTTATGTATTTAATCATACAAATTAATTTTTTAAATAATTTTTTTCATGCCTTAAATTTTATTTACTCATTTTTAACGTTATTTGATTTAATATTTTTTATTAATGTTTATTTTTTATTATTTTTTATTTTATATTGATTTTAATAATTTCATAATTTTTAATATTTTCAATATTTTTGTAATTTAAATGAATTATATTAATTCATTTTATTTGTAAATTTTTAATATTTTTAATATGTTTGAATCTATATAATTAGATTATTTAGAATTTTTTTTAATATTTTTAAAATTTAAACGGTGAATATTATTTATTTTTTATAAACGAGTTTTTTATATTAGTAAAATCATTTATTTCCTCATTTTTATTTGTTTTTAATTTATGTAATTACTATTATAAAATCATGTTCTAAAATAATATGTTATATTTTTTTTAATTTTTTTATTTATTCTTAATATTCATTCATTCAATATTATTTACTAATCTATAAACACTTAAAACATATTAATTTTTTAATATTTATTTATATTTATATTTTATTTTTAATTTCTAATATTTCAATATTTTTGAAATTGAAATAGTCAGTATAGTTCATTTTAAAAAAAATTAATTTATAAAATAAATATTATTTATTTATTCATTTTTTACATTTTTCAGCACAATCATCGCATAATATAAATTTTTAGAGTTCTTTTTTGATGATAAAAGTGTTTTTTAAGTGCTTTTGTTTTTAGAACTACTAAATTTTACTTTTGTGGGAACTTTTGAGTAGGCTTAGATAAATCCCTTCACCCACTATAAAAAAGAACCCTTGTAGATCGCATCTTCATCACACCACCTTCAATCTCTCATGAAACCTAACCCCTTCATTAAACAAAGTCAATTTTTAAAAAAATAGAAAAAATAAAAAATATGGTTCAAAATTTCAATTTTTTTAAAGAATCTCGATGGAATATTCATGTGTTATGCATGAATATTTTAGTATATCATCCATTTCTCATATCTACTGCCACTGAACTCATGTTTTTGGAATTATCATGTGAGGCTAAAATGGATTTATTTGTTGATGTTCTTTCCAATATCATATAAATTTTACATAAATTTCTAAATGAATGAAGATGAAATCTATTGTTTTTTTCAACTAAAATCGATTACAAAATTTTCAAAATATTAATATTTTTTATCATTTGTTATGTAATAATTATTTTGTTACTCATGATAAATAGGATATTAGACCTATTAATTTCACCCACCATAAAATTTTTCCAATTTGAAATTGAGCTTCATTTTAAGGTACAATAATTGATATGAATTGGAAAACATGGAAACAAGTTATAAACCAATTTTGGAAACTGCATTATATTATTTATCATCGAATTCATTTTTAAGTGTTTATCGTAAAACAATTAAATAGATCCTCATTGATTTCCAATACATTAATAATTTTATTATATTGATAATATGGGTTTTCAATTACTCATTAAAATTTATTTTGTGATTAAATACGTCCTCTTCATTATTATGAAATTTGGAAAATATGGTTATTTTGGTCAATGAATCCATTTTTTATATTCTTCACTTAATGTTCACTATTTTCAAAATGTCTTGGCATATTAAAATTTATATTGTTATTATTACCAAATTAATAATTTGAATATGTTATCGTTCATAAATTTATAAATTTCATAACAGTGATCGATGTTATTATATTGTTTCAAACACTGTTGAAGCATTGTTAAAACTAAGTAATTTTTGTGATAAATTGTTTGATATTTAATTCTTATTATATATTCCCAATTTCATTTCCACTTTTAAACATCCATATTTTTATTACTAATATGGACAATGAAAAGAAGTGGTTTATCACCATTGATGAATCCATTTAAAAAATTATTGCTGATATTTTACTTTTTTGTAATAAAAAATAAGTGTTATAATACTTTAAATTCATATAAATTTTGTATTTATATGTTCTAAGGTTTTATTGATTCAATGAAAATTTATATCCAATATAATTAATTAAGGTTCATGTGTATGTATAAAAACTTTTTATTAGGGTTGTATGTTCATTAATTTCTCATATTAATTTATTTTTTTAAATATGAATAGTACTGAATCAAATAAGATGGATATGAGTCAAAATTGTATGGATTCCAATTGTATGATAAATGAGTATGGGGATAGTGTGAAATATTACATCATGTTTGAAAATAATCATGTATATGACCCTAATAAAATAAAATTTCTATGCTTATGTTGTTATTATTAAAGAATAGTAAGTGTAAATTATTTCGAATAAAACGTGATTCTTTACTTAATAGATCAATGTTATAAATATTGGAATAAACACATGGAAGAACTGAATATAGCTATTGACTTGAATAACATTCCATTTAGTGTATCATCTAAAATGATTATAATTTTTAATGGCGATGAAGACCGTATAAAGGATATCATTATTGGTCAAAATAATAAAGTACATCACATTAAAGAAATGACAATGATAGTTGAAAATGTTATTTTTGATTGTCCAAAACTATATTAGATGTTAAAGAGTAAGGTAATGTTTCCATTGAATATTAGTTTTACTAAATATAAAACATTGATAGAAATAATAATGATATATAATGTAAAGTATGGAAATGAATGGATTGGAGTAATATTTTTAGAACTAAATTCTATCTTGAAAGATATTCTACTAGAATATAACTTGCTTTATTGCAGAACAAATGATGCTAAATGAGTTCTATGATCAATGGGTAATAAATATGAAAGAAAACATTCTTCTCCAAATTCCTATATTATATTTCTCGAAAACTATAAATCACATAAAAATGAAAATATTGTGGTGCATCTCAATAAAAGAAAGAAGAATAAAGTAATTTTAATGACCATGGTATTTTCCAATCATTCTATTATTTAGAAACATTTATGAAAGTGAGGAAAATATAAATAATTTTTTTACACCCACCCTATTAAATACCCTAAAAAGAGCGGTGAATCTAGGTATTTACTTTTAATAAAACCACCCCATTAGATCCTTTATCATTAATAAATAAAACTCCATTATCCATCCTTCATATATAAAAGAATATAAGTAAATTAAAACAAGTAGAACAAAAATATATATCTTGGATTAGCCTCATTAGTTTATTTCCATATAGAATATAAATGTATTGTATGGGTGTAACAAATCCCCTAAATCATAGTACTATTATATGGTCTAGAGTGCGTTCACATTACCCTATAGTTTACAAAAATTCAAAATTCCAAAGATCACAACTCTTTATCTGCACAAGTAAACACACTAATCTTCTAGTAGACTCTTCTCATAATTATTTATTAATTATTTCACACATGAGTGTGTCTTTATGATCATGTTTAATAAAATAGATGTAAACCACATATGTAAGAGAATTTTCCTCATGGATCATGTTTCCCCTGCACAAAACCTGTTCACAAGACCCTCTGCAGTTTAAACATATCATTTGAGTTCATCATGAGACCCAGTTTATCTTCAATTGATCACATGACCTTGGAAAGTATACCTATATAAAAATCACCAAGCACATAACTCCCTTGAACATATGTACAATCATGTGATGTCTACCGCTTTATGAGAAACACTTTATGAATTTCTTCTGATGTGACTTATGTGATCGTGTAACCTCTTTCCCATAATGTGAATCCCCTTCACCATGAATTACTTCAGATAAAACATCCAAGAAAACCTTTTCAGTTTTTGAGGATATATTAAGGGGTATTTATAGGCATAAATCAACCACCATAACTCCTCAAATCACATTGATCCATCTATTCCACCACCCAATCCAACTCATTCATGAAGTTATGCTCTTTTCATAACATCATCAGAAGATCCATTTGTACAAATATAGTTACATTATTCTATGTCACCACAAGATGACTTCATCATTTTCATCAAAACAACCATTATTCATATCACATAACTTACTTCTATTCACATAATCACAAGACTTCCAATCATCACTTAATTATGAGTGATGATAAGACACATTCCCATAATACATCCTTATATCTATCATGTAATCCCTTCATATGGTTGTGATATGCGATTGTGGGATATTGAGTGAATGTAATAATTCTCTATCATTATCATATTTCAAACATTAATATGATTCACATGACTCTGTCATGATCACACACTCCATGTGATCTTATAGGACTTACAAACTCCACATAATCCTTTTGTACATATGTGATCAAAATGTATCACATCATTCAAGACATCACATGATCCTCCCACATTAAAGTAAATTGTGTGATTTTACTTCATTTTAAAAAATCAAGATCTTCTTGAATTCATATGGATTATGCAATCATCCTTCATTCACATTGATAGTGTGATCTGCTTTATTTCGTGTATATTGAGTGAATATATATAGGACTTATACACAAAGATATTTTTTAACAAAATTCTCCTAGAACACAAAAAAAATACACCTTTATTTGAAAAAAAAATATTCATCATCAAACTCTATCATTTTCAAGAAACAAAACAACCCAAAAACATGATGAGGATATTTTTTTCATTAATCTCTCCATTTTTGTTTTTTATAAAACATCAAAAAATCAATTTCGTTTAATATTCTACAATTATAGATAGTGACCAAGAACTTACCAATCACATAATCTGAGACCACATGAGTCATTCTCAGCATGATAAACAAGATTAGAATAAATAGTTCATATATAAATCACTTTATTCGTGATTATTCCATGTGAAAACAACTCAATACCAAAAGATAAAACATGCACATCCCATGAGATCACTTCTTAACCAATAGAATTCAACTACTATCATCATGAACTTATCACTACAATTAATTATTATTATTTATTGATAGGACACATTTATTATAAACATATTTAAAAATCCCCATATTTATTTTCTATCACTCTCATCTTCTCTAACTGTCTTAATCAAGGAATCATTTATATCCCCTTTAAAACATTCCTGAAGTAAAATCCTTTGAGGTTAAAAACATGTTATTGTGGCATAAAAATACATGGGGAAATAATGCAACAGACCATAGTAAGAGAGGATCCCACATCCAAACATTTCATGGGTGGGATGTTTATTGAACTACAAGAGCATGTTGATGCTGTTCAAATTCTTTTTTTGGAAACACTTTCTTCATGATGACTTCAACATATAGTTCTACAAGAATATACTCTAGCTTCACAAGCCCATGATCCACTTTATTCATAATGAATTGATATTTTATTTCAATGTGATTTTCCCCCGTAGGTGATTGACATGATTTTCTATTATAGTCATAGAACCTTAACTATCACAATAGATCTAGATTGGAGACATCGCATAAACTACCATATCTCTATAAAGATTTTTAATCAACATTTACTACATAAATTTTTGAGTTTCCAAAATATATTCATCTTCTACAATTCTTAGAGAAATAAAATATTTTTTCTGACTGAGCCCATAAATACATAATCATCATTGGTAGCATTAACCACTTGATATTGAATTTATTGCATCTCCTCAACCAGATCAATCAACATCCACATAATGAAATAACTCTTTCTAAGGTTTTTTATTATATTTAAAAATAAATTCCATAACTCTCTTAATATACTAAAGCATCCATATTTACCTTAAATATGTATCTCTATTTTTTATTACATTGATACCATACTTCCTATCATGTAGAAAAAATAATATTGTGTTGTGTCACTATTAATTACAGAAATCTTTGATTGGTTTAACTATATTCTATGACATTGATCTCTTTAACTTCATCATCCCTTGATAGCATCATCTTGGTTGAAACTAGAGTTTTTATATTCTTGGAATTATCTATTCTAAATATACTCAAAACCCCCTTAGCATATTTTTTTAGGAAATAAATGTTCAATTCCTTACTTTAATTACCAATTGACCATGGAAACATATTTTCTAAAAAATATTAACATTAAAAACTCTCATTTCATGAATTCAACAAAGTTTTTAAACAATTATTTATTTCATCCTCAAAATATTATGACATAATCATATATTAGAACCTTCATATTTTAATTACTCTCTTTATTTACAAAGATATTGTAATAAAATTCACCATTATGAAAACCAAGATTCTTCAAATACAGATCATGTCTTGAATACCATGCTCTTGGAATTTGATTCAACCTGTATAGTGCATACAATAACCAAGCAAATTTTTTATAAGACTCGTGAATGAGAAAATATTCCCTCAATTCTATTTCTAATTCCACATCCTAAACCCCATTTATAAATGATTCCTTGGAACCAATCTAGATGAATTTTAATTTTATTTTTCATAATATAGCTAAGAAAAATTTAATTTTACCCAACCTTACAAAAGGTGGAAATGCATCATTATCATTGATACCCTATACATAGGATTATCCCTTGTACAGTAGTTTTTCATTGTACCCAATCACTATGTAGTCTCCATTAAAAATTCTATTTAAAACCCATTTTTCTTATTGCTATTATTCCCTTTCATCCTCGAAGAAATATCCCTCCTATAATTATTTTTTTATTTGTTTAATCTCTTAATTTGTAACCTGAATCCAATTCTCATCTCTAACATATTCATCAAAATACATTGCCTCAATGTATGAGAATAAGTAGATTATTTTATAGTCTTAATCTACTTTTTCTTGACTGGTTCTTTCTGATCACCAATTATGTATTGCCTAGCATTTTTATCTTTACCATTTAGTTTTTTGTTAGGTATAAATCAAAATTCATTTCTCTCATAATCAAAATTTACTTTTAAAGCTTCATCATGTACATGTACTCCCCTTGATATTATTATCACATCCTCTTAATCATTAGGATGTTTTTCACTATATTGTTGATAATTCTTCTCATTTTCCATCACAACAACATCATTTATATCTATATATTGTTAGATAGATTTTTTTTAAGAATTTATATGCTTTTATTTTTCATGAGTATCCATTTATTATTTCCTCATTTCCATAAAATTCAAACATCCTTTGTTTTTTCATTATTCATAATGAAAAATTTACAACAAAATACATAAAATTACATTAGGTAACAATTATTTCTATACAATAATTTGTATATTTTCATCCATTAATTTTTACAAAAAAAATGATTTTATTTAAATTTAGAATGATTTTAACACATGTTCTATCAAAAATACATTGGGAGTTGTCACGAACCGTCCTCGGGGCCCGTTCCCTGACTACCACAAGCCCGCCTTCCATAGGTTAGGGGCTAGTGACTAACACCAAAGGCATAAATCCCTAAGCTGGGAAGGCATTGCCTTTATAAAAGTAAACAAACAAAATAGTGTACGCAATAGGAAGTAAACACTAAGTAAAACTGAATACAAAAAAGTGTGCTGGAAAGTAAATGGGATAGTATACAAACCCAATTGAACAACAAGTACAAGGAAAAAGGGACAAACAATTGAAAGTAAAGAGCAGCTCCTGGATCGTCCTCCAGGGATTCCAACCGAAAGGGTAGGTACAGATGGCCACCTCAACACTCACGTCCGTCAGTCTCCTCTGTGTGATGACTCGTCGCATGGTCCACCTCTGGGTACCATCCAGTTGTGGCACTCTTGGCCTCCATCAGCGTTGTCTGTTGTCTGTATCCAATACAATGAGGTGTGGGCATAGCCCGTGCAGGGTTGATTATAACGATATTCAGTAGGGACCCCGAGACCCGCAAGGTCTCTCAATATCCTCTAAAGATAATCAAAAGAAGAAATATAAAATCATGATGTATCAACCAACCCTACTTAGGTATATGCCTATACATATAAATAAGTTACCATTCACAGTCCGAATCCAACTCTCGAGCCCAAGAACAAACCAAATCCACCGAGGAAGTAAAGTCAATCACCATGATGATAATGGTTGAATGACATGACTCAACTCACACAGGTATGCCATAATAGTAGTGAGATATAGATGATTAGATGTAGCCACTAGATCATCTATGCCATCGAACCCACACAGGATATAGGACCAGCTAAACTGTCGGACCCACACAGGATACATGACCAGCTATCTCGTCTAAGCTGTTGGACCCACACAGGATACAGGACCAGCTATAATTCATCTGAGCTGTTAGACCCACATAGGATACAAGACCAGCGATTCGGTCAGACCCATAAAAGATACATGAACATAAGTCATAACTGTCGAACCCACATAGGATTCTAGTATGGTAGTCGTCGTTGTCGAACCCATGGAGGATTGCAATACAAAAGTCGTCGCATCCAGCTCTAGTGTTCCCACACAAAGCATGCTCGATTCCGGAAGGGTCCACTCCTTTAACAAAGGGGTCGATACATCAACTATCATGAATTCCTAAGTTTATGTATCCTGAAGTTCCGTCTCATCAAAATAAACTCAATGCGGAAGATGGCACGTCAATCAGATGCCATGTCTGAGAGTTATTGGCATTTCTATTCCAGGGCCCGGTTGGATTTAGGCTCGATCCAAACCCAGCCGTTTTCCAAAGTTGTCCAAAACTCACTAAGAGTATCCCAAAAGGACCGACTCATCGCAAGGGTCCTAGAGCCGCAGACGGTGCGTCGATTGGACACGCGGTCTAGAAGTTAATCACATTTAAGAAAAACGGTCTTGGCCCGTCAAGCCCAGTGGGCTGGCGGGTCGGCCCGACCTGGTTCGATGGGGCTGACCTGGCTGGGGGAAGCCTGGCCTGGTTTGGAGGGTCTGACTTGGTAGGGGGGTGGCCCAGCCCGTGGAGTTGTCCGGTCCGGTTTTCCCGGCGGCACCGAGCGGTGCCGCCTCTCCCTGCACGACCGGCCGAAGCTGGCCGGTTCTATCCAGCATGAGTGGCCCGCACAGTGGATCGCGAATCCTCCCACCTAGTTCCAAGCAGCGCCACGGTTTCTTTAGCCCATCCGGAAGGCGGCCAGCTGGTTCTCCAACGAGCAGCCCATAGTTGCGGGAAGCAGTTCCTCCACCGCGTAGCGCTTGAGGGTGCCACGATACTCCAGCCTGGTCAGCCGTAGATGGCCAGTTCTTCAAGCCTGGATGGCATGGGGCCGGCCAGTTTTTCTCTGGCTGATCGGCCTGCAGATGTGGGCTCCAGCTTTCCTCCAAGCGGCGTCTTCGTGCACCGCGGTCTTCCAGTGGTCCGTCGGTCATCCCGTTGCCCGGCTCCATGGTGGTCGGCTCAGTCGGCTGCCTATGCATCTCCACCGTGGCACGACGACGCCACAGACCCGCTACCCTCCACGTGGTGCGACGATTCCATGCCTGCTTCGCCTCCGACGTTTAAACAATACTCAAGAATCAACTGAGGGTTTTCGGGTCGTGTTTGTTCGGCCCTCTCCCTCTACATTAGTAGATAAAATTTTATCCATCATCATTCCAAAATAAACGATGATGTTCGTGAATATAATTCTTACGTAAAAATAAATAATCCAAATTCTCCCTACCATGATTCGAAGTTCGTTCACAGACGACGGCGTCGATTCGTTGTCTTCGGGGTGCGTCCGAGGAGGAAGCATCGTTGTTGGCGACATTCTTCGCGGGTGGCGTCTTCTCCCTTGACGCAGAGGAAGAGGAAGTAAGATGACATTCTTCATGGGTGTCGCCTCACATTCTTGCCTCAGTTGAAGAAGTGGAGGGGATGACGTTCCTCATTTTCTTTGCTGGAGAGGGTGATGTCCTCCCAATTCCTCCAAGTTCCCCAAAACAATATGTTCCAACCCCCAAAATTATAGCTTTGGCTATTATTTTTGTCCTTGAAATACTTTCAAAATAAATCAAATTAATCAATTAATTGAGGGAACTTAATTGATTAATTTGATGGTGTTGGCACAGTAATGAGAGAAGGTGAGAGGTCGAGAGTTTTCAAAATTAAAAGAGGAGATGTGGCCTCATTAATTCAAAGGGGAGTTCCAGAGTTTCAAAAGGGGGGTTTAAATGGAGTTGAGGGGTTTGGTGTTCGTGTGGGCCCCACCACAAAATATTCTCCCATGGGAGGTTATGTGGGGTGTGGGCCCCACCCCAACTTCCCTTTGGTGGATTTAACCACCACCTATATAAAAATATGTTAATCATATTTCTATTTATTTTAATTAGAAAACTCCCTGTAATAACTTCCAACCTGTATAAAATGAAACTGTGGTAATGGTACTCTAAAGAGAATACCGGTACTGTGAGTTCATCGGTGTTCTTGGATTTCAATTCTGAGCACCGGTTCAGAAGATAGAAAAATCCACGCGTACGTTTATTGAAAGTACCTGAACAAAACTTCGGAAATTTATTCTGGGAACACCGGGCCTCAGAATCAGGTTCCATAAAAAACTACGGACTCGTAAAATTCCAAAGAATTTAAAAAACATTACATGAAATTTCCGGGTCTTTACATTCCCCAACCTCAGGGCTTTACGTCCCCGTAATGCTACAACACACACTAAGGAAACAAAAGGGGGTACGTAGCATGCATCTGAGCCTCCCCCTCCCATGTGCTCTTCTAGAGGTTCTCATGCTACCAATGAAAACACCCTAGAGGAATCGTACATCCATGTAGGACCTGCTTCTATCGATCCTTAATCTCCACTAGAACCTCCATGATAGTTTCCCCATCATCGATGCCAAGCTCCCCGTGGTCGATGATGTGGGATGGGTCATGCACGTATCTCCTCAGATGTGACACATGGAAGACGTCATGCACTCGATGCAACTGAGGTAGAAGGGAATGGTGGTAAGCCACCTCACCTGCTCTGCTGTGGACCTGAAACGGCCTGATAAATCATGTAAATAACTTTCCACCTCGGCCAAATCTCTGTAGACCTCGTCAAGGTGAGACCCGTAGGAAGAAGCGGTCACCATCCTCTAACTCCAGTGGTATCCATCTCTTATCATCATAGGACTTATGTCTACTTTGTGAAGTCTTCATCCACTCCTGGATGATCTGTACCTTCTCCTTCGTAGCCTGCACCATCTCTGGTCCTACAATTTCTGACTCCCTTGGGTTAGTCCATCACAGATTTGATCTGCAAGGTCGGTCGTACAGTGCCTCGTAAGGTGCCATCCCAATGGTGGAGTGGTAGATGTTGTTGTACTAAAACTCCACCAAAGATAAGTGATCCTCCCAGCTATGACCAAAGTCAAGGACACATGCACGGAGCATGTCCTCGAGAATCTGAATGGTCTTCTCAGTATGACCATCCGTCTGTGGATGGAAGGCGGTGCTCAAGCAAAGCTGCTTCCAGAAAGACTCATGTAACCCCTTCCATAGTCGGGAAGTGAAATGAGCATCTCGATCGGAGATCACAGTCGATGGAACACCATGAATCTGTATGATCTCCTGAATTTAGAGGTGTCCCAAGCTCTTTACTGAGGCCTTCTCTCTAATCGGTATGAATTGGGCCGACTTGGTGAGTTGGTCTATGATCACCCAGATAGAGTCATTTCCTCTGGATGTACGTGGAAGTCCCTTCATGAAATCCATGGATATCCCGTCCCACTTCCACTCTAGAACCTCTAAGGTATAAACTAAGCCTGTTGGAACCTGGTGCTCTGCCTTCACTTGCTGACAAGTGAGGCATCGAGAGACAAACTCTGCTACTACTTTCTTTATACCTGGCCACCAGTGCTTTCCTCTGAGATCCTGATACATCTTTTCCACACCTAGATGTACCACTAGAGGGGAAGCATGGAACTCCCTCAACACCTCCTCCTGTAGTGAAATTGGTACCATGGTCCATCCTATGAAGAGTATGACGTGTTCCCCACCTTCAGAAAACCCATCAAGTGCCTACCCAAAGGATATCTGAGAATGTCATGCATCACAGTCAACATTCCCACGTTGCGCCTCTCTTACTCACTGAAGAAGTGGAAGAGTTTCTGTGAGAGACTACAGAAATACTGCTCTATCTCTATCCACAAAGGATATCTGCAACGCAGACAGATTCTCTCCCGCCTCTCCTAGAAGCTGAATGCCTGATCTCCTGCTGAGGGAATCTGCTACAACGTTCCCCTTCCCAGGAGTATAGACTATCTCAAAGTCATAGTCCTGGAGGAACTCAAGCCATCACCACTATCTCAGGTTTAGGTCCTTATGTGAGAAGATATACCTGAGACTCAGGTGGTCAGAGTAGACTGTAAAACGATCGCCCATCAGATAGTTCCACCACATCTTCAAGGCGAAGACCACTGCTTCTAACTCTTGGTCATGGGTAGTGTAGTTCTGCTCATGCTACCTCAACTAATGTGAAACATACACGATCAGTGCTCGCTCTTGCATCAGGACACACCTGAGTCCATTCCCTGATGTGTCGTAGTAAACTACGTACCCAACGACCTCCTCTGGTAGCCTCAAGATGGTCGCACTGGTCAACCTCTACCTAATCTCTTAAAAGCTCTGCTGGCATCTCTCTGACCACACGAAGAGTTTCCCCTTATTCGTCAATGCTGCAAGTGGTGCTACAACTCTGGAGAAGACTTATACAAATCTCCAATAGTACCCATCCAGTCCCAGAAAACTCAGAATCTCCATCACACTCCTGGGTGGCTCCCAAGCATGTACTGCCTCGATCTTCGTTAGATCCACTACAACTCGAGCCTCCGAGATGACGTGTCCCAGAAAGTGAACCTCTCAAATCTCAAACTGGCACTTCGAGAGCTTACCATAAAGCTGGTGCTCTTAGAGTGTGTCCAGTACTACCCACAAATGGTAGGTGTGCTCTTTCTCAGTAGTCGAATTAATTAGTATGTCGTCGATGAAGACTATGAAAAAACAATCAAGGTAAAGCTGGAAGATCCTGTTCATGAGACTCATGAACACTGCTGGTGCATTGGTTATGCCGAAGGGCATAACCAAGAACACTTAGTGGCCATAACGACACCTGAAGGTTGTCTTCTGCACATCCTCATCTCAAACTTTGAGCTGGTGATAGCCTAAACTGAAGTCTATCTTCGAGAACCATCGTGCTCCCTTTAGCTTATCAAAGAGGTTGTCAATCCTCTGGAGTGGGTACTTGTTCTTCACAGTCAACTGATTTAGGCGACAACAGTCGACACACAGTCACAAGCTCCCATCCACCTTCTTGAAAAAAAAACAATGATTCCCAGGGTGAAACACTAGGTCGGATAAATCCCTTCCCATGTAAGTCCTCCAGTTGTACCTGCAACTCACGAAGCTCGACGAGAGCCATCCGATATGTTGGAGTAGATATCTGCATTTTCCTGGGGTACATGTCAATGTATGAGTCTACCTATCTATGAGTAGGTAGTCCTGGAACGTCGTCAGGGAAAATATCCGCGTACTGATCCACCACAACAGGAAAACTCGGACTCTAGACATCAACCGCCCCAAGGATGAGACTAGCCAACTAATGTGTGATTGGTTACCCCCTCCTATGTGAAAGTCCATCATGCGCTGCAAAGGATCCCTTCTCACTGGTGAAGGTGAACCTGGTCCCATCCATGCGGATACCCTACACTTTGTACATAATACAGTCGATCTGAGTATGGACTGTAGATAACCAGTCCATTCCCAATATGACATCGTAAGGCCTCGACGCCACTACAAGAATATCCTAGCCGAATCAATCACCTCCTTGAGTAAGATCACATTACCATCACCAGTGCGTAATAGTCGAGTCTGCTCTCGTAGGTGTCTCTATCCATAAGGATCGAGCCAACGACTATGTCTGAATCTCCGAGCTTCGAACAAGTGCAGAGGCAATAAAAGAATGACTTTCACCTGTGTCTATAAGTACTGCAGGAAGGGTGGAGTAAACACAGATAGTACCTCGAATCATCTTAGGTGCACCGTGGTCGTAGGCCTCAACTGCCTAGAGCTGATCCCACCTCTATCCGCTAGCTCCCTATGGTCGGGGTGGACCTCTTGGTGGTGGTGGTGCTAGAGCCTCGAAACGTCGTCCACCACCCGCTGCTCGGCCAGCTCCTGTGCCATGTCAACCTGCTCCCAGAGGACCACCACAGTCGAACCTCTGCCTCTACCTGGGAGGTCACTCTACTATTTTCTGCTCATCTCCATGGTGGGTTGGGCAGTCACGAGCCATGTGGCCCTGCCCGCTACATGCATAGAAATTCCTTCTCCTCGTATAGCTGACTCTTTCTCATGTTCCCCACACAACTAAACCTGTATCCTGGGATCGCCCACCTGATGGCCTGGTCTTCTTGGACCTCTACATCATCAATCTATTTCCAGCTGCAAAAGACTTCGCTATGTGACACCCTGTGGTGGTTCTCACCGCTGCTGACGGCTCAGCGAGAAAACTCTATACTATAAGGGCTCGCTCCAGCTCCCCCGACTGTGTCAGAATGTTGATGGGAATCGTCGAAACCCTGATCTCATGCCTGATTCCCTACTCGAAGGTATGGGCCTTGAAAAATGGGTCCCGCACCATATCCGTGGATTAGCGTGAGAGTTCAGTTAACCTCACTGAGTACTGAGCTACTATAATGTAGCCCTGCTGCAGATGTAGTAACTCCAGAATCTACACCACACGAAGGGTGTCTAGATCAAAATCCACCTGGAACAGGATCTCGATGTCTACCCAGAGTAGTGATGCCTCATCATGCACCTAGAGCATCAGGCTCCACCTTCTACCTGCTGCTGCATGCAGGACACTCGCGACAAGGATCTCCATCAGGTCGGCTGGTGTCCCTACCAATCTGAAAACTCTCACGACAACCTCCAACCAATCCTCAGTTGCCTTTGGGTCCGTCTCTCCCCAGAACCTGGGCAGCCTATGGTGGTGGAACTCGTGCAGCACACTCAGGCAGTGTGCACACTCTACTACTAGAGCTGGCGGTATCGATGGCCCAGATAGTAGTGGTACTGCAGGTGTCTCTGCTGTAATGGGTCCCTGTACCGAGGCCCCGTCACTCGGTGGGCTACCATATCATACATAACTCGGAACCCTAGCTGGATGCCTTCATTGGGCCATCCAGAAATGAAACAGGTGCACCACGGTCAACAAAGTACACCTAGTGAGCTGATACAAAGTAATCAATAAGAAAACTTTTCAAATGAAACACACACGCAATCAGTGTTTTCGTGCACTGGGTCGGAGATCTGAAGTCAGAGTCCTGGTGTATGGATACGTTGGCCGCTGCACCACCACCGGTTTCCCTAAACTGCTAACCACACCCAAAACACTTAACAATATTTCCATTAAAAATATCAGAGTCTACGTTCTGCGGTAGAACCAACCACCTCTGATACCAATTTGTCACGACTTGTCCTCAGGGCCCGTGTCGTGACTACCCCAAGCCCGACTTCCATAGGCGTGGGGCTGGCGACTAGCACCAAAGTTGTAAATCCCTAAGCTGGGAAGTCATTTCCTTTATAAATGTAAATAAACAAAACAGAGTATGCAACAGGAAGTAAACATGAAGTAAAATTGAATACAAAATAGTGTTCTGGAAAGTAAACTGGTAAGTATACAAACCCAACTAAATAACAAGTACAAGTAAAAGAGGGCAAACAGCTGAATGTAAAGAGAAGCTCCTGGATCGTCCTTCGGGGATTCCTAACTAAAGTGTAGGTACATATGGCCACCTCAGCACTCATGTCCATCAGTCTCTTCCGTGTGACGACTCGTCGCAAGGTCCACCTCTGGGTATGGTCCAGTCATGGCGCTCTCGGCCTCCGTCAATGTTGTCTGTTGTCTGCATCCAACACAACGAGGTGCGGGCATAGCCCGTGCAGGGGTGAGTATAAAGATACTCAGTAGGGACCTGTGACCCGAAAGGTCTCTCAATATACTCTAATTATAAACAAAAGAAGAAAGATACAATCACTATGTGTCAACAAACCCTACTTAGGTATATACCCATACATATACCTAAGTTACCATTCACAGTCTGGCTCCAACTCTCGAGCCCAAGCACAAACCAATTCCACCAAGGAAGTAAAGTCAATCACCATGACGATAATGGTTAAAAGACATGAATCAGCTCACATAGGTATCCCAAAATAGTAGAGAGATAATTATGATCAAATGTAGCCACTGAATCATCTAAGCTGTCAGACCCACATATGATACATGACCAGCTAAGATGTCAGACCAACACAGGATACATGACCAGCTATCTCGTCTAAGCTGTTGAACCCACACAGGATACAGGACCATCTATAATTCATCTAAGCTGTCAGACCCACATAGGATACAGGACCAGCTATTCTGTTAGACCCACACATGATACAGGAACAGAAGTCAGAACTATCAAACCCACACAAGATTCTGGTATAGTCGTCGTTGTCGTCAAACCCACTGAGGATTACAATACAGAAGTCGTCGCATCCAGCTTTAGGGTTCCCGCACACAACAGGCTCGATTTTAGAAGGGTCCGCTACTCGAGAAAATGGGTTGATACATCAAATGTCACGATGTTCTGAGTTGATGTATCCCGAAGTTCTGTCTCATCAAAAGAAACCCAATGCGATAGATGGTGCGTCAATCGGACGACGGGTCTGAGAGTTATTGGATTTTCCGTCCAGGGGCCCAGTTGGATTTATGCTCGATCCAAACCCAACCATTTAACAAAGTCGTCCAAAAATCACTAATAGTATCACAAAAGGACCGCCTCTTCAGAAGGGTCCCAGTTCCACAGACGGCGCATTGATCAGACGTGCGGTCTAGAAGTTATTCATGTTTAAGAGAAACGGGCCTGGCCCGTCAAGCCTAGTGGGCTGGCGAGTCGACCTGACCTGGATCGGCAGGGCCGACCCAGCTGGGGGTTGGTGAAGCCCAGTTTGGCATGTCCGACCTGGCTGGGGGTTGGCCCGACCTGGTGGGGCGCGGCCCACCTGTGAACCCGACCCGCGGAGCGGCGCCGCCTCTCCCTGCCTGTCTGGTTCACCCGGCGACACCGAGCGGCGCCGGCTCTCCCTTCCCGGCCGGTCGAAGCTGGCTAGTTGTGTCTAGAATGAGAGGCCCGCACAATGGGCCTTTGATCCTCCCACACAGTGCTATGTGGCGCCACGTTTTCTTCAGCCCGGCCGGCAGGCTGCCGGCCGGTTCGCCGGTGAGCGGCCTGTGGTTAAGGGCCCCAGTTCCCCCGTCGTGCGGTGCCTAAGGACGCCGCGATACTCTAGCTCGGCTGGCCGTATCCTGCCAGTTCTTCCATCCTGTATAGCATGAGGCCGACCGAATCTTCTCTGACTAAGGGGCCCATGGATGCGGGCCACAGTTTTCCTCCACACGGTGCCTTCGGGCACCGCGGTCTTCTAGCGGGCTGCCGGTCGGCCCACTGGTCGGCTCCACGGTGGCCGTCTCGGTCAGCCACCTCCGCATCTCCACCACGGCGTGGCGGTGCTACAGACCCTCTACCCTCCGCATGGCACGAGGATTTCGTGCCTCCTCCACCTCCGATGTTTAAACAGTGACCAAGAATCAACGGAGGGTCGTAGAGGTGTGTTTGTTCAGCCCACGCCCTCCGTGTTAGGAGATAACATTTTATCCATCATCATTACAAAATAAACGTTGATGTTCGTGGATATAATTCTTACGTAAAAACAAAATATTCCAAATTCCACCTACCTTGATTTGAAGTTCATTCGTTGACGATGGCGTCGATTCGTTGTCGTCGGGGTGCGTCTAAGGAGGAAGCGTCGTTGTTGGCAACATTCTTTGCGGGCAGTGTCTTCTCCCTTGACGCGGAGGAAGAGGATGGAAGACGGCGTTCTTCGTGGGCGTTGCCTCACGTTCTTTCCTTGGTTGAAGAAGTGGAGGGGATGATGTTCCTCGTGTTCTTCGTTGGAGTGGGTGATGTCCTCCCAATTCCTCCATGTTCCCCAAAACAATATGTGCTGACCCCCAAAATAATAACTTTGGCTATTATTTTTATCCTTGACATGCATTAAAAATAAATCAAATTAGTCAATTAATTGAGGGAGCTTAACTAATTAATTTGATGGTGTTGGAACATTAATGAGAGAAGGTGAGAGGTGGAGAGTTTTCAAAATTAAAAACGGAGAGGTGGCCTCATTAATTCCAAGGGGAGTTCTAGAGTTTCAAAAGGGGGGTTTAAAGGTATTTGAGGGGTTTGGTGTTCGTGTGGGCCCCACCACACAATATCCTTTCATGGGAGGTTATGTAGGGTGTGGGCCCCACCCCAACTTCCTGTTGGTGGATTTAACCACTACCTATATAAAAATATGTTAATCATATTTTTATTTATTTTAATAAAAAAACTCTCTATAATAACTTCCAACCTGTATAAAACGTAACTGCAGTAAAGGTCCTCTTAAGCAAATACTGGCGGTTCGAGTTCATCGGTGTCCTCGTATTTCAATTCCGAGCACCGTTTAAAATGATAGAAAAACCTGCGCGTACATTTACTGAATGTACCCGACCAAAACTTCAGAAATTTATTCCGGGCACACCATGCCTCGAAATCAGGTGCCGTTAGAAACTGCAGACTTGTAAAATTCCAAAGAATTTATGAAAAACAATTCCTTGAAATTTCTGGGTCTTTACAGGAGTTATTTCTCAACAAGAATCATTTTGGCCGTATTACTGATAATATACATTATTCTCTGAACCACCCAATTATGATGAGGACTTTTTATTATTGAGACTTAGTGTCTTATCTCATTTGTCTCATGATAATCCTTCAATTGGATATTTGTAGCCTCAATTCCATTATCAAATAGAACGTTAGGATTTCTTGACCAATAATCTTTTCAACATCCTTTTAATATTGTGATATGTAATTGAACACCTCAGTCTTATCGGTGATAATTAAAACGAATACCATTATACTAAATACCTTAATCAAAAAGATATAATATTTCTTCTCATGAATATCTCTTACTGAAATGGTCCCACACACATCAATATATGCCATTTCAATTAATATTGATGACCATTCCTCTTTTTCATTATATTTCTACCAGTGATCTTCCCTTTTTGGGAAGAATTGCACATATGAGTAAAATTTCATGATAACATAGGGTGATCTCGTCACTAGGAAGATTATTCCACATGTTGTTTTCTTATTCATTGCATATAAATATCATATCTTCTCATCCACTCACATGATAACGAATTTACCTTTTGTGTTTTCAGTATAGAATAACTGAACATTATTTTCTCTTGATGATAGAAATCATCATCGTAAATATTATAACATTTCATGAGTCACAAAGCTGACTGACTCATAGTATATTTTGATTGATACCTTCAGCATCCAAGAAACCAACAATTCTTGGGCCTTTTCCTTCAAACCTAGAATTTCCTAGGAAAAAAATTTTCAATCCTTAATCATTTACAAATTAAATAACACATTCATTTTCATTCATAATTCCTATCATCAGATCCTTATTTCCCATTTTATGGGATGTGCATCCACTATCAATGATCTATATTCTATTAAGATTTTATGCTTTGAAGGAATTATCAGTTAATCCTCCCTGCAAAACACTTTAATTTTTCATCCATGTATTTGAAATCATAAATTATGTTGATTTATATTCTTGATCATCATTAGAGTATAATGGACATACTTTATCATTAAATACTAAAAATAAAATTTTGATTCATAATTCATTTGATGATCCATTTATTTTTAGTATAAAATACTTTTTTTCTATAACGCATTCCTTCATTTTGTTGATAATAAATATGTAGAAATATGTTCAAATACTGCACATTGAAAATAGTGACCATTAATAGCGTTATTGAAAAAATAAATTCTATTTGGATTTTTCAATTTCTCAAGATCCCTTTATCCCCATGTCCATAAAACATAAATTTTATGAATGATCCATAATTCCGTAATAAAAATTCTATATGTGAGGTGAATTATTATATGTCACTAATGCAACACTGGTTTTCCCACAGTTTATCTATATCTTCTGATTCTTCTTTGTACCCAAATAAATATCCAACCTCACAAAGGGTTTTTGAGTAATGAACCCAAAAACCCATGCTTTCTATTTTTAATCAATATCTATACTATCTAATTTATTACGATGAGTTTTTTATTCTTCTCACAATCATTGGAATACTTTATAAGACCAATATACTACAATTTCCCATTTTTATTTTTCATGTGTAACCTTATTTCTTGATATGATACCAGGGGTCAAGAGGTCCTCCTAATATTTTACATTTATTCACTAGATGATAAATTCATCCTAATGTTATTTGATATGTTTGTAATGGTCTTTTATTATATTATAAAAATAACTTATATCCTCAAACGCTTATTTAACATTGAGGTTGTATTGAATAACATTGTTTGAGTTTTTGATATTTTACATATATGAGATTTTAAATTTCATCCTTAAACATAGACTTATATTCATCCTACTACAACATATAGATTTTGGAATAAAAACCAATATGTTTTATTTCTTCGTGATGGATCTAGAAACTTAAATATCCTAAATATCATCTCGTAATTCAACATATAGGTTAACTCTACCTTTGAATTAGTCAGTCATTATTTTTTATTTATATCAATGACGATGAGTTACCTATAACTTCAACAATTTAATTTTTTCCATGATTTTTGACACCCACAAAATTATCATCCTAAAATATGGAAAGGATGAAATACCTAAATATGGGTATTATTTCCCCCCATAAAATAATGGAAAAAATTATGAGTAGATCTCATAGATCACATAAACCTCCAAGAGACACATGACCTTGAGTCCTTTAAAAGGACACACGATGGATCCATGTAAAGTGAATAACTTACAGAATATCCCATAAAGCCCCTTGTAAAGATTATTATTCTCTTATGAAGGTATCATAGACAATAAATGATCATACAGAATCTTCTATGTGAACACCCCAAGGTTACATGAATTATTAGGTGGCGCACACTTGACAAGGTATCAAAACATCCTTGTAAAATTGGGAAAAAAATATAAAAAATGTGGGAGACTATTGTGGTCAAAAAAATCCCATGATTCTCCTATTCATATCATGAGACAATATGTAATTCCTAGTAATATGTCCTCTTAGTCTCATAAGATCACGCTGGTATGTCACCCCCACCATTGATGGTTTTCAAACATGTCAATGTTGTCTCACGATCTCCCTTCATCTCCAAAAACATGAAGAAGGGGTTTTCCATGATATTTATCATGAATCACCCAAATCCATTTTTTTCATAAGGAAAATCACAAATAGGGAGAGAGACTATCCTTGAAAATACTCATGAAAACTCATGAGACCCCTGGTCCATGTAAAATAAACACGGATATAAAAAGGGGAAAATGTTGGATCTTCCAGTGGTCATAAACATTATGTGGAATTACCCATAATGTTCTCGAGACACCTCAAGAACATAGTGACATGTACAACTCACAAGGAAGGAGCCCACTAACTTGTCACCCTCACCAATCAAAGGGCATCAGACATATCAAAGTTGTCATGTGCTCCCAATTCGACTCAATTAGGAAAACAAAATGTGTTTTCCATTTAATGATTGGGCATCACTACATGGTCCTTTTTTTCACAAAAAAACATCACAAATGGGCATATTTATAGTTTTCAAAAACACTCGTGTAACATCAGAATATCCACAATCCAATGAAAAATAAAATAAATAAATAAAATTGAAAAGATCGGCACCACATGTGTTTGTAATCTGAATGTGGTGAGGTCTTGAGATCTACAAGACAACAAAAATTTCATTTGGCATTATGAATTGATCTGATGAAATACCCCTATAAAAAATCATTATATCATTAAAAGTACTAGAAAACTCACCTAAGATCATACAAAGGCCTTTCAATAGGTTATCTAATCTAACAATGGCCCTTCGATATATCAGTATGACAATGTGATAGTCAATTGGAATTCCCAAATGATTAGGAAAGACCCCGTTAATTGGATAAAATACAATAAATGGGGAATTTTTGGGATTTATCTCATTTGCAGATAATCATGTGACACCCTTAGAATGACCTATAGTAGGATCTCAGGATATTCAGGACATCAAAGCCATCCACTAGCTCCATCCTAGATTTGAGCCATATGGATTGTGAAATGTGGTGAATAAAATGGGTCTTTATACATAAAAATCCCACACACCATCATTAAAGACTCATCCTTGGATACTCATACCAGAGAACTTAGGTATTATAGCATATTTCTCATGGTAGCTAATCTCATGATCATAATGTTTTTTCGGTATGGAAAATCAGAAGACCCACCTAAGAAGATCATGAAACATGCATAAACACATCATGTGATCACTCATATATCATGTTAAGGACTTCATGTATCTTATGAAAGGAACATACCATAATACTAATCAATCATGCAATAATTAAACAAATTATCATTGAAAAAATATAGGTAATATTCAATAAAATGATGGAACAAATACAAAAATGACACAGACTTATGAGAAGAACATATACATTGATCCCATG
Source organism: Viscum album (assembly GCA_963277665.1). Classification (NCBI taxonomy): domain Eukaryota; kingdom Viridiplantae; phylum Streptophyta; class Magnoliopsida; order Santalales; family Viscaceae; genus Viscum; species Viscum album. The sequence goes on from OY728164.1 coordinate 855,822,343, forward strand.
TTCTTCACATGAACCACCCATCATGGCCCACTCTCTCCCATGGGATGACCATCATTTATCATCCCCAAAGGATTGATAAATAAATGTACTACAATGACTCTAATTCTTTCCATAACAAGCATACAATGCATGCCTTCATATAGACTGAGAAAAAATGGGAATCCACTTCAGTGTAAGTCCTCCCATGTCTTTGACATTCCAACCATCAAGATCCAATATCTGTCATGGGATGATCATACTTCCCCATCCAATAAATAATTTAAAATAAATGAACTATGATGAATCAAATTCCTTCCAAAACTAGGATATGTAGGAAGCCTTCCAAAGGAGAAAGCTGAAATGGGAATCCACTTTTGTGTAATTCTTTAAATGTCACTAGAATTCCAACCATCAAGACCCAATCTCTTTCATGGGGTGATCATCATTATTTATACACTATCATATTGAGAAATAATAGAACTAATACAACTTTTATTCCTATCATAACCAGAACACATAGGATACCTTCATAAGGATCGATCTCAAATGGAAATATACTACAATGTATGTCCCACCATATTTCTGACATACCAACTATTGGAAGATAATCTCTCCCATGGTATTGTTGGATCTGAATCTACAGATTATACAAAAGAGGGGGGGGTGAATTGTGTCTTTTGTAATTTTTCGGTAACTCTTTGTTTGAACGAGTTTTCTCCTCTATACTTTATCAGATTTGATCGTGCAACGGAATAAGTAAAAACAAGAACACAAAGTTGTATAGTGGTTCGGGGAACAGAAGGCCCCTAGTCCACTCCACCAATGCTCAACTCCACGAGCTTTGTGAATTTCACTATCTGGTCCTCTTTTCTATAGACTGGTTCACAACTGAGTACAGGCAGTTGACACCTTCACAATCTTCAGGCTAACAAAGACTTCTGGTTCAAACAAGAACCTACACAGCTTAGTACAAGAAGTTTTTTACTCAAGATAAATAGAATATATAAAAAAAACTTTTCCAGTTGATCTTCACAATTGCAACAGAAAGTAATTGACAGCAGATGGATCATAGTCTATAGAAATATTGATTTTCAAGTCAGAGTAGTTCTGAGTTGATCCGGTTGCAATAGATATAGATATATAGTTCACAACATCAATAGTAGTAGATCCACAATAGATATTCGATGTATAATAGGGGAATCTTCTATCGAATTCTTTCTTTTTAAACAAATAGAGCTTTGATGCTCCTATTGAATCAGCAGAACTGGGTGACTTTTGCAGTCACTATTTTCCACCTTTTTGATAATAGATTGATTACCTTACATGCTTGTACCTGGTGTTTCAGATAAAACATATATAATAAAGCTGAGCATATCTCCTGCATATTTAGATCCATAAAATTTTCCTTTTTATTCGCGATATTCAAAAAAATTGAATTTACAGAGAAGTTGTAACTTCCCGTAAGTCTCGGCATAAAAAGATCCTTTTAATTCGATCTTAAATCCATTGATAAAACAGCTTTGAATTAGTCAAAGTCGTATTTTAAAAAGGACTTTAAATCTAGCATGAAATCCTCCCAATAATCAGCTTGCTGATCGCTACATAAAAATACCGTCTTTCAAAATTTCTGACGCCAAACGTAAGGTTGAGGACGTGGCCTCCAAACGTAGGGTTGATGACATAGTCTTCAAACATAAGGTTGAATCATAAACGTAGGGTTCATGTTACGTTCTCCAAATGTAAGGTTGATCTTAAACGTAGGGTTGATAAACCATACTTTTTCTTCAACTCTCAAACATATGGTAAAAGATACATACATTTACTTGATCTATACTTTTCCAAGAATGTACGGTTGTTCACTAAAGTAAGGTTGATGAACCATACTTTTGAGAAACAAATGTAACATTTAGTACTTACGTACGGTTCTCCTTCCATAACTTGTTGATAATGTATGGTTGTTTAATCATACTTTTCTCTTATCTCAAAAAGTATACACACTTTTCATCCTTACGATACGTTTATCCACGTAAGGTATGAACAGTGATTCCAGAACGTGCTAAAGAAGATTCCGCGCTACATTTATCGACGTAAGGTATGAATAGTGATTCCAGGACACGCTAAAGTAGATTCCACACATGTAATAAATTCTCGTTATTCCAAGAGTAAAATAAATTAATAAATTCCTGTAAAATACTAAATAAAATCATTAGAAAATAACTAAGGGTATTTGTGAGCATCAAAATTATCATAAAGAGACAGAGTATTATTTTCAATAAACTCCCCCTTTAAATGACATTATTATATATTGTTGAAAACAATACTTTTCTCAACAATCTCCCCCTTTTTGATGATCAAAAAACCCATAAGATAATAAAATTATTTAAACGAAATTAACTTTAAAAACTAGTTACATAATGTTTTGAAATTTTTTTTAATAAAAATTTCATTGTTCCTTAAATTTATCAATTTTTAACTTCTCCGCAATAAAAATTCTCATGTAATTCTTCCCCTAAATAAAAATATGATGTTTTATGTATCCAAACTCTCCCCCTTTTGTGATATCAAAAAGAATAAAAAAATCATGGATTTTAACACTTTTAATATTGCACTGAACAGATAGTAAATGCTATAATGAACTATTTAATAGTAAATTTATCCGATATACTTGCATATGTTAACTTAAAATAGTAATAAACAAATAGAGAATGAATAAAATAAACAATGAAGGAAATTTTAATTCAAAAACAACATTATATACATGACAATGATATACACAGGAATCAAGGTTTGGGTAAGATAGGAAACTGGTTCTATCTCCTCTGGATTGCTGACTTGATTTCTGTAAACTGTTCCTGAAGTCTCTTCATCATCCCATCTCCAAGATTGATAAAGAGCTCTCTGTTCTCCTGAGTCATATAAATATCCTTAATTAAATTGACTCTAAAAAACTCATGCATCCTTTCCTCTTTTTCAACAAACACTGACAGCTTCTCTGATAACTGATTTAATTGGATTATGATCAATGGCTCACTAGATGTCATTTGATCCACTAAAAACTTCTGATTGTCCAGCAACACTGATAATGGAGAACTGTTACATTGAAGATCTTGTAACCAGTAATTCTTGTTTCTCATTGCATCTGAGATAGCTTGAAACCTTCTATTTAAATCAGGTGAAGTACCTAATCCACTAACAACATTATTTGCAACTGATGCAAATTGGTTCTCCATAAACAACTTCATATCTGATAAATCTGACTTCTTAACCATTTCAGATTTCAATTGAGCAACTGTAGTCAGCATATCCTTTTTAAACATTTCAACTTCTTTCCTGGAGACTATACTCTCTTTTAGCCTTTTAAATATCAAATGTTCAAAGGATAGGACATTTCTCCAAGTGAAATTCTCAGATTCTAACTGAGACACCTTTTTTGTAAAGTTCTTCAACTTCTTTCTCCCTTGAATTAGAGGCACCCTGTGCTTGATTCGCATTCTCAGGCTCTGGATGATGCAGCTGTACCAAAGGTAATGATTCAGCATCAGATTTCTCTTTTTCTTTCTCTTGAGTAGGTTGGTCCACAGATTTTTCCTTAGAGTCCGCAGACTCCTCCACAGAAAAATCCTTTTGAAGCACTTCTCTGTGAGCTTCTGAAGCATTCTCACCAAAAACATCAGCATCTTGGCTTTACACTGGAGTTTCGAGAACAACATTTTCTAGAGTTTTCTAAGTTCTGGCCACTTCCCCACCGGGCACTGCCTCCTTATCTTGGTTCTATTGAAATGTAACTTCAACATCAGCTACAATCTGTTCCTGATTCTCCCTTTGATCTTTTTCTTGGGCTCTTAATCCCTCTACTAGTGTTGTTATTTCACTAAAAACTTCCATGGTCTTATCAATAACACCTTCTCTTACAAAATAATAAGTAAATAAAGCTTCTGTTGTTGTTGCCAATACAGGTGAAGTAATTTCCTCATTAACAGCTCTAGTTCTTCGAGATTGAATTCCCTCTTGACTTCTTTCTTCTTCAGCATCTTCCACTTCAAATCAGATCCTTCTTGTTACATTGCTGAATCTAGATTCAGTCTGTCCCTCCTTGGACTTAGCAAGTTGAGCCTGAGAACTCTCTGAGTCTTCCTCAGCTCCTGCTGGCAAAAGTTTTCCTTTAATGGTGCTCTATAAATATCCAATATTGTTTAAAGTCCCAGCATTAAACACATTACTGTGATGACAGTTTACTCGTCCATCCACTAATCTCACCATGTCATTATTAAGTAGTAGTTTAGAAATAAATCGACCGAAAGGATAGAAGTTCATCCGGGCATCACTTTGATAGCAGTAATTGAGATACCTTATCATGTAACTTGGGAATTTCAACTTGATATCACTTAACAGAAGATAAATTATGTACATATCAGGTTACAAAATCTTTTCCATTTCTTCCATTCTTGGAGAAATTCTAGAATGAATAAATTTGACCGAAATTTTCTGATCAGGCTCCAAATCCTTGATAACAATTTTCATTATAGACATAGTACAAAAAAGAAAAGACATGATGTCCTCGGATTTATGCACAGAATCTCCAATGTTTTTCAAATAGAAATGAAAAACTCATTCATGAGGGAAGTTGAGAATCTGACCAATCTCCACTGATGAGATTGAGAAATCTCTATCCTCTATCTTAGCCATCATATTGTCCTCGGTATCTCCCAAAATAAACTGTACAGATTTGAAGAAGTATCTAAGTTCTAATTCATACAGAAATTCCAAATTTTCACTGTTGAACATCTGTTCAAGATTCTGAAATGACAGCGCTTGCTTGAATAGCAGATTTGTCTGAAATAACCAGCCGAGATCGATTACCTTGCCCTGTAATATTTTTCTTCCCTCGGAGCATTGTCTCTTGGCATTGCTTGGCTCAGCTTCACTAGCTCTTTTAGTTCATACCATCTCTGTGAGAATCTCTGAAGGTTTGAAGGTTAGGGTTTCAGAGGTTCGAAGATTAGGTTTTAGGAGCAGAAGTGTGATTTTCGGATTTCGAAAGGGTTTCGATAGAAGTGAACCGGTTTAGAAGTCGAAAAGGCTCTGACAGCCTTGATTCCCATGTAATCACTAATCATTACATATATTTAAATCAAATTTTCATATGCATAAAGAAAAAAAATCATAAACAGTATTAAAAAAACAAAATAAAATTCACAAAAATAAATAAAAGTAAATAAAAATAAAAATTAATTATAATTAAATAATCCTAGCTCCCTCTTAATAAAATCAAACCTTGAAGTGGGAAGTGGTTTAGTAAAAATATCTGCTAATTGAATTTCATTATTTATAAATTCTAAAAATATATCTTTTTTAATAACATGATCTCTTAAAAAGTGATGCCTTATATCAATGTTCTTAGTTCTAGAATGACTAATAGGATTTTTGGAAATATTAATTGCCCTTGTATTATCACATAAAATAGGTGTATTATTAAAATTCAATCCAAAGTCCATAAGAGTGTTTTTCATCCACAACACTTGTGCATAGAAACTACCAGTAGAAACATATTCTACCTCTGCTGTTGACAGGACAACTGAACGTTGTTTCTTTCAAGATCATGATACTAAAGACTTTCCTAAAAAGTGACATGTTCCTGATGTACTTTTTCTATGTAATCTAAAACTTCCAAAGTCAGCATCTGAATATTAAATCAAATTAAAATCATAAGTTTTAGGATAAATAAGATATTGAAAAACAGTTCCTTTTAAATATCTAAAAATTCTTTTAATATCAGTTAGATGAGATTCTTTAGGATTTGATTGAAATCTAGCACAAAGACATAATGAATACATTATATCTGGTCTACTAGCAGTAAGATATAACAAACTACCAATCATACCACTACATAACTTATTGTCCACTAATTTCCCGGTTTCATCCAAATCAAGTTTTTTATTAGTACACATAGGAGTTTTAAATAGATTGTTATTTTCAAGTCCAAATTTCTTAAGTAAATCAGTAATGTATTTTATTTGATTTAAAACATTTCCAAAATATTTTTGAAATATTTGCAGACCCAAAAAGAAATTTAATTCTCCTATCATACTCATTTCAAATTCATCTTGCATTAATTTTTAAAATTCACGACAAAGATTTTTATTATTTGATCTAGAGATTACATCATCAACACAAATTTGAACCAATAAAACGGTATTTTTCACAGTTTTCATAAAGTGTGTTGGATCTGCCAATCCATCAGTAAAGTCATTTTTCAAAATAAAAGAAATTAATCTTTCATACCAAGATCTAGGTACTTTCTTAAGTTCATAAAGAGATTTAGTAAGTTTAAAAACAGAATCAGGTTTTTGAGAGTTTTCAAAACCAAGAGGTTGCTCAATATAAACTTCCTCTATTAAATAACCATTTAAAAAGGCAGATTTAACATCCATATGAAATAATTTAAAATTCATATAAGATGCATAGGCTAAAATTATTCTAATGGCTTCTAACCTAGCTACAGGTGAAAAGGTCTCATCATAATCTATTCCTTATTCTTGATTATATCCTTTAGCTACTAATCTTGCTTTATTTCTAGTTATTGTGCCTTGGTCATCTTGTTTATTTCTAAAGACCCATTTGGTTCCTATTACAGGATAATTCTTAGGACTTTACACAAATTCCCAAACTTCATTTCTTTTAAAATGGTTTTATTCATCTTGTATTGCTATTACCCAGCTTTCATCATCTAAATCTTCTTCTATAGTCTTGGGTTCTTGTTGAGATAGGAAGCAGAGAATTCCACCACGTTTCCTAAGTTTCTTCTAGTTTGAACACCAGTTTATAGGTCACCTATTATAGTTTCTAAAGGGTGATTATTTAGGGTTCTATTTTGTCTAGGTAATATATTTAAAGGTTCTTCAGTATCATGTTCCTCTGAACTGGACTGAATTTCTTTTATATCATTTTCAAAATCATTCTTTAAGTTCTCAAGTATGATGTTATCATTAGAGTCAAGTTCATCCATTTGATCTGTCCTTTTCTCAAAGGGATCAGATTCATAAAATTTCACATGAACTGATTCTTCAACAATCCTTGAATTCTTATTATAAACTCTATAAGCTTTGGAGGTAGCATAATATCATAAGAAAATACCTTCATCATATTTTGGATCGAACTTACCAAGATTATCCTTTGTGTTTAAGATGTAAACCTTGCATCCAAAAACATTAAAGTAGTTAACTTTAGGTTTTCTGTCATTCCATAGTTCATAGGGTGTCGTTTTCAAAATAGGTCTAATTAAAACTCTATTAATTATATAGCAAGATGTATTAACGACTTCTTCCCAAAAATATATAGGTAGGCTATATTCATTTAACATAGTTCTAGCCATTTCTTGAATTGTTCTATTTCTCCTTTCTACAATCTCATTCTGTTGAGGTGTTCTGGGTGCAGAAAAGGTGTGTTTAATACCCATATTTGAGTGGAAGGAATTAAATTCCTGATTTTCAAATTCTCCACCATGATCACTTCTTAATGAAATTATTTTAAAACCTTTTTTATTTTGAAGAGATTTACAAAAACTTTCAAATAAGGTAAAAGCTTAATTTTTAAATTTCAAAAATAAATTCCATGTAAATATAGAATAGTCATCAACTAAAACATATAAATATAATTTACCAGCCAAGCTCGCTACTCTGGAAGGTCCAAACAAATCTATATGAATAAGTTCTATAGGTTTTGATCTAGCAATTTTGTTAACAGAATTGAAGGATGATTTGTGTTGCTTGCCAAGTTGACATGCATCGCAAAATCTGTCACTTTCAAACTTGAGACTAGGTAAATCAGAAACTAAATATTTCTTAGATAATTTATGTAAAACATATACATTGCAATGTCCAAGTCTCCAATGCCAGATCCATAATTCACTTACTTTAGCTGTCAAGTAGTTTACTTGCTGTTTACACAAGGAATTTAAATCCAAAGTATAGATATTATCAGTTCTTGGTGCTTTAAATTTAAATAGTTTATCTTTAGAAATAGTACAACAATTTTCAGTAAAATCAACATTATATCCATCATCACAGAGTTGAGAGATACTTATCAGGTTGTGTTTTAATCCTTGTACATAAAGTACTTTGTTGATTGAGACTGTTTTTGGATCTCCAACAATTCGAATGCTAATGATTTTTCCTTTGGCATTGTCACAAAATGTGAAAAGTCCTCCTTCCTTTTGAGTGAGTGAAGATAAATTCAATGATTTTCCACTCATATGTCTTGAGCAGCCACTGTCCATGTACCATATATCTTTTCTACTCTGTTGGCCTGCTACCTGCAAATATATTCAAACAAATTTCTTTGGTACCCATATTCTGTTGGGTCCAGGGGTGTTAGCTAGCAATGATCTGGGTATCCAAATTTGATTTGTTCTTTTAAAATCATCTGAATCATATAAGTCTTATGAAACATAGGCTTTCTTAATACAAAAAATTTGAGGTTGTCTTAAGAAACAGTTTTTAGCTATATGTCCCTTTGTCCCACAAAAGATACAATTAACCCTTTTAGAGGTAGGAACAAAATAATTTTTATATAATTTAGGTTTTTATCCTTTACTCCCAATTCCAAATATTTCTTTTTTAATGACATTTTTTCCAAGAATTTCATTTAATGAATCATCTCCTTTTGTAAAAACCAATGTAGTCTGTTTGTAAGATTCTACTTCATTCTATAGTGTTTTTATTCTTGATTCAAAATTAATATATTTAGTGTTAATAGAATTGTATTAATTCCTTATGCTGTTTCATCAGTGTATCTATTTCATCTAAAACAGCTTTATGTATGTTCTTTAGTGACTTATGTTTTTTAAATAGTGAGTCATATATTTCTTCAAGCATATTGCAGTAGGCTGCAAGTTTTTCATTTGTGTATCTTGATTCAGAATTTGATTCATTATTTGAGTCAAAGGAGTAATATGAGTGTACCTCATTAGTTTCTGCCGTGAAACACATGTTTGCCTTTAGAATGACTTCTTATTTTTCTGATCTTGATTCAGGAGAGCTACTGGAGTCTTCAGATACACTCCAAGTGGATTTCATAGCATTCTTGTCTTTCTGCTCAAAGTCATTTCTTTTGAAGAATTTCATCTGCTTTGCATCTTTCAATTGTGGGAAATCTGGTCTTATATGCCCCATCTTCTTGCATTCATAACATCTTACTTCTTTGTTATCTCCCTTAAAGGATTTTTTGAAGCCTCTTTTCTTGCTGTAGAATTTTCTAAATTTTCTGGCTAGCTGAGCCAGTTCATCATCTTAGTTTGATGAGTCAGAGCTTTCTGATTTAGCTTTTACTTCTCTGTTCTTCATCTTTCTATTATTTTGTTGTGAAGTTACCTTCAAGGAAGTATCTTCTCTTTTGATGTAGACCTTATGTTCATTTTACTCATCTTGTATTTCAGCTCCATACATCATTAGTGTACCAATCAGCTCTCTCATGGTTAGATCTTTGACAGGTATTGATTGTCTGATTGGAGAAGAGATACTATTCCATCGAGTAGGAAGTACCCTTAGAACTTTTAATGTTTGATCAGCCTACTTGATAGGTTCTCCTAGGGCTGTTGTATTATTGACAATTTCTGTCAATCTCCCATTCATTTGGGTAATGCTTTCACCTTCAAACATTCTAAAAGTATCAAATTTCAATTTGGCAGTTACATATCTCATTTGTCTCACATTATCTGTTCCTTCATATGCCACGGCTATTGTTTTCCACATCTCATATGCTGTGGGGCACTGATATATTCTATTAAATTCATCTGGTCATAGACCGCAGATTATTGCATTCATAGCCTTCGAATTCATATTGTACTCTACCTCTATAGTAGCACTCCATGTCTTAGGATTTTTAGGAATTTCATAAGTCGTCAAAATCTTTGAATAGACTTTATATCCGAGGTTTTCTAGATATATTATCATGCGCGATTTCCAGCAGCGATAGTTGTCTCCATTAAAATATGGTGCTCTGACTATTGATATCCCTTCTCTTGTATCAGTCATGACACTCTGTTGTATAATCTTTAAATGCTTCTTTCTTGCTAAGGATCTATTAGAAGCTCCTCCTCTGATACCACTTGTTGGATCTAAATCTAATGATTATACATAAGAGGGGGGTGAATTGTGTCTTTTTAAATTTTTCAGTATCTCTTTGATTGAACGAGTTTTTTCCTCTATACTTTATCAGATTTGATCGTACAAAGGAATAAGTAAAAACAAGAACACAAATATGTATAGTGGTTCGGGGAACAGAAGGCCCCTAGTCCACTCCACCAACGCTCAACTCCACGAGCTTGGTGATTTTAACTATCTGGACCTCTTTTCCATAGACCGGTTCACAACTGAGTACAGGCAGTTGACACCTTTACAATCTTCAGGCTAACAAAGCCTTCTAGTTCAAACCCGAACCTACACAGCTTAGTAAAAGAAGCTGGATACTCAAGATAAATAGAATTTTTAACAAAAACTTTTCCAGTTGATCTTCAAAATTGCAAAAAAAAATCAATTGATAGCAGATGGATCGTAGTCTCTAGAAATATTGATTTTCAAGTCGAAGGAGTTCTGAGTTGATCCGGTTGCAAAAGATATAGAGATATAATTCCCAAAATCAGAAATAGTAGATCCATAGTAGATATTCGATGTAGAAAAAGTGAATCTTCTATCGAGTTCTTTCTTCTTAAACAAACAGAGCTTTGATGCTCCTATTGAATCAGCAGAACTGGGTGCTTTTTGCAGTCTCTATTTTCCACCTTTTTGATAATAGATTGATTACCATAAATGCTTGTACCTTGTGTTTCAGATAAAACATATATAATAAAGCTGAGCATATCTCCTACACATTTAGATCCATAAAAGATGCCTTTTTTCGTGATATTCAAAAAATTTGAATTTACAGAGAAGTTATAACTTCCCTTAAGAATCGACATAAAAATCTCCTTTTAATTCGATCTTAAATCCATTGATAAAACGGCTTTGAATCAGTCAAAATTGTATTTTAAAAACGACTTTAAATTTGGCTTGAAATCCGCCCAATAATCAGCATGCTGATCGCTGCATAAAAATATCATCTTTCAAAATTTCTGATGCCAAACATAAGGTTGATGACGTGGCCTCCAAACATAGGGTTGATGACATAGTCTTCAAACATAAGCTTGAATCATAAACATAGGGTTCATGTTACATTCTCCAAACGTAAGGTTGATCTTAAATGTAAGGTTGATCATCCATACTTTTTCTTTAACTCTCAAACATACGGAAAAAGATCCATACTTTTACTTGATCCATACTTTTCCAAGAATGTATGGTTGATCACAAAAGTAAGGTTGATGAACCATACTTTTGAGAAACAAACGTAACGTTTAGTACTTACGTACGGTTCTCCTTCCATACTTTGTTGATAACGTATGGTTGGTTAACCATACTTTTCTCTTATCTCAAAAAGTATACACGCTTTTCATCCTTACTCTATGTTTATCCACATAAGGTATGAACAATGATTCCAGAATGTGCTAAAGCAGATTCTGCGCTACATTTATCCACATAAGGTATGAATAGTGATTCCAGGATGAGATAAAGTAGATTCCGCACAAGTAATAAATTCTCGTTATTTCAAGAGTAAAATAAATTAAAAAATTCCTGTAAAATACTAAATAAAATCATTAGAAAATAACTAAGGGTATTTATGGGAATCAAAATTATCATAAAGAGACAGAGTATTATTTTCAATAAACTCCCCCATTAGATATCATTGTTATATATTGTTGAAAACAATACTTTTCTCAACAGGTATGACCATCCCTCTATATCAAACAATATATTGAGAAATAAATGAACTATGATTACCCTAATTTGGCCATATCCAGGATATGTTGGATACCTTTCTAAAGACCAATTTTAAATGGGCATCCACTTTGTTTTATGTCTATCCATTTTACTGACATTCCATCCATCATGACCCAATCTCTCTAATTGATGGATCATCCTTACCCAAATACCAATGGATTTATAAATAAATGAATAATAATGAATCTAATTCCTTCCATAACTAGGATAGGTATGACATCTTCCAAAGTCCTGAGATCATATGGGAATCCATTTCAGTGGAAGTCCTTCATTGTCATCGAAATTCCAACCATGAAGACCAAATATCTCCCATGGGCTGATCATCCTTCCTCATACAAAAAAATATTTAGAAATAAATAGACTACAATGAATCTAATTCCTACCATTTCTAGGATATGTAGGACACCGTCGAAATTCTTGAGTCCTATATTAATTATTCAATGGGTTTTCAGAACACATAATCCCCGCATCCATATTAATTGTGTCTGGTTACTTGTTATCCATTTTTTCTCACATTGAGGATAGATCACGTGGACATAGGTTGTCACAATAATCACCTCATTGGTGTCATGAACCTCCGCCATCCAGGAAAAACTCAGGGTGTAATCCATGATCAGTGGCATGATGTAAATAATAACCATAACAGGGTATATACCTTGTCAAAATTTTCTTTGGTGTGAAATAACTATGATAATATTGAACCATGATACATAGGATGTCTCCTCAACATTAGAGATCCAATACGAGGATCATAAGTGATGAAACATATTTAACTTCTTCATGAGATTAAGCTATATGTGTTTAATAAACTGCAAGGGTTTTGATTCATACTCTAAATAGGATATGTAGGATGATTCACAGTGGATCAATAACATCCTATACATATATCCTCCTTCCTAGATAATCAAAACTTTGGAGTTCCTGGTTATATAGATTCAACTTATAAGATAGTATCTACCAATGGGAAATGGATGAATAACATTAGATACATACATATGGATTCACCATCAAAACCCCCACTCTTTTAATATAAGGATAGGTAACCAAAGATCATTTTCAGGGTAACCTATCCCATATAAGGATTAGGAAGAGATTATTGAACAAATCCTAAATCTATGAGATATTCTTGAAGTAGGTAATTATTCTCCTAAAAAGGTTGTGATGAGCATGACCTCCCATCCTCCAGACCAATCTGAGCTTCTAAATGTCACTGGTTCTAAAACCCAAAAGGACTACCTTTCCTTGGAAGGTGGGCATGTATGCAGTTATGGATGTGGGAGATGTTGGGACATTCAATTAGGGATATAAAAATTTTAGTCTAGAATTGAGTAGATGTACAAATACATTGAACCCCCACTAGAATCAACATGTTGTGTCAGGCCATCCATGTCGTTCTAATTGAATAAAAATGGAAAACCATATGAGAAATCGTTTAAATATAGAATCTCCTACATAAGATAAAATGGATCGACTATCTAATTATCATCAAACCATAGAATTTATCATTGTATGAGTGGTTCCTTGTCCCCAAAAAATCAGTAAGAAACAAAAATGATGAATCCAATATAAATCTATCTTATAAAAATTGATTGTGTTATTATCCATCGGGCCATTGTGATGGAATTTACAATGTAATCAAAAATGATTAAATTAACGTAAAACTCTCAAATGAAAAGATGATCATATGAGCATGACATAGATCTAGGAGATGATCCTCTATTTCCAGGGTTCTCATGAAATAATCCCATACTCACTTTGACAAGACCAAGTGAGTACAATGGTTGTATCAAGAATAAATCGACAATTAGGTTACCAGTGCATATATGATTGAGAAATTATCATCCCGACAATGGTGCAATGATGGTGACCTTGTTCATGGTTTTTTATAAGACTATAAATACTGATCTCATCAACAAGATCGTTATATGTGATACTATTTTCATCCAGTAACTGTTATGGAAAATCAGTTACATCTTCATCCCATGCGGTCCTGAGAGTTACCTGACCCACCCAATATATTCATCATATGTTGGCGAGTTCTATGGTCTGGTAATACCATCAACATGTTACAATCCTTAAAATCGAGTATTCTTGTAAGGGTGTTCTAGTATTCAAATCAATTATTCCGCATTATCCAAATAAATATAATGTAAAGCCAATGTACCTCCATTCCACAACCAATAACATTATAATATTATCCCCACAGCATGAAAATCACTACATTCATTATATAATGTAGGTGGACCAAGTATCTTACAAAATATCCCTTTGGGTTCAAGGGATAATGAGGAAGGATCCTATCAACCATCGTTTCCTGCTTTATCACACCAGTACCCATGAGTTGGTTACTGAAGGTACCACCTAACTCACTACCACCTTTGACACCCATGCATGGAAAACAAGGAAAAAACATATGGCATGGAAGGATATGGATAATCATGAGTGGGATCATATCCCTACATCTACTAATGATGTCTATTGTAATATTATGAAAATATTAAAAAACCAGGAACATGTCCATTCTCACACAAAACATGTATGTGGTCATATTGCACCAGCAAGTATGTGTGAGAAGCATAACCCTATCCTCATCCATGTAGTTTGTCACCATATTCTGAAGAAACATGGATAGAATAATTGGGGCCATATCCTCACGTAATGAAAATATATCTTCGAGTATATAATGTAGATATAAAATGAGTAGTCTTATATACCTAATAACACATTGATAAAATTACATTACATCTTAGAAATATCTGAATAACACCACCAATATATCCATATACTTGTACATATACATAGATAGACACGTTTTTCTATCCCTATACCCATGGTTTCTAAATACTCTAATCATTATGTAAAATTGATTTCTCTATAGAATGTAAATATTCTTTACCCCAATTATGAGGATTATCATCAAGTTCTGGTAAAGGATTAGGTAATGTACTAGGCTCATATCCCCATTCCAATCAGGGATCACCATGTTAGTGTAGCAAATTCCTTAGGATAGGATCATATCCCTATCATAAAATTCCAAATTCCAAATCCAATGTTCTAGGATCAGGATGATATCTCCGTTCTTGTTGGGGATTAACAAATGAGATCATATTATACCTTGGGATAGGATCATACTCCTGTCTAGGAAAACCAGCAGAATATCTAAAGATCCTATATCTAGATTATATCCCCATTTTGTTCGATGCTCACCAAGTGAGAATGGAACATTCCTTGGGACATAATCATATTCCGATAAATGAATATTCCTGGAATATCTATAGATCATAGAATCCAAGAACATATTCCTACATCCTTTGATGAAAGACTGCACTATAATCCTTTAGAGGAAACATTGGAGTAAACCCCTATCACTTCTCTCATTCCTATGTTCTAGCATCCTATTTCAATGGGGAATTCATATTTGGACCAGTCACATATTCCTATTCCAATCAGATCTCACCAAGTTATTGTGGCACATGCCTCAGGGTAGGCTTATATCCCTACCCCAAAAGACCAGTAGCATATTCTAAAGGCACATGATTGGCCTCATACTCAAATTTTGGCCAAGGGATACCAAGTGAGAATGACACATGCATTATGAAAAGATCATCTTCATGTAAATAATAAAGAATATAATTGGAATATTTTAGTAGTTTCTTAGCAGTGGGATTATACTCCCACAACACCATACAGTTATAAACAAGGTATGGAAAGTGTCATACAATAGGATCATATCCATTCATAATTCCAAAATAATGTTTGGTATATTACGTATGTGATGAATAAAGAGGATTAGATCTCTAATATGATGATTTATAGTGTCCTTGAGGTTTTTCAAGTCACATTTTAATCACCCCAAGTGCCACTCTACTCTTCAATAGAAGAAGAATATCATCATTACAGTGATAATAATTCTCATGATAGTGTAACGATATATCGTAGGGACTCTACTACTGACATATGATGTGGTCGACCTCCCAATGGTGATATCTCCCACATACAACAAAATCCCCCTCTTTCAAAGACACCTCCATTTAGATATGTGTTCAAAACATAGATGCCTTCATATAGAGATGAGATGAAAACGTCAGGGTAAACCATATATAGTTTCCCTTCAAAATCCAACAAAAATCCTCTCTAATATGTTGGTTATCCCAAGAATAATCTTATATATTATGATCATATTGAGGCATATATGTCTGATGTATAGGAAGACTAATTTTATATATGGATATGTTTAGCAAGAAACAACCAACCCATCATGTTCATGCCTCTTTCCACTTCTAACAATAAGATTCCAAAAGTGCAAGAAATGGATTTCATTCCTTATATATGAAAAAAATATTGGCTAATAATTAGTGAGTATGGTATATACATCAACCTATATAGGATGTGAGTATCATCTTCATATCATTAATACATTCTATTTTCAGTTGGATAGGCTTGAAAGTTCCATAGTTCAGAACTAGAAAAGGGTTTAGCATAGAAAACTCCTAGGTAGTGTTTGCTTCTTATTTGAAAAAACTCTCCACCAACTAACTTCTAGATAATCTCTAGATGTACATATCCAAGGGTTGGAAAAATATGAATCATTGCATGTCACTATGTTTCTAGAACAATAGAACCTCTCTGACCTAACATCCTATAATTTTATAGCCTCTGGGGAAATATGAGGACCGAGTAATGTATAAGATAGTTGGTCACTACACTTGAATTCACATCCATCAAAAGTGACCAAACATCATGAATAGAGAAATAGAATATCAAATTAGTCTTTGATCTAGTCCCCTTGATGAAACAAGAATGAATTTCAGACATGGAATCCAAGGATGAAATCAACTCGAGGAAATCATGTAGAAAGTGATTGTCATCATGGGTTGTCATTGCACCCAACCCCTATAGGAGAACAATTCTTCCACATCAAATAGGTTTCAGTAGAACATACCATAGAGGTCATCGAAGAGATAATCCAACCCACTGGGTTGGGGGAATATCTACCACCACCTCCACCTCTCGGATCATAAATTCCCAAGATGAATCAAGAAATATTAGAAATTGATAGAAACAAACCCAAGCCCATTGGGCTGGGGGAATTTATATAAAAATCACTATCACATGGTTCATCATCCCTTTATAGGTTCTTGGGAAAATCAATGGTCATTCCAGATCAATCACAACCCATTGGGATGAGGTCGTTTATATCTAAATTTCCATCCTAGGAATCATCAACTCATAAGATGGAAGCATCAGATCCTCAATAACATGATAAATCAATAACAATTATGGGATTGGATAAACCCTAGGTAGTAGGGATTACAGAATATTCATCATCATTTTCGATAAAGAGATAATCGGTCTTCTCTAGGTTGGGAGGTAAAAATAAATGGTCGACATCCCATTGGTTTCTCCCGCTGCAAGAAAAAACTCTTCTATTTGTGATGTATTCGGCAATCTAGACTAGAAACTCTGTCAATTTAATTACTCTCATTCCATTAAATGATGATTTTAAATGTAATGAAATCATTCATCACTGGGGTTTCAATAAAAAATGGTCCAATGTGGATAAGGGATTGAGAGATGATGCTAATTTAGGCTGTTAAGAATCATTATTTAGTGTAGAATGTAATGGGAAAGAAACCATTAATTGATACACTTATGTTATTGTTCTCACCATCAATGCAATAGAAATGTGTAGAAAAAATGGATGTAGAGGGCTGCAACATGAAAAACATACCTAGAGAGAAGGGTGATTTGGATTCACCGACTTTGGCTGAACACACCTAGAACCAAAGAAGGATCCAAAATCTGGAACATATGAATATTGAGTATCAACCTCTCTATAAGAACATTGAAAAGGATAAAGGAAAAATTGTATCTATGTAATAATCACCTCATAGAGGATTCTATGTTTATTCCACAGAGGAACATTTTTCACAATATGAGAGTGAGATAAAAACTCTTAGAGAACACAACAAGGAGATACTCTGGAGAAATCATCCCAATGGGTATCATCTTCAGGTCGAGGTGAATATTCATTCTCCTATAAGAGACAATCCTCCATCAAAATAGGAATATAAGTGTTAAACCAGATCCAAATCGATGAATCTAATGAACATAAATGAGAAAGTAAAAAATGATCATTACTACCCTCCATTACGGATATAGACTCTCACTAAGTAGGGTAATCACTTAGTCTACACATGATTTGAAGATCAATTATAGATTGAAATGATTCAACATTTTTAATACCCTCCCACTCCCTGTATACGAGAGGTGACTCAAATGATAGTACCCCTATAATGTCTCAATTCTATAGAGTTATTTACTATTCGAATGGAATCCATGGAAGTGGAATATGCACCTATGCAGCCTAAAATAATCCATAACTCTAATGGTGGGACAAAACTTTTCCTCCACAAAATTTCTCCAATCCAACCTCCTCCATAATTTATGGAGTGGTATACCTTTAAAAATATCTCACAATAATTGTATCTTGATATTGCTTGATAATTGGTCCTCAACATCAGAAGTGGGAGACCAGGATGAGGTGTTTTTTACAAACTCTAATAGAGAAAACCTTTTTTTGTACAGTATCCTTCCATCAAGATCCTTTGCAGGATGGGTGGACCTTCTTCATCAATTCAATTAATAGTTTAGCTCTACCTAATGTGAAATGAAAATTTTAGACCTAATGAAGTGGAATCAATTATAAATTGATAATGTGTATGATTTTATATTAAAATGGAAAATCACTCAAAATTTGTCTCTCATTGGACTAATTTCTGGAACTCTATTGTGAAAATATCTAGGATGGGTTGTTGACACCTCTGATCCCAATGATGTAACTAAATAGGTTTGCTGAGTTCTTAGAAAAAAACCAACTTTTGGAAGACTACATTCTGAAAACAAAAGCTAAATATTTTATCACACCTTTGGAATAGGGTGAAAAGGATTGGCATGGATGAAGCTACCACTTTTCCCCTTAAATGAGCAAAAATTCACATTTTAGAACCTATTAAAGTCTTGAATACCCCATTGGCTCTGGTCTAGCGACAACAAAAACAATATATCCCCAGGCTAAAAGAACAGAGGTATTAGAATCACCCTGGATTTGTGGAACTGATGAATATAACCTACTCCTTCGGAAAGGAAAAAGTACAGAGTAATTTATTTACAACCATGGAAAATAACCTTCTTAAGCTACCACATACCTGGAATCCCAGTGAGTTCATCCTCAATGATCATCTTGACTACATCCCTTTACAAAGAAGTGTGGGACAATTAATCTAAGAATTTTTTGTTATCAAATAAATCCTTCATGGAATGGTCAATTCTAGATAGGTGGTGTTAGATAATTCCTCTAATCAGGAGGTAATAATAACAATTTCCTAGTAAAAAATGGTGGTGGTTGGAAGAAATATCTAGATAGGAATGAACATACGTTCAACAACTATTTGAATTGAAAAATAATTGAGCAAAACAATTCCACACTGAGAGCATAGTTGTGTAGAGAAACAAAATCTCCATTACCCATGAATGTGACATAAGATGTGTCTCTCAAAGGTGGAAACAACTATTGGATACATTAACTGAATGAGGTGGAAGATTCATATACAACTCCAACATAAGATCAAACTCATGATAATTTATTCCACAAAACATCTGAATCACCGACAATACCCCACCAAACGGAACCCTTAGCAGACGAAGAGCTCATATTTGGTAATATTGACACAATACACTTGGTAGACCCCTTCTCTAACGATGAAAATTACTTATATCATGAGTTATCCACTCCAATTCATGGTACAGAAAGTGAAAGGTGTTGTAACCAAGGATATAATGGACAACATGGGCATGGTTGGAACCAATATTGTGGTCACATCTCAGTACATGATATATATATATATGGTCGATAACCATGGTAAAGTTCTCTAGAAAAACCAATAGATACATTGTGGTGTCTCAGAAATCTATATCAGTCATTCACACATTTTTTTTTGTTTCATGTAAAACTAATGAGTGTTAAATTATTGATCAGCCTAGAAAACAAGGAAGGATAACATAACTCGCACCACTGGTAGCAGATGATCACTCAATCTCTAAAAAATAACTAGACTTTTCAACCAAAAATGTCTCTCCTCCAAAGACACATGTCCAAGAGAAATGCCACCTTGGGAAGTTATGACCTCTAGTAGAAATATACAACATTATGAAATAAGTGGAGATTGTCCAGCCAAGTTCTGAATCCTTAATGAACTTCATCATTCATAAGAACTTTTAGGAGCACTATCACGACCCCTCCACACAAACTATACCCCTCCTAGGCCAGAAATGGGAGAAGAGAGATAGTGACCTCAAGTCTCCAGTAGTCCCCAGGTCGGAGA
Organism: Viscum album; assembly: GCA_963277665.1. Taxonomy (NCBI): domain Eukaryota; kingdom Viridiplantae; phylum Streptophyta; class Magnoliopsida; order Santalales; family Viscaceae; genus Viscum; species Viscum album. The sequence goes on from OY728164.1 coordinate 855,842,576, forward strand.
CTAGAACCAAAGGTATAATAAATGTGAAAATGGTAGGCATTAATCTCTATGATAAACACATGTAGATGAGATAGATAATATAGACACAAAAAAATCCTCCTCAAAATACAATGTAACAGAAAACCCATGTATAAAATTGTAATGTCATGCAATAACAACTACAACTGAAAGTGAAATTTTAATTAGAAAAATGAAGTAAATACCACATTGACCACAAATCCCAAATCGTCCCTACATCCCCTAAGGTTGTAGTATACAGTATGATCTTCAACCTAATCCAACTAACCATTAAAAAAGATTATATATACATAGGGTGAATAAAATAGTATAATCAGTAGGATCCTACCCAAATCCTCGCATGTAAAATGAATGCTAAAGAATAATGAAAAACAAGTGAAACTAACTCATCACATAAATAGGTATACTACGTTCCCAACCTCCCTACGGTTACTCTATCCATGTATCTAATAAAAGAAAATATAATATAATAAATAATATCATGGGTAACTCTCTACCTCTTCCCCATATGTTTACCAGACTTTCCCAAAATCACATGTCCTGAGCAAATATCTCCAAAAGGCTAGTAGTAGACACTTAGGAAAAGCACCACAACATGAACCTGTTGCAACACACCACCACATCCACATAACCAATAGTAACCAGGTAGATTCTTGGAGACTCAAAATACTTAAATAATCAATATCACACATCGGGTATTATATCTCAAGCTGTTACAGCCCAGACAACGAGTAATGATTCTCAAGACATCACAACCTATACATGTCATACCTATAGTATTACATTAAAAACTATATCTAGAAAATTTGTGTTTGAAATAACCACAATACAATATAGCTTTCTACACACATATATGCGAAAAAATAATCATTGTGTATAATATAACAAGTAATTACCAAGAGAATAGAGCAGGGCCAAATGGGGAAGTCATCCATCCATCCTCCCACTGGTATGTTGGAAAAAACACCCTATAGGGCTCAGAATTCCAGGTGTGTCATTTTATCCTACCCATACAGTAGAGTATCATATAGAAACGTAGAATATACATGACTGAATATAGATCACAACCACAGTATGAGAAACAAAAGTCCTAAACATGACTATAGCTAATGTCTCTTGGACTCCGGCCAGCCACTGCTAAGGTCAAATATCCTATAAGCACAAAACAATTTAAAGAGATACATTAAATTAATTTGTCCATTTTTTATAAGTTTCACTTTATGTTCATTAATTCATTATAAATTAATTATCCATTATCATTCCTCTATTTCATTATCATCACAAAAAAGTTACATGCCCTATGGGCATAAGAAAATTGAGTTCATAGATTATCAGGATTTCAATATCAACATTGTATACCAGTAAGCACCAACACCATGGGTTAAAAATTTATTCATTTATTTAACAACATTACTTTCCATGTCACAAGTTACTATATTAAAACAATCTAATCTTACCAAACACTAGGGTCTCAACATGATGAGTAGATGAACTATCCATCAAGTCTTATCCACCTATAGCAGGAGAGTAAAATCAACCAACCAAGATGAGTTAAACACAGAAAGCACATCACATATCCAATGCATCTTCACCTCGCTTGGAATGGGATTAACCAAACACAATTGTCTACCTTTAGTAGTGAGGAATGAAAAGCAGATAAATGAAAAAACATGTCCACCATCCAAAAAATTAATTCAACAAGAATCCTACTTTCATAACAATGGTTAATCCCATAATTAACCTATTTTATCACTTCTAGTGTCATACCCAACACTCTCATGCATAAACCAATGCATATCACCACTATAGGTGTCAATTGCTACCGCAAAAAACATGGAATCCCTACCCCACACACCACAATAGTCCTCCAAGGCAAGCCATCCTAAGCTGATGTCACATTCGTGCCTTACTGCCTTACATACCACAACATCCCTCTACGCTTATCCGTCCTTGGGTCACATAACATCACAAGAAGTAGGAAACAAATATAGCAATGGTCACTCAGCCCCAATAAAAGAAATTAATCCTCTTTACACAATGAACTATAATGGATCCAAAACACAAAGAACGTGGCCTTTACAAGAAAATGGGAAACTAAATCCCTATAAAGGCAATATCTTTTGCTGCACAACCATTTCTTTATTCCACCTTGAATTAACTAATTCATTACTCATAGGTTCCAACTATAAGAAAAATAAAAAACAAACTATCTAAGATATAATAAATAAAAAAAAAATTAATTTAACATGACCATAATGTTTTTTATAAAAATAGAATCATCATGCTTTAGGTTCATTTACTAATTCAATTGATCATACAAAATTTTATCAATTTGATTATCATCAAATTTAAATAACAATAATCAGATTCATTAAACATGACTCTTTATCTTTTATCCAATTACTTATCAATTAATCGTGGATTTATTTTTTTCAAAAATTTCCATCAAAAACCACATGATAAACCAATCAAGGAATAGATATCACAATATATATAAAATCAAGAGGAAAATTGTTATCATGGGACAAAGAAATAACATCTATATGTGATCGATACTAATTCTTTAACATGGTTCATGTATTTTATTAAGTTAATTTAATGTGATCCAAGGGGATAAATCATTCTAGATAAATAATTTCATGTAAATAAATAGATATTCAAGGAATCCCTTTCAAAAGTTCATCTACGTTCTTTTCATGAGAACATACCATGCAACGGATCTCTGATCACCTCTCCTGTATGAATGGAATTCATCCAAGGTCTTTACGGAACCACTGTAACAAAAATAACCAAGATAAAACCCATTAGAACCAAAGGTAATAAACCTCTGTATCATGATGAGAATGTATGAGAGGAAATGAGATCAGAACTAGGAGAAACTGCTAGAAAACAGAGGAAAAACACACCATGAATCAAGCATGGTCACCATAGATCGAATATCAAATCCCAAGATTGATCCTTGTTGAAGGGATCTCCAAAATGGTAAAAAGGGTACTATCGGGTCACCTTAGATGAGAGGGTGGTGAGCCATCGCCATATTATTTGACAACCATAGTGGCTGTAATGTTTTAAAACCTTACCACATTTGGTGGATTAAACAATGTGTGATGCCCTTTCTTATCATGTAATTATTCGAGGCTAGTTTCCACTTTTGCATTTATTATTTTTTTCATGCCCCAAAATATTACATGACATAAATCCCACATTCATGATGTGAAATTATTCTAAATTCTATTAAAACCACTTTCACACCATGAATGTTCCCCACTCCCAGTTCTCATCACCTAAGTCCCTCCAGACATCTTCTGAGTCTTCTATGAGCTCTGAAAGCCGAGGTAACACCCAAAGGGTCAATCCACATGGATCCAGGCCCTTACATCAGATACCTCTCAAAACATATTCATCCTCCATAATCCAAAACCAAAACAAAGAGAAAGCAGAAAGGGGTCATCTGAACATCCACCCCATGAGATACCTATCATCGTTCTCATCACCAAAGGAGCTCACAACCTCACTAGGGGAAAAAGAAAAAACCACACAAAAACAATGACTAGATAATAAACGCTCTCCTGATGAATATAACCCTAAAAAGTGATCAAGACACAAAAATCAAAATATAAATCCATCTCACACCAACAAAATGAACAATGTTACAATAGATGTGATAAACATCAAACATCTAAGGGGGTAATTAGCATGTATCTATGAATCACATTCCCAATTATTGTTCTCCACACCATTTTCCCATCATAATACATGAACCAATGGGATAATAGGCCCATGTAATACATCCTCATGCGAGTCATTGATCTCTAAAGGATACTCCTCAAAATTTGTATCATCATCAAAATCAATCTCTACCCAATCGATGATGTGATATTCTTCATGAAGATAACGAGAGAGCTGTAACCCGTGAAAAAAATAATTTATCCAGATTATCTATGGGGAAGCACTATATGATATGACACAACTCCAACATGAGATGACACCTCAAAATCTCCAAAAATTCTAGGAGAAAGCAAACTCCCATGAAGAACCTTCACTGGCCATGAAAGGGAGCCACCTTCAAGAACACACGATCCCCAACATGGAAATCTATATGTCTCCTCCTATGTTCAGAATAAAATTTATGATGATCTTATGCAACTTTCTTCCTATCTTGAATCCCCAAAACCATCTCTGTTGTATTATGTAATAGTTCTGGAATGAAAATTGTTGACTCTCTGACCCAAGTCCATCCCAATAAATAAGGGAAAGGTTGTTCATACAAGGCTACAAACAGTTTCATTCCAATAGTGGAGTGAAATATATTATTGTAAGATAAATCTACAAAGGAAAATTTCCTTCTCCACAAAACTCTAAAATCTAGGACACAGGAGTGCAATGTGTCTTGAAGAATCTGGGTAGTTCTCTTTATCAGATCATTTTTCTTCTGATGAAAATAAGTGTTAAGGCGTAGCTAGGAACTAGAATCACGGTAGAGAACTCTTCACACCCTAGAAATAAAATGTGGATCTCAATCAGAAATGATCATCCTAGGGAATCTGTGGTGTCTCACCACCACTTACTGATACTTCCTTGATAAATCCTCCACTGATCTCAACTCATTGATCATTATAAAGTTGGCTGATTTCATCAAACAATAAACTATTGCCCATATAGAATCATAGACACCCTCATCTTGAGGTAAACTAGTAACAAATCTCATAGAGATTAATTACCACATCCAATAAGGAATATCTAACAGTTGTATAAAATCACCAGGAACATAGTACTCTGCCATCACCTTTTGGAAAACCAAACATTGAGAAACAAACTCTGAAACTACATGATTTAACCCAGGACACCAATACTAACCCCCCAAAGCTCAGTACATCTTTGTCACACCAGGATGTTCAACTAATTGAGAGTTATTGAACACTCTAAGAACCATATCATGCATTTATATGGTAAAAAAATCCTTCCCTGGAACAGAACCCGGTGTTTTTCATCCTCATACCAACCATCAAGGGCCTCACCGCAAACAACTCAATCTATCAAGTTCTCCACCTCAAGATCCCCCAACTGGGATTTCACCATCTGCTGCACCAGATGTGAATGCATTGTCATCTAAAAAAACATATTCCCCTGACTTCTCTCATATATAGATGTAATGATGAATGTTATTTCATCACTCTATATTAATCGCTTGATTCTTACAGTGTATCACTATGTGACTTCATAATCAATGCATTACCCACGACATTCCCCTTTAAAGGTGTATATGAAATATCAAACTCATGATCCTTTCATAAATCCATCCACTAATGTTGATGTATGTTCATGTCACGTTGGAATAAAAATTACATCAATCTCTTATGATTTTTGAAGACCAAAAGATGATAATCTATGAGGTAATGTCTCCATGACTTTCGTGCAAAACCATTTTTTCCAACTCATGATTGTGGGTGACATATTTATGATCATGGGGACATAACTACAGAGACCCATATGAAAAAAATGATCTTTGAAACATCATAACACAACTTAAACCAAGATGCGAAGCATCATAGAAAAAATAAATCTAAACTCCTTTTGAAAGAGGAAAAATCAATGGAGAACATACCATATTCTTCTTCAAATACTCAAAAGCTATTTAACACTAATCGGTCCTCAATAATCTCTGATCCTTTCTGGTCAATGATGTCAGAGGTATCAAACCCTAAGAAATATTGGTTATGATCCTCATGTAATAGCCTACATGATGAAGGAAACTTCACACCTCTACTATTTTATTTGGGGTTACCCAAGACACAACTACATATATCTTTTAAGGATCCATAAATACTCCATACCAGGACACAACATTCCCAATGAAATGGAACTATCGAGCCCAAAACTCACACTTCAAAAAGACCCCAAACAACTTCTCACGATGAAGAACTCCCAATATGACACACATATACTTTACACGATTCTCATAATATGTCGAGTTCACAAGGATTTCATTAATGAAAACCAACAAAAACATATATAGGAACTCACGGGACACAATGTCCATTATCCACCTAAACACAGCTGGAGCATTCGTCACACCGAATGACATCACAATGAACTCTTAATTCCCCTAAAGACATTGAAAAATATCCTTCAAAATATCTCCATCCATTACTCATATATGATGGTACCCAGACCAAAAATATATCTTTGATAACAAAAATTCACCCTTCAATTGATCAAATATAGTATCAATCTATAGAAGAGGACATCAGTTCTTCTCTATAACTTGGTTCAAGTGATGATAATTGATACACAGCCGCAAACTATTGTTTGTATTCTTTACAAAAACATTTGGTGCAACACACAGTGACACACTTGGATTAACAAAACCACACTACAACAGACCATCTAGGTGTATATGTAGATCTAAAAACTCGTAAGGCACCATCCTATACAGAGACATTGAGATAGGAGACACACCTGACTATAGTTCGATCCCGAACTCAATCTCTCATCGAGGGGGTAACGTTATAAACTCCAATGGAAAGACATCAAGGTACTCTTATATGAACCTGGGAAACACCAAATGTTAAAAAATTGATGAAATCATCATTATCTCAGTCATCAAGGATAACAAGGAGAAACATGCCTCTGACCCGTCTAAGGATCTCACTTGCCAACAAACACTCATGTCTCTTGATAAAAATCAAAGAACACAACCTGCATGCTAATAAAATACATGATATCATGTACTGAATACAACCAATCCATTTCGAGGATGATTTCATATGGTTTTATCCTTAAACATTGTAAATTTTCCCAAGAGCGGCACTTCTCCATCACTAACTCTCAGTTTATACATTTTTCAAACAAGTTAGCCCAACCTCCAACTGATGTAGCTAATGTCAGGGGAACTTGAATCCTATCTACATCAAGACCCAATGAATGGACATGGGTAGGTGATATGAAGGAGTTTTCCACTTCTAGATCAAAAAAATAATGTACCCAAGTAGAAAAAAATAAAATGGTACCTCAAATGATTTATGGATTGCTAGGAGATGGAAACGCTAAAGCATAAAACATAGCATGACCTGATCTATGACCTCTATGACCATACTAAAGAACAAATCTATGGACGCTATATGATCTATGATGATGGGGAGTGTCTCAGGGCTATCCTATGATGGCCCCATATTCTCTCTGTTGATCCAATAATAGAGAAACCAACTTCTTATGCGTTAGTTAAAATTGTCTTAATGGAAGAGCTGGAAGCAAAAGAACTAGCGCACACTGAATGGTCTGAATATTCGGGAACACTTATCACTATAAATCTATTCAATCAAAATAGAAATATTTTTCTGACCCCAAAACATTGGTATGAGATCTACCACCCCTAGAGAAATGAGACATTGAGGGCTAGGACCTACCCCTAGTTGATCAGAAGCTCTTCTGTTCTGATAACTAGGAATTGTAGACCACAAATCTTCTTAATGATGAATCCTGATGAATCCACTACCATGACTATATGGTTCTGTCCAACATCCTCATGATGACCACTATTCTCACTAGAACCTCATGATATATATTTATCATAAATAGGGTTCAATAGAGCTAGATCTATGGATGAAAATCCTCCTTAAAAAGCCTCACACTATCCCCCTCATACAAAAGAAGGTCCAAAGAATATCACTAAAGGTTCATAAAATGGATTCTAGACTCTCAAATTGGAGATCCCCTGCCGAATGGAATGAAACTTTAGTTGACTGGACACCTTCATTATTGAAGATTGAGACTCAGTTCTCAACTATTCTTAGAACTCCTCTCATGACACCACCAACTCCTTGTAATCCACAAATAAAAATATATATACCATGAATCATTACCCAACACAACATCATCAAATCCAATGACACACATTTCTCCTTCTAAGTATAGATTGAACTAAAAGATATCTCAACCTCCTACAACCAGTCTTCTGCGACTACATCTTAAACAGAGCCTTCATACCTCTGTAAACTCTGGCACAAAATCTCTCAGAGTTTCCTCTTCCAAGTATCATCATCTTTAACCACTACCATGTGGCTATGGATTAGCACAACCTACTAAAAATCATTGGCTTAAACCTAGTGAGGACTTTGACCAGGAGACATACCTACAAAAGAAAAAAATAAATTCCCCTAAAATTAGAATATGGAAGACATTATCATTAATTAATTATTTTATTTTAGTCATTTTAGGTTATCATATCACAAGGTCTCCCCATTAAAACATAGGAGAAATGATGAATGATACATGATCAATTAATAGGTCTCTACCCAACAACCGACATCACTTCATTTAGTAGCTGCTGTAAGCTTAAAGTTTAATGCACCAGATCCCAGGGGGGCCTTAATAATTATGTCTTTATTGGTCTCCCATTTTTATAGTGGTTGAAAAAATAGCTAACATAACTTCCCTACCAACCCATGAAATCTCCCTTGTTATTAACTCCAAAATCCATCCTATCACTCACCCTGATACTCTAATAACACACTTTTATCACCCCCTCCCACAATGTGTAATCTTTATAGGTTGGAAGTGGGGAAGGAGAGATGGTGACCCCTAAGTCCCGCCTCCAGTAGGCCCTGGGTTGGTGACTAGCACTGAGGGTATAATAAACATGTAGATGGGTGACATTACCCTCTATAAGAAAGACATTTAGAAGAGATAAATAGGATATACATCAACCAACTCATTCTAAGACTACAGTATAAATTAAAACCCATGAATGAAAATGTAATTTCATGCAAGATATTCTACAATTGAAAGGGAAAATATAAGTACCAAAAGAAATTAAAGACGACGTCGACCATGAAACCCAAATAGCTCATGCAATCTACAAGTTAGTAGTAAATAGTCTGATCTCAAAACTGCTCCAACTGGCCTAAAAAAACTTTTTATATAAATATAGGGTGACTATAATGGTATAACCAATATGATCCTACTCAGATCCTATCTTTCAAAATTAATGAAAGTATGATAATACATAATGAACAACAAGTGAGACTAACTCATCACCTAAACATGTATACTATGTTTCCAGACTCACCATGGATACTCTCACCAAGTATCACATACAAGATCATATAATATAATAAATAATATCATGGGTATTTTTCTAAAGAACCCCCACTAGTTTTCAGCTCTTCCCCCAATATTGCACGTGTTAGTATCTCTCTCAAAAAAGGCTAGCATGTAGACACATGGGAAAAGCACCACAACATGGACTCCATGAAACAAAACACAAAATCCACATAACAAAAATTATCCAGAATGTTTTCAGGAGCCAATAGAGCTCACCTAAAATGTATCATACATCATGTATTATACATCAATCCATCACATCCCATACACCATGTAAGGATATTCAAGCCATCACGACCAATACATGTCATACCTATAGCAGTTCTTAGGACAAAAATATATAAAATATATGGGTTCGGAATAAGCACAAACCATTATATCTATCTAAAATATATTTGGGAAAAAATTACAATGTTTCATACTAGGAAAAGTAACTTCAATGAGAAGAGAGTAGGACCAAAAGGGGTAGTCAACCATCCATCCTCCCACCAGGATGTTGGGGAAAACACCATCGGGGATCAAAATCCTTGAGGTGTCACTATCCATAGCCGATGGGGTGTTGTAGCGTATAGAAACCCCAAATTTACATGATATAATATTGCTCACGACCACACTATGGGCATAACTTAGTCTATGAATCAGCTAGAACCAATGTCACTTGGACACTTAGCTTCCACTATTAAGAACAGATATTCTATAAGGACACAACCATTAATAGAGGAACATTATGTTACTTTATCCTTTTTATCAGTTTATCATTATGTTAACTAATTATTTAACAATTAATTAACCATTATCATTTCCATATTTCATCACTATCACAAAAAATTTCCATTCACTCCAGGGATAAGAAAACAGAGTTCATGGTATCTCATAATTTAAACCTCAGCATTGCATCCCAGAAATCTCCAAACCCATGGGTTAAAATTTTATTCATTTATTTTTTGAAAATTGCTTTCTTTACACCCATGTACTCTAGGAAAACATTATAAGGTCCCAAACACAAGGTTCTCAACATGGTGAGTAGACGAACCACCCATCGAGTCTTTTCCACCAATATCAGGAGATTATATTAGTATAACACAAGGAGATAATCATAAAACACACATGGAATACCCCACCCAACTTCAAATCCCATGGAAAGAGTTTAACTAAACACATCTATATGCATAATGGATATGGGAATGGAAATAAGACAAAAAAAGAACCTAAACTCCATCCAAACAATAGATTCAACAAGAATAAAACTTTCATAATAGCTGGTAGGACCATCATTAACCCGTTCTATTAACTTTGGTTCCATTCAATACACCCTCTTACATAAACCAATGAATCTCATCACTCTAGGCATCAACTACTGCCACAAAAAGTTGTGCCTCCCTTCCCCATGATCCACAATAGCCATCCTGGCTCAACCATCCCAAGATCAAATAACATACATGCCTCCCTACCCCACAAACCACAACAGCCCTATATGATTATCCATCCCTGTCTTGTGTCACATCTCAAGTATTAGGAAAGAAACATAGCAATAGGATCTCATACCTAAAGTAAGGAATTATTCCTTTACACACAATGATCTTACATGGTGCCAAAACAAAATGCACTTAGACTTTACAATAAAATGTATGGTTTTGTCCCTACAAAGAAATATTCTTTTATCACACAACATGTTCTTTATTACATTTTGAATTAATTGATTCATTATTCATATATTACAACTACTGGAAAACTAAGAAACAATCTATTGTAGATCTCAAAAAATTAACTAAAATAATTTATTTGACATTCCATTAATTATTTTATCAACAAGAATCATTATGATTCAGTTTAATTAACTAATTAAATTAAACAAGAAAACATTCTTCAATTCTATTATCATCAAATTGAAATAACAACTAGATTCCTTAAACATGCCTCTATATTTTAGGCAATTAATTATCAAATAATTATTTCTTTACATTATTTACTAATTCCTGTCGGGAACAACATGATAAACCAAGCATGGAATAGATATCACACTATCTAGAAAATAAAGAGGCAAACAATTATCAAAATAAAAAGTAACTACATCACTACGAGATCGATACCAATTCGTTAATCAAGTTCAAGTACTTAATTTGGTTAATTTCATTATTATAAAAGGGGTTAAATCATACTAGATCTATGATTTCACATAAATAAAGAGATAAGAAACGAATCCACTACATCAAAAGGTTGTCTATGTTCTTCGCATGAGAACAGACTATGCAATGAATCTATAATCACCTCTCCCATAGTAACTACATCCAAATGAGGACACTTTGAAACAACCACACCAACAAAAACAAGAGAAACCCCATTAGAACCATTGGTACGAAACTTCCATATAAAAACGAGAATATATGAGTGGAAAAGATATTAAAACTAGGAGAAAACACTAGAAAATAGAGGAAAAACATAACTTAGATCAATCCAACACACCAGAGATCATTGATAGAATATCGGGATCCATTCATGCCAAAGTTAACTCCCAATGAAGAAGAGGGGATTGTTGAGTCTCTTTGGAAGAGAGGGAGAGAAGCGGATGCTATAGGGTTTGACAACCCAAGAGGCTGAAATGTTTTAAAATATTACAACAATGGGGGATTAGATGATGGGAAATCCCCTAACATTGTGTAATTCCTTGATGTCAATCTTCACAAAATAAACTATCGATTTTTTAATTTATTTTACTTTTTAAATCCAAAATATTGCACAATAAGAATCCCACATTCACATTATGATATTATTATACACTTCTTGAAATGCATTTTCACATCATGAAAGATACACACTCCTAGTTCACAACACCTGAGTCCCTCCATACTTACTATGAGTCTTCTCTGAGGTCAACAAGACTCGAGGACATAAAAAGGGTCTGTCCACATAGATTATTCACCTTACATGCACTCATTGAATCCCTTTAGATCCCACATGAATTCATGATAGAAGTCACTATAGCTGAGGTCTATCAAATGGAGACCATGACAACAGAATCTCATTTCTTCATCTTGTTCAGAGAAAATGGTCAAAAGGAGTTCATCTTGGTACATATCAAAACCCAATAAGCATCAAGAAGACTTAATAATGTTTACATCTGAGTGTATATATTTGAAAATGGATAAGGGATCAATTTCATCCAGATTCTAGACCTATGATTTTAGGGGTATAGAAAAGGGTATTTCCCCCAAAAAATAGTACAATTCAAGGTCATGATAAGAATGATAAAAGACCTCTTAGGAATATCAAACTCAATGGCCAGTTTAGGGATCTCAAATTTGATGATGTTTTTAAGGTTATATACTTAGACACATCATCTAATTTCATATATAGATAGCCCAGTCTCTATAGTAACATTGTGGTACCTTCAAAATTGCATGAATTTATAAAATACCCCATCGATGGAATGGTTAGCATACTATATGGGGACAATGCACCCATTGAAATTTACTAATCAACAAATGATGAAGTCAGTTTCTAGAAAAGGGAAGGAATACAACAAATTGTGGATGATGATATATAGGTTTAATCCCTAATGGCCTGGGGACTACCAAAAAAATCCATATATTTTTATCCATAGTGTCTATGTTCTCCCGATAAATATATTTGAGGTAATAGACTTGGTCCCAAAGGCCTAATTCCCCTATTCCCAGTGATAACACAAAATACAATCATCTATGACATCTCTCTATAATGAATCTAGATGAATGGGAAGATAGAGTATTTTCACATAGACCCTCCCACCTTGATGGTGATACAGATGCCCCCAAATGTTTTCCTCCATATGATAATCCCTCCACAAAGTCAGAGGTGGGAGAAGAAGAGGATGGCATTTGGAATTACCCTCCTACATTCAGGGAAGGTGTCTCTGCCACCACCAATGAGATCATGTAGGTATATTTGGGAAAGAAGTAACATGAAATACACTTATTAGTGCTTCCATGTCCATCAAAGATCAAGATATATTCATCACATTTCCAAAGCAACATAGATATGTGTTTGCATGGAACTATAGAAAGAATATCAGAATGAATATAGATGTGGTGATAAGACATATTGTATTACCCAATGAACATTGAGGCTTTAATAAGGTGTATATGAGGACTCATCCATCCCATTATACTAATGTAGTGGAATAAGTTAAAAACGGATCAAATCTATGTTTTTAGAAGAAGTGAAATACCTACGATGGATTACCAATATTGTACCTATCAAGACAAAGAAAGTGAATATTATGGTCTACATCAACTTCATAGATCTTAATTTTAATTTCTTAAAGGATTACTTCCCATTAATGAGAAAAATACTCTTTATCAATGAAACTAATGGATTCTATGACGTTTACTTCATGGATGAGTATTCAGGGTACAATTAGATATATATGGACACTGAAGATGAAGAAGCCACGACCTTTAGGGTTCCCTAAGGGATTATTTTTAAATCAGGTCATTCCATCTGACAAAAATAATGATGGTTTAACTAATTAGTTCACCATGAATCATATGTTTATGCCTTTCTTAGGAAGAAAATAAGAATTTTCTTTTGATGACTTGGGCTCCCAATCCCAAAAATGTTATGATCACTTTGTGAATATTCAAATAGTCTTTTAGAAAATGTGATTGGATGGTATGATGTTGAATCCACTAAAATATTCTTTTAGAGAGAAACCAAGTATGTTCCTTGTATTTTTTGTATGACACTATTACATTGAGATTGACCTTGAAAATACTAGTGTTATTTCAGCAATGTCACCCCACATAAATATCAACGTATTTAGGGGACTCCAAGGTCAGATCCCTTACATTGATATTTCATAGCCAACATGGTTGGAAAATCATTCCCTTTCTCCTGGTTAATGAATATGTGAATCACATACCAAAGGAATGGGGAAAACGAAGAATCTATAGAATTTCTCAAGATGTATCTATATCACCCATTGGTTGTAATTCTATAAGTGGAGGAAAATTTAATTATCTCATATGTGGTCATAATATAATGATCACTTGGCACCCTCTTCATACATAAGAATGGTATGAGGAGTGAGAGAAGTATCTATTACATCATAAGAATACTTATATGTTATGATACCCAATACTTTAATGTCAAGAAGAAGGACCCCACACTCATGTTTACAGTGCAGAAGCTGAATAATTACATGAACCACCACAAATTCCATCAGGTCTCTCATATTGAATAGATCATGTATGTTCTTAGCCACCTCATATTAACTAGGAATATGGTCTAATGGGTGGTCATTCTTATATAATATGACATCCAATTCATGTCACAATTAGTGATGAAGGGGAAATCCCTAGATGATTTCCTCATAGAACATCCCACCCTTTAATGTACACAAGTAGACACAGAAATCCTAGGTGATGAGGTTTATACACCCATCACACTCACCAGATGTTGGAAATGAATTTTTATGGCACCACCCTAAGTACATTCAACAATATAATGGAACATATGATGCTAAATTCGGTTGTATTATGGATTGTATTTTCTTCTCAGGAAAAATAAATTTTTTCCTAAATATTTTCACATTCAAATGCCTGTAAAAATAATGATATAGAATACAAATTATTCATTGATGTATTAGAACTGGACCAATAGCTACATATATACTAATTAATGGATCTATAACTAGTGATAAAAAATATAAAAATTGAATATTCTATAAAAAAGAGGAATTAGACCCTCTCCCTATCTATGTCGAGGGACTAATGGAATAATTACCATTTTAGACCACATTGCATCATGTTCCCCAGTCATTGAATGCTCACGCAAAAACATTGGATAATGTAGACAATGTATTGGATGACCCTGACTAGGAAGAAGAAATATATTTTATCACTCATAGAGGAATGGTATAGTCGATCACTTTCTGCAATATAGAATAAATAAATCAGGTCAAGACCTCCTCAAATTGTGATTAACTAATATCCTTTATTAGATGGATGAATCCCATAATCTGTAATCTCCAAAATTGGACACTCTTAATATTCTGAGGCATAATTAAAAAATTTTGTGTTGTTTTATGAACGTAACCCTTAGAGATGAGCTAAAAGAGAAAAAGTTCCTCTAAAATTGAGGCTATGATTGAATTTTCCTTAGATGCATTTCATAAAGTCAGATTCATTATGTCATTGAAGAATTCTATATAGCCTCCATCATTCTAACAATTGGGACCCAATTTCCCCCATGGGATGATCATCCTTCATCATTCCCCAATGTATTGAGAAATAAGTGAACTATGTTGACACTAATTCCTTAAATAATTAGGAAACATAAGATTACATCCTAAGGCCCAAGCTCAAATGAGAATCCACTATGGTGTAAGTCTTTCATTGTTTCTGACATTCCAACCATGTAGACCCAAATTGGATAATAATCCTTCCTCATCCACCAATGGAGTGATAAATAAATGAACTATTATGACTCTGATTCCTTCCATAACTAGTATAGATAGGATTTCTTCCTAAGGCCAGATCTCAAAATAGAATACATTTTGGTGTCATTCCTAACATGTCTCTAACATTCCAACCATCAGGACCCAATATCTGCAATGGAATAATCAAAATTTCCTCATAAACTAATATATTGATATATAATTAAACTATGGTTACTATGATTCCAATAAAAACCAATAAAAATGGGTAATATTTATAAGTATCAAGTACAAATGGACATTCGTTTCAGTATTTGTCTTACAACATCTCCGACCTAGATACCATTAGGAGAAAATCTATCCCATGGGATGATCATATTTTCTTATACACAAGGGAATTGAAAAATAAATGAACTATGATGATTCTGATTCTATCCATAACTAGGATATATAGGATTCCTTTCTATAGAACAAGCTCAAATGGGCATCCACTTTGGTGTAAGTCCTGCCATGTCGGTGACTTTCCATCCATTGTGACCCAATATCACCCATGGGTTAATCATCCTTACTCATCCATGAATGGATTTAAAAATAAATTAACCATGATGAATATGAATCCTTCCATGACTAGGATATGTAGGAGTATATATGAACTCCTAAGATAAAATAGGAATCCTCTTCAGTGAAGTCCCACCATGTCTTCAACATGCCAAAAATCGGGACCCAATCTTTCCCATGGGGTGATCATCATTTCTCATATAGCTATAGATTTATAAAAAAATTAATTATGACGATGAAAATTTTATCCATAACTAGCATATACTGATAACCTTTCAATGGCCTATGTCATATATTAATTATCCAATGGGTTATGCCAACATGTAAGCCACATATCCGTCTATATTGAGGGTGATTACTTGTTATCCCTTATTTATCACATAGAGGATATATCATGTGGGCTTAGATAGTCACGATGATCACCTAATTGGAAACATGTACCTCTACCATCAAGGAAAACCTTAGAGTGTATTCCTTGATCCATGGCATGATGTAATTCCAATCATTCAAGGGTATCTAATAGTGAACCAGTATTAACATACATGGATATTATATAATTTTAGATTAATATGCAATATATTACAAAAAATTTATTCATGATTACCTAATAGTTTAGTGTATTTGGAAACATGGAAACAAAATTATATATCATGGTGAAAGGTCTTCAACATCTCCCATAAAGATATCCCCCTTTATTACTTTTACCAAAAACCATTCTTTATAAACCATGGAAAGGTAACCTAAAAAAGGGTTGTACTCAGATGCCCAGTAAGGGTAAATAAATTAAATGTGTATGACTAACATGAATAAAAGCA
This sequence comes from Viscum album, assembly GCA_963277665.1. NCBI lineage: Eukaryota > Viridiplantae > Streptophyta > Magnoliopsida > Santalales > Viscaceae > Viscum > Viscum album. Next base: position 855,859,481 of record OY728164.1, read on the forward strand.
TATGGAACATGATAATTACATTTTAAGATCATACACTTCATATTAGAGATTATAATAACGATTGAAATTTCTTAAGAGATAGATCATAAAAGAATTTTGATAATAAGTCATGAATGAATAAAATTATAATAAGACATGGAATTGTTGAAAGCACATAATAATAGAAAATTTTATGTCAATGTTACATACCAAAACCTTTATAACATGTTAGGCTTGGTCTATAACCCTTGTACCTGCTTTGGGCATGGGAAAACAACTAGTGAACTCTATTACTTTTAGGATGGGGATACAACCCATGAACATTCTTGTTTTCGGTCTTGGGATAGAACCTGTCTACCCATTTACTTGTAGTAATGGGAAAAAACCACATATCAACTTTATTTCATTCTTGGGATACAACCCATGTGCCCTCTAAATTTTAGGCTTGGGATACAACCTATGTATGTTCATGTTTTCAGGATTGGGATACAAACAGTGTACATTTTGTTCTCATATAAAACTTATCATTACCCAATTAATTGAAAGGATATATAGTTCCCACCCATATCCAAATAAATTCCTTCATAAATGTGACACAATATAATAAAAATTTCATTATATCATGACCTATAAAAAGAGACAGTTTTTATAAACACAAAATCTTATCCCATAGAAAGAAATGGGTATCATTAACATTTCATTTCACCACAACCTATTAAAAGATATATGTTTCCTAATCACATTAGGAAATCATAACCCATATGAATATGTTGGTTTCAAAATAAAAAAAAACCCATGGATGTGAAAAGGGTGTCTTTAACATCATCCCATAAAAACAAAAAAAAAATCAATATACAATATGAATGGTACCTTTGGATTATGTTCTAAAAGGGAATTAATAACCTTAATATATTATATATTTTATGTAAAATAACTTGGAAGGATATTTTTACAAAATTTCATAAGGTAAATATCATTTATTCTTAGAAAAAGGATCTTTAAAACATAAAAACTCTTGAAAACTATTTTCCTTAAGAACATATAAAAGAAACTTGAAAAACATTTGAAAACAAATTCCATAAAAATATCTTTTAAATATTTTTAAAAAAAATAACCTTTTATGAATTAAAAAAATCCTGAAATAATTGTTGGCAAGTAAATCTATAAATGTCCTATGACATAAAACAAAACATTCCTTTTTCACTAGAAACTTGTTAAAAAATGACTCATTCAAAAAGTGAAAATAAGATTAATTTGAAAAAATATGTAATGGGAAAAAGGGGTAAAATTTACATTTAAATATTTTATGTGAATATTATAATTTTCTGGAAGACCCTTTTTAGAAAAAAAAAATTTTATGGGATAGATATTTTCGACAGAATAGTGGGTAATGTCAGGCTATCCTAAAAACACCATCTTAACTATATTATGTATCAATGAGTAGAAAAATAGTACCAATACATTAATATATCCTGAATTACTAGAGGATAAAAAAATCATGAGTGTTATTAAGATATGGATCATAATATTTCATCCAAAGAATTGTAAACCAAAATATTCTCAAAAAGTGATGAGATAGTTTCAATAATCTCTTACCACTTGGTAACATTGGACCATACTCCCTATTTGAGATAAAGAAATTACCTACGGCCTAAAATATAATGAAAAGAAGAAGATTAATAACATATTATTTCAAATGAAGTATATACACATCATGAAAAATTATACATTCATAATAAAACATGTTTCAAAAAGAAGGCTAATTGAGAAAAAACTGCCTTACCTATTTGGTAGCTTTTGAATCATTAACCCCACAAAATAAAGATCATAGAATGGATATGTAAATAAACCTAAATTTAACTATAATATTAATTGAATACATCCTTGGCTAGTATACATAGAATATAAAAGGAATGGGTGGTGAATAAAGTATGTATCTCATGGAAATAAAAAGTTAGATGAAATCCCATTACCTTGTGTTTGGAATCATATTGTACTCATTCAAACCACCTTTTAATTTGGTAAATCCTTTTGGTTTGGGCCAAAAGAATTACTTGGGAGAATTTATTCATAATGTAATAATTAAATGGGGAATATGGTGATTTTTTAAAGTGTAATGGGTAGATTTAAAAAAAAATAAGTTGTTTGAGATTTATGAAGAAAAGGGAGAGGTGGTGGCCTTTTATAGGGACGGAGTAGTGGCACTCTTATAAATATTTGAAGACAGAATTCTACCCATATTTTTCATGATGAAAGTGGATATGATACTGAAAGAAAAGTATATAAAATGAATTATAGGGTTGAAATATGGATATCTAATGGATTTTGGACAAGTGTATAGGTCGTTTTGGGCCAACAGGTTATGGTTTATCCCTTATTAAGATTAATTTAACCTTTATCGATTTCATTAATTTTAATCAATTTCATTAATATTTTTGGCCAAAAACTATGATGGACTTTTTATAAATTATAACTTATTTTTATTCCAAATATGGAATCCATTTTTCTAAGTTATAATCCCATAATTGGCATAAATTAATATAAAATTAATATCATAGTTCTATCAACAATGTGGGTTTTTAAAGTAAAAACATTCAAAAGTCTTCTATGTTTTTATATCCAATTTCAATGTAACATTCATCTCCATGAAATAAATTGTATTAATTGATAAAAACATTATATAATTAAACTTTTAAACCAAGTAAAAATATAAATTATCCTTATAAAAATATTGTATGATAAATATTTTTTGATCGAAAATTCCATATTTTTAACAATTCATTAAAAAATGAAACCTTATAGAAAAATTCCAAAAAAATTATCCTTACCAAATTTAAATGTTTATATTTAAAAAATTTTGTTTATTTCGACATATTGAGTCTATAAGGGTTCAAAAATTGGGATTTAAAATTATTTTCCCATTTAAAGGTGGTGAAATTACATTTACAAAAATATGTGTTTTTAAGCATAAAATTGGGTTTGTTCTATATCTTATGTATATCAAATCTATTGAATTAATATCAAAACTATTTGATTGTATATGTGACATATATATTATATTAATATAACTCACTAATTGTTTTTAATTTAACTTATTAGGGTAAAAAAGCTTTGTGACCATAAAAATAATAATATTACCTTTTTTTATCCAATCCCCCTTCGTATATATTTATAATAAAGGGGTAACCTATGAATTCATATTATATTTTTTAAAACATATATTTTCATAAATTATTTAATAATATTAATAACCGCTAATTTATCCTATATGTTATGTCTTATTATATTAAATAATCATATTTTAATAATATATTATCATTTATTTAACCTCGGCCTTGCGTGTTACAGAATCAATCGAGGAATGTTATTGTTGTGTATAATGCTAGTTATCATTGAGGTTCCATGTAGAGTAATATAATTATTATTTTGTGTGTTGTACAAGATTTACATGGTGTTGCGTATAACACAAGCCAAAAATTGTTCTTTAATATAAAATAAACTATATTCAGTGTTATGTGAAATGAAAAATATCAAATAAATAAATAAATTCTAAAATTTTCTCAAAATCTTAGGGTGTTACATTCTACCCCCATACCGAAATTCATTTCTACCTAGAAATTTTTCTGAGTAATCAAAGGATTAATACATGAAAAATTCATTCATAGAAACCGAAATCTAGAAAATTAATAGTAAAAATTCCCTTAAAAATGGAATGTTGGAACCATAAGAGTTGTCCAATATAACATACTACAGGGTTTACACATAGGATAACATAGTTTGGGAGTAAATATTGAACATGGAAAAAATAATAAATATTTAGAGAGAGTGATTGAGGTCATCAATTGCAAACAATGTAATGGTCATTGAAATTTTGAGGGACGCAATTTCATAGATATGTAATTATTTAAAAGTCCATTTATTCAACCAAATTAAAGTATTATGACAACACATTTTTTTATCATTATAATAAAATTGTGTAATTCTTTTATTGAGGAAGAAAATATGGAAATATATTTACATGATATATTTATTTAATCAAAATTTCTTTATTTAGTTGTAATTTTTTCAATTTCGAATTCATCCATTAATTTGTGTAATAGACATCCAAAAATTAACATTGATTCCCAAGGTGATAAAAAAAAACTTTGAGCAGATCTTAAGGACCATAAAATAAAAAATATTATAACTATTTATCTATAACTATTCATAAAAATCTATATGGTTAATACATTAATTTCTAAATATAAAAAGTAACACTACTATTTTGTCATAAATATTTATTCATAAAAAATAATTATACATTAACCAGAACATCACCTAGGCTAGTGGTAGAAGTGGAATCCTTATCGTCCATTAGTCACGGGTTCAATACTCGTGTTCTTCTCAGACTAAATTGGTTGTCACCTGACATAAATGATATCATTTTTTAAAACCATACTAATATATTTTCTAAAATATGGTGATCATCCTTGAAATAAGGTTAATCACTAAATAGCCTTTTAACAAAGGTTTTCAATGTAGCCCCATTACATATTTACTTCCACCAATGATTAAGTTAAAAATTTCATGACAGGTTAAACTAAAAACCCTTCCAAAATATAGAAATCTAATGCTTTAAAAAGAAATTTTCAAGATCAAATTAACATTGATCGCTCATATATCACAAAGTACCACTTGGTTTTCACATTACAAACTTTTTAATAAAATCATCATATATTCCCCTGAAACATGGTAACAACCTTCATTTTTGTAAATCCTTTTGGAGAACATGCATTATTCTTTATTCCAATGATTACTTGATATATTATTTAAATCTATAATGTTGTAAACATCTTCCTTGATTTTGTATACCACTTTTTCAATAATCAATTCAAGGGTAATCTGTTCCATCCAATTTACTTATTCATATCCAACATATCATTATCCAAATATCATTATCTCAATTTTATGCATTAATTAAGGGTTGACTTCCCTTAATCAAAATATCACCTTTCCATAAAATCTCTTTTCTATGTCTTCATCACCATTCAACATGTCCATTTCAATCCTTAATGAAAATATATACTGAAAATACTTATCATTTCATGATTCATATAACATAATATATCAATTCCAAAACATAAATACTTCATTAATCCAACGTTATTCTTAATCCATTACCTAGGAATCATCAACTCATTGCATAATACATATTTCATAGAATATAAAATATGAATCATGTATTAATATTATTCAACCAAAATATTATAAATATTATTATGATCAATGTAAACAATACAGGAAGAACATCACATACATTTCACTTGTCATTTTTAGTCTCTTTATCTTCAAAAGTATAATGAATACTAATACCACCTGCCTAATTCTCTTTATGGTATTTCAATATGGGGAATAAATTTTCATAATTACCATTATTTTAACAAATGAGACATTCGATGTTAACAATTAACCTTCTAGTTCTCTCCATTGACTAAAATAAGAAAACACGAGGTGAGAAATGCATATCATATGAGAAAGATACAGAATTGTGGAACATTGCTTATAGGATATCTAAATTATGACAACTAATATTTAATTGAAAACATCATTGATTTATACTTGGATATTTATATTAATATTATATTAAAATCCTTCATTATTGTTTATTAAAATTTTGTTAATTTCCAAATCATATACCCCAAGAGTTTCAAACTAGTTATGCAATAAGGATCTTTGTCGTGTAGCAGATTACCCTGTGTCAGGCCTGGGACATCTTGTCAGAGTTGTTACCCAAAGGTACATGTCTACCAGAGCCACATCCAATTTTAGTATATAGAAAAGGATTTATTTTCAGAAACCATTAACCCTAAACTTTACATGAATTCCAGGACATTTTCCTAAACATTGACTCATCCTTATACTTACACTTATTGACATCCCAAGACATATCCTTAGAAATATAACAAGGGATCTCACTAAAATTTTCCCATAGTAGATTCTAAAGGATGACTAAACCATTCCATTTATACCAAATATAGTGACATAGGACTAAAATAAATGGATATTACATCATTTAAGTTGAATATTCATGACATTATAAAAATACATACCTGAGGACTGTTATAGTTTAGTGTCTTTTGAAACATAGAAACAAAATCTTCTATCCTGGTGGAAGATCATAGACATCTCCCATAAATATCTCCACCTTTATATCTTCTACCTAAAACCTTTGTTCATAACACGGGGAAATTAAACTTAATAAAGGGATGACCTCATATTACCATTAAGGGTAAATAAACTAAATGCATAAGAAAAACATGGACAAAATTTTTTGGAACTTGATCATTACATCTTAATATCATACCATAAATATTATAGATAATAATAAATATTGGAATTTTGTAATAAATAGATCATAATATAATTACGATAAAAGTCATGAAAGTATAACATAGCAATAAGACATGGAATTTTTTGAAAGCACATAAGAATACAAAATCCAATTTCAAGGCTACCTACCAAGAACTTTGTGATGTTTTAGTCTCTTGATACAACCGATGAACCTAATTAGATCTTGGTATAATAACCCATGTACTCTATTAATTATATTCTTGAGCTACAATCCATGTACCATCTTGTTTTCGGGCTTGGACTACAACCAGTTCACCCTCTTACTTTTAGTATTGGGCTACAACCCATTTATCATCTTGCTTTCAGGCTTGCGATACAACCCATTTACCCTCTTTCTTTTAGGATTTGGATACAACTTGTGTACCTTTTTGTTTCCAAGGTTAAACTATGAAATATGTACCCTTTTAGTTCATATAAAACATATCATTACCCAATAAATTGGAGGGATATATAGGTCCCACCCATCTCATAATAAATTCATTCATACTTGTTCCACATGATAAAAAATATTTCATCATATCATGACCCATAAAAAGTGATATGTTTTATAAACATAAAATAATAACCCATAAAATGAAATGGTTATCAACATTTAATCACATCATAACATATGAAGAGAGATATTTTTCACATTAGTAAATCAAATCCTGTGAATGGATGTGGGTTTCAAAATCAGTACAACTTGTGGAAGTTAAAAGGGTGTCTTAAGCATCATTCCATAAAATCATAAAACATTCAAGAAATAATATGAATGGAACCTTCAAATCATTTCTTATAAGAGAAATATTTGTATCAACAGAAGTTATCTTATATGTAAAATAACTTGTATGGACATTTTAAAATCATTTAATGAGGTAAATATCCATTATTTTTTGAAAAATACTCTTTTAAACAAAAACTATTTTGAAAACCATTCTCGTTAAAAACATATAAAAGAATATTTAATTCATTTTGAAAACCATTTACATGAGAATATATTTAAAAAATAATAAAAATTATTCTATTAAACATGAAATTAAATATTCAAATAATTGAAAGTGGGTAAATCTATACATGTCATTTGATGTAAAAGGAACATTTCATTTCCATGGAAAAAATGTTAGAGAAATCCCTTGCTTTAAAAGAGACTATAATATTCCATTGAAAAAATTCGAAAAACAAAAAAAAGTGGGAAATGTATTTTTAAAATTCTAGTAGAATATTATAATATTCTTCGAAACCATTTTTTGGAAACAATTTTTTAAGGAACATAGATTTATGACCGAAGAGAGAGTAAAGTTAGTATTTCTTAAAAACATTTTCTTAACTATATTATGTACCAAAGAGTGGAAAATTGGTACCAATACATAAATATATAATTAATAACTCGGGAAAAAAACTTATGAGTGTTCTTATGAGATATATCAAATGATTTCATAAAAGGAAGCCTTAACATAAATAATCTAGAAAACTGGTGAGATTGTTTCAATAAACTCTTACAACATAGTAACTTTGGACCATACTCCCTATTTAAGAAAATGAAATTACATAAAGCCTAAAATATCATTAACATAATAATATTCATTATATAAAATTTAAAAGTAAGTATATATATGTCATGTGAAATTTTAGGTATACAATAAAACATATGTCTCAAAGAAGGCCAATTGACACAAACCTGCCTTATCGATTTGGTAGCTTTTGAAAAATAAACCTTGGGAAATAAAGATCATATAATAGATATGTAAATAATAATAAATATGAATATTAGAATCATTAAATACATCCATGGGAATTATACACACCACATAAAGGGAATGGGTGGGGTATAGATTAGGTATATCAAGGAAATAAATAGTGAGATAAAATCCATTTACCTTGTGTCGTGACTCTAATCATACTTGTTCAAACCAACTCTAAATTAGTTAAATCCTTTTATATTTTTTTAAATCGATTCCATGGATGAATTTTTAACCAATGGGAGGCTTCTTGGATAAAGGGATGCATTTTGGGAAGTGTATTGGGCAGATCTTGTCTGATCAAAAGTGGTTTGAGGGGTATTGAGAAGTGAGAGAGGTGTTGGCCTTTTATAGGGAAATATTTGTTGTGGTATTGTAAATATTTGAAGAGATATTTCCACCCACATTTTACACATTTAATTTTAATTAAATAATGTTAAGAAGTTGATCTAAGGGATGATAGGGTTTAAAATTTCAAGATGTAATGACTCGGTTTCAGGTGCAGCCCAAAAATACCCTTTACCCGGTTGGTCACATTGCCTCAAGTGAATTTCCCCGAATGTCAAAGGCTGAAAAATAGTAGCAAGGGACTTGAATGTGATAGTAGGGAAACTATTCACTCATAGGTAGTGTAACACACCAGCAAAAAACAGTAAACATTAGTAAAATCAGTAATATATATAGTATAAGTAAAGAGCAAAAGACTGATAGTATAAAAAACTCCAACATATATAAATAATGATGCACGTCACATGTAACTAGGAAAATTTCCAAAAAAGTCAAAATGATATAAATTAAATAATGAAACAAAAGTATGGAAATTCTTAAACTCCAATAGCATCGCAAGCCTCAGATTTGTCTCATGCTCTCCAGCTCTAGAACAATCAAGTACCTAATGTTGAAGGGAGCTTTCCCTTTTCTGTAACTGCTACCATATAATCTGTTAGGCCCAAAAGCCTGACCCAAATAGCATGTGTGAATAATCCTAGTAGGAAACCACCAAATGATCTATGCCTAACTATCAGTTAATATATATAGTAGGCAATATGAAAAAAGACGAAATAAATGAGGATGTACTCAAAAGTAAACAATCCTATAGTTACCAGTTACATTCATTTACATTTATTAATTATTCTACCACTGAATAATAAAATCCCGGGATCTAGACTAATCTTTTTATCCCCAGTGTAATATAAAAATAGATGTCTCCGAATACCATCTAACAATCAATTAAGACTAAGTCTAAGGTTTTTCTTTTTCTAGGTAGGATTGTCACAACCAACATTAAAAAAGTCACATTGACCCTCTCAGTAGCACAAATAGTCTATCTAATGTGATCCAGTGTTGTAAGAAATCAAAGAGTCTATGAAGAATCACTCACCTTCAATTCACCCTATGGTCTTTTAACAATAGACTATAGACTCTCTGGGGAAGCACTCAATGTCCATTCCCCCTATGGTCTCGTAATGATATTCTATAGACCCTTTGAGGGAGAAATCACCGTCAATACCCCCATGGTATCATAACATAAATGCAATAGAAACTCTGGGGAATCATTGGAAATCCATTCCCCATATGGTCACATAACGATGTACTATATACACTCTGAGGGAGCACTAACCGTCAATCCCCCCTATGGTATCACTACACCAGGTTCTTATAGCCCTGTGTAATTGAATCATACATGCCAATATCCAGAATCCCAAGAAATCACAACTACTACAAGGCTAAGAAGCTACAATGCATAACACATGCATTTAACAAGTAGAAAAAAAAGCTATCAATTCCAACCTAACAAGAAAGGCATGGAAATATGTGGTGACTCAAAGGAAACCAAAACCCAACATCCATAAATATTAAAACTAGGAATCTCACCCTTGTGGTGTCCCCTAAACATGCAATTTACCATAATATTTCAATGAAAACCCTTAATATATAAATCAATATAAGGAATATGACATCATGGTTTAATTTCTTAACACAAAATATCTGAATCATGCGTAATCTACACTTAGGCATATATAACATCAAGAAAAACACTAAAGGGCAACAAACCACCTACCACAATGTAGTATGACTGATAATGCTGAACCTCAACGTTTTAATTGGCCACAAACATCATAGATCTACAAATAGGTCAAAAATATTCAACCCCGGATGTAACGCCCCAACCCAAGTTACCCAACGTTAGTGCATTATTACATTACATTTTCATGATCACATGAGATCAAGTCTCGAATGGTCAATTAGTTTTGTATCCTTGGAAGTACTAGATACATACAAACGTTTTACATTACATCATGAAATAAAAAAAACAACATTGTGTCCCCTTTGAACAAACACATATCATTTAGAATATTCCTATAGGTTAATCTTAATATACTTCTTTTCATCCTGGAAAAAATAAAACATAAGAAAGGGGTGAGCCCAGATGCTCATTAAAGATTAAAATATAGAGGAAACTATCATAAATAAGAATAAATAGTTAAGGGAATGTATAAGAATAAAACAAAAACCTTTTAATCATAAACTTCTTCATAATATGGAAAATTAAAATCTAATAATCCCATTTACTTTTTTACATGGATATTCTACTAGTCTAATAATCACATATAATATCAATAGAAAATTTCATAATGATAGAATGTATAATGTCAGACATCATAAACACATAGTCAAGGTCTTGTGCCAAGACTAAAAATAAGAATTTTTCAAAGCCTTGTGCCAAGACACTAGTTTTTCTCATGAGACCTACCTATGCATCAAGGAGCTATAGCGGGATCCATCTGTCACTTACTAAGTCCAATGCATTCCACAATTAAAAAGGTTGAAAAATAACATAAAGATTCATTTTAAAACTGGCATACAAAATATTAATACATTAACCATAAACCATGAATGGTATAAAAATAACATATCCATATCCATACATATCAAAAAACCATAAATAAAATATGTAAGATTGTATCATAATAAATCACCTTCAAAAAAGTGTAAAATCCATCAATGGATGTTACATAGATGAAATCAATACTATTTGAGAGAAATATCTCTTTCTATTTTGAAATCATTTAAAAATAAAATAATTACAAAAGAAAACATTTATTTTGAAAATATTATTATAAGAATGTAAGGGAAGCTTCTAAGGTGTTGTAATGATGGAAAATGGACCCACCCATCATATATGTAACACCCCGAGCTTCCACGATACGCTTCTCATTCAATAATGCAATGGCTTGCATTGTACGCAACTTCGAGTTCTAAAACACAGCGACTAATCAAAGTAGCCGTTATGAATAGTAATAACCACTTTTTAAAATTATAGAAATTTTATATTTCAAAATGGACTTCATTTTTGGATTCGGAATATCGAAATTAGCCTATGTTGAATTTTTGGTATTTTTCTGAGAACTTCTAATTTTTTATGAATAGTGAAAAATACTTAAAAACAACTTTTTTAATAAAAATAATTTGTCGTGATAAATTATACTATTTAGTGGTTTTATAGTATAATTAGAATATATTTTTACCATTTTATCCAATGGTGGTCATTATAATTAACTTAACATTGAAATAGGGCATGAACAATTGTCAATCTTTTGATATAAATTGTTTCTTAAAAACACGCTATTTGTTGTGACAGCGGGAATTAATTATAAAATTAATTAATGAAACTTATATGTTTGGAATTTTGTATAATAGACATCATTTTTTAATTCGGAATATCAATTATAGCTTAGGGTGAAATTTTGGCATTATTCTGAAAAACTTCAATTTTTGATGAATAGTGAAACCACTAAGTGGTAGTTAAATAACTGATTTTTCGTTTAAATGAAATATTACCACTTCTGTGTTTTGAATTTAAAAAATATGACATACATGGTTGTCATTAAGATGTAAAATGTGGTTCAATGAGATTAAAATAATTTTTTGTGAATAGTAACTTTTAAGTTCTTAATCGCGATTAGAGGTAATTAGTGTAGTTTAAGGTAAAAATAATGTTTTAATAATATGAGATGAGCTTGAAACATGTCCTACCCTCATTGGATGTGTCATGGCCGACCAAGATAATTCATGGGTCAACTTGGGGACCCCATGGAGCCACTTTAGTTGGAAAATGACATAAATACCTTTTATTTAATGTTAAAGTAAAAAAATGACAAAAACATGAAATGTTTTACTAAAACAATTTTTACATGGGGATATACAAGTCATATTTTTGACTATAAATAGTCATTGGAAAGATAAAAAGATTTACTACATCATAATATTTTTTTATAATTTTTAGACATTATATATATAAAATTATTTATGACATCATGATGATGCAGCGATGACCTCATTATTTAACGATTTAAATAAAATAAAAAGATAATGTAAAATACAAGGCTTACACTTGTCAAAAACCTATTGGATGAGTATATTTCTAACCCTTATCACCTTATCCTCGAATTATATAAGTGTGGGACCTCTAAAATCCGAAACTCATTTTATAATAATGTGACTTTTCTTTACTTTCCAAGAGTGCCCCTCCTCTCCACTTATAAAAGGCCCCCACCTCTACCACCTCATTCACACTCTCAAGCCATTTGGATCGGCCAACATCTGCCCAAATACTCTCCCAACTTCCCCCTATTACTCCTAGAAGCCTCAATTTGGGCATAACTCTTCCCAAGAAAGCCTTTGGCTCAAATCAAAAAGAGTTACCCGATTTTGAGGTAATTTCTTCTCTAATGTTGTTTTGTTTTATTTTTCTTCTCCAACCCACTAAACTCTTTTTATTCATTTCTTTTGTAACAACACCAGTATCCTCAATATACTAGGATGTTTTTATAAGAAGGATTCTATCTACACTTACACACACCTACATCTAATGGTTAAAGAACATACGGTTTCTGTGGATGGAGAATTTCTGCCTCACGAAACGATGATTGTTCAACACTCATATAACACCTTCAAAGGTGGCCATTAAGATGTAACTATATTTATATAGGATATATAATATGTTTATGTTTTACTTATGATTCTTTATTTCTCATTTATGGCATACTTTATGATTTCCATTATGGGTAAACGCGATAATTTCATTTTAGGAAGTGCGGACTACCGCCCCCTCAAAGTGATTTGAATCGTTAATGCCATATGTGGGATGTATAAAGGATGGAGTAAATGGTATTATACACTATATTATACTGGAATTATATTATACATTTATATCATTATGATTTCATTCCATTAAATATGAAATAGAAATGAAAGTAGCGTTCATGCGTACGTACGGCTTACCGTCTCCATGAACGGTGCATTTCATTTCTTACCTCTAAATGTTACGTAATATTATAAATGAATTTATATACTGAATATATATGATATATATGACATCTAAATCATGAATATAATTCTGGAGATAATGGATATTCTACCACATAAACAACTTGTAATTATAAGAAGTTTATTGTTGACTCAAGTACCAAAGATCGACCAAACGACCGTTATTAACTTAAATAATTACATAATGTTCATATCATTGTAATAAGTGATATAAAACGGATAATGAAATTTAAAGTGGTTCGTAATAAGGTATATATTAACTCTATTTTATTATTCATGAGGTTAAAGAATGGTTGAGTCAAGTCAGACACGAGGTAAGGGGATTTCTTAACCCAACTTCCATTCTTTGGGTTAATCTCCTACATTCAAATTATGTCATGATATTATTATGTCCTATTTTGTATATTTACTTTCTATATGTGTACCTATACTGAATACACATAATAGATCTCTTTTATTTTAAAAATGATCTTTTTAAGGACTTCGTCTCAATCTCCTTTCATTGAGGCATATTTGGTTTTATACACAACTTTCTTTTATACGGTGTATAAACCCCTTTGACTTTTATGTTTATTCAAAAGGAATCTTTTTTTTATACGAAGCGTTTTACTAAATGAAAAAAAGGGAATGTTTTTCTTTACGTACATATGCGGCGACAACGACTTCTCCGCCGCCGTGACCATTATTTGAGTTTCGGCTTCCTCTACAAGCCATCATTTTTTTTGATGAAAAATAAATACAAAGTTTTAACTTTCTTTTATTTTGGTATTGAAAATGGTTTTGAAATCGTTTTTATTATATCAATGTGTTGTATTGATATCTTGTGATTGAAATGTGGAAATGTTATGTTTCCTTTATGCATGTTTTATGTGATACGATTATGTTATGGTTTATGATATGTTTAAACCTATTCATATGAGGAATGTATTGGACTTAATAAGTGACGGGTGGAGCCCGCTATAGCTCCTCGATGCATCGGTAGGTCTCATGAGACAACTAGATGTGGAATTGGCTGAGGCCCTTTCCCAATTTGATTTATGGTTTTGGCCGAGGCCTTAATCATTTTAGACGTCTTGGACGAGGCCTTGACAAAATGTTTCAAAATGTCTGGCATTATACATTCCCTCATTATGAAAGTGGTTCTTGTTATTTCATGTGATTATTCATCTAGTAGAATATCCATGTGAGTAAGTAATGGAATTATTTTATTTTACTTTTGCCATATTATGCTGAAGTTCATGTTCAATGAGGCTTTTGTTTTAGTTATACATTGCCTTAAATGCTTATGTTTATTTATGAAAGGTTCCACAATATTGTTATCCTTACTGAGCATCTGAGCTCACCCCTTTCAATGTTTTAATATTTTCAAGGATGTGAAGAAGTAATTTATGAATGACCTACAGGGATAGTCAGAAGAGGATATGAGTGTGGACTATGAAGACTTTGTTATTAGTTTTTCACTTTATGATGTAATGTAACATTTATGAATGTATCTAGTGTTTCCAAGGCTACTAAACTAATCGGTCTTTCGAGGCTTGATCTATTGTGATCATGCCAATGTTACGAAGTAATGCACCGACTCTGGGTAGCTGGGGATGGGGCGTTACAGTTGGTATCAGAGGCAGTTTAGTACTAACCTTGGAAGCTAGATTTAGATAAACTCTGATTAGAGCACATAGCCCGAAGATAGACTTTGAGGATTAGTATAGAAGAACTTCCTAGAATTTTGGTATTGTAGAGATGTTGTGAGTTTTCCGAGCAATACATCCCTTTCTGGATACGAGAAGGTAGAGGCGGCTCTGGCACAGATGTACCTAGGGGTAAAACCCGAAAACACCTCTTTGAGCTAGACTCGAACGGGAACTGGTGCACGACAATGGGCCTTTCTGCACTCTTGGTTACGACACTCCCTGGGGATATGCTTTGGATAATTCTCATTTTCTTTATAAACCACTATGAAGGGTTATGAGTATATAATTCCTCAAAGAAAACATTTTTATGGATTATATCCATAAATAGTTCAATTTATGTTAAGTATCTTACAAGTATGGAATTATGTATTTTGATTCATAAACTAATATAGTTTATGCCATTGTTTAGAAATGGCACCTAGTGGAAGGAATAGAAACCGTATCAATGCACGTACTCCGTGTAGGGATTTCCCTCCTGCTCAAGATAATTATTGTGGATCTGGAGATATAACTGGTGATGATCAACTTATTACCATACTGGGACAACTCACTCAGGTTATGAATAATAACCTTACTCGTATGGAGCACCCTGATCCGCAACGTGGAGGATCAATGTTAGACTGCTTCAT
The DNA here is from genome assembly GCA_963277665.1 of Viscum album. NCBI lineage: Eukaryota > Viridiplantae > Streptophyta > Magnoliopsida > Santalales > Viscaceae > Viscum > Viscum album. The sequence goes on from OY728164.1 coordinate 855,875,219, forward strand.
GAGGTAACAACCACAAACATTTAATGGGGGTACAAATCCGTTAGTAGCTGAGCAATGGATAAACTCCTTAGAGAAAATATTCCATGCCTTGGGGAGTAGCGAAAGGGAGAAGGTTGTCATGGCAGTTTACCGCCTCGTTGGAGATGCCGATCAGTGGTGGTCGCTGATTCAAAACACAAAGGAGGATGATAACGTATCGAATATGGAATGGAGGGAGTTCAAAGAGCTTTTCTTAGAAAAATACTTTCCTCGTGACCATCGAGCAGATATGGAAAGGCAATTTCTAAGTCTGAGGCAGAAGGAGGATGAGAATGTCGCAAATTATGAGGCTAACTTTACAAGGTTAGCGAGGCATGCTGCCGATTATATACGTAACCCAAGGAGTAAGATTGATCGTTTCATTGATGGGTTAAAACCATTTCTCTGTCGAGCTTTAGTATCACAATCCTTCTCATCATACGAAGATATTGTCTCGTGTGCAATCAAGACGGAAAAAGAATTTTCTAAGTCTCATGACTTTAAAGAAAAGAAATAAAAGAAGAGAACGGTGGAACAAGAGACGGATAAAGGGAAAAAGGGAAAGAAGGATTTTCCATTATGTGATAATTGTGGGAAGAATCACCCCGGTGCTTGCCTAAAAGGAATGGGAGTTTGTTACAAATGTGGAGAAAAAGGTCACCAGGCACGTGATTGCAAGGGAAAAAAGAGGCTATCAATGTTGAATACTACAATTGTAGGGATATGGGGCATTATGAAAATGAATGTCCTAAGCATCAGGGAAACTTACCTCAGAAAAGGCCAAGGGATCAAGGACAATCTTATGCTATTACTACATTTGAAGCGGAATATTTATTGTATTTTTGTTTTTGGACTCAAGAACTAGATTATGGTTATAAGAATAATGTGATATATATAAGGATTGTACTACAGTACATGTTGTTTTCATTAAGGATTTAATATGATAAGGTAGTCATATTTTTAGTACGTGACAATAAGAGAAACTTTACTTTGTTTTGGGAATCTGAGGTTACAATTGATTTTGGAATTTAGAGACCTTTTAGAGAAAGTCTGGACGGAGGTATTTTGGATAACTATAAAGGTTGGAATGGATTAAGTTGATCTTTGGATAGTATTTTTTAAGGTTAAAACATTTCTGAAGATTATTTTTGGAATATTATAGTTTTAGGAAAAGGACAACCTGCAGGGTGGGGCATAACCTGTCGCGTCGGACAAAGCTGCAGGAATCGAACCCACGATCATAGTGCGACAAGCCTTTATTTCCTACCACTAGCCTACATGAAGTCCCTGGTTATTACAAAATAGTTTTACAAATCTAAATTATATGTGTTAATATTTGGAACCTTATACAATTAGGATAAATAGAATATTTTTGAGTTGTATTACATTTTAGAGTGAATGATGGGTTTGTGGTAAAAATTTATTAAAGAATGAAACTCTACATGACAAGTATGTATATTCCCTTACGTTCTTAGTAAATCACCTAAATAAATTCCTAAACTTTATAAAAGGTAACTCAAAACAAAAATGTTGTCGGTTAACTTTTCCTACTGGGGAATCAATGATCGTTTAACCAATCACAAGTTTGTGATTTTCTTGTATTTAAACTTTCTCCTAATCCTGTTTTCTATAACTCTCCACCAGACCTTGATGGTTTGTTTCTCCTCCATATCCATATTTTCATAGAATCCTAGAATGGGCTGTCTTGGGTGACCTCTGTACTTATCTTTTGTTCTTTTAATGTTATATTTTTATTAACCTTATTTCTGATGTGGGTTTTCCACAAAGGTATTTTCTATTTTCAACCTTTTATTTTCAAAGAAAAAAATTTCAAATTGCGAGGACGCAATTTATTGAAGGAGTGGATAATGTAACACCCCGAGCGTCCACGATACGCTTCTCATTCAATAATGCAATGGCTTGCATTGTACGCAACTTCGAGTTCTAAAACACAGCGACTAATCAAAGTAGCCGTTATGAATAGTAATAACAACTTTTTAAAATTATAGAAATTTTATATTTCAAAATGGACTTCATTTTTGGATTCGGAATATCGAAATTAGCCTATGTTGAATTTTTGGTATTTTTCTGAGAACTTCTAATTTTTTATGAATAGTGAAAAATACTTAAAAACAACTTTTTTAATAAAAATAATTTGTAGTGATAAATTATACTATTTAGTGGTTTTAAAGTATAATTTGAATATATTTTTACCATTTTATCCAATGATGGTCATTAGAATTAACTTAACATTGAAATTGGGCATGAACAATTGCCAATCTTTTGATATAAATTGTTTCTTAAAAACACGCTATTTGTTGTGACAACGGGAATTAATTATAAAATTAATTAATGAAACTTATATGTTTGGAATTTTGTAAAATAGACATCATTTTTGAATTCAGAATATCAATTATAGCTTAGGGTGAAATTTTGGCATTATTCTGAAAAACTTCAATTTTTGATGAATAGTGAAACCACTAAGTGGTAGTTAAATAACTGATTTTTCGTTTAAATGAAATATTACCACTTCTGTGTTTTGAATTTAAAAAATCCGACATACATGGTTGTCATTAAGAAGTAAAATGTGGTTCAATGATACTAAAATAATTTTTGGTGAATAGTAACTTTTAAGTTCTTAATCGCGATTAGAGGTAATTAGTGTAGTTTAAGGTAAAAATAATGTTTTAATAATATGAGATGAGCTTGACACATGTCCTACCCTCATTGGATGTGTCATGGCCGTCCAAGATAATCCATGGGTCAACTTGGGGACCCCATGGAGCCACTTTAGTTGGAAAATGACATATATACCTTATATTTAATGTTAAAGTAAAAAAATGACACAAACATGAAATGTTTTACTAAAAAACTTTTTACATGGGGATATACAAGTCATATTTTTGACTATAAATAGTAATTGTAAATCTAACAATATTTCCTACATTATAGTATTTTTTTTATAATTTTTAGACATTATATAAATTAAATTATTTATGACATCATGATGATGCAGCGATGACCTCATTATTTAACGATTTAAATAAAATAAAAAGATAATGTAAAATCCAAGGCATACACTTGTCAAAAACTTATTGGATGAGTATATTTCGATCCCTTATCACCTTAGACTCATATTATATAAGTTTGGGACCTCTAAAATAATCTGAAACTCATTTTATAATAATGTGACTTTTCTTTACTTTTCAAAAGTGCCCCTCCTCTCCACTTATAAAAGGCCCCCAGCTCTACCACCTCATTCACACTCTCAAGCCATTTGGATCGGCCAACCTCTGCCCAAATACTATCCCAACTTCCCCCTCTTACTCCTAGAAGCCTCACTTTGGGCAGAACTCTTCCCAAGGAAGCCTTTGGCTCAAATCAAAAAGAGTTACCCGATTTTGAGGTAATGTCTTCTCTAATGTTGTTTTGTTTTATTTTTCTTCTCCAACCCCCTAAACTCTTTTTATTCATTTTTTTTGTAACAACACAAGTATACTAAATATACTAGGATGTTCTTATAATAAGGATTCGAGCTACACTTACACAGACCTACATCTAATGGTTAAAGAACATTCGGTTTCTGTGGATGGCGAATTTCTGCCTCACGAAACGATGATTGTTCAACACTCATATAAAACCTTCAAAGGTGGCCATTAAGATGTCACTATATTTATATAGGATATATAATATTTTTATGTTTTACTTATTCTTCTGTATTTCTCATTTATGGGATACTTTATGATTTCCATTATGGGTAAACGCGATAATTTCATTTTAGGAAGTGCGGACTACCGCCCCCTCAAAGTGATTTGAATCGTTAATGCCATATGTGGGATGTATAAAGGATGGAGTAAATTGTATTATACACAATATTATACTGGAATTATATTATACATTTATATCATTATGATTTCATTCCATTAAATACGAAATAGAAATGAAAGTAGCGTTCATGCGTACGTACGGCTTACCGTCTCCATGAACGGTGCATTTCATTTCTTACCTCTAAATGTTACGTAATATTATAAATGAAGGTATATACTGGATATATATGATATATATGACATCTAAATCATGAATATAATTCTGGAGATAATGGATATTCTACCACATAAACAACTTGTTATTATAAGAAGTTTATTGTTGACTCAAGTACCAAAGATCGACAAAACGACCGTTATTAACTTAAATAATTACATAATGTTCATATCATTGTAATAAGTGATATAAAAAGGATAATGAAATTTAAAATGGTTCTTAATAAGGTATATATTATCTCTAGTTTATTATTCATGAGGTTAAAGAACGGTTGAGTCAGGTCAGACACGAGGTAAGGGAATCTCTTAACCCAACTTCCATTATTTGGGTTAATCTCCTACATTCAAATTATGTCATGATATTATTATGTCCTATTTTGTATATTTACATTATATATGTGTAACTATAGTGAATACACACAATAGATCTATTTTATTTTAAAAATGATCTTTTTAAGGACTTCGTCTCAATCTCCTTTCATTGAGGCATATTTGGTTTTATACACAACTTTCTTTTATACGGTGTATAAACCCCTTTGAATTTTATGTTTATTCAAAAGGAATCTTTTTTTATACGAAGAGTTTTACTAAACGACAAAAAGGTAATGTTTTTATTTCCGTACATATGCGGCGACAACGACTTCTCCACCTTCATGACCATTATTTCAGTTTCGGCTTCCTCTACAAGACATCATTTTTTTTGATGAAAAATAAATACAAAGTTTTAACTTTCTTTTATTTTGGTATTGAAAATGGTTTTGAAAGTGTTTTTATTATATCAATGTGTTGTATTGATATCTTGTGATTGAAATGTGGAAATGTTATGTTTCCTTTATGCATGTTTTATGTGATACGATTATGTTATGGTTTATGATATGTTTAAACCTATTCATATGAGGAATGTATTGGACTTAATAAGTGACGGGCGGAGCCCGCTATAGGTCCTCGATGCATTGGTAGGTCTCATGAGACAACTAGACGTGGAATTGGCCAAGGCCCTTTCCCAATTTGATTTATGGTTTCGGCTGAGGCCTTAATCATTTTAGACGTCTTGGCCGAGGCCTTGACCAAATGTTTCAGAATGTCTGGCATTATATATTCCCTCATTATGAAAGTGGTTATTGATATTTCATCTGATTATTCGTCTATTAGAATATCCATGTGAGTAAGTAATGGCATTATTTTATTTTACTTTTTCCATATTATGCTGAAGTTCAAGTTCAATGAGGCTTTTGTTTTAGTTATACATTTCCTTAAATGCATATGTTTATTTATGAAAGGTTCGGCAATATTGTTATCCTTACTGAGCATCTGAGCTCACCCCTTTCATTGTTTTAATATTTTCCCGGATGTGAAGAAGTAATTTATGAATGACCTGCAGGGATAGTCAGAAGAGGATATGAGTGTGGACTATGAAGACTTTGTTATTAGTTTTTTACTTTATGTTGTAATGTAACATTTATGAATGTATCTAGTGTTTCCAAGGCTAATAAACTAATCGGTCTTTCGAGACTTGATCTTTTTTGATCATGCCAATGTTACGAAGTAATGCACCGACTCTAGGTAGCTGGGGTCGGGGTGTTACAATATAAGTTAAAAACATTCTTTCCTTAATTTTTCGAAAAGTTCATAAAGCACATTGTTTGGAAAATGACGCAATTATTTCTCTCAAAACAATTTATAAAAAGTCAAACAAGGGTATAAATGACTTTAACCCATAGTCTAGTAAATAGTAAAAATGCTTTGAAATATATTTTTGAGAAACACAGATGTAGATTATAAATAGGTCCCTATAGATATTAATGTATAAACAACCTCGGATAATAAAAACATTGTAAAATTAACCCTTACATTGTACTTTTCCTTGGTCGAGGGAACTTTACCCTCCTGTATAATAGTTAAATATTTGTTATTAAATTATAGAAGAATCACATACAGAAATATGATATCATATATGATATTCTAATATTGCTTTGTTAATAATATTTTAGTTATATCATTGTTTTTTGTGTTAACTGATTTGTTTTCCTTTATAAGTTTTATTATATAAGTCATGTTTGTTGGGATAGGATGTATTTGATTCATTTGTATAGCATCTCGGCCTTTTATTACATTACTATTACATCATTTTAAAGGTAAAAAACATAATAGTATTAGACATAGATGAACCAATGGTTTAGTGTCTTGGGAAAACTATGACCATACATAGTAATTACAATATCAAGAATAAACATTTATTTAATTTCTTATTCTCTAGCTTCTTATCATCACTTGTCCTCTCCTTAGTATATGTAGACACCTGAGGATATACATTAAAAGGGGTGAGCTAAAATCCCAGTAATAGGGTAGATAAGAATAATATAGCATGGTTTGAGCATAATCATGACATAGGTAAATAAATCATGAACATAAGAGGAACATAAATAAAAGACATGAAATGTGGCAATGCATAAAAATGAAACATCATGTTATAGTGGTTAAATACCACACATACTTTTGAAACAAGCTAGAATCTTTTTCATAAATCATTTTACATTTACTCATGAGATTAATCACTTTACCCAATTCATTGGATCATTGTATAATTCTGGTCGCACCCGTCACTTTGAAAAATTCATATTGCACTATATAATTCTGGGAGGACCCGTCAAATCATAACATTATCATTATCATGATTTCCATATAGAACACATATCAAAAGTGAACATAACTAACCCATGTAAAGGAATGGGTTTCATCTCATAAGAATACATTCATAAGCTTCGGGTTCCCAAAAAAAGAGGGAACAACATACTTGATACAAGAACCATCAACCATGAATGAGAGGTAAAATTTGAGTTCTTAAAACAATAGTTATTTTGGAAAACATTTGGTTTGACATAAAATTCATTAAAAAACATTTATATACCCAAAAAGGATAGATAATTATCAATAAATGATCTTTATGGAGTAACCATATCAAAATTGAGTGAAAGAGGGAGAACCTGAAGGAAGAAAATTGGGATTGAGATTTCCCCTTACCTTGTATCTGAATGCTTACTTCTCTTTAATTTCCTGTATAATGACATTATATTCATTAATTAGAAATTAAATAACCTTTTATAAATTAATAGGGTTCATTCTGGTTTCATCATGTGATTTTATGTGCCTTTGAATGAGTTATAGGGTTTAGAAACATTATTCGGGAATGTTTGTTTTTATGGTTTTCTTGAGTGGTTCACTTGTATTCTTAAATTGATGTTCGTGTAGAACATGGTTAAACATGCAGAACTGATATTACATATTATTCATGTTATTACAGGAGTCTGAATGATATTATAATGAATTATATTAGATCCATGTGGATGAATCATTAGATAAGAATTAAATGATGATTGTTTGGGTTAATTTGGGTGGTTGTTCGATCACAACGAACTTGTTTTAATTTATCACATAGTAATATGTACATAATTAAGTTATAGTACTTTAAATAGAACATAATTCATAATAAATATTCTGTTTCAGCAATAAAAATGGTTTCATGATCAGATATGAAGGTATAAATGGAAGAAGAAAACATGTCGTTCTTGAAGGTGATAAATTAACACCTCACGAACAACGTTCTCTCTAATAAAATAAAAGAAAGAGGGAAAGGGGGGTAGGGTGATATAATATCTCATTAGCAACATAAAATTAAAGTTTTTGTATAATACTGGAGTTAAAATACCATTTGGGTAAAGATAGGTGGGGAGAGATCAAGAAATGAACTTGAACATGAAAGGAAAATAAAGGAGAAGAGGGAGAGAAATTACCTCTTAAATCCTTCTCTTGAGATCCTCCTTAAGGAAGCTAGGATTGGTTTTTTGATGAGGCCAGAAGCTATTGGACGTGGGATAGGGCCTAGTGAGGATGTTTGGGCAGATTATAGAGATGTCTTGGAGCTTTATAGGTGTGATGGAATGAGGGTGTGAAGGGTGGTTTTTATAGTGGAGGGGAGGGGTAAATTTTGAATATTTAATTCATTATTTTATTATTTCCCTCAAGACAACCAATAGTATTGTTTCATGTGACCCATAATAGTAATAATTTCATGTGAGTTCGAACCAAGTGTCCTTGAATCACTTGTGATGTCATGAATAGTGTATTTAACTGTTAAATTGTATATACGGTATTTTACCGTATTTCACTATTCATCAAAAATTTATGTTTTTCAGAAAAATAACAAAAATTTACCCTAACCATTTATTGGCATGTAGAATTCAAAAATGAATTCCATTTTTTAAAATTAATTTTCTAAATATTATTAATTTAAATTTTAAATAAAGTCACAGTTAATTCGAAAAATAATAATCATAAAGGTGCACTTTGTTTTATTTCTCATTGAAAAATTAATTAAGATCTCATTATCTTATTTTCTTAAGAAAATAATATTATTATTTTCTATTAATAAGATTCATATTACTATTCATTTTACTATTCATATGGGTATGTAACTATTCACCGAAAAAAACAAGTTTGTTCTATCAGACTCAAAAAATCATCTTGAACACAACCGTGTATATCAGATTTTCAAAATTCCAAACACAGAAGTGGAAAAACTATGTCTAAAGGTTAATTATCACTTAGTTTTTCATTATTTTGTGCATTCATGTGATTTTATGACATAATCATAATAATTGAATTATCAATGAAAAACTTTGGGTCGTTACATTTTTCCCCCCTTAAGAAATTTCACCCTCAAAATTTTGTTTTACATAAACAGGTGAGGGTACTTCTCCGTCATCGCCTATTCAGGTTCCCAAGTTGCTTCCTCAAACTTATGGTTCCTCCAAAACACTTTGACAAGGTGGGTTGTCTTGTTTCGTAGAACCTTATCACTTCTGTACAGAATCTTTACTGGCTACTCCTCATAGGATAGATCACCTTCCAACTACACCACCTCTGAGTTTAGTACATGTGAGGGGTCTGGTATGTACTTCCTCAGTAGTGAAACATGAAACACATCAAGAACTTGACCCATATTTGGTGGAAGTACAAGACGATAGGCCACAGATCATATGCGGTCAAGGATCTCAAAGGGGTCAATATACCTTGGGCTTAGCTTCCCTTTCATCCCAAATCGCATGAATCTCTTCCATGGAGATATTCAAAGGAAGAATATATCTCCAACGTCGAACTCCAAGTCCCTTAGATAGTTGTCAGTATAGATATTTTACTGACTTTGAGAAGCTTTGATGTGTTTCTGGATGACTTGAACCTTCTCTGTCATCTTTTGAAAAAAATCAGGTCCAAGTAGCTTTCTTTCTCCAACTTCATTTCAATAGGTTGGATTTCTACATCCTTTTCCATACAGAGCTCCATATGGAGCCATCTGAATACTCGAGTGGAAGCTATTATTGTATGAGAACTCAACCAATGGGAGATGCTGATCCCATCCACCTTTGAATTTGAGAGAGCAGGCTCTAAGCATATCTTCAAGCGTCTGAATAGTCCTTTCATATTGGCCATCAGTTTGGGGGTGATAGACTATGCTGAAATTTAATTTAGTACTCAAATCATGTTGAAGGCTCCACCAGAATTTAGATGTGAATCTCAGATCACGGTCAGTGACAATTGAGAGTGGAACACCATGCAGTCTCACCACTTCCTTCAAATATATATTTTCAAGTTATTCAAGCGAGAGATCCTCTCAAATAGTGATAAAATGGGCAGTCTTGGTGAGTCGTTCAACCACAAACCATATCGCATTATTTCCCTTTGACGTCTTCGGGAGACCCATGACAAAGTCCATAGTAACATTTTCCCATTTCCTCATTGTTATAGGCAATGGCCGAATCATACTATTGGACATTTTTTGTTCAACTTTAACTTACTGACATACCAATCACCTTGATATATATTCTGTAATATCCTCCTTTGTGTTATCCCACCAGAAGTGTTCCCGAAGATCACAGTACATCTTGGTACTCCCATGATGGGTAGTGAAAGTTGAGATATGTGCATTGTCCAATAGCTCCTTCTTTATTCCAGGTGATGGAGGAACACAAAGCCGCGTTCCAAACTGAATCACACCATCATAGTCGATATGGAACTCTTGCAGCTTCCCTTCATTTGCTGTATTCACCTTCTTTTGCGTCTCCACATCATCCCTTTGCGATTCCTTAATCTTCTCCTGGATGGATGGTTGCGAAATCATTTGGGAAAGGTAGGATGAATCCCTTGCCCTTATGATTTCCAAATCCATTCTTGGAATATCCACGAAGATAGGGTCTTTCTCAATCCACAGCATGGATAGAGTAGCAGGTTCTTTTCTGCTTAGAGCATCAGCTACCTTGTTCGCCTTTCTAGGATGATAGTGAATAGAGCCATCATAATCCTTGATTAGTTCTAACCACCTCCTTTGATGCATTTTGAGATCCTTTTGTGTGAATATATACATTAGGCTCTTTTTTTTGGTGTATATGTCACACTTCTCACCATAAAGGTAGCGCCGCCAGATTTTCAAGGAAAATATCATGGCTGCCAACTCTAGATCATGCATCGGGTAGTTCTGCTCATGGATCTTCAACTATCGTGAGGCATAGTCTATCACATTATCAATTTTCATGAGTACACAACCCATGTCTTTCTTTGAGGCGTCACTGTATATCACAAAAATTTCTCCACTTTTTGGTAGTGTGAGCACAGGTGCTGTGATCATCCTTATATTTAGCTCCTTGAAGCTTCCCTCACATACTTCCATCTAGACATACTTTACCCCTTTACTTGTTAACTTAGTTAGTGGGATTGACAATCATGAGAAGTTTATCACAAAACGTCGGTAGTACCCATCTAATCTATGAAAACTATGGATTTCTGTGACACTAGAGGGCCTAGGCCATTCCTTAATCGCCTTTGTTTTTTAAGGATCCATAGAAATTCCCTCACTTGTGATCACATGTCCCAAGAACATGAATTGCTTCATCCAAAAGTCACACTTTCTGAACATGGCGTACAGCTTCTTCTTTCTCAATGTCGCCAACACGAGTCCTAGATGTTCTTCATGTTCCTCCTTTCTCTTGGAGTAGATGATATTATCATCGATAAACACTACCATAAATTTTTCAAGGTAATGTCTAAAAACTCTATTCATCAAATCCATGAAGATTATAGGGGCATTATTAAGTCCTAAGGGCATCACCAAAAACTCATAGTGCCCTTACCTTGTATGGATGGCAGTCTTCTGAATATCTTCCTTCATCACCTTTACCTGATGATATCCAGATTGAAGATCCACCTTTGAGAAGTATTGAGCTCCTCTTAACTAATCGAACAAGTCATCAATCCTTGGAAGAGGATACTTGTTCTTTATGGTGATCTTTTTGAGTTCTCGATAATTGTCACACAACAGCATTGTTCCATCCTTCTTCTTCACAAAAAGCACTGGTGTACCCCAAGGTGATGCACTAGGGCGTACGAACCCTTTTTCCAGATGTTTTGGCAGCTACTTCTTTAACTCCACCAGTTCGATAGGAGCCATCCTATATGGACAATTCGAGATAAGAGTAGCTCTGGGTATGAGTTCAATTGCTAACTCTACCTCACGATCCAGGGTAATTTTGGGTAACTCTTCGGGAAATACATCATCGTATTCCCTCACGATGGGAATTTCCTCAAGGTTGTAACATTCCTTCCTCTCGTCCATTTGGGCGAGGTATGATTTTTCATAGGGAAACAACACCCACACCATTGAAGGGTTTTTCAAAGGAGATTCATGATCTTCCAAGCATTTATAGAAGATCCAGGGATGGTTCGGAATATGAAAAGATATTTCCTTTTCTCAATAGTTGTTATGTGCTCTATATAACGAGAGCCAATTCATTCCCATTATATCTTCGAATGCCACCAAGATAAGTATTTCAAGATTTGTCGGAAGAATATTCCCACATACGCCAAAATGAGAAGAGTCAAACACTTGGGTTGAAATTATTGCACCACTCTGTTTTTTTACACATATCTCTACTTCAAGGTTTCGGGGATTCAATTCTATAGTTCTAGAAAACTTGCAAGATATAAAGGAATGCGTAGAACTAGAATCAAACAAGACTTTTTCCATTCATGAGTGAATAGGAAGTGTACCCTGTACGACATCTTTATCATGCTCCACCTCCGCAGTAGTGATGGATTAAGACTTTCTTTGTTCCTTTGGCTTTGGTGGTTGCTGATGCTGATTACCCTCAAGAACTTGAGGTTTAGTGCACTGATTTGCGTAGTGCCCTAGCTCCCTACAGTTGTAGCATTGAACCATGAGTGGTTCTCTCCTTTCATCGGCTACATTATCCTTCCTTTTCATGCCTTTTCTACACTCATGGAAATGATGTCCTTCTTTACCACACTTGAAGCATTTTCCAATCCCTTTGAGGCAGTTCCCATGGTGAAACCTCCACATTTTTGCAAGTGGTTCGTTGATTTTTCTTCCCACCTTTTTCATTAGATCCACCAGCTTGAAACTCCGTCTTTCTATTCTCATCACCATATCCATGGGACTATTCTCAAAACTCCATCTCCACTTTGACGTCATATTGAACAACTTCTTCATAACTCCCAAAGTCTCGAATTGCAAGAGCCTTTCGAAGGTGTGGTTTTAATCCACTAAAGAATCTATCAATTTTTCTATCATTATTGATAACAAACCCTGGAGCGTACCTTGAAAGCCTTGTGAGATTTTCATCATAGGTTGTGACAGATTATTTTTATTTTTTCTTGAGCTCTATAAATTCTCTCTCCATCTTCGTATGAAGTGTTCGTGGGAAATACTTATTAAGAAACATTATATTAAAGTCTTCCCATTCAATCTCTTCAATTTCCTCCCTTGGCTTGGTGTTCTTAATAAAATCTCACCATTGATAAGCTTATCCATCTAGATAATAAATGGCTAGGGTCACCTTCTCTGTCTCAGAATAGTGAATAATAGAAAATATCTTCTCCATGGAGTTAACCCACTATTATGCAACTAGTGGATCAGAAGATCCACTAAACGTCGGTGGTTGTTGCCGCATAAAACATTTGATAGCCAGTTTCTCCCTCTTTGTTGAAGGAGGACATTCCCCATTATTATGGTTATTGTTCATAACCTGAGATAATTGGGTAATCATCTCCATGAGGTTTTGAACTCCACCTCCCAAATCATTGGGGATGTCATTCGGGCAATCGTTGTATTGGCCCTCACACAAGTTGTTGGCCAGATTTCTCGTGGTTCCCACCATTTTCTAAAATATAAAAGGTTGGAACAAAACATAAGTAAACAATTTATTAATAACTTATTCATTTAGACAATTTATACTAAAAAAATAACATATGGGATCCCTATGTATATTTTCTTGGGTGCCTACTTGTACTTAGTCTCATGCTAGAGGTTTTCTCTAGGGTTCACTAATCCTAATTCCCAAATTAACTGAACCATTTCTCTAATACCAACTATAGCAACCCGGTCTTTTCATACATTAATATTACATCATTTTAAAGGTAAAAAAATAATAATATTACACATATAGGATCCAATGGTTTAGTATCTTGGGAAAACTAGAACCATATATATCAATTACAACATCAAGCATAAACATTTATTTAATTTCTTTTTCTCTAGCTTCTTATCATCACTTTTCCTCTCCTTAGTATATGTTGCCACCTGAGGATATACATTAAAATGGGTGATATAAAATCCCAGTAAGATGATAGATAATAAGAATATAGCATGGGGTGAGCATAATCATGACATAGTAAAGAAATCATGAACATAAGAGGAACATAAATAAAAGACTTGAAATGTGGCAATGCAAAAAAATGAAACATGATGTTTTAGTGGTTAACTACCACACATACTTGTGAACCAAGATAGCATCTTGTTCACACTTAATTTCAAATTTAATAATGAGATTAATCACTTTACCCAATGCGTGGGAGCGCTGTATAATTCCGAATGCACCCGTCACTTTGAAACATTCATATTGCGCTATATAATTCCAGGCGCACCAGTCACATCATAACATTGTCATTATCATGATTTCCACATAAAACACATATCAAAAGTGAACATAACTAACCCATGTAAAGGAATGGGTTTCATATCATAAGAATAAATTCATATGCTTTGGGTTCCCAAAATAAATAGGGAACAACATACTTGATACAAGAACCATCAACCATGAATGAGAGGTAAATGTCGAGTTCTTAAAAGAATAGTTCTTTTGGAAAACATTTGGTTTGACATAAAATTCATTAGAAAAAATTTATATCCCAAAAAAGGTAATATAATTATGAATAAATTATCTTTAAGGAGTAACCATATCAAAATGGAGTGAAAGAGGGGGAACCCGAAGGAAAACATTAGGTTCGAGATTTTCCCTTACCTTGTATCTGAATGCTTCCTTCTCTATAATGTCTTGTATAATAACATTATATTCATTAATTAGAAATTAAAAAACCTTTTATACATTAATAGGGTTCATTATGGTTTCATTACGTGATTTTATGTTTCTTTTAATGAGTTATAGAGTTTAGAAACATTATTCGGGAAAATTTGTTTTTATGGTTTTCTTGAGTGGTTCACTTGTATTCTTAAATTGATGTTCGGGTAGAACATGGGTAAAAATCCATAACTGATATCACATGTTATTAATGATATTACAGGAGTTTTAATGATCTTATAATGAATTATATTAGATCAATTTGGATGAATCATTACATAAGAATTAAATGATGATTGTTTGGGTTAATTTGGGTGGTTGTTCGATCACAACGAACTTGTTTTAATTTATCACATAGTAATATGTACATAATTCAGTTCCAAAACATTAAATAGGAAATAATAAATATAAAATATTCTGTATCAACCATAAAAATGGTTTCATGACCAGATCTGAATGTATAAATGGTAGAAGAAAACATGTTATTCTTGAAGATGATAAATTAACACCTCACGAACAATGTTCTCTTTAATAAAATAAAAGAAAGAGGGAAAGGGGGTCAGATGATATAATATCCCATTAGCATCATAAAATTCCACTATATTTATAATAATGGAGTTACAATACCATTTGGGTGAAGATAGGTGGGGGGAGATCAAGAAATGAACTTGAACATAAAAGGAAATTAAAGGAGAAGAGGGAGAGAAATTACCTCTTTAATCCTTCCCTTGAGATCCTCCTTAAGGAAGCTAGGCTTGGTCTTTTGATGAGAACAGAAGCTCTTGGAAGTGGGTAAGGGGCTAGGGAGGATGTTTGGTCAGAGTTTGGTGTGAAGGGTGGTTTTTATAATGGATGGGAGGGGTAAATTTTGAATAATTAATTCATTATTTTATTATTTCCCTCAAGACAACCAATAGTATTGTTTCATGTGACCCCTAATAGTAATAAGTTCATGTGAGTTCAAACCAAGTGGCTTTGAATCACTTGTGATGTCATGAATAGTGTATTTAACTATTAAATTGTATATACGGTAATTTACTATATTTCACTATCCATCAAAAATTTGAGTTTTTCAGAAAAATACAAAAAATTTACCCTAACCGCTTTTCGATGTGTAGAATTCAAAAATGAAGTCCATTTTTCAAAATTAATTTTCTAAATATTATTAATTTATTTTTTAAATAAAGTCATTGTTAATTCGAAAAATGACAATCTTAAATGTGCACTTAGTTTTATTTCTCATTGAAAAATTAATTAAGATCTCATTATCTTATTGCCTTTAGAAAATAATAATTTTTAACATTGTGTAATTCCTTGATGTCAATCTTCATAAAATAAAATATCGATTTTTAAATTTATTTTACTTTTAAAAATCCAAAATATTGCACAATAAGAATCCCACATTCACATTGTGATATTATTATACACTTCTTGAAATGCATTTTCACGTCATGAAAGATGCACACTCCTAGTTCACAACACCTGAGTCCCTCCATAGTTACTATGAGTCTTCTCTGAGGTCCACAATCCTTGAGGACATGAAAAGGGTCAGCCCACATAGATTATTAACCTTACATGCACTCATTGAATCGCTTTATATCCCACAGGAATTCATGAGAGAAGTCACTATAGATGAGGTCTATCGAATGGAGACCATGACAACAGAATGTCATTTCGTCATCTTGTTCAAAGAAAATGGTCAAAAAGAGTTCATCTTGGTACATATCAAAACCCAATATGCATCAAGAAGACATAATAATGTTTACATCTGAGTGTATATATTTGAAAATGGATAAGGGATCAATCTCATCTAGATTCTAGACCTATGATTTTAGGGGTATAGAAAAGGGGATTTCCCCCAAAAAACAGTACTATTATAGGTCATGATAAGAATGATAAAAGACCTCTTAGGAATATTAAACTCAATGGCTAGTTTAGTGATCTCACATTTGATGATGTTTTTAAGGTTATATACTCGGACACTTCATCTAATTTCATATATAGATAGCCCAGTCTCTATAGTAACATTGTGGTACCTTCAACATTGCATGAATTTATAAAATACCCCATCGATGGAATGGTTAGAATACTATATGGGGACAATGCACCCATTGAAATTTACTAATCAACAAATGATGAAGTCGGTTTCTAGAAAAGGGAAGGAATACAACAAATTGTGGATGATGATATATAGGTTTAATCCCCAATGGCCTGGGGACTACAAAAAAAAATCCATATATATTTATCCATAGTGTCTATGTTCTCCCCATAACTCTAGTTGAGGTAATAGACTTGGTCCCAAAGGCCTAATACCCCTATTCCCAGTGATAACACAAAATACAATCATCTATGATATCTCTATATAATGAATCTAGATGAAGGGGAAGATAAGGTATTTTCACATAGACCCTCCCACCTTGATGGTGATACAGATGCCCCCAAATTTTTTCCTCCATATGATAATTCCTCCACCAACTCAGAGGTGGGAGAAGAAGAGGATGGCATTTGGAATTACCCTCCTACATTCAGGGAAGGTGTCTCTGCCACCACCAATGAGATAATGTAGGGATATTTGGGAAAGAAGTCACATGAAATACACTTATTAGTGCTTCCATGTCCATCAAAGATCAAGAGATGTTCATCACATTTCCAAATCAACATAGATATGTTTTTGCATGGAACTGTAGAATGAATATCAGAATGAATATAGATGTGGTGACAAGACATATTGTATTACCCAATGAACATTGAGGCTTTAATAAGGTGTATATGAGGACTCATCCATCCCATTATACTAATGTAGTGGAATAAGTTAAAATACGGATCAAATCTATGTTTTTAGAAGAAGTGAAATACCTACGATGGATTACCAATATTGTACCTATCAAGACAAAGAAAGTGAATATTATGGCCTACATCAACTTCATAAATCTTAATTTTAATTTCTTAAAGGATTACTTCCCATTAATGAGAAAAATACTCTTTATCAATGCAACTAATGGATTCTATGACGTTTACTTCATGGATGAGTATTCAGGGTACAATTAGATATATATGGACACTGAAGATGAAGAAGCCATGACCTTTAGGGTTCCCTAAGGGATTATTTTTAAATCAGTTCATTCCATCTGACAAAAAGAATGATGGTTTAAATAATTAGTTCACCATGAATCATATGTTTATGCCTTTCTTAGGAAGAAAATAAGAATTTTATTTCGATGACTTGGTCTCCCAATCCCAAAAATGTTATGATCACTTTGTGAATATTCAAATAGTCTTTTAGAAAATGTGATTGGATGGTATGATGTTGAATCCACTAAAATATTCTTTTAGAGAGACAGCAAGTATGTTCCTTGTATTTTTGGTATGACACTATTACATTGATCTTGACCTTGAAAATACTAGTGTTATTTCAGCAATGTCACCCCACATAAATATCAACGTATTTAGGGGACTCCGAGGTCAGATCCCTTACATTGATATTTCATATCCAACATGGTTGGAAAATCATTCCCTTTCTCCTGGATAATGAATATGAGAATCACCTACCAAAGGGATAGGGAAAACGAAGAATCTATAGAATTTATCAAGATGTATCTATAGCACCCATTGGTTGTAATTCCACACGTGGAGGAAAATTTAATTATCTCATATGTGGTCATAATATAATGATCACTTGGCACCCTCTTCATACATAAGAATGGTATGAGGAGTGAGAAAAGTCTCTATTACATCATAAGAATAATTATATGTTATGATACCCAATACTTGAATGTCAAGAAGAAGAACCCCACACTCATCTTTACAGTGAAGAAGCTGAAGAATTACATGAACCAGCACAAATTCCATCAGGTCTCTCATATTTAAAAGATCATGTATGTTCTTAGCCACCTCATATTAACTAGGAATATGGTCTAATGGGTGGTCATTCTTCTATAATATGACATCCAATTCATGTCACAATTGGTGATGAAGGGGAAATCCCTAGATGATTTCCTCATAGAACATCCCACCATTGAATGTACACAAGTAGACACAGAAATCCTAGGTGAGGAGGTTTATACACCCATCACACTCACCATATGTTGGAAATGTATTTTTATGGAACCACCCTAAGTACATTCAACAATATAATGGAACATATGATGCTAAATTTGGTTGTATTATGGATTGTATTTTCTTCTCATGACAAATAAATTTTTTCCTAAATATTTTCACATTCAAATGCCTGTAAAAATAATGATATAGAATACAAATAATTCATCAATGTATTAGAACTGGACCAATAGCTACATATATACTAATTAATGGATCTAGAACTAGTGATAAAGAATATAAAAATCGAATATTCTATAAAAAGAGGAATTAGACCCTCTCCCTAGCTATGTCAAGGGACTAATGGAATAATTCCCATTTTAGACCACATTGCATCATGTTCCCCATTCATTGAATGCTCACGCAAAAACATTGGATAATGTAGACAAAGTATTGGGTGACCCTGACTAGGAAGAAGAAATATACAGTATCACTCATAGAGGAATGGTATAGTCGATCACTTTCTGCAATATAGAATAAATAAATCAGGTCAAGACCTCCTCAAATTGTGATTAACTAATATCCTCCATTAGATGGATGGATCCCATAATCTGTAATCTCCAAAATTGGACACTCCTAATATTCTGAGACATAATTAAAAAATTTTGTGTTGTTTTATGAACATAACCCTTAGAGATGACCTAAAAGAGAAAAAGTTCCTCTAAAAGTGAGGCTATGATAGAATTTTCCTTAGATGCATTTCATAAAGTCAGATTCATTATGTCATTGAATAATTCTATATAGCCTCCATCATTCTAACCAATGGGACCCAATTTCTCCCATGGGATGATCATCCTTCATCATTCCCCAATGTATTGAGAAATAAGTGGACTATGTTGACACTAATTCCTTAAATAATTAGGAAACATAAGATTACATCCTAAGGCCCAAGCTCAAATGAGAATCCACTTTGGTGTAAGTCTTTCATTGTTTCTGACATTCCAACCATCTAGACCCAAATTGGATAATAATCCTTCCTCATCCACCAATGGATTGATAAATAAATTAACTACTATGACTCTGATTCCTTCCATAACTATGATAGATAAGATTTATTCCTAAGGCCATTTCTCAAAATAGAATACATTTTGGTTTCATTCCTAACATGTGTCTAACATTCCAACAATCAGGACACAATCTCTGCAAGGGGATGATCAAATTTCCTCATCAACTAATATATTGATATATAATTAAACTATGGTTACTATGATTCCAATAAAAACCAATAAAAATGGGTAATATTTATAAGTATCAAGTACAAATGGACATTCGCTTCAGTATTTGTCTTACAACATCTCCGACCTAGAAACCATCAGGAGAAAATCTATCCCATGGGATGATCATCTTTTCTTATCCACAAGGGAATTGAAAAATAAATGAACTATGATGACTCTGATTATATCCATAACTAGGATATATAGGATTCCTTTCTATAGAACAAGCTCAAATGGGCATCCACTTTGGTGTAAGTCCTGCCATGTCGGTGACTTTCCATCCATTGGGACCCAATATCACCCATGGGTTAATCATCCTTCCTCATCCATGAATGGATTTAAAAATAAATTAACCATGATGAATATGAATCCTTCCATGACTAGGATATGTAGGAGTATATATGAATTCCTAAGATAAAATAGGAATCCTCTTCAGTGAAGTCCCACCATGTCTTCAACATGCCAAAAATCGGGACCCAATATTTCCCATGGGGTGATCATCATTTCTCATATAGCTATAGATTTATAAAAAAATTAATTATGACGACAAAAATTTCATCCATAACTAGCATATACTAATAACCTTTCAATGTACTATGTCATATATTAATTATCCAATGGGTTCTGCCAACATGTAAGCCAGATATCCGTCTATATTGAGGGTGATTACTTGTTATCCCTTATTTATCACATAGAGGATATATCATGTGGGCTTAGATAGTAACGATGATCACCTAATTGGAAACATGTACCTCTACCATCAAGGACAACCTCAGAGTGTATTCTTTGATCCATGGCATGATGTAATTCTAATCATTCAAGGGTATCTAATAGTGAACCAGTATTAACATACATGGATATTACAAAATTTTAGATTAATATGCAATATATTACAAAAAATATATTCACGATTACCTAATAGTTTAGCGTATTTGGAAACATGGAAACAAAATCACATATAATGGTGAAAGGTCTTCAACATCTCCTATAAAGATATCCCCCTTTAGTACTTTTACCAAAAACCATTCTTTATAAACCATGGAAAGGTAACCTAAAAAAGGGTTGTACTCAGATGCCCAGTAATGGTAAATAAATTAAATGTGTAAGAATAACATGAATAAAAGCATATGGAACATGATAATTACATTTTAAGATCATACACTTCATATTAGATATCATAATAACGATTGAAATTTCTTAAGAGAAAGATCATAAAAGAATTTTGATAATAATTCATGAATGAATAAAATTATAATAAGACATGGAATTGTTGAAAGCACATAATAATAGAAAATGTTATGTCAATGTTACATACCAAAACCTTTATAACATGTTAGGCTTGGTCTATAACCCTTGTACCTGCTTTGGGCATGGGAAAACAACTCGTGAACTCTATTACTTTTAGGATGGGGATACAACCCATGAACGTTCTTGTTTTTGGTCTTGGGATAGAACCTGTCTACCCATTTACATGTAGTAATGGGAAAAAACCACATATCAACTTTATTTCATTCTCGGGATACAACCCATGTGCCCTCTAACTTTTAGGCTTGGGATACAACCTATGTATGTTCATGTTTTCAGGATTGGGATAAAACCAGTGTACATTTTTTTCTCATATATAACTTATCATTACCCAATGAATTGAAAGGATATATAGTTCCGACCCATATCCAAATAAATTCCTTCATAAATGTGACACATTATAATAAAACTTTCATTATATCATGACTTATAAAAAGAGACAGTTTTTATAAACACAAAATCTTATCCCATAGAAAGAAATGGGTATCATTAACATTTCATTTCACCACAACATATTAAAAGATATATGTTTCTTAATCACATTAGGAAATCATAAACCATATGAATATGTTGGTTTCAAAATAAAAAAACCCATGGATGTGAAAAGGGTGTCTTTAACATCATCCCATAAAAACATAAAAAAAAATCAATATACAATATGAATGGTACCTTTGGATTATGTTCTAAAAGGGAATTAATAACCTTAATATATTATATCTTTTATGGAAAATAACTTGGAAGGATATTTTTACAAAATTTCATAAGGTAAATATCATTTACTCTTAGAAAAAGGATCTTTAAAACATAAAACCTTTTGAAAACTATTTTCCTTACGAACATATAAAAGAAACTTGAAAAACATTTGAAAAAAAATTCCATAAAAATATCTTTTAATTTTTTTTTAAAAAATAACCTTTTGTGAATTAAAAAAATCCTGAAATAATTGTTGGCAAGTAAATCTATAAATGTCCTATGACATAAAACAAAACATTACTTTTTCACTAGAAACTTGTTAAAAAATGACTCATTCAAAAAGTGAAAATAAGATTATTTTGAAAAAATCTGTAATGGGAAAAAGGTGTAAAATTTACATTTAAATATTTTATGTGAATATTATAATTTTCTGGAAGACCCTTTTTAGAAAAAATTGTTTTTATGGGACATAAATTTTCGACAGAATAGTGGGTAATGTCAGGCTATCCTAAAAACACCATCTTAACTATATTATGTATCAATGAGTAGAAAAATAGTACCAATACATTAATATATCCTGAATTACTAGAGGATAAAAAAATCATGAGTGTTATTAAGATATGGATCATAATATTTCATCCAAATAATTGTAAACAAAAATATTCTCAAAAAGTGATGAGATAGTTTCAATAATCTCTTACCACTTGGTAACATTGGACCATACTCCCTATTTGAGATAAAGAAATTACCTACGGCCTAAAATATAATGAAAAGAAGAAGATTAATAACATATTATTTCAAATGAATTATATACACATCATGAAAAATTATAGGTTCATAATAAAACATGTTTCAAAAAGAAGGCTAATTGAGAAAAAACTACCTTACCTATTTGGTAGCTTTTGAAACACTAACCCCACAAAAATAAAGATCATAGAATGGATATGTAAATACCCCTAAATTTAACTATAAGAATCATTGAATACATCCATGGCTAGTATACATAGAATATAAAAGTAATGGGTGGTGAATAAAGTATGTATCTCATGGAAAGAAAAAGTTAGATGAAATCCCATTAACTTGTGTTTGGAATCATATTGTACTCATTCAAACCACCTTTTAATTTGGTAAATCCTTTTGGTTTGGGCCAAAATAATTACTTGGGAGAATTTATTCCTAATGTAATAATTAAATGAGGAATATGGTGATTTTTTAAAGTGTAATGGGTAGATTTTAAAAAAACTAAGTTGTTTGAGATTTATAAAGAAAAGGGAGAGGTGGTGGCCTTTTATAGGGAAGGAGTAGTGGCACTCTTATAAATATTTGAAGAGAGAATTCTACCGATATTTTTCATGATGAAAGTGGATATGATACTGAAAGAAAAGTATATAAAATGAATTATAGGGTTGAAATATGGATATCTAATGGATTTTGGGCATGTGTATAGGTCGTTTTGGGCCAAAAGGTTATGGTTTATCCCTTATTAAGATTAATTTAACCTTTATCAATTTAATTAATTTTAATCAATTTCATTAATATTTTTGGCCAAAAACTATGATGTCCTTTTTATAAATTGTAACTTATTTTGAATCCAAATATGGAATCCATTTTTCTAAGTTATAATCCCATAATTGGCATAAATTAATATAAAATTAATGTCATTGTTCTATCAACAATGTGGGTTTTTAAAGTAAAAACATTCAAAAGTCTTCTATGTTTTTATATCCAATTTCAAAGTTACATTCATCTCCATGAAAGAAATTGTATTAATTGATAAAAACATTATATAATTAAACTTTTAAACCAAGTAAAAATATAAATTATCCTTATAAAAATATTGTATGATAAATATTTTTTGATCGAAAATTCCATATTTTTAACAAATCATTAAAAAATGAAACCTTATAGAAAAATTCCAAAAAAATTATCCTTACCAAATTTAAATGTTTATATTTAAAAGTTTTTGTTTATTTGGACATATTGACTCTATAAGGGTTCAAAAATTGGGATTTAAAATTATTTTCCCATTAAAAGGTGGTGAAATTACATTTACAAAAATATGTGTTTTTAAGCATAAAATTGGGTTTGTTCTATATCTTATGTATATAAAATCTATTGAATGAATATAAAAAATATTTGATTGTATATGTGACATATATATTATATTAATGTAACTCACTAATTGTTTTTAATTTAACTTATTAGGGTAAAAAAGATTTGTGACCATAAAAATAATAATATGACCTTTTTTATCCAATCCCCTTTTGTATTTATTTATAATAAAGGGGTAACCTATGAATTCATATTATATTTTTGAAAACATATATTTTCATAAATTAGTTAATAATATTAATAACTGCTAATTTATCCTATATGTTATGTCTTATTATATTAAATAATCATATTTTAATAATATATTATCATTTATTTAACCTCGGTCTTGCGTGTTACAGAATCAATCGTGGAATGTCATTGTTGTGTATAATGCAAGTTATCATTGAGGTTCCATGTAGAGTAATATAATTATTATTTGTGTGTTGTACAAGATTTACTTGGTGTTGCGTATAACACAAACCAAAAATTGTTCTTTAATATAAAATAAACTATATTCAGTGTTATGTGAAATGAAAAATATCAAATAAATAAATAAATTCGAAAATTTTCTCAAAATCTTAGGGTGTTACATTCTACCCCCATACCGAAATTCATTTCTACCTAGAAATTTGTTTGAGTAATCAAAGTTTTAATACATGAAACATTCATTCATAGAAACCGAAATCTAGAAAATTAATAGTAAAAATTCCCTTAATAATGGAATGTTGGAACCATAAGAGTTGTCCAATATAACATATTACAGGGTTTACACATAGGATAACATAGTTTGGGAGTAAATATTGAACATGGAAAAAATCATAAATATTTAGAGAGAGTGATTGAGGTCATCAATTGCAAACAAATTAATGGTCATTGAAATTTTGAGGGACGCAATGTCATAGATATGTAATTATTTAAAAGTCCATTTATTCAACCAAATTAAGGTATTATGACAACACATTTTTTTATCATTATAATAACATTGTGTAATTCATTTATTGAGGAAGAAAATATGGAAATATATTTACATGATATATTTATTTAATCAAAAGTTCATTATTTAGTTGTAATTTTTTCAATTTCGAATTGATCCATTAATTTGTGTAATAGACATCCAAAAATTAACATTGATTCCCAAGGTGATAAAAAGAACTTTTAGCAGATCTTAAGGACCATTAAATAAAAAATATTATAACTATTTATCTATAACTATTCATAAAAATCTATATGGTTAATACATTAATTTCTAAACATAAAAAGTAACACTATTGTTTTGTCATAAATATTTATTCATAAAAAATAATTATACATTAACCAGAACATCACCTAGGATAGTGGTAGAAGTGGAATCCTTATCATCCATCAGTCACAGGTTCAATACTCGTGTTCTTCTCAGACTAAATTGGTTGTCACCTGACATAAATGATATCATTTTTTAAAACCATACTAATATATTTTCTAAAATATGGTGATCATCCTTGAAATAAGGTTAATCACTAAATAGCCTTTTAACAATGGTTCTCAATGTAGCCCCATTACATATTTACTTCCACCAATGATTAAGTTAAAAATTTCATGACAGGTTAAACTAAAAACCCTTCCAAAATATAGAAATCTAATGCTTTAAAAAGAAATTTTCAAGATCAAATTAACTTTGATCGCTCATATATCACAAAGTACCACTTGGTTTTCACATTACAAAATTTTTAATAAAATCATCATATATTCCCCTGAAACATGGTAACAACCTTCATTTTTGTAAATCCTTTTGGAGAACATGCATTATTCCTTATTCCAATGATTACTGGATATATTATTTAAATCTATAATGTTGTAAACTTCTTCCTTGATTTAGTATACCACTTTTTCAATAATCAATTCAAGGGTAATCTATACCATCCAATTTACTTATTCATATCCAACATATAATTATCCAAATATCATTATCTCAATTTTATTTATTAATTAAGGGTTGACTTCCCTTAATCAAAATATGACCTTTCCATAAAATCTATTTTCTATGTCTTCATCACCATTCAACATGTCCTTTTCAATCCTTAATGAAAATATATACTGAAAATACTTATCATTTCATGATTCATATAACATAATATATCAATTCCAAAACATAAATACTTCATTAATCCAACTTTATTCTTAATCCATTACCTAGGAATCATCAACTCATTGCATAATACATATTTCCTAGAATATAAAATATGAATCATGTATTAATATTATTCAACCAAAATATTATAAATATTATTATGATCAATGTAAACAATACTAGAAGAACATCACATGCATTTCACATGTCATTTGTAGTCTCTTTATCTTCAAAAGTATAATGAATACTAATACCACCTGCCTAATTATCTTTATGGTATTTCAATATGGGGAATAAATTTTCATAATTACCCTAATTTTAACATATGAAACATTCAATGTTAACAATTAACCTTCTAGTTCTCTCCATTGACTAAAATAAGAAAGCATGAGGTGAGAAATGCATATCATATGAGAAAGATACAAAATTGTGGAACATTGCTTATAGGATGTCTAAATTATGAAAAATAATATTTAATTGAAAACAACATTGATTTATCCTTGGAGATTTATATTAATATTATATTAAAATCCTTCATTATTGTTTATTAAAATTTTGTTAATTTCCAAAGCATATCCCCCAAGAGTTTCAAACTAGTTATGCAATAAAGATCTTTGTCGTGTAGCAGATTACCCTGTGTCAGGCCTGGGACATCTTGTCAGAGTTGTTACCCAAAGGAACATGTCTACCAGAGCCACATCCAATTTTAGTATGTAGAAAAGGATTTATTTTCAGAAACCATTAACCCTAAACTTTACATGAATTCCAGGACAATTTCCTAAACATTGACTCATCCTTATACTTACCCTTATTGACATCCCAAGACATATTGTTAGAAATATAACAATGGATATCACTAAAATTTTCCCATACTAGATTCTAAAGGATGAAGAAACCATTCCATTTATACGAAATATAGTGACATAGGACTAAAATAAATGGATATTACATCATTTAAGTTGAATATTCATGACATTATAAAAATACATACCTGAGGACTGTTATAGTTCAGTGTATTTTGAAACATAGAAACAAAATATTCTATCCTGGTGGATGATCATAGACATCTGCCATAAATATCTCCACCTTTAGAAATTCTACCTAAAACCTTTGTTCATAACATGGGGAAATTAAACTTAATAAAGGGATGACCTCATATTACCATTAAGGGTAAATAAACTAAATGCATAAGAAAAACATGAACAAAAGTGTTTGGAAATTGATCATTACATATTAATATCATACCATAAATATTATAGATAATAATAAATATTGGAATTTTGTAATACATAGATCATAATATAATTATGAGAAAACTCATGAATGTATAACATAGCAATAAGACATGGAATTTTTTGAAAGCACATAAGAATAAAAAATCCAATTTCAAGGCTACCTACCAAGAACATTGTGACGTTTTAGTCTCTTGATACAACCCATGAACCTAATTAGATCTTGGTATAATAACCCATGTACTCTATTAATTATATGCTTGAGCTACAATCCATGTACCATCTTGTTTTCGGGCTTGGACTACAACTAGTTCACCCTCTTACTTTTAGTCTTGGGCTACAACCCATTTATCATCTTGCTTTCAGGCTTGTGATACAACCCATTTACCCTCTTACTTTTAGGATTTGGATACAACTTGTGTACCTTTTTGTTTCCAAGGTTAAACTATGAAATATGTACCCTTTGAGTTCATATAAAACATATCATTACCCAATACATTGGGGGGATATATAGGTCCCACACATCTCATAATAAATTCATTCATACTTGTTCCACATGATAAAAAATATTTCATCATATCATGACCCATAAAAAGTGATATGTTTTATAAACATAAAATAATAACCCATAAAATGAAATGGTTATCAACATTTAATCACATCATAACATATGAATAGAGATAGGTTTCACATTAGTAAATCAAATCCTGTGAATGGATGTGGGTTTCAAAATCAATACAACTTGTGGAAGTGAAAAGGGTGTCTTAAGCATCATTCCATAAAATCATAAAACATTCAAGAAATAATATGAATGGAACCTTAAAATCATTTCTTATAAGAGAAAGATTTGTATCAACAGAAGTTATCTTATATGTAAAATAACTTGTATGGACATTTTGAAATCATTTAATGAGGTAAATATCCATTATTTTTTGAAAAAGACTCTTTTAAACAAAAAATCTTTTGAAAACCATTCTCGTTAAAAACATATAAAAGAATATTTAATTCATTTTGAAAACCATTTACATGAGAATATATTTAAAAAATCATAAAAATTATTCTATTAAACATGAAATTTAATATTCAAATAATTGAAACTGGGTAAATCTATACATGTCATTTGATGTAAAAGGAACATTTCATTTCAATGGAAAAAATGTTAGAGAAATCCCTTGCTTAAAAAGAGACTATAATATTCCATTGAAAAAATTCGTAAAACAAAAAAAGTGGGAAATTTATTTTTAAAATTATAGTAGAATATTATAATATTCTTCGAAACCATTTTTTGGAAACAATTTTTTAAGGAACATAGATTTATGACCGAAGAGAGAGTAAAGTTAGTATTTCTTAAAAACATTTTCTTAACAATATTATGTACCAAAGAGTGGAAAAATGGTACCAATACATAAATATATAATGAATAACTAGGGAAAAAACTTATGAGTGTTCTTATGAGATATATCAAATGATTTCATAAAAGGAAGCCTTAACATAAATAATCTAGAAAACTGGTGAGATTGTTTCAATAAACTCTTACAACATAGTAACTTTCGACCATAC
Organism: Viscum album; assembly: GCA_963277665.1. NCBI lineage: Eukaryota > Viridiplantae > Streptophyta > Magnoliopsida > Santalales > Viscaceae > Viscum > Viscum album. Next base: position 855,904,001 of record OY728164.1, read on the forward strand.
TCCCTATTTAAGAAAATGAAATTACATAAAGCCTAAAATATCATGAACATAAGAATATTCATTATATAAAATTTCAAAGGAAGTATATACATGTCATGTGAAATTTTAGGTGTACAATAAAACATATGTCTCAAAGAAGGCCAATTGACACAAACCTGCCTTACCGATTTGGTAGCTTTTGAAAAATAAACCTTGGGAAATAAAGATCATATAATAGAAATGTAAATAATAATAAATTTGAATATGAGAATCATTAAATACATCCATGGGAATTATACACACCGCATAAAGGTAATGGGTGGGGTATAAATTAGGTATATCAAGGAAATAAATAGTGAGATGAAATCCCTTTACCTTGTATCGTGACTCCAATCATACTTGTTCAAACCAACTCTAAATTAGTTGAATCCTTTTAGATTGTTTTAAATGGATTCCATGGATGAATTTGTAACCAATGGGAGGCTTCTTGGTTAAAGGGAGGCATTTTTGGAAGTGTATTTGGCAGATCTTTTCTGAACAAAAGTGGTTTGAGGGGTGTTGAGAAGTGAGAGAGGTGTTGGCCTTTTATAGGGAAATATTGGTTGTGGTATTGTAAATATTTGAAGAGATATTTCCACCCACATTTTACACATTTAATTTTAATTAAATAATGCTATGAAGTTGATCTAAGGGATGATAGGGTTTAAAATTTCAAGATGTAATGACTCGGTTTCAGGTGCAGCCCAAAAATACCCTTCACCCGGTTGGTCACATTGCCTCAAGTGAATTTCCCCGAATGCCAAAGGCTGAAAAATAGTAGCAAGGGACTTGAATGTGATAGTGGGAAACTATTCACTAATAGGTAGTGTAACACACCAACAAAAAACAGTAAACATTAGTAAAATCTGTAATATATATAGTATAAGTAAAGAGCAAAAGACTGATAGTATAAAAAACTCCAACATATATAAATAATGATGCATGTCATATGTAACTAGGAAAATTTCCAAAAAAGTCACAATGATATAAATTAAATAATGAAACCAAAGTATGGAAATTCTTAAACTCCAATAGCATCGCAAGACTCGGCTTTTTCTCATGCTCTCCAGCTCTAGAACAATCAAGTACCTAATGTTGAAGGGCGCTTTCCCTTTCATGTAACTGCTACCATATAATCTGTTGGGCCCAAAAGCCTGACCCAAATAGCGTGTGTGAATAATCCTAGTAGGCTACCACCAAATGATCTATGCCTAACTATCCGTTAATATATATAGTAGGCAATATGAAAAAAGAAGAAATAAATGAGGAAGTACTCAAAAGTAAACAATCCTATAGTTACCAGTTACATTCATTTACATTTATTAATTATTCTACAACTGAATAATAAAATCCCGGGATCTAGACTAATCTTTTTATCCCCAGTGTAATATAAAAATAGATGTCTCTGAATACCATCTAACAATCAATTAAGACTAAGTCTAGGGTTTTTCTTTGGCTAGGTAGGATTGTCACAACCAACATTCAAAAAGTCACATTGACCCTCTCAGTAGCACAAATAGTCTATCTAATGTGATCCAGTGTTTTAAGAAATCAAAGAGTCTCTGAAGAATCACTCACCTTCAATTCACCCTATGGTCTTTTAACAATAGACTATAGACTCTCTGGGGAAGCACTCAATGTCCATTCCCCCTATGGTCTCGTAACGATATTCTATAAACCCTTTGAGGGAGAAATCACCGTCAATACCCCCATGGTCTCATAACATAAATGCAATAGAAACTCTAGGGAATCATTGGAAATCCTTTCCCCATATGGTCACATAACGATGTACTATATAAACTCTGAGGGAGTACTAACCGTCAATCCCCCCTATGGTATCACTACACCAGGTTCTTATAGCCCTGTTTAATTGAATCATACATGCCAATATCCAGAAGCCCAAGAAATCACAACTACTATAAGGCTAAGAAGCTACAATGCATAACACATGCATTTAACAAGTAGAAAAAAGCTATCAATTCCAACCTAACAAGCAAGGCATGGAAACAAGTGGTGACTCAAAGGAAACCTAAACCCAACATCCATAAATATTAAAACTAGGAATCTCTACCTTGTGGTGTCCCCTAAACATGCAATTTAGCATAATATTTCAACTAAAACCCTTAATATATAAATCAATATAAGGAATATGACATCATGGTTCAATTTATTAACACAAAATATCTGAATCATGGGTAATCTACACTTAGGCATATATAACATCAAGAAAAACACTAAAGGGCGACAAACCACCTACCACAATGTAGTATGATTGATAAAGCTGAACCTCAACATTTGAATTGGCCACAAACATCATAGATCTACAAATAGGTCAAAAATATTCAACCCTGGATGTAACGCCCCAACCCAAGTTACCCAACGTTAGTGCATTATTACATAACATTTTCATGATCACAAAAGATCAAGTCTCGAATGGTTGATTAGTTTTGTATCCTTGGAAGTACTAGATACATACAAACGTTTTACATTACATCATGAAATAAAAACAACAACATTGTGTCCCCTTTGAACAAACACATATCATTTAGAATATTCCTATAGGTTAATCTTAATATACTTCTTTTCATCCTGTAAAAAATAAAACATAAGAAAGGGGTGATCCCAGATGCTCATTAAGGATTAAAATATAGAGGAAACAATCATAAAAAAGAATAAACAGTTAAGGGAATGTATAAGAATAAAACAAAAACCTTTTAAACATAAACTTCTTCATAATATGGAAAATTAAAGTCTAATAATCCCATTTACTTGTTTACATGGATATTCTACTAGTCTAATAATCACATATAATATCAATAGAAAATTTCATACTGATAGAATGTATAATGTCAGACATCATAAACACATAGTCAAGGTCTTGTGCCAAGACTAAAAATAAGAATTTTTCAAAGCCTTGTGCCAAGACACTAGTTTTTCTCATGAGACCTACCTATGCATCAAGGTGCTATAGCGGGCTCCACCTGTCACTTACTAAGTCCAATGCATTCCACAATTAAAAAGGTTGAAACATAAAATAAAGATTCATTTTAAAACTAGCATACAAAATATTAATACATTAACCATAAACCATGAATGGTATAAAAATAACATATCCATATCCATACATATCAAAAAACCATAAATAAAATATGTAAGATTGTATCATAATAAATCAACTTCAAAAAAGTGTAAAATCCATCAAAGGATGTTACATAGATGAAATCAATACTATTTGAGAGAAATATCTATTTCAATTTTTTAATCATTTAAAAATAAAATAATTACAAAAGAAAACATTTATTTTGAAAATATTATTATAAGAATGTAAGGGAAGCTTCGAAGGTGTTGTAATGATGGAAAATGGCCCCACCCATCATATAAATTAAAAACATTCTTTCCTTAATTTTTCGAAAAGTTCATAAAGCACATTGTTTGGAAAATGACACAATGATTTCTCTCAAAACAATTTATAAAAAGTCAAACAAGGGTATAAATGACTTTAACCCATAGTCTAGTAAATAGTAAAAATGCATTGAAATATATTTTTAAGAAACACAGATGTGGATTATAAATAGGTCCCTGTAGATATTAATGTATAAACAACCTCGGATAATAAAAACATTGTAAAATTAACCCTTACATTGTACTTTTCCTTGGTCGAGGGAACATTACCCTCCTGTATAATTGTTAAATATTTGTTATTAAATTATAGAAGAATCACATACAGAAATATGATATCATATATGATATTCTAATATTTCTTTGTTAATAATATTTTAGTTATATCATTGTTTTTTGTGTTAACTAATTTGTTTTCCTTTATAAGTTTTATTATATAAGTCATGTTTGTTGGGATAGGATGTATTTGATTCATTTCTATAGAATCCTGGCCTTTTATTACATTACTATTACATCATTTTAAAGGTAAAAAACATAATAGTATTACACATAGAGGAACCAATGGTTTAGTGTCTTGGGAAAACTAGGACCATACATAGTAATTACAATATCAAGAATAAACATTTATTTAATTTCTTCTTCTCTAGCTTCTTATCATCACTTGTCCTCTCCTTAGTATATGTAGACACCTAAGGATATACATTAAAAGGGGTGAGCTAAAATCCCAGTAAGAGGATAGATAAGAATAATATATCATGGTTTGAGCATAATCATGACATAGGTAAATAAATCATGAACATAAGAGGAACATAAATAAAAGACATGAAATGTGGCAATGCATAAAAATGAAACGTCATGTTATAGTGGTTAAATACCACACATACTTGTGAAACAAACTAGAATCTTTTTCATAAATCATTTTACATTTACTCATGATATTAATCACTTTACCCAATGCATTGGAGCGTTGTATAATTCTGGTCGCACCCGTCACTTTGAATAATTCATATTGCACTATATAATTCTGGGCGGACCCGTCACATCATAACATTATCATTATCATGATTTCCATATAAAACACATATCAAAAGTGAACATAACTAACCCATGTAAAGGAATGGTTTTCAACTCATAAGAATACATTCATAAGATTTGGGTTCCCAAAAAAAGAGGGAACAACATACTTGATACAAGAACCATCAACCATGAATGAGAGGTAAAAGTTGAGTTCTTAAAAGAATATTTCTTTTGGAAAACATTTGGTTTGACATAAAATTCATTAGAAAAAATTTATATACCCAGAAAGGATAGATAATTATCAATAAATGATCTTTATGGAGTAACCATATCAAAATTGAGTGAAAGAGGGAGAACTTGAAGGAAGAAAATTGGGTTTGAGATTTCCCCTTACCATGTATCTGAATGCTTACTTCTCTTTAATTTCCTGTATAATGACATTATATTCATTAATTTGAAATTAAAGAACCTTTTATAAATTAATAGGGTTCATTCTGGTTTCATCATGTGATTTTATGTGCCTTTGAATGAGTTATAGAGTTTAGAAACATTATTCGGGAATGTTTGTTTTTATGGTCTTCTTGAGTGGTTCACTTGTATTCTTAAATTGATGTTCGTGTAGAACATGGTTAAAAATTCAGAAATGATATTACATATTATTCATGTTATTAAAGGAGTTTGAATGATATTATAATTAATTATATTAGATCCATGTGGATGAATCATTAGATAAGAATTAAATGATGATTGTTTGGGTTAATTTGGGTGGTTGTTCGATCACAACGAACTTGTTTTAATTTATCACATAGTAATATGTACATAATTAAGTTATAGAACTTTAAATAGAACATAATACATATAACATATTCTTTTTCAACAATAAAAACGGTTTCATGACCAGATATGAAGGTATAAATGGAAGAAGAAAACATGTCGTTCTTGAAGGTGATAAATTAACACCTCACGAACAACGTTCTCTTTAATAAAGTAAATGAAAGAGGGAAAGGGGGGTTGGATGATATAATATCTCATTACCATCATAAAATTGATGTTTTTTTATAATACTGGAGTTAAAATACCATTTGGGTAAAGATAGGTGGGGAGAGATCAAGAAATGAACTTGAACATGAAAGGAAAATAAAGGAGAAGAGGGAGAGAAATTGCCTCTTAAATCCTTCTCTTGAGATCCTCCTTAAGGAAGTTAGGACTGGTCTTTTGATGAGTCCAGAAGCTCTTGGACGTGGGATAGGGCCTAGTGAGGATGTTTGGGAAGATTTTAGAGATGTATTGGAGCTATATAGGTGTGATGGAATGAGGGTGTGAAGGGTGGTTTTTTTAGTGGAGGGGAGGGGTAAATTTTGAATATTTAATTCATTATTTTATTATTTCCCTCAAGACAACCAATAGTCTTGTTTCATGTGACCCATAATAGTAATAATTTCATGTGAGTTCTAACCAAGTGTCCTTGAATCACTTGTGATGTCATGAATAGTGTATTTAACTGTTAAATTGTATATACGGTATTTTACCGTATTTCACTATTCATCAAAAATTCATGTTTTTCAGAAAAATACCAAACATTTACCCTAACCATTTATTGACGTCTAGAATTCAAAAATGAATTCCATTTTTTAAAATTAATTTTCTAAATATTATTAATTTAATTTTTAAATAAAGTCACAGTTAATTCGGAAAATAATAATCATAAAGGTGCACTTTTTTTTATTTCTCATTGAAAAATTAATTAAGATCTCATTATCTTATTTACGTAAGAAAATAATAATATTATTTTCTATTAAAAAGAGTCATATTACTATTCATTTTACTATTCACATGGGTATGTAACTATTCACCGAAAAAAACAAGTTTGTTCTATCAGACTCAAAAAATCATCTTGAACACAACCGTGTATATCAGATTTTCAAAATTCCAAACCCAGAAGTGGAAAAACTATGTCTAAAGGTTACTTATCACTTAGTTTTTCATTATGTTGTGCATTCATGTGATTTTATGACATAATTTTAATAAGGTAATTATCAATGAAAAACTTTGGGTCGTTAAATTCTTCCCCCCTTAAGAAATTTCACCCTTGAAATTTTGTTTTACATAAACAGGTGAGGGTACTTCTCCGTCATCGCCTATTCAGGTTCCCAAGTTGCTTCCTCAAACTTATTGTTCCTCCAAAACACTTTGACAAGGTGGGTTGTCTTGTTGCGTAGAACCTTATCACTTCTGTCCAGAATCTTTACTGGCTACTCCTCATTGGATAGATCACCTTCCAACTGCACCACCTCTGAGTTTAGTACATGTGAGGGGTCTGGTATGTACTTCCTCAGTAGTGATACATGAAACACATCAAGAACATGACCCATATTTGGTGGAAGTACAAGACGATAGACCACAGATCATATGCGGTCAAGGATCTCAAAGGGGTCAATATACCTTGGGCTTAGCTTCCCTTTCTTCCCAAATCGCATGACTCTCTTCCATGGAGATATTCTAAGGAAGACTATATCTCCAACGTCGAACTCCAAGTCCCTTAGATAGTTGTCAGCATAGATATTTTACTGACTTTGAGCAGCTTTGATGTGTTTCTGGATGACTTGAACCTTCTCTGTCATCTCTTGAAAAAAATCAGGTCCAAGTAGCTTTCTTTCTCCAACTTCATTTCAACATGTTGGATTTCTACATCCTTTTCCATACAGAGCTTCATATGGAGCCATCTAAATACTCGAGTGGAAGCTATTGTTGTATGAGAACTCAACCAATGGGAGATGCTGATCCCATCCACCTTTGAATTTGAGAGAGCAAGCTCTAAGCATATCTTCAAGCGTCTGAATAGTCCTTTCATATTGGCCATCAGTTTGGGGGTGATAGACTATGCTGAAATTTAATTTAGTACTCAAATCATGTTGAAGGCTCCTCCAGAATTTAGATGTGAATCTCAGATCACGGTCAGAGACAATTGAGAGTGGAACACCATGCAGTCTCACCACTTCCTTCAAATATATATTTGCAAGTTATTCAAGCGAGAGATCCTCTCTAATAGTGATAAAATGGGCAGTCTTGGTGAGTCGGTCAACCACAACCCATATCGCATTATTTCCCTTTGACGTCTTCGGGAGACCCATGACAAAGTCCATAGTAACATTTTCCCATTTCCACATTGTTATAGGCAATGGCCGCATCGTACCTTTGGACATTTGTTGTTCAGCTTTAACTTACTGACATACCAATCACCTTGATATATATTCTGTAATCTCCTCCTTTGTGTTATCCCACCAGAAGTGTTCCCGAAGATCATGATACATCTTGGTACTCCCAGGATGGGTAGATAAAGTTGATATATGTGCATTGTCCAATAGATCCTTCTTTATTCCAGGTGATGGAGGCACACAAAGCCACGTTCCAAACCGAATCACACCATCATAGTCGATATGGAACTCTTGCATCTTCCCTTCATTTACTGCATTCACCTTCTTTTGCGTCTCCACATCATCCCTTTGCGATTCCTTAATCTTCTCTTGGATGGATGGTTGCGAAATCATTTGGGAAAGGTAGGATGAATCCCCTGCCCTTATGATTTCCAAATCCATTCTTGGCATATCCATGAAGATAGGGTCTTTCTCAATCCACAACATGGATAGAGTAGCATGTTCTTTTCTGCTTAGAGCATCAGATACCATGTTCGCCTTTCTAGGATGATAGTGAATAGAGCCATCATAATCCTTGATTATCTCTAACCACCTCCTTTGATGCATTTTGAGATCATTTTGTGTGAATATATACATTGGGCTCTTTTTTTCGGTGTATATGTCACACTTCTCACCATAAAGGTAGCACCGCCAGATTTTCAATGAAAATATCATGGCTGCCAACTCTAGATCATGCATCGGGTAGTTCTGCTCATGGATCTTCAACTATCATGAGGAATAGTCTATCACATTATAAATTTTCATGAGTACACAACCCAAGTCTTTCTTTGAAGCGTCACTGTATATCACAAAAATTTCTCCACTTTTTGGTAGTGTGAGCACAGGTGCTGTGATCATCCTTCTCTTTAGCTCCTTGAAGCTTCCCTCACATACTTCCATCTAGACATACTTTACCCCTTTACATGTTAACTTAATTAGTGGGCTTGACAATCATGTGAAGTTTCTCACAAAACGTAGGTAGTACCCAGCTAATCCATGAAAACTATGGATTCCTGTGACACTAGAGGGCCTAGGCCATTCCTAAATCGCCATTGTTTTTGAAGGATCCACAGAAATTCCCTCACTTGTGATCACATGTCCCAAGAACATTAATTACTTTATTCAAAAGTCACACTTTCTGAACTTGGCGTACAAATTCTCCTTTCTCAATGTCGCCAACACGAGTCCTAGATGTTCTTCATGTTCCTCCTTTCTCTTGGAGTAGATGATAATATCATCGATAAACACTACAACATATTTTTCAAGGTAATGTCTAAAGACTCTATTCATCAAATCCATGAAGATTGTAGGGGCATTAGTAAGTCCTAAGGGCATCACCAATAACTCATAGTGCCCTTACCTTGTATGGATGGCAGTCTTCTGAATAGCTTACTTCATCACCTTTACCTGATGATATCTAGAATGAATATCCACCTTTGAGAAGTATTGAGCTCCTCTTAACTAATCGAACAAGTCATCAATCCTTGGAAGAGGATACATGTTTTTTATGGTGATCTTTTTGAGTTCTCGATAATTGACACACATCCGCATTTTTCCATCATTCTTCTTCACAAAAAGCACTGGTGTACCCCAAGGTGATGCACTAGGGCGTATGAACCCTTTTTCCAGATGTTTTTGAAGCTACGTCTTTAACTCCTACAGTTCGATAGGAGCCATCCTATATGGACACTTCGAGATAAGAGTAGCTCTGGTTATGAGTTCAATTGCTAACTCTACCTCACGATCTAGGGTAATTTTGGGTAACTCTTCGGGAAATACATCATCGTATTCCCTCACGATGGGAATTTCCTCAAGGTTGTAACTTTCTTTCCTCTCTTCCATTTGGGCGAGGTATGATTCTTCATAGGGAATCAACACCCACACCATTGAAGGGTTTTTAAAAGGAGATTCATGATCTTCCTTGCATTTATAGAAGATCCAGGGATGTTTCGGAATATGAAAAGATATTTCCTTTTCTCAATAGTTGATATGTGCTCTATATAACAAGAGCAAATTCATTCCCATTATAGCGTCGAATTCCACCAAGAGATGTATTTAAAGATTTGTCGGAAGAATATTCCCACATACGCCAAAATGAGTAGAGTCAAACACTTGGGTTGAAATTATTGCACCACTCTGTGTTTTTACACATATCTCTACATCAAGGTTTCGGGGATTCGATTCTATAGTTCTAGAAAACTTGCAAGATATAAAGGAATGGGTAGAACTAGAATCAAACAAGACTTTTTTTCCATTCATGAGTGAATAGGAAGTGTACCTTGTACGACTTCTTTATCATGATCCACCTCCGCAGTAGTGATGGCTTATGCCTTTCTTTGTTCCTTTGGCTTTGGTGGTTGCTGATGCTGATTAACCTCAAGAACTCGAGGTTTAGTGCACTGGTTTGCATAGTGCCCTATCTCCCTACAGTTTTAGCATTGAACCATGAGTGGTTCTCTCCTTTCATCGGCTACATTATCCTTCCTTTTCGTGTCTTTTCTACACACATGGGAATGATGTCCTTCTTTACCACACTTGAAGCATTTTCCTATCCCTTTTAGGCAGTTCCCATGGTGAAACCTCCCACATTTTTGGCATGTGGTTCGTTGATTTTTCTTCCCACCTTTTTCATTAGATCCACCAGCTTGAAACTCCATCTTTCTATTCTTATCACCATATCCATGGGACCATTCTCAAAACTCCATCTCCACTTTGACGTCACATTTAACAACTACTTCATAACTCCCATAGTCTCGAATTGCAAGAGCCTTTCGACGGTGTGGTTTCAATCCACTAAAGAATCTATCAATTTTTCTATCATTATTGATAACAAACCCCGGAGCATACCTTGAAAGCCTTGTGAAATTTTCTTCATAGGTTGTGACAGATTATCGTTATTTTTTCTTGAGCTCTATAAATTCTCTCTCCATCTTCGTACGAAGTGTTCGTGGGAAATACTTATTAAGAAACATTATCTTAAAGTCTTCCCATTCCATCTCTTCAATTTCCTCCCTTGGCTTGGTGTTCTTAATAAAATCTCACCATTGATCAGATTATCCATATAGATAATAAATGTCTAGGGTCACCTTCTCTGTCTCAGAATGGTGAATAATAGAAAATATCTTCTCCATGGAGTTTACCCACTATTCTGCAAATAGTGGATCGGAAGATCCACTAAACATCGGTGGTTTTTGCCGCATAAAACATTTGATAGCCAGTTACTCCCTCTTTGTTGAAGGAATACATTCCCCATTATTATGTTTATTGTTCATAACCTGAGATAATTGGGTAATCATCTCCATGAGGTTTTGAACTCCACCTCCCAAATCATTGGGGATTTCATTCGGGCAATCATTACATTGGCCCTCACACGAGTTGTTGGCCAGATTTCTCGTGGTTCCCACCATTTTCTAAAATATAAAAGGTTGGAACAAAACATAAGTAAACAAGTTATTAATAACTTATTATTTTAGACAATTTATACTAAAAACATAACATATGGGATCCCTATGTATATTTTCTTGGGTGCCTACTTGTACTTAGTCTCATGCTGGAGGTTTTCTCTAGGGTTCACTAATCCTAATTCCCAAATTAACTAAACCATTCCTCTAATACCAACTATAGAATCCCGGTCTTTTCATACATTACTATTACATCATTTTAAAGGTAAAAAACATAATAATATTACACATATAGGTTCCAATGGTTTAGTATCTTGGGAAAACTAGAACCATACATATCAATTACAACATCAAGCATAAACATTTATTTAATTTCTTTTTCTCTAGCTTCTTATCATCACTTTTCCTCTCCTTAGTATATGTTGCCACCTGAGGATATACATTAAAATGGGTGAGCTAAAAGGCCAGTAAGATGATAGATAATAAGAATATAGCATGGGGTGAGCATAATCATGACATAGTAAAGAAATCATGAACATAAGAGGAACATAAATAAAAGACTTGAAATGTGGCAATACAAAAAAATGAAACATAATGTTTTAGTGGTTAACTACCACACATACTTGTGAACCAAGATAGAATTTGTTAACACTTAATTTAAAATTTAATAATGAGATTAATCACTTTACCCAATGCATGGGAGCACTGTATAATTTCGGGTGCACCCGTCACTTTGAAACATTCATATTGCACTATATAATTCCAGGCGCACCAGTCACATCATAACATTATCATTATCATGATTTCCACATAAAACACATATCAAAAGTGAACATAACTAACCCATGTAAAGTAATGGGTTTCATATCATAAGAATACATTCATAAGCATTGGGTTCCCAAAAGAAATAGGGAACAACATACTTGATACAAGAACCATCAACCATGAATGAGAGGTAAATGATGAGTTCTTAAAAGAATAGTTCTTTTGGAAAACATTTGGTTTGACTTAAAATTAATTAGAAAAAATTTATATCCCAAAAAAGGTAATATAATTATGAATAAATTATCTTTAAGGAGTAACCATATCAAAATGGAGTGAAAGAGGGAGAACCCGAAGGAAAAAATTGGGTTCGAGATTTCCCCTTACCTTGTATCTGAATGCTTCCTTCTCTATAATGTCTTGTATAATGACATTATATTCATTAATTAGAAATTAAAAAACCTTTTATACATTAATAGGGTTCATTATGGTTTCATTATGTGATTTTATGTTCCTTTTAATGAGTTATAGAGTTTAGAAACATTATTCGGGAATATTTGTTTTTATGGTTTTCTTGAGTGGTTCACTTGTATTCTTAAATTGATGTTCGGGTAGAACATGGGTAAAAATCCAGAACTGATATCACATGTTATTAATGATATTACAGGAGTTTTAATGATCTTATATTGAATTACATTAGATCCATGTGGATGAATCATTACATAAGAATTAAATGATGATTGTTTGGGTTAATTTGGGTGGTTGTTCGATCACAACGAACTTGTTTTAATTTATCACATAGTAATATGTAAATAATTCAGTTCTAAAACTTGAAATAGGAAATAACAAATATAAAATCTTTTGTATCAACCATAAAAATGGTTTCATGACCAGATCTGAAGGTATAAATGGAAGAAGAAAACATGTTATTCTTGAAGATGATAAATTAACACCTCACGAACAATGTTCTCTTTAATAAAATAAAAGAAAGAGGGAAAGGGGGTCGGATGATATAATATCCCATTAGCATCATAACATTCCATTATATTTATAATAATTGAGTTACAATACCATTTGGGTGAAGATAGGTGGGGGAGATCAAGAAATGAACTTGAACATGAAAGGAAATTAAATGAGAAGAGGGAGAGAAATTACCTCTTAAATCCTTCTCTTGAGATCCTCCTTAAGGAAGATAGGCTTGGTCTTTTGATGAGACCAGATGCTCTTGGAAGTTGGTGAGGGGCTAGGGAGGATGTTTGGTCAGAGTTTGGTGTGAAGGGTGGTTTTTATAGTGGAGGGGAGGGGTTAATTTTGAATATTTAATTCATTATTTTATTATTTCCCTCAAGACAACCAATAGTATTGTTTCATGTGACCCCTAATAGTAATAAGTTAATGTGAGTTCAAACCAAGTGGCCTTGAATCACTTGTGATATCATGAATAGTGTATTTAACTGTTAAATTGTATATACGGTATTTTACTATATTTCACTATCCATCAAAAATTTGAGTTTTTCAGAAAAATACCAAAAATTTACCCTAACCGCTTTTCGATGTTTAGAATTCAAAAATGAAGTCCATTTTTCAAAATTAATTTTCTAAATATTATTAATTTAATTTATAAATAAAGTAATTGTTAATTCGAAAAATGGCAATCTTAAAGGTGCACATAGTTTTATTTCTCATTGAAAAATTAATTAAGATCTCATTATCTTATTGCCTTTAGAAAATAATATTATTTTTAACTATTCATAAGGGTAATAGTACTATTCATAAGGGTATGTTACTATTCACCGAAAAAATAATTTTGTTCTATCAGACTCAAAAAATCATCTTGAACAAAACCGTGTTTGTCGGATTTTCAAAATTCCAAACACAGAAGTGACACACTTATGTTTAAAGGTCACTTATCACTTAGTAGTTCATTATGTTGTGCATTCATGTTATTTTATGACATAATTTTAAGAAAGGAATTTTCAGTGAAAAACATAAGGTCGTTAAAATTTCCAAAATGATATTATGTTCTTAAAAATTATTTTTAAATCATAAAATGAAAATTATTCTTGAATGCTTCCGATGGGGAATTAATCTTATCGCGTTCATGGAGACGGTAATTCGTACGTACGCACGAGCAACAATATAATTCTATTGATGGTAAAATCATATATAATTAGATGTTATATCATATATACAGAATCATTAACATGTTATATCTATTATTTAATTCAATTATACTCATTATTATAACCATCCAAATAATGAAGTGTTGAATAACAAACAACACCACGACATGGAGATGGTAAGCCGTACGTACGTATGTACGGAGACTTTGTCATTCATAGGATAGATAGAATAATTAATATGGTTGTACAATATTTATAATAACATCACAATATTTAGAAGGTAATAGAGTTATTATTTTGTAATGAAAAAAAAACAGAAAGAATCTATGGAAGAAGAAAAGAACATTGAAAGAGGAGATGAAATTATTCCATCTTTTTAGTTTTCTTCTTTTTGATTTGTTCAAAATGGATCCTTAAGTTGTATTTCTGATCAATGTAATGCATCTAGGTTGAAATGATGGTATTTGGGAGAATATTTGAGCAGGTTTCAGCCGATCCAAATGTCTTCCTAGGTGTGAAATTAAGATAAGGGAAAATACCCTTTTATAAGAGAGGTGAGGGTCACTTTAGGAAAAGATTGAAATATTATTTTATTATAAAATCATATTCGGTTTCTAATGGCTCAAAATGGATTTATTTCGTAGATAAGATGGTTATGGGTCTAAAACCTCTCTACCAATAGGTTTTAGGCATGTTTAGGTCACCATATTGACCTTATCTTTTAGATTTAACTCTTAGTTAAATAGTTTAACTTTTACCATGTCTTCATTTATTATTATAATAAATGGTTAATAAACATCCGATAAAAAGCCAAGAGAAGCCCAATATGTTAATAATTAAAATATATAACCTTATATAAGTCTTTTGGATGAACCTAATATTTTTTGGAATATTTTATCATTTAATAAAATAGTATTTGTTTTAGAAACTCAATTATGTCAATTTTAAAACTATTTAGTATTTGGTTTTTGTGAAAGTCTTAACAACTTTATCACTTCCAAAAATGTTTATTTATTTAACTATAACATGTCATATTATCCTATAAATTTTTTGGAATGCATAAAAAGTCTTGATTTACATTTATTTTAAAATATAAAATATCAATTATTTTTTCATTCATTAATAAGGTAATTACTGTATAATAATTATGTCATAAATTAATTTTATTATTTAATTAATAAAAATTATAAATAAAATTTAAGTATTTAGGAAATATTTTTATTTTTTAATCAATATTTATAGTTGAATTTATCTTATGTATAACCCTATATTAAAATTTTTTATTTATTAAAATTTGAATTTGACACTTTTAACTATTCTTTAAATAAAATATAACAAATGACCTAATCTTATCCAAGTGGATAAAAAAGGATCATATTTTTTCCTAATGTTAATTTTGGTCGAAATAATCTTATCCAATAGAATTGGGGAATGTTTTAGGGTAATTATAATATCTTTTTTACCTTTAACTGCCTTATTTACTTATAACCGTGGTAAATAAAAGTCAATAGTTACTATTCACCAAAAACTATTTTCATCTTATTGAACCACATTTAACTTATTGATGTCTGCCGTGTCTCTTGGATTTTTGAAATTCAATTCACAGAAGCGGTAAAATTACATTTTATGCAAATTGTCAAATGTACCTAGAAGGTGGGTAAAAGAAAGTAAAAAGTTCAATAAATTTTTTTATATCTAATCTTATTATAAAATGACTTCAATTAATTAAACTGGTCTAATATATGCATTATGTATCTATTTTTATTTTAAAATCAATTTAAATAAAAATAATTTTTTTTAAATAAAAGTCGGTTTTAAACAATAACACATTGTTTTTTACTATTCATGAAAAATTGAATGTTTTCAGAAAAAAACCAAAAATTCACCCTAAGTTAATTTTGATATTATAAATCCAAAAAATGAATTCCATTTTGAAAAATTGGATTTATAAAATTTCAAATAGTCGGCATTACTATTCATAACTACTTTTTAAAGGTCTAGTTTGATTGGTCATGGTGTGCTAGAACTTGAATTTGCGTACAACGCAGGATATTGTATTATTCAAAGAGAAGTGTATCGTGGATGATTGGGGTGTTACATTATCCTCTCCTTCATATAATTTAGTCCCCAAAATTTATAGAATATTACTATATAAAAATATTCAGGTGGTCCTTCATCATATGTTCCTCTGTCTCCCACGTTGCATCTTCCATTGTATGGTTTCTCCAAAGAACATTTACCAAACGACTCGTACTATGTCTCAACACTTTTTCTCTGGTATTAAGAATTTAGATAGGCTCTTCACAATAAGACATATCAGGTTCATGTTCTATTTCTTCATTGGTGAGTATATGCCTTGGGTCAGGCGTGTATTTTCACAACAGTGATACGTGGAAGACATCATGAACTTTGGAGAGACTTGGTGGCATTGCCAAACGGTAATCTAAAACTCTAATTCGTTCAAGAAGTTCAAAAGGTCCTATGAACCTGGGACTTAATTTTCCCTTTATACCAAATCTTATAACACCCGTCCATGGAGATGCTATCAATAAAACAAGATCTCCTACTTGAAATTCAAAATCCTTCATTCAGTTATCAGCATAGAACTTTTTCATACTTTGAGCTTCTTTGATGTGGGTTTGGATAATCTTCACCTTTTCCATTGTTTCCTCAACATGTTATGGTCCTACAAATTTTCTATCACCAAAATCATCCCAAAAGGTTGGTGTGAGACATCCCTTTCCATATAACGCTTAATATGGTGCCATCTGAAAACTTAAATAAAATCTATTGTTATAGGAAAAATTCTACTAGAGGTAAATATAGATACCACATACCTTGAAAGTCAAGTGAGCATGATCTCAAAGTGTCTTATAAGGTTTGAATAGTCCATTCTGATTGTCCATTAGTTTGAGGTTGGTAGGAAGTGCTTAAATGATGTTCAGTATCCAGGGCCTTCTAGAGACTTTTCCAGAATCTTGACATAAAATGGTGATCACGATCAGAAAAAATCGATAGGGGCACACCATGAAGTCTTAAAACATCATTAATATATATTCTTACTAAATGATCAAGTTTTAAATCTTTTCTTATAACAAAAAAATGTGTTGACTTGGTAAGACGATCAATAATGACCCATATTGAATCATTCCTTCTATGAGTCTTTGGTATCCCCATGTCAAATTCCATCGTAATATCATCTCATTTCCACTTAGGTTTGGGAATAGGTTTCATAAATCCTCAAGGATGGTGTCTTCCAGCCTTAACCTGTTTACAATCCATACATTTTGACACATAATCACCAATCTACCGTTTCATGTTATCCCATAAAAAGTGTTCCTTCAAATATCTATACATCATAGTGCTACCAGGGTGTATATGGAAATTGGATCTATGAGTATCATCTCACAATTCCCTTTTTAGAACTTGAAAATTGGGAACACAAAGTCTCTTCCCATATTTCAAAATTACATCTTCATATATGAAGTCAATCAATCTCTCATCATTAACAGCTTTGTTTTTATTTTGAAAATCCTAATCATATGTTTTGAGAAATGTTTATCTTTTCTAGTAAATATGGTTTGGAATCCATTTGAAAAAAAACTGATGCTTCACCATCCATGATTATTCCCATATTCGTCTTTACTAGATCCATGAACATAGGATCCCTTTAAACTCTCATCTTGTTTAGAACTCCACGATCCTTTCTGCTTAAAGAATCTGCCACCTTATTTCCCATCCCCAGGTGGTAGTGTATAGTGAAATCATAATCCTTGAGTAGTTCAACCCATTGCCTTTGCCTCATGTTGAGTTCTTTCTATTAGAAAATATAATTCAAACTTTTGTGATCATTATATATCTAAAGTTTTCCCTAATAGAGATAGTGTATCCTTATCTTCATAGCAAAGATTTCAGCTTCTAACACAGGATCATGAGTAGGGTAGTTTGGTTCGTGAATTTTTAGTTGTCTTGATGAGTAGGAAATAACTCTATCATTCTGTATAAGGACACAACCAAGTCCTTTCTTCGAAGCATCACTATAAATAACAAACCCATCATTCCCCGATGGTAAAGTCAAGATATGAGAATTGACTAATATTATATTCAGTTCTTTAACTATTTTTCACACTCTTTTTTTCAAATAAATTTGACCCCTTTACACGTGAGCTTGGTTAATGGGATATCCAATTAGGTAAAATTCAGTACGAAAAGCCGATAATAACCTCCTAAACCAATAAAACTATGTAGCTCAGTTATAATCATCAGTGTTTTCCATTCTTGGATTTCCCTTTTCATTGAAGGTTCAATAGATATTCCATCCTTAGAGATAATATGGCCAAGAAAAGAAATCTCCTGATGCTAGAATTCACACTTGTTAAACTTACCATATAATTTATTTCTTCGAAGAGTCTTCAGAATAGTGGGCAAGTGATTTTTATTATCTACATATCTTTTGGAGTATACCAAGATATCATCAATAAATACCACTACAAATTCATAATGATATTCCTTGAAAACTCTATTCATTAGATCCATGAAAACAGAGGGTGAATTAGTTATCCCAAAAGGCATTACTGTAAACTCAAAATGCTCATACCTTGTTCAAAATGCTATCTTTGGAATGTCTTACTTCTTCATGCACAACTGATGATATCCACATCGAAGATCAATATTTGGAAAATATTGAGCTCCAAGAATTTTATTGAATAAATCATCAATGCGTTGTAGGGGATACTTTTTCTTTATTGTTATAGCATTGATATCTCTGTAGTCAATGCACAACCTCATATATCCATTTTTCTTCTTAACAAAAATAACATGGTCTCCCCATGGAGAAACACTTGAGGTAATAAATCATTTATTACTCAATTACTCTAGTTGTTTCTTTAGTTACACTAATTCCATATTGGTCATTCTATAAGGGGTCTTCGATATAGGCCTTGAACCAGAAATTAAGTTAATGTAAAATTAAATTTCTATTTTTAGAGAATGTCTAGGTAAATATTATGTAATCACATCAACATATTCTTGAACAATAGGTTTGTTCTCTATGTGAACATTATTTTCCCCACCCATAGTTATTTCACTATCTTCCTCACTAATAATTGAATATATTATAGCTACTTAGTGTGGATCTAGATAAGAATCATATTGTGACATTTGTGTTATAAAGATAAGGTATTCCTTATCATTATAAAAAATTATAACCTCCCTCTTCTTACAATAAATTTTGACATCAGGGTCTGAAAGGAAATCTATACTGAGTATTATATCTAATTCAATCATGGTTATGACAACAAGATCAGTATATAATGCACATTTATATTCCATAATAGTTACTGATTGACAAAAAATTGTTTCAATAATACTTCCCATAGGAGTTTGGACTGACAACACTCTTGTCAAATAAAATTGGAAATATCTAATTTTATTGGAAAACTGGGAAGTTGTGATAGAATGTGATGATCCAGAATAAAATAAAACATTGGATAAATTTGAGGCAATGATTAAAGTAGCTTCCACCATGTCATTAGATGCTTCAACCTTAGTAGTAGTGATAGAATAAGCTTGGCCTTGCTCTATTGGACTTTTCTTTGGTACGTTCCCTTGGTTCTTAGGAAATTCATTTTCATAATGCCCCATTTCACTAAAATTGTAGAATTACACATTGATAGGCTCTTTCATCCCCTTACAATCATGTGTTTGGTGGACTTTTTCAAAACACTTGTAACAAACTCTCATTCCCTTCAGGAAAGTACGAGGGTGTTTCTTCCCATATTTACTGTAGAATGGAAATTAAACTTTTCCCTTCTTACCCTAATTTCCATTTCTAGAGTGCTCAGCATATCTCTTCTTCTACTGCTTTTCTTTAAAGTCATAAGACTAAGAGAATTATTTTTCAGTCTTGATATCACATGAGACTATATCTTCGTACGACGAGAAGGATTGAGAGACTAACGATTGATGGTGAAATGGTTTTAACCCATCATATAATTGTTTAATCTTACTTGGGTTACTTATATAGTCTACAGTATACCTTTTTGACTTTATAAAGTTAGCCTCATACTTTGCAACATTATCATCCTCCTTTTTCCTTAAACTTAGAAATTCTCATTCCATATTTGCTCTATGGTCATGAGGAAAGTATTTTTCTAATAAAAACTCATTAAAATCACTCCATTCCATATTTGAAACTTCTTCCTCCCCCTTTATGTATTTAATTAATGACCACCATTGATCTGCATCTCTTGGGGGGCAATAAAAATCCATGACAACTTTTTCCTTTTCGCCACACCCCAAAGCATGACATATTTTCTCTAAGGAACTTATTCATTGCTCATATAAAAATGGATTTTTAGTCTCATTTAATGTTGGTGGATGTTGTCTCATGAAGAGAACTAACATTGATCCTCCATGTTATGGATCTGGGTGCTCTATACAGGTAAGGTTATTATTCATAACCTGGGTGAGTTGTCCCAGTATGGTTATAATCTATTAAACCACAGTTGCATCACTAGCTCCAATATAATTATCTTGAGTAAAATGGAAATAAAAACACAGATTACATGCATTTATACTGTTTCCATTCCTTCCACTAGGCTCCATTTCAAAAAAAATGGCATACAGTAGGTTAGTTTATGAATTGCAATGCATAATTCCAAACTAGTAAAATGCCTAACATAAATTGAATAGTTTATTCATATAATCCATAATCACAAAAAAAATTCTTTGAGGAAATATTTACTCATAAATCCTTCATAATGGTTTGTAAATAAATTTTGAATTATCCTAAGAATATCCCCCAGGAGTGTTGTAACCAAGAGTATAGCAAAGACTGTTGTCATGCACCAGTTACCATTCATGTCTAGCTCAAAGAGGTGTTTTTAGTTTTTTACCCTAGATACATATGTACGAGATCCATCTCTACCTTTTTGTATCCAGACAGGGATGTATTGCTTGGAAAATTCACAAAATATCTACATTAACAAAATTGTAGGATGTTCTTCTATACTAATCCTCAAGTTTATTTGAGGGTAATTTTCTTTAATCAGAGTATTTAGAAATCTAGTTTGCATGTTTTGTACTGAACTTTCTCTGACACCAACTTTAATTCCCCAAACCCAGTTACCCAGAGTCAGTGCATTATTACATAACATTGTAATGATCATAAGAGACCACGTCTCGAAAGACAGATTAGTTTAGTAGCCTAGGAAGTACTAGATATAAACATAGGTTTTACATTATATCATGAAATAAAAAAACAAAAAAAATTTGTCCCATTTGAACACACTCATATCGCTTATCCTATTCCTCCTGTTTAATTGTAATATAATTCTTTTAATCCTAGAAAAAATAAAACCCAAGAATTGGGTGAGATCAAATACTCAGTAAAGATAAAAATAAAGCGTAAACTATCATAAATAAACATAGACATTTAAGGAAATATATTGGAAGAAAATAAAAGACTTTTAAAATTAAACATCAGCATAATATGGAAAAGATAAATCAAATAATTCCATTTACTTGTTTATGTGGTTATTCTACTAGTCTAATAATCACATGTAAATTCAATAGCTAATTTTATAATGATGGAATGCATAATGTCAGACATCATAACCATATAGTTAAGGCCTTGTGCCAAGACTACAAATAAGTTTTATCAAGGCCTTGTGCCAAGTGGCTAGTTTTTCTCATGAGACCCATCAATTCATCGAAGATCTATAGTGGGATCCACCCATCACATACTAAGTCCAATTCATACCTCATTTGAAAAGGATGAAACATAACATAAACAATTGTACTAAAACTGGCATATGAAATGTTAATAATATAACCATAAACCATGAATGGTATAAAAATAACACATCCATAGTCAAACATATCAAAAAACATTCAATACAATATGGTAGATTGTATCATAATAAATCAACTTCAATCAAGTGTGAAATCCATCAAAGGATGTTGACATAGATGAAATCAAAACTATTTGAGAGAAATATCTCTTTCTATTTTGAAATCATTTAAAAGTCAAGTTATTATAAAATAAACCATTTATTTTGGATATATTATTATAATCTTTTAATGGAATCTAAGAAGGTGTTATAATGGCGGAAAATGGCCACACCCACCGTATAGGTTGAAAAAACATTATTTCCATAATTTGTCGAAAAGTTCATAAAGATACTTGTTTGGAAAACAACGAAAATATTCCTTTAAAACCATTTTATAAAAATTAAAACAAGGATATAAATGAAATTATCCTTTAGTCTAGTACATGGAAAAAATGTTTTGAATTACATTTTTAAGAAACACAGATGTGGATGATAAAGAGGTCCCAGTTGATACTCATGTATAAACAAACTCAGATAATAATGAGATTGTAAAATTAACCATTGCCTTGTACATTTCCTTCGTAGAGGGTATATTAACCTCATATATAATAGCTATATAATTTTTATTAAATTATACAAGAACCACATACATAAATATGATATCATATATGATCTTCTAATATTTCTTTGTTAATAATATTTTAGTAGTATCATTGTTTCAGGTGTCAACTAATTCATTTTACTTTATATATTTTGTTACGTAATTTATGTTATTTATGGATAGGATGTATTTAATTTATATGCATAATGATAATATGTTCTTAGAAATTATTTTTAAATCATAAAATGTAAATTATTCTTGAATGGTTACGATGGAGAATTAACCTCATCGCGTTCGTGGAGACGGTAATCTGTACGTACGCATGAGTGAAAATATCATTTTATTGATGGTAAAATCATCTATAATTGGATGGTATATCATATATATAGAATCATTAACATGTTATATTTATTATTTAACTCAATTATACTCATTATTATACCCATAAAAATAATAAATTTTTGAATAACAGATTACACCACGATGTGGAGACGGTAAGCCGTACGTATGCACGTATGGTGACTTTTTCATTCATAGGATGGATAGAATAATGAATATGGTTGTACCATTTTTATAATAACATAAATGTATGTATAAGTTAAAGTATTTATTATTTTTTATGGAAACAACCAAGAAATAGGAAGTGGAAGAAGAAAAGAAGATTGAAAGAGGTGATGAAATTATTACCTCTTCTTCGGGTTCTTCCTTTTGATTTGATAAAAAGGGATTTTTAGGATGGATTTATGATCAATTTAATGAATAAATATTGAATTTAGGGTATTTGGGAGTATATATGATCTTGTTTTGACCAAGATAAATGGCTTTGGGGTGAAAAATTAATATAAGGGGAAGTACCCTTTTACAAGAGAGGTGAGGGTCACTTTCGGAAAAGTTTGAAATATTATTTTATTATAAAATAATTTTTGAGCTTATAATGTCTCAAAATTGACTCATTTCTAGGTTAATGTGGGTATTGGTTGAAAACCACTCATCCAAAAGGTTTTAGGTAAGTTTAAGTCACCATATTAGACTTATCTTTTAGATATAACTCTTAGTTAAATAGTTTAACTTTTACCATGTCTTCTGGTATTATTATAATAAATGGTTAATAAACATACTATTAAGAGACAAGAGATCCCTAAGTGGTTCATTAATGACATATATACCCTTATTTAAGTATTTTTTTAGTTCCATATATTTTTAAGAATATTATATCATTTAGAAAATAGTATTTGTTTTAAAAACTCATTTTTGTCAATTTTGACACTCTTTAGTATTTGTTTTTTTAAGCCATAATAACTTTATAACAAAGAACAAATTCACATAATCAACCCTAACATGTCATAATAACCTATTAAATTCTTGGAATTCAAAAAAAGTCTCAATTTACATTTATTTTAATATTTAAAATATAAATTATTTTAATATTTAATTAATTAGGTAATTAATGCATTATCATTCTGCCATAAATAAATTTAATTATTTAATGTCTTAAAATTATAAATAAAAAACCATTATGTAGTAAATTGATTTATATTTCTAATTAATATTTATATATAAATTTATCTTATGTATAACCCTATATTATAAATGTTTTAGTTATTAAAATTTGAATTTAACACTTTTAACTCTTCTTTAAATAAAATATAATAAATGTACAAATCTAATCCAAGTAGATAAAAAAGGATCATAGTTTATTCCTAAGGTTTATTTTTTTTCTAAATACACTTATCAAATAGAATTAAGACATGTTTTTTGTTAATTAAAATATATTTTTTTACCTTTAATTACCCTCTTTACTTTTAACTGTGGTAAATAAAATTCAAAAGTTATTATTCACCAAAAATTATTTCCATCCTATTGAACCACATTTTACTTACTGATGTCAACCATGTCTCTTAGATTTTTGAAATTAAATTCACAGAATTAGTAAAATTACGATTTATGAAAATTGGTAAATGTGCCTAGAAGGTGGGTTAAAGACAGTAAACAGTTCAATAATATTTTATATATGTAATATTATTGTAAAATAACGTAAATGAATTAAATTGGTCCAAAATATGTATTATGAATCTATTTTGACTTTAATATAAATTTATAAATAATTATTATTATTAATATAAAATTTCATTTTAAACAATAACGGAGTTTTTTCACTATTCATCAAAAAGTGAATGTTTTTAGAAAAAAAAACCAAAAATTCATCTTAATATAATTTTGATATTATAAATCCAAAAATGAATTCCATTTTGAAAAATAGAATTTATAAAATTTCAAAAAGTGGGTATTACTATTCATAACTAATTTTTAAACTGTTAGTTTGATTGGCCATGGTGTGCTAGAACTCGAAGTTGCGTACAACGCAAGATATTGTATTATTCAATGAGAAACGTACCATGGAAGCTTGGGGTGTTACACCAGATAAATCTAGAGAGAGGATAAATTAGGAGGAGAGGCACTGGGGAAAAAGATCACTCAACGATGGGAATCCAATGCACCCGGCGGTGCCTCAATCAGATCTCATACGTAGAAACGAGAGGCATTCGAAGATAATCAGTCATATGTTGCTCTCTTGTATGAGACACAGGAAAAAGAAAGGAGTTCTAGAGGTGAGACATGACCCCAGTTTTATTTATCAAATAAAAATAAAAATACATGGCATGTTCATATATTGTATACTCTGTGTACATGCCTCAACCAGACCTTGCATTAGGATGTCCACACAGCCATGTACTCGGCCATTACACAGCCAGTACATGGGTACCCACAGTAATCGAATACATGGTGTGTACTCTTAAGTACACAACGTTTACATAGAAAATTTTCAAACTCTTCCTTTTTACTAAAAAACACAAAAAAATCATGATCAATACCTGAAATGAAGATCTGGGTTCAAACAAACATCCCGCTTTAAGAAATTTGTCCCCAAATTGGCCTAACAAGGGTGGTGAAGCAGAAACATCAAACAACTCTGGCCACTAGGATCGCATGTTGTCCTCTTTCTCCCATGTCTCATCTTGTACTTGCTCGTGCATCCATAGAACTTATACTAGAGGAACAGACCATCCATGAAGAACCTTCACACTGTGATCCATAATCCATATTGGGTGCTCCTCGAAGGATGCATCGCCGTCCAACTCAACCTCCTTGGGTTGAAAAATGTTAAACGAGTCTGAAAAGTCACATCGTAGCTGAGAAACATGGAAGAAATCAAGCACATCCTGGTACCTCTGAAGTAACTACAACTGATAGGAAACCATCCTGACTTTCTCCAAAACACAAAACAGCTGAACATATCTCGATTAAAGCATTCCTTATCTCCTAATCCTCCTGTGTCCAATCCTCACTGTGACATGCAAGAAAACTTGATCTCTGGCCTTGAACTGTAGAGGTCATCTCCATCGATCAACATAAGATTTCTAGAGAGACTGTGCTATATCCATCCTCTTCTAAATCAACTCCACCTACTCAGTGGTCTTCTATACAAGACGAGGTCCCATCATAGATACCTATCCAACCTTCATCCAACATAGGGGTGATCGGCATGGCCTTCCATACAAAGCCTCATAAGGTTCGATCTGAATCATCACCTAACAACTGTTATTGTAAGCCAACTCCACTAGGGTTATGTGTCTCTCCAATAAACAATTGAAATCATGATCACATGCTTGAAGCATGTCCTAAAAATCCTGAATCGTGAGCTCAGACTAGCCATTTGTCTGGGGATGAGAAGTTATACTCAGAAGTACCTATGTTCCCAATGCCAATTCTAGTCCATGCTAAACATAATATTTAAACTGTACATCCCTATATGAGACAATAAAATGCATAACCCCAAGTAAATGTACATTCTCTTGGATGTAAAACCTTCCAAGATCATCAACATGGAAGGTCTCAATGATTTTTAAGAAATGTGAAACCTTCATGAGTCTGTCAATGACAACCCAAACTACAACATTCCCTCGAGGTGACCCCAGTAAACTGGTCAAAAAATCCGTCACTACATCATTCAACTTCCACTCAAGAATGGGTAACTATTGTAGTAGCCATGTTGGTCGCTGATTCTCCACCTTCACCTGTTGAAAGGTGGAACACCTCATAACAAAACCACCAACATCACTCTTTATACATGGCCTCCAAAATTGATGATGTAGATCTCGAAACATATTGCTGAGACCAGGATTAAGTGCCCAAACTGAGGAATGAAAATCTCACATAAACTCCTCATATATGTCTGCTGACACCCAAACACGCCCATGAAATTTCAAGACCTCATTATTTCCCATAATCCAACATGTAGTAGGGTCCTCTACTGATACACTCTTTCTTAATACTATCCCTTCAGAATCTAATGGCTTCCTCATTTGAACTCGATCCAAAAGAGTAGAGGTAACTGCTAAATAATAATGAAACATATGCCCCTATATATCGTGAAACTCCAAATAAATCTTAGAGAACAGGGCCATAAGTTTCCAATAATAGCTGGCCTCCTAAAAAACCTGTATTTGAGTACTCCTACTCAATTCATTATCCACTACATTGCCTTTTCCAGGAATATATCCAATCTCTGTAGGACCCTGGGACACCGTGAGAGGGGAGGGGTGAATCAGGGTGTCAACTTTTTCTTCCTAATGTTTTGGATCTTGTTCCCACGTTGGTAAGAACTACTTAAACTTGTATGATGGACATAATCAGTAATAAAACATTCACATGTAAAGAGATGACACAAAAATTTTACATGGTTTACCACTAAAGGCTATGTCCAAGGAGCATACGCCGATAGGTTGTCGGTTGTACCAAAATCCACTATGCTTCACTAGCAATAGATTAAAAATGTTCAGGAATAGTCACTTTGTCCCAGCTCACTGCTTTTACAATTGTTCAGGGATAGCTCACTGCGTCCCTCGGGTCACTCCCGTTGACTCCCCCTGGCTCACTTCCGTTGGTGATGTTCCGCTCAGTTTATAGACGTGAAGGTCTATTCAATATATTTTCATTGAAGTCTTTGTCTCCTGTTCAACCTGATACTTTGCTTTCATCAGGGTTCAGAGTTGATTCTATTTTTAGTTCAATCCTTCTTTTTTAGTGCAATGACTGAATGCACTAGATCCCCTTGTCTTCGTTTTCCTAAATAACAATCACTTATGTGATTGCTCAATAAACGATGCTCATCTTACTTGTCATCGTCAGAATTAGTTCACCATGTATGCATGAGATCATGCATGTATCATTTAGATTTCTTCTTCAATCTCACTTTGTACCGAATGTATCGGGTAATATCCCAGATTTCATGTAGCTCCAAACAGACCGGCGGGCTTCAGAAATACTTGGCGTGCTTCTCCAAACCAGGTGCGCAAGTCCCAATAGAGCGCGCAAGTCTCCGGCGCGCAGGTCCAAACTGGTGCGCAAGTATCACCAAACTACCTGTGCAACACTGCCTTCCTCAACTTCTAACCTACGGGACTTACTTCCTTTCTCTCCCAAACCGCCTTGGGCGCGCAGCCAACAACCCGCGCGCAACTTCGGATAATGGCGCGCAAGTCCACCTACGTGACCACACAATACTTGCACGGCTTCCACACCTGCGTGATGGGAGCTCTAATTTTTCTAAGTGTTTAACTCCTTGGGAAATGAGGAGGGGTGGTCCAGTATTTATAGGAAATTTGACCACCCTACGCGATGGCGCCCAAGTCAACCATCGGCACGCAAGTCTCAGCGCGCAGCTCTCTTCCCCTGCTGGTCACTTGCGCAACCAACTTCCAAACTTGCGCGAACCACTTTCTTTTGCCAAATTTTGATCTTATGATCTCGAACAACCATAGGAATGCAAGTTATCAAACTTCTAAGGCATCGGTGCTCAAGTCTCTTCACGGCGCGCAAGTCACCTGTGCGACCTCACCAACACTTGCGCGACCCTTATCCCTTTGCCATATTTTGATGATCTGATCTTCAAAAACATATGGCGCGCAAGTTTTCTATCCTCCAAGTCCTCGGCGCGCAAGTCCCTTTTCCAAAAACACTTTTATTTATTTGTCGATTTTTATGCCCAAATATTTCGCAAAAACTGCGAAACGGTGCCACCTTGTATCTGTGTTTTTTGTCCACCTCCAGATCATCCATTCCTTTTTCGATGTTCCTTGAATAAAACATGGATCATTATCCGCAGTCCTTGAACTCGAAAAGCCACCATGGAATCTCCTTTTTCAACAAATTTGCATGTCATTTGTTTGCATTGTCAATAAGTATGATCACCTAAAAATCACCTCTTCTTGGTGATCTGTATCCTTCAGCAACTCTTCTGCTTTTATCACAAACTCCAATATTGTGATATATATTCTTTGAAGGAATAACTTTAGCGTCATCATCTTCTATGACAATGTGATGTGCATGGCTATCTCAGAATTCCAATCCTCGCACGACCATCTTATAATTCCAATCATTTGCACATTGTCTTCTTCATCAACCATCATGATCTACTTCATGCAAACCGTATGATTCAATTCGTCAAGAAGCCTCTTGCATGGTTCTCATGAAATCATGAGTAATTTCATGGTCTTCATCAAAAACCCATGGTTCTTATGCAATAAGGAAGAATTGCATGGTCTTCATCCAAAACCCCATTCTTCTTTAATCATCATCAGATGGATTACTCCTCACATTCTTCATTGTTGTAAATAATGTATCACCTTTGACACATGTTCTTTGAACTTAAGATCAGTACAACAATCGTCTTAATTTCCATTCCTCCACTTCATCGGAGTACTTCATGATCTCCTTCATTTTGATCTTCATTGACAACTATTGACAACAAATACAACCTTATACACAAAGTGGTTCCAACAATATCAATGTCAAAATACTGAAGGTAATCAACTAACCTTTTTTGTCACAAATTTAGATCAGGCTAAGTAAAGTTATAATTGAGACTTTTGTGATCAGTGAAGACCACAAAATACTTTCCCAAAGATAATGTCTCCAATATCATAAAGCATGTACAATTGTAGCTATCTGGAGATCATGTGTCCAATAATTCCTCTCATGTGGCCTCAACTATTGAGACACATATGCAATGACTCCTTCCCCCTGCATAAGTACTGCTCCCAGCCCAAAACCTGATGCATCGTAGTATAATGGGTACCTCTTTCTTGACTATGAGAAAATCAGTATTGGTGTTGAAGTCAACCTCCCCTTCAGCTATTGATTGGCTGGATTGTTGGTTTTGGTCCTCAAGTACATCACACCATTCTTAGTTAGGACTGTTAGAGGTGATTCTAACTGTTAAATGTCTTGTATAATGCGTATGTACTAACCTGACAACCCTAGAAAACCCCATACCTCAAATAGATTCTTCGGGTGCTCCTAGGAAACTATTGCTCTCACTTTCTCTGGGATTATTGAAACTCTTGTCTCAAAGATAACATGACCCAAGAAGTGAATCTGGTTCATACAAAAGTGGCATTTTAAGATCATAGTAAATAACTGATGCCCTCTTAGTGGAAGCGAAACAATCTCAATATGGGTGGCATTATCATGTTGAGTGTGAGAGTGCACCAAGATATCATCCATGAAGACTACCACAAAATAATCCAAGTAATGATTGAACACTCAGATCATCAGTTACATGATAACTATTGGTGCGTTCGTGAGACCGAACGACATAACCACATACTCGTATAGACCATACATACTCCATAATGTTGTAAGAGGTATATCAGACGGTCTAACATGCAAATGATGATAACCAAATCTCAACTCAATCTTTGAGAATAATCGGGATACTTGAATATGATCAAATAGATCATCAATCCATGGCAATGGATATCAGTTCATGATTTTCAACTGGTTCAGCCTCCGATAATCCACACAAAGTCTAAGGGTACCATCCACCTTCTTCGCAAAATGTACATGAGAACCGAAAAGAGATGTATTGGGTCAGATGAAACCCTTTGCATGAAACTCCTCTAATAATTTCATGATGTCATATTACTTTAGTGTAGCCATTCTATCAAGAGTAAGGCACACCAGTGCCTCCCATGGAAAAATCTTAGTAGAGAAATCTACCTGTTGCTCTGGAGTTAAACCTAAAAATTTGTTTGGAAAGACATTCCAAAAATGGTACACCACTAGAGGAATGTGTATATGTGAAGTCCCCTAGACATCCAAATATAAACTAGAAACCTAGGATGTCATTCCTCCAAACCCACGATGCATGGGTCCAACAGTGCTTGCCTGGAAATTCCATTCTCCCTTGCGTAGAAGAGATCCTCCCTCTCGTGATGTGAAACTCACCCTACAGCGATAGCAGTCAACAAAGGTATGTAAGGAGAATAACTAGTCCATTCTGAGAATGAAATCAAAGCTTGTTATCTCTATGACATAGAGGTCCCACAAAAAGTTACCCCCACTATCCTCAAGATGTCACTCCTAGTACAGATGTAAACTAGTCGTCCTAATCCCCAACAGAGTGTCTTGCATCATAACATCCTCAAAAGTAAGGATAAAGAGACCAAGTATCTCCACAATAGCAACAGATATAAAAATATGGGAATACACTATATTTAATAGAGTAGAATCTAAAATAGAGGCAACTAGAATTATACCTCTAACTATCGAGGGTCTAGGATCCTACTCATGTTGGTTCTGCTCCACTACAAATGTCTGACCTGTACCGTGACCATCTTCCAACCCTAAGCTGATCCACCTTGTTGTTGCTAAAAGCTTACCGACTGGCTACAATTACAATGACCTACTCCTCATCCTGAATGGCCAAACAAACTCATGTTTTTTGATTGATTAGATACTTGTGGTCATAGTCATGAATTTGGAGTCTTAGCAGAACCCATATCACTGTTTTCTTGTGAGAAAAATCAGAAAATGATGAATATGGCCCATCTTTCCTCAATCCCAGCACTCAACTGGGTCCTTCATATACTAAGGTCTCATATTCCCACTCTTACCACACTGGTAGTATACCACCTGGATACATGAAGAAGTATCACGTCTACTTGGATATCCATGCATAGACTTTATACGGTGCTTCCTAGTATTAGTTGGAGAAGTACCAGCTTTGGTTGCCAAACCACACTAGCTCACAAATCCAGAAACCCTAAGATTATCCTCAGTGATCAGTTCCTAGTTGACTATAGAAGATATGTAAGTCAACTTGAAGATGTTACCTAGGATCGGATGTAATTTCTGAAACCTTCCCCAAATTTCCTGGCCAGAAATAACTCATCACCCACTAGAATGGGTGTGAAGCACTGTATCTCTATGAAGTGAGAAAAATAATCGATTACTAAAAGAGTACCCTATTCCAGACCCATGAACTCTTGATCTTTGTCGTCCCTCAAGGTCTCTGGATAGAAATATTGATAGAAGGTCCATTGGAACTCATCCCAAGACATAACATGTTGGAGTCCTGCTTGTGAGATAAAATCCCACCATATCTTGGCAGAATCACATAACACGTATGTTACAAGCGTCACCCTCCTCTACGGAGGTGTCTCCAGATGCTCAAATATTTCTATCTTGGACTCCAACCATCAATCTATAGCCTGAGGTCCTCTATCCCATCAGAATGTGGAAGGATGCTATTGTCAATAAAACGACATAAACACTGCCGTGGAAGGGGTAGGATGTGGTGCTCCTTGGTAGGTCTGCATAAACCTCAAGAAGACTTCTCGAATATGTACATCATCACCTATGTCTGGTATAACAGATGGTACCATGACAGGAACAACGGGATGATCTACTGGTAGTCCCTAATCTATCCTTTCTAGCATCTGATCATTGCCCTATATCTAGCATTCAACTGGAGGACATCTCAATGGAAAGACTCTGCAAGGTGCCATGAACACCTCAGTTGAATATTAACATGGACTAAAAATTAGAAGTGTGAGAAAAGGAACAAGAAAAGAAAACATTCATGTTTTCAAGATAGGGTTACACGACATGTATACAGTCTACACAGTGTGTTCCCCTGGTTTTCAAGATGGGGGTTTACCTCTTCCAAACCTGGTCGTGTAACACACCTTACACATGACGTGTTCTTCTCAAGACATATAATGTACTTGAATCGTCCCTCCTAATCGAGTTCTTCTACATTGGTAAACCACATTGTTCTCTACTGGGTAACACTACATGGCATGTTCACCCTAGACACGGCATGCAGCCTTTACATTCTAACTACCTGTATCGTTTGTCACATGGTCGTAGATACATTCAACTCTATACGAGGTTTAAGAAATGTAAATTACATGTAAAATCGATGTTTCATCCACTTTTTTCATTAGTCACGTGGCCGGATGCATGGCCTTCTCAGCATGGCATGTACTCCGAGTACACGGTAGGTTCTACCCTTGTTTCCCAACCTCATATCTCTACTCACATAGTTAGTCACATGGTTAAATACTACACAGAATGTACTTTATAAAAGTTTTTTCTTCTAAAATATAAGACCACATGGCATGTGTTCATAACACCGCAAGTCGTGTTGTCTGGGTTTCTAGAAACTAGGCCTATGAAAATCCTTTAGAACCCTTAAAACATAATATTTTGTTCCAGGAATGACAAATTTTGACCTGTGAGAGCTCATACTCTCCCAAATCAAATTTTTGGCATCATTATTCACATAATTACTAGACAAAATTCAATTAATGTTCATACATGATCCACAAAATTAATATCTAAGAGGTACAATAACACCTAAGGGATCAATGTTTGGCGTTTATCCAAACGAAACATTACAACAAACAATACCCTATCAAAATAGTAGGTGTCTCTATCACGACATCTATCACAACAACATGCATATATTGCACAACATCTTTCACAACAGAATTAAATCAGAAATTCATCCTAAATGGAATGAAAAGAATTCATGACATGTGATCTCATTCTATTGTCGATATGATGCATGAGATGGAATACCCTCATCTCATCGGGATGCAACATAAATTGAACCTCATTATCACCAATGATAACAACACAATACAAGTGAATCACCCAACGATGAAATGAAATCAACTATAATAATTGCAACACCAGACAAAATGAAATATTCTAGGTAACTTGGATTTTACCAGTACACAGGATAGCAACACCCAAGCATAGCTTATTAAAAACTACATATTCCATCATATCCCTATCTATAGTCTATAAATATTAAGATAAAGCATAAAATAAACCCTCTAATACCACTTTGTAACGTCCCTATTCCGGGAGCCACCCAAAGTTGCCCCTTGCCTGGTTGGTCACATAGCCTCAATCACATTTTCTCGAATGCTAGTGGCTTCTGATCAGAAGCGATATCCTTGTGTGTGATAGTGGGTAAATTATGCCTTCATAGGTAGAGTAACACAACAGATGAAAACAGTGAATAATAGTGGAAGCATTAATACATATAACATAAGTAAATAGAGGTAGAATGATAGTTTAAACATATGCAACATATATACATAATGATGCATTTCACATGTAACTAGGAAAGTATCCCAACAAGTCACAATTCTGGGAATACAATACAGAAACCAATGTACAGAAAATATTATACTCCAACAGCATCACAAACCTCGGCTTGGTCCCATGCTCTCCAGTTCCCTAGAAATCAAGTAGTTGATGTAGAAGGGTGCTTGCCCTTATCTATACCTACAACCATAAAATCTATTTGGGACCAAAAGAATGACCCAAACGGGATGTGAGATGAATCCCAGTAGTCAACCACCAAAAGATATGTGCCTAACTATCAGTGAATATATATATTAGGCAATATGAAAAAAGAATCAATAAACAAGTAAGAACTCAAAAGTAAACAATCCTACATTTTACAATTACATTCATTTACATTTATTAATTTTTAAATCACTAAATAATGAAATCCAGGGATCTGTCCTAGGCTATGTATCCCCTATGAAATAAAAAACAAATGTCTCAAAAGACCAAATAACAATAATGTAAGACAGAGATTGAGTTTTTTCATTGGCTTGGTAGACTCGTCACAATCAACATTCAAAAAGTCACAATACCCTCTATGTAGCTCATAAGTCTAACCCCTATGATCAAGTGTTCCATTAGAACAAAGTCACTCTGAGGAAGCAGTCACTGTCAATTCCCCATGTGATATTTTAACAATAAACTATAGACTCTCTGAGGAAGAATGCAACATACATTCCCCCTATGATCTCATAACGATATACTATAGTCACTCTAAGGGAGCACTCACTATCAATCCCACCTATGGTTTCACTACACCAGGTTTTCACAACCACGCATAAAACAATCGTACACAATGATATCCATCAGCCCAAGTAATCTCAACTACTATAAGGCTAAGCATCTACAATCCATAACATAGGCATTTAAAAAGCAGCAAAATAATCAATCAATTCTAACCTAACAAGAAAGGCACAGAAACAAGTTTGGCCTCAACAAAAACCTATACCAAAGGGACATAAACATTAAAACAAGGAAACACACCCATGTGGTGTCCCCTAAACATGAAATTTATCATAACATATCTACAAATTCCCTTAATATATCAATCAATCTAAGGGAGATTACATTAGGGTTAAATTCCATAACATGAAATACCAAAATCATGGTTAATCAACACATAGACATATATAATTAAAATAATATCTCTAAAACACAACAAACCACCTACCTTTAAATTTTAAGATCGATATAGTTTAACATGAACCTTTCAATTGGCCTAGAACATCGTAGATCTACCAAAAGGTCAAAAAATTTAACTATGGATAACTCAAGAGAGAGGAGAAATCAGGAAGATAGGATATATGTAAAGAGATAACACACTAGTGTGAATTGAATACACTCAGTGGTACCTGAATCGGATCTCAGATGGAGGAACAACATACATTTTAAGATAACCAGTTGTACGTCGCTCTCCTGTACAGGACACGGGTAGAAGAAGGGAGTTCTGGAGATGAGACACGACCCTGATCCAATTAATCAAAAAAAAAAATTACAAATCATGTTCATTTAATTTACCCACTATGTACATGCCTCAACTATCCCCCACTTTAGGTGGTCCATACAGTAATGTACACGACTACCCATTGCTACTGGGTACATAGCGTTTACTCATAAGTACACGACGTGTAAATAGAAAATTCCCAAACACTTTCTTAAAATATACCTGAAATCAAGATCCATAAAATAAATGATGATTTGGGTCCTTACACCAGAAAATTTATTTTGGACAAGTGTATAGGTAGTTTTGGGACTTAATGTTATGTTTTATCCCCTTATTAATTTTAATTTAACCTCAATCGATGTAATAAATTTTAATGACATTGACTAATATATTTAGTCAAAAAATAATTTGAACTTATAAGAAATTTTAAATTATGGTTATTCCAAATATGGAATACATTTTCTCAAATTCTAATAACATAATTGGCATAAATTAAATTAAAAATAATCCTATAGTCGCATAAACAATTCAATTTTTTAAAGTAAAAACTGCTAAATTTTTTCTAAGTTTTTATATCCAAATTCATTGTGAAATTGATATAAATGACTTGGATTTTAGTAATTGACAAAAAAGATATCTAATTTAAGATTTATCCAATTTATAAAAAAATACCTATAAATAAATTAGATGAAAATGCACTTTTGAACTAAAATTTATTATTTTTAACAATTCATTAAAAATGAAAGCTTATAGAAAAATACAAAATAATTATCCTTTCCTATGTTTTTCATTTCTCTCTAGAAGATGAACTTTATTTTCACATATTATGTCTATAAAATTTCCAAAATTTTTATTTAAAATGGGCTCTCCATTAAATGGCGGTAAAACTGCATTTATAAAAATATATGACTTTAAGCATAAAATTGGGTTTGTTCTTTATCTTATGACAATAAAATATATTAAATGAATAAAAAAAAATTATTGTATATATAACATATATATTTCATTAATATCATTCACTAATTGTATTTAATTTGTTTTATTAGGGTAAAACATCCTTTTTACCATAAAAATAATAATATTACCTTTTTTTATTCAATCATATTTCATATTTATTTATAATTAATTGGTATCCTCTGAATTCAAAATATATTATGTAAATAGTTTATTTTCATAAATTAGTTAATAATATTCATAACATATAATTTACTATCTAGGTTATATCTTATTATATTAAATAATTATATTTTAATAATATATTATTGTTTTGTAAACCTTAGTCTTGTGTGTTATGCAAGCTATCGAGGAAAGAAATTGTTGCATATAATGCATTCTAACATTGATGTTCTATATAGATAAAGTTAATTTTTATGTTGTATATAGTGCATGATTAACATGGTGTTGCATATAATGGAATCCAAACATAGTGCTTTGATATAAAATAAACTATATTCAGTGTTGCGTGAAATGAAATATATCAACATGATTAAATTAATTCGAAAAAGATAATTCAAAAAATCTCAAGGTGTTACATATATAAATTTTAGAATGTACCATGGGTGTTAAAAAATATGGTAACTATGATCCAATATATTTCATATTTATCCTCAAGACACAAGCTCAAATAATCGGTTCTCAAGTGCCTTCATATATGTCCATTCTGCATAATAAAAAACAACACGGGTTCCAAAAAATATGTGGGGTTTTATTTGAACTATAAATATGATATGTAGGGAACCTAAAAGAGGATCAATCACATACTTTACATATTAACTTCTTCTCTGGATAAAAAACCATGGAGTTCTAGTTATACATATTTAGCATATAAGAAGCTACTCACAAAAGGGAAATGGATGAAGAACATTTGATACAGAAAGATGGATTCACCAACAAGCCACCACTAATTGAATATAAAGAGACCTCAAATATGATCTTGTTTAGGGTATCTAGTACCATATTGGGATTAGGAAGATATTATCAAATTTATAATAAATATATAATAGAGTCCTAAAGTAGGAAAATGTTGCCCTAAAAAAGTGTGTGATGAGCCCGACCTTCCATACTATTGAATAATGTGAGCTTCTAAATATCATTGGGTTTTAAACCCCAAAGGACCACCAATCTTTGGAAAGCAGGTCTGTACATAGTTATGGATGTGGGAGTTGTTAGGAGTTTCTTCTAGGTTTAAATAAATCATAGTCTTGAATTGAATAAATTTACAAAGACATTTAACCCGCACATGAATCAACTTATTGGGTGAGGAAATCCATGTATATCAAGAGAAATAAGAATAGTGAACCAGATGATAAATAATTTAACTATTAAATATCCTTTGTAAGACAAAAAGATATACTTTCCATTTCTCATCATACCATTGAATTTCACATCAAAGGAGTGGTTCTCTATCCCAAAAAGCCTTCAAGAAATAAAAATAGTGATCCCAAAATGAATCTGTATAATAACCAAATGATTGGGTTATTATCCATCAGTATTTTTTGCTTTCATTTCATATTAAATAAATTGTGAAACTAACATAAAACTATCAAATAAAAAGATGATTAGTTGACCGTGACATGGATCATATGGATGATCCTCTATTGTCTGGGTTCTCATGATATAAGTCCATACTCACTCTGACTAGTCCAAGTGAGTAGACTGGACAGATTGGGAATAAATGGAAAATTGTATTATCAATGCATATAATTGGGAACATATGATTCCATCAATAGTTCACTGATCAGTTACCTTGTACATTTTTTGTCTGCAATACTATGAATATTGATCTCATCAAAAAACACTGATGTTAGATAATTTATTCATCCAATAACTATTATTTATGATTAGTTTCATTTTTATACCATGAATTCCTTAGAATGGCCTCTCCCACCCAACATCTTCAATAGAGGTTAGTGAATGCTATGGTATGGGAATTCCATTTACATGGTAGAATCCCAACCATTGAGGTTTCCTGTAAGGGTCTTCAAGTAATAAATCCAAAGTGTCTCTATCCCTTAAATAAATATATAATAAATCTAGTGGACCTAATTTCCTCAACCAACCAATTTAGAAGATTATCCCCAAAGCATGAAAATAACCACTTTCACTATCTGATGAAGGTGGATAAAGGATCTAACTATATATCCCTTCCAGTTTATGGACTAATTATGAGGGATCCTATCAACCTCCATCACTAGAGCCAACCAATAGGTACCCATCATTCTCCTGCTAAAGGTACCATTCGACTAACTTCTATCTCTAAAACCCACACTAAATCATAAAGAAAGACACATAGGGCATTGAAGTATATGGATAATCATGAATAGGCTCGAATCACCTCTTCCACCGAAAATTTTTATTAGAATATATCAAAAGTATTTAGCGATTGAGAACATATCCTTGCTCACTGGGAACATGTATGTGGGAGTATTCTTTTATCATGTATCGGGGAGGTGCATACCCCTTTCCCCATCAATAATATTTTTTGGAATATTATGATGGAATATTTAGGATATAAGTGGGATCATATCCCTGATTCAATCAACAATATCTTCCAGTATATAGTCGAGATGGAATATGTGTAGGATTATCTCCCACCACACACATAGATAAAATTCCATAAGATCTTATCAAATGTTGAATAACTTGACCAACAAATCCTTAGACTGGTATATATATATATAGACATACACATATTTATATCCCTAAAACCATGGTAGTTTAATATTATCATCATTATAAACAAGTCATTTCTCTAGAAAAAGTTCATCTTTATGCCCCCATTCCAGAGGATTATAATTATATATTAGTAAAGGATGATGTGGATGACTGGGATCATATCCCTATTCCAATCTAATATCACTATGTTATAGTGGAAAATTACTCATGACAGACTCATATCCCGGTTCTAAAAGACATAAAACATATTAAAAGTTATAGTATTGGGCTCATATACTTTTTCTTGTTGGGGATCACTATGTGAGAGAAAAACATGCCTTGAGATAGGATCATACTCTTATCAAAGAAGACCATTTAAATAATCAAATAGTATAAGATCATGGTCATATCTTCATTCTTCCCAACACTGACTAAGTGAGAATAAGACATTCCATGGGATATGCTCATATTCTTATCAGTGAATCCTCCTAGTATATTATAGATGATCACAAAATCTAGGAACATATTCCTACTTCCTTCGACGAATGAATGCACTAGAAGTATTTCAAGGAAATATAAGATCACTCTGATATCACTTCTCCTATTATAGAGGGCCGTCAACATATTTAAATGGGGAATACAAATTTGGATTGGTCACATATCCTAATTAAAATCCAGGATCACCAAGTTATAGAGGCACATGTATCGAGTCATGATCATCTCCCTACCAAAAAATGCAAGTATCATATTCCAAAGGCATAAGATTGGTTGCATAATTCAATTCTGACGAAGGATCGCGAAATGAGAATGGAACAAGCCTCAAGATAGGATTATATTCCTATCAATAATGAATATTATCATTTGAATATTCTACTAGTTTCTTAAAATCTTTCTTGTACTCCCATATCACCAGATGGTTAAAAACAAGGGTTGGTCACTGTCATACATTAGGCTCATATCCCCTCATAATTCTAAAAAACGACAACATATTCCATCCATAAAGAAAAAAAGAGGATCATATTCCAAATCTGATGATTTTCAGTGCCATTGAGGTTTTTTGAGAGACATTATAAACACCCCAAGGGTTTATAAAATCTTACACAAAATCATAAGATAATCCTTACCATAATTTTTCTTCCTATATAAGTGCGAATATATATCCTAGAGACTCTACCTGTGACATATTTTATGGTCAACCTCCTAATAGTGGTATATCCCATATAAAAGAAAATCCTCACATTTCCAAGAAACCTCCATATAAAGAGGATTTTAATACTCATATTCCTTCATATATAGAGGTGATAGAAACATTAGGGTCAACTATATAAAGTTTTCCATCAACATCCAGCAACAATAAACTCTAGTCTGTAAGAAACCCCAAGAAGTAACTACTATGGTCCGATTATATGGAGGATTGTGATATTGATGAAGAGGAAGATGAAATTAATATACAAAGATAATTATCCAAAAAAAATTCCCCATCATGTTTGGGTTCCTTTCCACTTTTGAATACGATGTCCCAAAAGAGATAGAGAAGGCGTGAATTCCTTATATATGGGAAATTATATGGGCTAATAATTATTTAATGAAGGATAGAAATATACCCTATCCATATATTATTATGAACTAAATATCATCTATAAACTCTATTGTTAGCTGGATATGTTCTACTTTTTCATAGTTTAGATATCGGGAAGGGATGAGCATGACAAACTCCAACACTATGTTTTTCTCTTCTTCAGAAAAACTCTGCATTAAATAATTTATAGAGAATATCATGAAGTATGTATCCCAGGTTGGGATAAAATATTGAGAACTACACTTCACCTTGTCTCCAGAACAATAGAACCCCTTGATATTGAATCATGTAATGTCATATCCTATGTAGAAATCTAAGGACCTTGTAATTCATGAGAAATTTTGTCACTACACAAGAACTCCCCTACTTCAACGGTTCCTAGAAATAATTAATAGTGAAATAAAATAGAAAATAAGTCTTTTAAATTTCCTTATTGTTGTCTTGGGAATGAATTTTAGACACAGAAGTTGATGTTGCAATAAACCCAAAGACATCCTATAGAAACTGACCTCCACCATAGGTTTCTATTGTACTCATCTCCTACTCAAGCACAATTGTGAAACATCAAACATGTCACAGTAGTAGCTTCCATAGAAGCCATCCAATAGACAATCTAGTCAACTTGTTTGGGATAATATGTACAACCACCTCCCCCTCTACATCTTGAATATTCAATTATCAAGAGGATTTATGAAATGTTAGTAGCATATGAAAACAACCACTACCCTCTAGGATGGGGAATTTATATATAAATCACCATCACGTGGTTCATAAGCCCCTGATAGGGTCCTTGGAATGTCAGTAGTGATTCTAGATCAATCTGACCGCATTGGGATGAGGTCATTTATAAATCAATTCCCCTCCCATGAATCATCAAATCCATGGTAGGAGGCATCAAATCACTAACAATAGGATCAATCTATACCAATTTTGGTCTTGGATAACCCAAAACCTATAGGGGTTGAGTAAATTTCATCATCATCACCACCAAAGATAGAATTAGTCTTTTCTATATTTGAAGGTAAAAATAAAAGGTCGACATCCCATCCATTCCTCTAACCAAAAGGAAACCCTATGCTATTTGGGTCTCGTCCAGTAATCACGACCGAAAACTCCCTCAAGTTTATTACTCACAATGAAAGAAATTAGGAGCATACAATGAAGGAAATTATACCTTAATGATTTTGGAATAAAAAATGGTCCAAATGGAAAACAATTTGAGAAATGACTCTAATCCAGGAAGTGTAGAATCATCCTTTTGTGTTGAAAGTAATGGGATAAAAACCATTTCTCGACACACCTCTATGAAGGTCATCACCATCAACAATATATAAAATGTGGAGAAAAATGTAGATTCAGATAGTTTTAACTTGGAATACATACCTAGATAAGAGGGTGATTTTTTTCAATAACTAAATCTACACACACCTTAGACAAAGGAGGCTCGAAAATCTAGCACCTATGAATATCAACTTTCCACCTCTTCGGTAGAACACTATAAAAGATAAAGGTAAAGGTGTGGCTACATCCATACCACTTCATAGAATATTTAATGTTTATTCCATGGTGGGGAAATTATCACAATATGATAATGTTATACAGACACCCAGATAACTCAATGAAGAGCTGCTTATGGAAAATATTCATACTGAGTATCATCTTCATGTAGTGTTGAGTATTAGTTCTCATGTAAGATCATATTCTCCAACATGAGTAGAATTTGAGCATTAGATGAGATCTAAATCTAGGAATACAATCAACATAAATGCGTAATTTATAAATGATATTCCTTCCCTCCATTATAGAGATAGCCTATTCATATCAATGTTAATAAATCAATCTACCCATGGTTGGAGGATCTCTGGGAGATAGAAATGACACAAACTTGTCAATCCTCACCCACTCCATGTAGATGAGAGGCGGCACAAATAGAAGTGCATTTGGAATTTCTTAATTCCATTGAGTCCATTCCAACTTGAATGTAAACCATTAAAGGGAAATTTTCACCTATTAATACCCATAAGAAGGCATATCCCGAATGGGTGGATGAAACATTAACTCCACCAAATCTTAGAAATACTAACTTCTCCATCTTTTATTGAGAAGGAGACAATGAACAATATCTCAGAATCCTTGAATCCCAATGTGGGTTGATGATGAGACCTAATGGTCAGTTGTAGGTGACCAAGATGAGGTGTTTTTTAAAGAATCTAATAGGGAAAAAATTTATTTTATAGTATCCTACCACCGTTATCCATTTTAGAATGGGAGAACCATTGTCGTCAATTCCATTACAAGTTCAACTCCTCCCTAAGGAATATGAAAATTTTTGACCAAAAGAAGTGTAATCAATAAGAAAATGATAAGGTGTGTAATTTCATAGACAAATGGGAATTCACTCAGAATCCATCTCTTGTAGGAAAAATTTCATAAACAATATTCAGAAAAAATATAGGATGAGTTGCAAACACCTCTGATCCCAATAATGTATCCTGGTGGGTTCTGTGAGTTTGTAGAAATGGATCATCCTTTAGAAGAATCCATTCTGAAAAAATGAGATAAATATGGGACCATTCCTTCATCATAGGGAGAAAAGGCTCAACAAGGAATAAGCTACCATTATTAAACTCAAACTAGTATCATTTCCCATTTAGGCATCTAAATGAGCCCTAAACCTCTTGGTGAATCCAGTTGAGTGGAATCCACCCAAAAATCACCCTATGCTAAAATCATAGATAAATA
Organism: Viscum album; assembly: GCA_963277665.1. Lineage (NCBI taxonomy): Eukaryota > Viridiplantae > Streptophyta > Magnoliopsida > Santalales > Viscaceae > Viscum > Viscum album. Next base: position 855,947,257 of record OY728164.1, read on the forward strand.
AGTGTCACCTAGTATTTTAAAATATAATTAATAAGTCATACTCCTTAAAAAAGGAAAAATTCATAGGTTATTTCCCTAAAACCAAGGACAATAGCCACCTCAAGCTACCACAACCCCAGAATCCAAATTAAGTGGTCCTCACCAATTCTCTTGACTACTTCCCTTTCAATAAAACATAGGCTTATACTATCTAGTTAGTTTTCATCATCAACCACTTACATTAATTAATTTTCAATACCGTATTGATGGATTTAGTTAATTCCTCAGAAAAGGTAGTATGCATATCCATTTATTTGTTAAAATATGGTGGAGATTAGTAGAATTTTCCAACTAGGAATGGACATAAGTTAAAAAACTAGATGACTAGGAAAAATAGTTGACGGGGATTGTGCCACCCTGAGAGCACAACTGAATTTACAAACGATAGCTCAACCACCCAAAAGGAGACATAATATGTGACTCTTAAATGTGGAAACAACTATTTGATATAGTAAGGGAAAGAGGAGGCAGATTAATATTATACTCCATCACAAGTTATGAATCTTGAATATTTATTCCTTGAAACATTTAAAGCATGAACATCACCCCACATAATAGAACCTTTATCAGATGAAGGGATCATCATTGGTTCTATCAACCTGGTTCACTTGGAATACCCCTTCTTTAATGATGAATTTTCCTCAGAGTATGAGTTCACCACACTAAATTAGGGAACATGAGTCCACATGTGCAAGAACCAAGGATATCGTGGACAACATAGGTGTGGTTAGAACCAATATGGTGGTCACATCCTCACAAAGGACATATATGAACCTTAAACCAATGTGAAATCAATCCCTAAATCCCAAAAGAGATATTTAGGTGTCTCAGAACCCTTCAATAATCATTTTTACACACTTTTCTTTTATGACCACCCAGCAGGGGTGTAATTACCTGATCAACCCTGGAAATAGGAAAGGCTTGTATCACCCGCTCCACTAGTTGTAGATGATATCTGAAACTCAATACCATCACGAGACCTTGGAACCTAAAATTTATCATCTCTTGAGAAACATGTCCATGAGAAACCCCACCTTAAAAAGTGCCAAACTCTGGTAGAAAAGTAAAACATTCGGAAATAGCTATCATTTTTCCCATCCAATATCTCAATCCTTGATGTCCTCCATCACTCAAAAGAACATAGAGAGGTACTCATTGAATCTCTCCATTGCCCACATGATGTCATGAAATATGTTTCTTTATGTAGGATATATCGAATGGATACCATTTCAATATATTGTCATATCATCATCTAGTTCTCAAAACAAGATCACAAAGCGATTATCGAAGGACCCATCAAACCACAATATTCTTCGATAAGACTCAATAATTTTGACATATAAATTGATTTAATTGATCATTTCATTGGGATCAATCCCATCCCAATTCTAACCCTATTATGTCAGGGATATAGAAAAATGTATTTCCTCCTATAATTATTACTATTCAAGGTTATGATAAGCATGATAAAAGACCTGCCTAGAATAATGAACTGAAATCTCAGTTTGGGGATCCCACATCCGAAACTGAATATATGGTTATCTAGTAAGACACTTCAATAAATGTCCTATTAAATGGCCCTATATCTAAATTCATAAGGTGATACGTTCAAAATTCTATCAATGTATCAAATACCCAATTGATGGAATGGTTAGAATACTAAACGGTGATAGTGCACCATATGAAACATATGAAGAAAAAATAATAAAGTAGGTTTCTACAAAAGAAAATGAAAAAAACTAATGGTTGGTGATTATATATGGGTTTCATCCCCCAATGGAATAGTTACCTCCTATAAAAATCCTTAGTTTATGCTTGATAGTGAGTATGTGGTCCCAATAAATCATGTCAGGGTAATAGACCTAGTCCCAAAGGCCTAAAACCCTTCAATCCTCAATGATTTAAAAAAATGAAATCATTTGTGATACTTATCTACTATGGATTTAGTAGTAGGGGTAGACAATTTATTTTCACATGAACACTCTCACCATGACAGTGACTGAGATTCCCATAGATTTCAGTCTCTGTATAAGATTTTCTCCAAAAAATCATAGGTAGAAGAAGGATAGGATTACATTAGAAACTCCCCTCCTACATTCAAGGAATTTCACTCTTCCAACATTAATGAGATCAAGAAGGTTAATCCCTAAAAATAATATGAAACGTGGCCTAAAATAATTAGTTCCACCATTCCCCTTAAGTGAAATGTATTTTCATCACATTTCCGAAGAAACAAAAATTTGTGTTTCCATGGAACTATACAAAAATGAACAAAATGCATATTTATGTGGCTAAACACCATATTGGATTAACCGTTGACCATAAATTCTTCATGAAGGCATCCAAGACGATCCACCACTCTCATGTGACCAATGTAGAGGTAGAAGTTGAAAATTTTATCAAATCCAACTTTGTTCATGAATTGAAATACCCAAGATGGCTTGCTATTAATGTCCATGTCAAGACAAATAAAAGGGAATATTATTTTATAAATCAACTTCATTGATCTTAATCAGAATTTCACAAAGGATTACTTCCCATTACTGAACATAAAACTATTGATAGATGAAACTATTGGCTTCCAGGACCTTTTCTTCAAGAATGAATATTTAGGGTACAATCAGATAAATTTGGACCTTGAAGATGAATAATCCATTTCTTATAAAGATACCTAATGGATCTTTTGATATTAGGTCATTACCTTTGGATGAAATAATGTTGGTGCAACTTATATATACACTATTCATCATATATTTAATACTTTTGAGGTAAGAAAGGCCAAATGTTATTTTGATGAACTGCTTTTAAAATCTTAATAGTGATGTGACCACTTCTCTGATCTGTAAATACTCTTCGATAAGCTACAACAACATAGTATGTAGATGGATCCACTAAAATGGGATTTTAGAGTGTCATCATGGATTTTCATTGTCTTTGAGGTATGCCACAATGACAATGAGGTCGACCTAGAAAAGACTATTTTATTTTTAGAAATGTTATCCCATAGAATTTCCAAAGTGCCGAAGGGAATATAAATTCATCTCCCTTACATTAAAAATTAAATATTCAACTTTCTCATAAAATCTCTCCCTTTAAATAGGATAATGAATAATTGAATATCATACCATTAGGATGGAGACTACTTAGAAGCCTTCAAATGTATTAAAAAATATCTACTAAACCCAGTGGTCTTGATACCACCAGTGGAGAGAAGTTTAATCATCTTATATGTTACCAAAATGGAATGATCACTTGGATATATCATCAAATACAAGAATGATATGGGAAGTGAAAAAATCCTCTATTACCTCAACCAAATAGTTCTAGGTACTAAGACCTAATAGTTAGTTGTCAAGAAGAAAAACATCGCACACATCTTTGCAGTACAGAAGTCGAGGAATTACTTTCCTTTCCATAAATTCCATATGGTCTCTCATATTGATCTACTCACATAAATCATTGTCATCCCTATAAAAATTGGGCATCTAGACCAATAGGCAGTCCTTCTGCAATAATATGACATCCAGTTTATTTCACAAAAGGCTATGAAGAAGAAATCTCTATCAAATGTCCTCACATAACATATCCCCCGATAAGGTAAACTAGTTGACATAAAACATCCATATGAGGAGGTTTTCTACACCTATGAAAATACTCAGACATGGGTTGTGTATATTGATTTCACATCCTGAAGTCCAATCAGAATAAGTATGGGAAATATGAGTCTAAATCTGGTTGTCTTAGGGGTTATATTTGTTTCTCCAAACAAAAAAAATTCCCTATATTTTATCACTATCCAGAGGATTAAAAAAAGTGGCATAATACTAATTCCTCATCAATGGATTTTAACTAGAACTATAACTGAAGATATCTTACCTAAATATACATGGGATTTAAAACATTTCATAAACAGATCAATGGTGAATATTCCATAAAAAGGAACAATTTTCCCCTATCACTCGATATTTCATGGGACTAATGGTAGAATTCACATGGGATCCCACATTGCATCATGTTCCACAATTATATAATGATCATGCCGATGCATAATATAATGTATCCGTAGTCTTGGTCGACCATGATCTAGAAGAAGAAATAGTCTATTTCACATAAAGAGGAATGGTTTCATTGGTCATTTTTTGTGATACAGAATAATTCAGTAAGGTAAATACCTCCCCAAAGCATGATGAACCAATATCAATCCCTAGAAGGATGGATCCAATAATCAGTTACTTCTAATATGAGACTCTCCTGACATACCGAGCTGTAAAGGAAAAAATTTAGTACCATTTAGAAAACTTTACCCTAAGGGGTAACCTAAATTATAAAAAAGTAATATAAAAGTAAGTACTGAAATGAATCCTCCTTCGATTAATATCACAAAGATAGATCCATGCCGTCATGGATGAATTATAGGTAGGATCCTATGGTGCTCATCTATTTGGGACTAGAATCTTCCAACAAATTAGGATGATGAGTTATTACTAGAAACCCATTATCCATGAGTTTGTGTAATTCACCAAGAAATTTCATCAATTCAAGATCCATGAAAACTTCATCCATCATCCCATTGAATTTCTACATTGATCTAATTTTTTTTTTCATTTTTTGTTTGGTGAATTTATGTTTTGGGACTATTTCCCATAGACACAACTATGTAGATCAAGTACATCCTTATTACTACCAACATTTTCTCAAAATGGGATAAAGAAACAAATATATTTGAAGTCGAGATGAATAATATCATCATATTCATAAATTTCAATATCATCACTGGGTTAAGGGTCCCTAAAACTATATTGGCAGACAACAACAACAAATTTTTTCTATGGAATTGATGAAATTGTAATAGGAGTAAATCATAGAGTCCAATCAATCATCCAGACATCATGCATTAGAAAATGAAAAAATATTAGCCTTCAAAAAAATCATCTCATACAAACTCCGAAAGATGGTGAATAATTATAAGATTCAATGGTTGGATAAACTCCTCCATGCATTCTGGGCCTATAGTACCACTACATGTACTGCTACACAAGAACCTTTTTACTCATTGGTGTATGGGACTAAGGATGTATTACAGATAGAATCCCAAGTTTTATAACTTCAAATGGCCATTTTCAGACAACTCTGAAATGATAAGATACAAAATAATTAGCTGTATGACATAGAATAGATCAATTTCATTAGTTTTCATACACTAAACAACCTTGATGTTCATCATAACCAAATCGCACATGCCTTGAATAAAAAGTTCATGATTCATTCATTCCTCCAAGGAGAATTGGTGTTGGCTCTCATAACCACATTGATACCTAGGAAGAATCCTCTAAAGAATAAAACCAAATGTTAATGGAATTATATCATACATAAGGTCAATTATAATGGAGCCTACTCAATGAAAAAAATGTGTGGGGAACATTCCACACACCTCGCCAATGAATGTCCTCTCAGGAAATACTTTTGATAGCTGTCATCAGGTACCACATCATGGAATCAAGAATTTAAACTATAAATGTCTCACATCCTGACCAGATGATGTTAAACTATATAGAGGTTTCCTAGTTTTAGGATGTTAAACTCTAAATCGTTGTCTTAATTTTATGACTTTAAACTTCCTAGAAACGTCATGACCACATCATGATAAACTGCCTGGAGCATGTCCTCGTCACATGAAATTGTAATGAATGGATTCAATAATGATTCATATTTATTAATATTGAGTGACACAATTCATGGAAGTAAGACATTAAACTATAGTGTCCCATGTCTTAACCACATGGTCATAAAATGTATAGAGTTTTCTAATATTCATGACATTAAACTATGAAAATTGATCCTGACAACAAAAAAATAATCTGTATGGAGAATGTCCTCATCGCGTGATGTTAAAATTCATGGATCCCCCAATTGTTCATCTTTATTCATATCGGGAAGCCCATGTACTAGAGGCAAGACTTTTAATTGAATAACATCTCATGTCCTAACCACATGAAGTTAAATTGTACCAAAAAGGTCTTAACAATATAATGTTAAACTATATAGTATATTTCCTCACTACATGATGATAAAATGCATAGGAAGAACCATATCACTAATGACTCACCACATTGTCTAGATCTATGTGAAAGAGGGTTTAAATTCCATTATCGTTGTGTGATATTAAACTCCACAAATGGAGTCTCTCTATATAAGAACGTCAATTGGATGGATACCTTCTATCAAAGTATACGTAGTGACACATAAACCTCTATTTTTGGGCCCATCCATAGTGTTACATACCATTACCATCAAGTGACTCCCATCCTCACTAAAATATGATTAATTACAATGATAATGTCCATTCTAAATGAAATTAAACTATAAAAAATATAGAACTACATATGACATGATTCTCATTTCAATGTGATATGTATGGACTCCTCAATCCTATATATTAGTCCAGCCACCACAGGACACAAAAATTCCACTATCCAATATTTAATCTTCTTGTCATGGTGAGTGGAATCCTTTCTATTCCATGTTTCCAAAACTAAGTATAGATCACGTGGGATTAGAAATTTTAGAAAGGTATTCCCCACATAGATAAGAAATATTATCTCATGGATGGGTTATCACAGTCTTAAATTCAAGAACATAAAATGAATACCATGATTCCTCACCACATGAAGATAAAATTTGTGGGTGATTTTCTTGTCATGACTTAAAATTTCTCATTCCTATAGAACTTTCTAGAGAGGACCACTTTTTTTGGATTTGGTGTCCTACAACATCTCCATTCAATAACTATGTGTTACTTGATTCTTGACATCATAGGATATGTAATGACACCCAAATCTCTCTTCATGGGTCCAGTCACAAGAAATTAATTTAAAAATTCCCTCTCTATGTGTATAGTTCATACAAGTAAAGGAATGTTTCAGTTTCAATATCTACATGTGTCTTGATTCTATTTAACATAGGATATGTAGTGATTCCAAGATTTCCATCCTTGGTCCCAGCCACAAAACCCCCTTTTTACGTAGAGAAGACTACATCCTATCCTCGTGATGTTAAACTACACGGTTCCTTGATAAGTATGCATGGATTAATTCCTATCATCATAGGGTATATAGTGACCCACAGATCTTTAATCCTAGGCCCAACTATGAAAATCAATTGAAACAATTCCCACCTCTACATATAGGTATGTCCTTCATATTTATTTTACACTCAAGAACAACATGTGGCTTATTCCTAGAATCATAGGATATGAAGTGACACATGAATATCCAATACTAGTCCCAGATATAACAACTGATAAAAATGAACCCCATATACATAATGGTTGATCTATACAAGATAATTTTTCCTATGCATGATTTGTATCTATGTGTTGTCTCCTAGTGAATATAATATATATTTCGTACTTTTTCACATAAATTACTACATCCATACAACATGATTTTAAAATGAAAGGAAAAATCCCTACCATATGATATAAAACTAAATGGAAGAAATTATATCCCTCCTAAATGATGTTAAACAATGTAGATCATCACCCATTATCATCCCTTATCAAAGCAGTATACGATCCTTACCCCGATCATCTAGAGTGCGTGGTGCTTCCACTATATTTTAATCACCTAAATTTATAAATCACAATTCATGTATCGAGCACTTTAATCTTATATAAATATTTCATGTATCTTGTAAAGTAAAATGGATCTATCTATTTGACCATTATATCAATGCATAAGGGCTTATACCAAACAACTAGAAAAATCATGGCTATGTTAAGAGGCATTTCTAATCATTGTGAGCCCAACATTTCCATGGTGGAACCCATCACCTGAGGGTGTTATAGGCCATCCTCAGTATTATTGTCACATATTATTACTAATTAATTGAGAACCTCGAGCCCTGATTTATAAAATTTTTATCCCCCGCATAGAAGGGTGTCCGGGTGCTCTTGACCCAGGGTATCCCAATTGGACTCTTGTGTAAAATCCCCTCATATTTGGTCCATTTGTGTCATGAACATAAAATTCATGCACTTTTATCAAATATATATGACTTAAAACTCTATCTTATAATGGTCGAAATCATATGACATTAATCTAATAGGGAAATGAGATAAAACAACATAGGTTAAGACCACACAAAGGGTGGCCTAAGACAACATCAAGTCTTTTCTCGCTAAAATGATCATCTACAGAGTTTTGGAAAACAATTAAGGTCTAAATAAATAAGGAATTAAGATCACATGGTCTAATTAATAGCCACAATAAAAGAAATCTTTTTCTCACTTGACCACTTGGTTTTAGAAAATTTTAGAGTAATGATTTATCACATCCCCTCTCTATGAGAATGTGTTGTCTAGGTGGTGAAACAACTTTTAGGGTGCTCAAACCCTTCATTGATATTAGACATTCCAAAAATATCACATCATGATTTTGAGAACCTCAGATTGGCATAAAGCTTCAATGACCCCAGGAGATGGATACCTAGCTTTTAGGGACCCTTTGTTTTACTATGCATGTATGATTATGGCTCCTGCATATGCTTTTATAGTCATCAACCAAATGATTCGATATGAAAAAGGTATTTTTGATCCTTATGAGCCCAGAAATCATCAAGAAAGAAATAAACACCTCAGTGTGTTCTAGTTAATTCATAGTATGATTGTCACATATAATACTCTAGACCTGAGCACTTTATTCCACTATTTACTACACCCATGATAGATTATCCAATAATATTCAACATCCTTAATGTTATTTCACCATGTTCTATACCCTTTCTCAATGAAGGAATGCAACACTCCAATCCCAAACCTTTTATAGCCCAACCCTCTTGATTTGAAAGAATAGGGAATATGTCTCTAGCATCATAAATATGATATTAATTATTGGGTTTTGGAACCCTTCTTGAATAGAATTCCCTTCACGCACAACTGTATCATCTGGACATTTGAGTATTCATGAATCTTTCTTTGATCCCAAAATGGAGTGTGGATTATCGTTTCTTGACGATGCTATCTACACATAAGGGATTTGAGCTACATCTAGAGGCTTATCCTCTTTTAATGAAAGGAATATCAATCCTTATGATCCCTATATACATAATGGAAAAACCCAACACCTCAAAGAATAATGTATCATCCCTAGCATGTCTGACCCATTACATACTCACGGACTCAAACTTTTTGTTTATGAATTACCTCATCCACATTCCATATATCCAGGTCGACATGGATTCCCTATTATTTTTTCAACAACCAATATCATACCCATAAATATTCTATGTCACATGGAAAAGAGTGGAAACACATCTATTTAAAAATTCTACCCACACAAAATGGCATTGACGTACCAACCAGAGGAATATCCTCCTTATATGAAATGAATTCTAATCCTCCTGATCCTCAACTAGACCACAGAATAACTCAACACCCTAGAGTTTTTTGAGTCATTATTTCCATGTATTCAATATATTCCATGATCATCAATCAATTCGTAGAAGTATGAATTTAAACATCATGGAATCCTAAGGTAAAAGCATAAAGGTAATAAAATACAGTGATATAATATCTGACCTAAAATACCCTAAACTATAGTGATAGATGGTATGAGATAAAACACACAACACTATAGCACAATAAGTATTTAGTCTACAAGAATGGAGTATTTGTAAGGAACACTATATGTCCTTTGAAAAAAAATCAAGATATCCTCGACATGAATATTGGATTCAGAGATATATAGAGATCTCTCACTCAAAGGAATATATTTTACCAAATTTTAGCTCTTTGAAATAGGTGATCTCAATATAACTTGAATAGATACATCAATGAGGAACCCCATGATATCTAGGAATTAATGAGAACATCTTTCGAATAATCTATTATGATATAAATATATTGACTCATACTTTCATGTTTAATAGATATTATTAAAAGGATGGGTGTTTTTGGCATTTCATTTGACATCATATTAGAAAAATTTCATACAGATCATGAATAAAATAAAAAGTAGAAAAAAAAATAGAAAGGTACAGAAAATCCATTCACTGATAGCATACAAAATAAGACATATCAAAATTTTAGAGTCTCTTCAAGAATGTCATCAAAAATTGAATGAATTTATATTATTAAACAATAATAAGATTTGATTGGTTAATATTTCTATGTTTGAAAGTGTCTAGTGAGAAGCATTAATTTGACATTAAAGTGTCTCTTTACCTGCCTCTCCTTTTTCTTCCATATGAGGGGGTCTCGACAAAAGTAGTCAACTCCTCAACTATTTTTTGAGAGGATTACAATTAGGATAATGAATTTTTATAGTGGTTTTCAATTAAATACATCTATACCCAAATAATAAAATATCAAATGAAAATATTCCTCTAGGTCATGAAACATATTTGGAGGAGTCTCAGTGATTAAGGAATGAATTAGCTACAAGATCACCCTATGCCATTTTTTTCTAAGGATATTGGAGTGGAAGTCTCATTTATTCATCCATAAATATTGGATTCACTTGTTGGTTGGTCAAGAATAATAATTTCCATAAAGGATTTGATCCCACCATTATGATGGTCATCATCAAGATGGGGGTGGTTCGTTGATATCTTTACTGGAAATGAATAAAGTCCATCATTCTTACAGAATAGGGGTTGGAGAGTCAAATGAAATTTCCACAGGACAGACCATATTTCTTAGCACACAACCCCGGTAGGCTTCTACCCTGGCATGAGTATAATCCTAGTGAAGAATTTTAGGATTATCAGTAGATGGAAGATTGATCTCAGTACCAGTGTCTTCATGTGTCAACATCATCCAAAATTGGCTGATGATCCGGATGTTCCATTCTCCTCGCACATTATCTAAATGAAGATGGGAGACCCTTTGGGGATAGACTAACTAATGAGAAACAGATAATGTGTATATGGCTCACAAACGATCATCTTTTGCCTCCTAGATACACGAACCCTATCCCAAATTATGATTTTGTATGTCCATTTGTTGAAAGAGTCTCCAACATTATCAATGATTAGATCAGTCGTTGTAGGATAAGGGTGAAATAAAATCCATAAGATTAACTCCACCCAATGGTAACCTTGTTAGATCCCAGTGATATTTCCCCAACCCCAGATTTATTTAGAATCCTGAGAAACGATAAGGCATCAGGGATCGTTGTTGTATTATAGTATTCTAAGAAATGGAAATGATACTCTATCCATCCAAATAAAAACTATAAAGGACCATTGGTCCAAAAGCGAATTTCCTACTATTGAATTTGTCCCTAAATTTCATAAATTAATTCAAGGGAAGACGCATCCATATTAAGGCATCATCCCTACCCTATCCATGTTTCCATCACCATAATAGTTAACTATATTCCTAAACGTGTGTCCCAAGGTTGAAAAATCCACTTGTCCTAGAGTATTTCCTTCAATCCCACCAGCCTATGGTTTTTAGAGATCTCATTGTTCACATGGAATCCATTTTATGTATGATCCCCCACTCCAAAAATGTCATAATATGAACTGGAATTATAACGAACTTATTGGGAAGGGCACTGATTGTGGCCCATGGCAGTCAGCCAATCTTGACTGTGAAAAAAGAAAATGTGGATCCAATCATTAAAAGAGATAAGCGAGTGAATTTCCATCTCCATTATTATATATTTATTCACAATATTGTTCATCTCACACTCCAAGATTGGACTTTTCAAAGGATCATCCTAGACATCTATGACTAGAAGAAATTCCTCATACATTTCTCTGAGAGAGGGTATCTCACCTTGTTGATTGATGTCATGAGACTAATTTAGAAATTACCATGGGATAGATGAAATGATTTGGCTTCAAGGGACCAAAAAATACCAATTCCATTATAATATGATATTGATGATAAATAATAAATTGCGAAATCCATATTTCTTTATAAAGAGGAACAACATATAACTGGTCAATGAACTCTTATCATATTTTCCGGACCTAGAATGACCACATCCATTCTTCATAAAACATACCACTACCACTGAGATACCATTTGGAGCAACAAATTCCACTCTAGTTTGTTAGAGAAGAGAATAATATACTAAAATATATTTGTGTGATGGGTTGGTATGGAAAATCATAGTTGTCTGGGCATAATGGGGAGTTTTACAACATATAAGACAACCCCTGGGATTGGGCTACAACTAGTTGAGAATCCTCAGAAACATATTTTGGATACCTTTAATAGAATTTTACACCAAACAGTATGATAGATTTTAGTCTAAAGAAAGAATGACAACATCATCTTGAAATCCAAACCCATATAGAGGCAGTTGGTGTGATAAAGTAAAATTCTGGAGCACAAATGGAATAAGTTGTTTCATAACCACATTATCAAAATTCAAGTGGTATCGAGGGTCATAAATGTGGTTTCTAGAAATCATGGCCCTTATATTAGCTACATTAGTGGATATACGATGATAGTCAAAATCGATTTGAACAAAATTAAGTGTCATATTCAGATAGATAAAAACAAAATCTTGTTAAAGGGATGATATCAAATTTTAGTAGATTCATGCACATCTCATGAATCAGTTAGGAATTCACAATATCATAAAGGATTCATGAATATCCTGGTTCATAAAGAGAATTTAAACCACATAAACCTATATAACATCTTGGAACCACATGTTCCCTGAAAAGGCTCATGATCTCATGACCTTGACATGGTCACATGAGTAGCAAAATTGTTGAAAAGGATCACATGATCAATCCAAAAGATATCGTGAAACCTTAAATGTTTGTTGGGAATCCCTATGGATGAATTTTAAGAAATTAATGAAATTTATTTTTTGGTTATTTAAAATACGATCCTAGAAAAAATTAATCTCTTAAATCAGTTCACATTTGAAGGTATCTCAAACAGATCTCATGATTGGTTTTTGGAGAAGGTTCTTGAAAAATGATTATGTGACCGAGAGTGTGTACAAGTGCTCGGAGAAGTTGAGTAGTCAGTGAATGAACTACTCTTCACTCTTCTATAAAAAGGTATATATGAGGAACTCCAAATGTCACTTGGAAAACCAAGCGTCACCCAAGATACTAATTAGTGACAATACAAAATCCTCTGGCATACATTTACTTTTATCAAAAGTGAGACCTTTCCCCAGCTGATGTCTCTCCTGGGAGGGGGTATTTTATAAATCCTTCCAAATGGGCATTAAGAAATCCTAAAAGGATGAAATTTCAGAATATGGGTATTTTTTTCCCTCATAAACAAATGAAGAAAATGTAGCCAGAACTCATGAATCACATAATCCTCTAAAAGACACAAGATCAGAAGAGCTTCAGAAGGTCATGAGAAGGAGCCATATATAGAGTATAACATCTGAAAAAACCCAAATATACCCTTTGATAAATACTTATTCTCTCTAGAAGGCCTCCTAGATAATTGTTGTTTACACATCAGCTACCAGATGAGCACCCCCATATCACATGAATTGGAAGGTGGAAGACGCCTGATAAGCCATAAAAAAACCATAAAAATAGGTTGAAAAATATATAAATAGGGGAGACTCTTACAGTCATAAATTTCATGTGACTCACTAATAAATCCCATTATATACTATGAAATCCCCAGTGACATGTCTTTCTATTCACTCAAGTGACCGTTGGCATGTCACCCTCTATCACGTGAAGGTCCTTAGAAATTTCCATGCAGTCTCACACAAAACCTTTGGCTCCAAAAGCAATCAAAAGGATTTTTCCATGATAATTCTCTCACATAACGATAACACCATTTGTTGGTTATGTGATACATCACCAATGGGGAAATTGATTTCCCATGACAACACTAATGAAAACTTAGGAAACCCTAGGCCCTTTTAAAATTAAAAGGAAAAAAGGGGGAAAGTAGGGAGCCTTTGAAGTCATAAACATCATGTGATGTACCCTCTACGGTTCAACAGACACCATAATCCCTTGTCGATATTTCCATCACACCACATGAGATCCCACTTTCATTTCACCCTCACCACAGAATGTTATTCATACATATCTATGTGGCCCTGCACTCCCCCTTTGGATCTATTAGAAAAAATAGAAGGGTTTGTACATGAAATGATCATGCATCACCAAAGGACCTTTTTTAGTCAGATGACACATCACGGGTTGGGAGATTGATTTTTTTGAAATCACTCACTATGTATCACAAGATCCCTAACCCTTTGACAAAATAAATGATGAATGTAAATGAGAAAAAGTTCTAGCCTCTTGCATCCAAAATAGTAATGTGTTGTGATGATGTTTAATCTGGACTATCGTTGAAGTCAGTCAATGATTAATTATTTATATTCCTACTAACTACTGTATATGTGGAAAGCAAGGTTGAACCCACGTGGAAGGTGATTACGACCATTATTCTTCTTAATACATGCAAAAAAATCCTACCGTTGTCAGTAGTGGGATAGAATTGGTATTTTTTACTTTTTATTTTCTTTATAATGTAGTAAAGTAACACAACATTCTTTAGATTTTTATCTAGACTAAAATGATGAAGTAGAAAACAGTTTGAAAATAGTGAAAAAAATATTAAGAATGCTGATAAATGAACTATCAATGTAAATCGCCCGAGGAAAATTATCCATTCTACTGATTTTAAAAGTATTCCAATTCACTTAAAAGATGTTGCAGTATACCACTATTTAAAGAGAATGACTTACTTTCCATTCAAGAAGTTAAGTTGGACAGGTTGAACAAGTACAGATCTTGCCACTCCAAAATAGATCAATTGTAAAAATTCTTATTTGAAAATGACAACAGGACGAACTTACCATAAGTCTTAAAGTTTTATAAATTTATTATATTTTGAAAGATGTATTCAAGATCAATATCTCTAATTAATTGTCAAATTTTGAAATTAAGTTCTATTATTATATAGAAATTGAATGAATTCAGTAATGATCTTTCCGATCAATTGTGAATACATCTAAATGATGAAATAAAATAGAAAATTTAAAGATAACTAGTGGAAAATTAATTTCTCCTAGAACTAGAAGATTTATCCAACAATCATGTTCATTACCATCTACTCAATTGAAAACATTCTAGAACTGAGTAAAAATATTATAATTTAGAGGGAAGAAGAACTCCCCAGAAGATGCTCTGGTCTTGTACTCTTTTGAATCCATGGTTTCCCACCAGGTCTCTAGGATTTGCTCCTTAGATCTTCTTTTCTCCAATGTGTGTGAGGTTGTTCAATGTGTGTTTCCTCCCTCAGTATCCTCTTTCATCTCACTACTTTCTTTTCTTTTAAATCCTGATGTCATAAGCTGCACGTCACCCCCTGTTTCCTCCGAAATACTTTGGTGCTTTTCTTCTGCACCGCACACATGGTTTTTCTCGCCACCACACGTTGCACTCGCATTTCCCATATAAAAAACTATCGGTGAGTTATTTGAATGTACATAGATAAAAAAATACCTTTTGAATGAACCTGCACAACAGAGGCAAAGGCAAAACAATTAAAAAGATAAAAAAATGAAATTATTATTATTCTCTATGATAATCTTAAATTAATTTTTAAAAAGTTAAAGTTAATTAATAAATACTAAGTTGATAATTTTTATTTACTTAATTAAATATTGAATTTATTATGAAATAATTGAGTTATTAATTAAATAATATTTATTTGATTATCATATTAAAGTTTTTATCATTAACAATTAGTTAATATAACTTAATTATATTTTTAAATTAGATTTACATAATTAATTAAACTATTATAAATTTTATAATTAATAAGTTACAATGTAATTAACGTGTTAATTTATATTATATTCATTTTAATTAATAAATAATTTTTTTATAAAATTATTATTATTAATATTTTAGTTTTATTAAATCTTATTAATTTATCTTATATTTTTTATAACTTATTTATTGCTTTATATTATTTTTTATTTATAGTATTTATTATATATTAATTTTTTTTATTAATCATTTTTTTATTTTATTTTATTTATCTTCTTTTTTTATTCATTTCTTCCCCCCTTTTCGGCCCAACAAAGGGGGTGGGGTTCTTCGTCCTAAAGAACAGGGTCAGCTCCTTCCCACGACGTCACCTCCTTTTTCACCCTGATGGCTGCACTGCTCTCCCAATCTTGTTCACCCTCAGACTTCCACAAATGCAGTCTCGAACTCAGCACTCGTCAATGCAGCAGTAGTGCAGCGACGCTTTTGTGGATCGATCATTCTCTATGAAGAAGCTCGCGATCCAGCAAATGGCGGATGGGCGACACTTGCTTGTGGTGAGAGATCGAGTTCGCGGTGACGCCCTCATGTATCATAGATTCGAAAACATCTGAAGAACCTGAATCAGCCTCCTCGGCTTAGCCTCTAAGCGGGGTAGTGTGGAACGCTACATCGGTAGGCTATTGGTAGAGTCACCGGTAGTTATAATGAAATAAGGGCACTGTTACCTATAAAGAATCACTGTTAGTTTAAAAATAAAGATGTCACAATTGGGGATGAATAAAAGATCACTGTTGGTTATGAAAATACAGAGTCAACGATAGTTAAAGAAAATAAGAGGTCATCGTCAGCTTAAAAAATAAGGTTACCAATAATTAAAAATAAAAGTCACCATTAGTTTTAAAATATTAAGTGTCACCATTGGTTAATAAATAAAAGGTTACCGTTGGCAAAAAAATAAAATGTCACCAATGCACTTAAATTAAAGGTCACTGAGGCAGATAATCGTCTTCATCGATAGCATATAGAAAATAAATATAACGGTAGAAAGATAAAATAAATGAACTAACAATGAGACAAAAATTAAAATGGCATAAATTTAACTTAAATTTAAAACTTAAGTTAACTTAATACGAAGATTGAAAATAATTAATCAGTCAACTATAAAAAAACATAAAATCAAAAATACATTAGTTAATATTAATAATTAGAACAAGACTAAACAACATATATAAATACAAGATTATTATTAAACTTTAAACTTTAAAGTATGAATTTAAGTTTTTAATTCTTAACACTGAAATTAGAAATTGGATTAATATTAAACTAATTTGATAAAATAGTGAAATTAAAATTAATTATATAAATTAATTACTGCGTAAACAGTGACTCAAAAAGAATACATCAGTGACTCAATAAATCACTGATAGTTTCAGTCTGTCTCGCCCATAGACTAAAAACATTTGTTAACTTTTTAATAATTTAACTTTATGCATAAAATTAAATAGTTCATGTTTTAAAATTCTAAATTAATTAATTTAGTAACTATGTGAATACTTAATGTTAAAATCGCACTATTTCATTTTATTTAAACTTAAATTCTTAACATAATTAACTAGTAGTATGATTAAACATATTAATTAATGAATTTATTATATTTTAATGTAACTAAATTAAAGGATAAAATTTTAAAAAAAAATTATGTTAGAAAAATAAAAATACGATGATTAAGAAATTGTTCAAAATAGATGTTAATTTATTAAAAAGTCAAGAAAATTTCAATAATCAAAACTATTTAATAAATAATTTAAATTAGAAGTGTAATGTTAGATTGAAATAATTAATTTAAAGACTAAAAATACATAATTAATTATAAAATTTGATTAATTATAAAATTTGATTATAAAAATACAAAAGTACATTTATATAGTAAAAAGTGCTTAAATAATTATTTAAATCATTAATAATTAAGTAAAATGATGTGGAAAATTGTGTACAACAAGGCCACATCAAATTCCCCCACACTTAAGCATTGTTTGTACTCAAACAATCACATGATTTGATATCATTGAAAAATAGATTGTAGTATTTATGATTTAGCGAAAACAATAACATGTTCAGCACTTAAGAAAAGATGACAGAAACATGAAAATATGATTTTTGAAAAATATGTTCATATCAAGTATTGCCTCAAAAAATAATCAAATGGTAATCAAGAAAGATAAAATCATCAATCAAAGAAAGTGTCTTGCCTCATATGTGACTCTACTTAATGATCAAATCCAGTCCAAGATTAAGAGATAACATCTAGAGTGAAAAAGGGATAAAATTCAGTGGAGTTAGGAACTTAACAGTTGGAACATTGTATAATTTTTCTATCCTAAATTCCAAAAATAATTGTTTTTTGTGAATCACCTTAATGATACAACCAAAATTATCTATATATAAACCAAATGATCTCTTCTTCATCTGCCGTTCATCATTCCCCTCTCCTTAATGAACTCATTTTGACCCTAGACAATTTAATTTATTTTCCCAAGAAATCTATCATTAACTAAACACTATGCAATGAACTTATTCAAGGTGTACAGTGGGATTATAGTAAACAGAAACACACCCAAGATATAGGGCCTTAGAGACTCACTATGGGAACCCAGATGCCCAAACTACTCCAGTTTTAAAATATTTTTATGAAAACCATTTAAATTAACTCAATAAGGTAATTAATTTTTATAATTAAAAAGATGAATGAGGCCCCTAGGATCAAGATCAATCACTCTCTTCCAAGGGTTATTAACATAACTCCACTAAGAAGTTACCCATATCACTCTTAAAAGTTATCACTAAACCAAAATCTCCATTAAATCAGTTAGTATACTCACTCAGCAATCATCCATCCATATTAATGTTTGATTCCCAACAGATCCTAACTAATAATCAGGAGACATCTTTAGGCAATACCCTATTGAAGAAAGAAGCAGGCCTAAAATCATTAATTTTTTTTTGAAAAATTTCTTAACATTTTACCCATTTTTTTCAAAAAGATTGATGTTGAAATTGGAATTGAAGGTATTTAAAATAGGGACAGTTCAACAAAGTCAAGAATTGACCCCCTCCCACACACTTAAAACCCAATATTGTCCCCATAGTTGACTTCTAATCATAGAGAAGAACCATTTTGGAAATTATAGTTCAAAACTGATTTTTCAATTTAATAGATTGATGACATGTATAAAATGGTCTCTTTGTAGATAAAAAATACTGTTTTCTATAATGATTAATTTATAGAAGGTTCATTAGCATGTATATACATTATCATTCTGGTCCAAATAATAACAATTTTCCATTAATGTATAAACATGACATGTAACTTGTGGGTTCATTGTGTACTGGGTGTAAGAATTTTAATATATTTTGATCAATAATATCTTCAATAAAGAAGAAGAATGAATGCTAATGTCACGACCCACCCTTGGGGCCCATGCCGGGACTACCCCAAGCCCGCCTTCCATAGGCCAGGGGCTGGCGACTAGAACCAAGGCATAATTTCCGATAAAAAAGGGAAGGCATTGCCTTTGTAAAGTAAACAAACACCACAGAGAAAGCAAGCAGAAGTAAACACTAAGTAAAACTGGGTACAATAGTAAGTGCGGAAAAGTAAGTGGGCCAGAATACAAACCCAAACTGAAAGTAAAGTACAACTGGAAAGAAAGTACATCAACTGAAAAGTAAAGCTGAAACGTCGAGTCGTCCACTGGAAGTCCCACCAAAAGGGTGGGTACAGATAGCCTCCTCAGCTCCACGGGTCCAGCCGTCCGCTCCGTGTACGTCCTGCCTAGTGGTCAACCTCCAGGTACCGACTTGCTCCACAAGCCTCCACCACAATCAGTGTTGTTCGTCGTCTCCATCCAACACAACGTAGTGCGTGCATAGCCCGTGAAGGGGTGAGTATAAGCCACTCAGTAGGGACCCCGAGACTCCCGAATATCTCCCAGAATCCACAAATGATAATCCACAATGGAAAGATATGATCACGAAGTAACATCCGACACTACTTAGTTATATGCCCATACATATACCTAATTCATCAATTCTAGTTCATCTCCAACATTTGAGCCCAAGTACAACCCAGTCCACATAGAAAAACATAACCCGTTCCACATATGAATTCACAACCCAATCCACGCAGGAAAGTATAACGTAATCCACACAGGAAATCAAGTCAATCATATCGAAGATAAAGATTGGAAGTCAAGACTCAACTCACACATGTATACTTCTTCGTAAGACGATAGAGATGATCAGGTGTAGCCAATGACTCGTCTAAGCCGTCAGACCCACATAGGATTGATAAGTACTAACCCCTGCAATGACCCACAAAGGATCGATAGGTGCTAACCCCCGCAATTACCCACAAGGGATCGATAGGTATTAACCCCCGCAATGACCCACACAGGATCTGACCCACACAGGATCGGTATGCACTGGCCCACACAGGACCGCTGAGCGCTGACCCACACAGGATCTGACCCACACATGATCGGTAGCACAGATCCACACAGGATCGCTGAGTGTTGTAGTCATCGCTGTCAAATCCACGGAGGATTTCTGTACAATCGTCATCGTCGTCGCAGTCGCAGTCAGCTCTAGGGTTCCCGCACAGAGCAAGCTCGTTCAGGGAGGGTCCGCTCCATGAGCCAAAGGGCTGATACATCAACTGACACGAAGTACAGAGTTTATGTATCCAAAAGTTCTGTATCGTCAAAAGGAACTCAACGTGACAGACGGTGTGTCAATCGGACGTCCGGTCTGAGAGTTAATGGTCTTTTCGTCTCAAGGGCCCGGTTGGTTTTTAAGTCAAAACCAACTCGACCGCACTCCATCTGCATCCAAACCTAGAGTGGAGTAATCCAAAAGGTCCGTCTCACTAAGTAGAATCCAACAAAGTCGAAGGCACGTCAATCGGACGTCCGTAGCTCATGTTATAAGCGTTTCTGCTTCGAGGGCCCTGTTGGTTTCATGTTCGAACCAACCCGGCCGAACCCAAAGTTCTCCAAAACCTTGAGTGTAATATACCTAAATGACCGTCACGATCCAAGGATCGCATCGCAACTGACGGTGCGTCGTTCGGAGGTCTGTATCCCATGTTATGGTAAAAAGACCGAAAGAAGTCCGAAAATAGGGGGTTCGGGCCCGGTCCGACCCCGCCCGATAACCCCTGGGTCGGCCCGAACCGGGTCAAACCGACCCGAGTCCGGTTCCGGCCCATTAGGGTGTGGCCCAGCCTGGCTTGGGCGCGGCCCGGCCCGGCCTGGCGCGCTTGTCCTGGCGCGCTCGGCCTGGCCAGCGTGGCCAGGCGGCTCGGCCGAAATGGCCGAGCGGAAGGGGGGAGGCCTCGCTGCCCCCTTGTTTGTGTAACTGCGGCCCCCATTTGGGGGGCCGCTCCTTCAGCCAGCCGGGGGCTACGACCCCCGGCTTCTTGGAAGATGGCCGGCCGGTTGCTGTTGCCGCGGGACCGCCTGGGTCCCGCCCTCTTGCTCCTGCGTCGGCGGCTGGAAGTCGGCCGCCGCTCCCTGCTCCGCCGTGGTCTTGGTCTGACAGGCGCAGCGTGACGGCACCGCGCCTCTCCGCCATGGCCCCGCTCCGGCCGTGGCCTCTTCGAGGTTCTCCGTTGTGGTGCAACGACGCCACGACTTTTTTCGACTTCAACGGCACGGCGCGACGACGCCGCGCTTCTCCGCCCATTCTTTATTATTTCTGCGCGGTGCAACAGCACCACGCTGCCTTGCTCGTGCCACAAAAAATTTAAACATCAAGGAGGGAGGAGAGTCGACCGTGTTCGTGTGGTCCGACCTCCTCCCATTATTTCGATAACAGGCGGTCCAATTTGAAAACGAAGAACGACTACGGATGTGTTCATGAACAAAAACAATTAATCCCCTACCTCGATGAAATCGTTGAACAAAGGTTCATCACCGAATTGAACGTCATAGAAGAAGGCGTCGTGGAATTAGAGGGCCGTTAGCGTCGCGGTACACGGCGTCGCGTCGTCGATCTCCGAGTATGGCATCTCTCACCATCGTCCATCGTCGGAGGTCAGCGTTCTTCATCGGCGACGGTGCGTTCTTCGCGTTCTTCAAGGAGGAAGATCGTTCTTCGGAACACGGAGCTTTCCTCTCCAAATCCTCTCGCAAAATGAACAAACCTCTCACGAAATAAGACTTAGTCTTATTTAATTAACACACAAGCCAATATTTCATTTGAAATTCAAAAATGAAATAACTTAAGTAATTAAACCTATGTTGTCATATTAAATGGAGGGTTAAGGGAGTTAGGGAAAATGAAGGGTGGGGTTCATGTGGGACCCACCGACCTCTTAACCTCTCATGGGTAGTTCCCCAACTTCCACTCAAAGGATATAACCACTTAAAAAGAAATAAAATTGTAGCTCAATTTTATTTTAACTTCCACAATTTTTAACAACTCCTCCCGAGCAAACGCAACCACAAAAAAGGTGTTCTTAAGCAATTATCGGCGCTGCGATTCCATCGGTGCCCTCGGAATTCGATTCCGAGCACCGGTTCAAAAGTTAGGAAAACCCGCTCCATCGTTCACTGAACGTACCCGAGCTAAAATTCGGATAAAAATTCCAGGCACACCGGGCCTCAGAATCAGGTGCCGTCAGAAACTGCGTTCTTGTAAAATCCCAAACAAAATTAAGAAAAAATTTCCCTTGATTTTTACTGGTCTTTACATTACTCCCACCTCAAGGGTTTATGTCCCCGTAAAGATACATAAAAAACTAGGGAAACAAATGTGGGTACTGTGCACGCATCTGACCCTCCCGCTCCCAAGTTCTCTCCTGGAGGTTCCCGTGCTGCCATCTAATGTGCACTAGAGGAATCGAACGTCCACGTAGGACCCGCTCCTGTCGATCCTCGATCTCTACTAGAACCTCCTCAAATGTCTCCCCATCATCAATGTCCAGCTCCCCATGGTCGATGATATGCGTTGGGTCGTGCACATATCTCCTCAGCTGAGATACGTGAAAGATGTCGTGCACCCGGTGCAACTGAGGTGGTAGAGCTAGGTGATAATCCACCTCACCAATCCTGTTAAGGACCTGGAATGGTCCGATGAAGCGCAGAGATAACTTGCCGCCTCAGCCAAATCTCCATAATCCATATCGAGGTGAGACCCGCAAGAAGACGTGGTCACCATCCCCAAACTCTAGTGGTCTCCAACTCCTGTCAGCATAAGACTTCTTCCGGCTCTGATCTGCCCTCATCCACTACTCCTGGATGACCTGGACCTTCCCATGTCGTGACAACCCCAAGCCCACCTTCCATAGGCTAGGGGCTGCCGACTAGCACCAAGGTGTAATTTCCGATAAAAAAGGGAAGGAATTGCCTTTGTAAAGTAGACAAACACCACAGAGAAAGCAAGAAAAAGTAAACAATAAGTAAAACTGGATACAATAGTAATTGCGGAAAAGTAAGTGGGCCAGAATACAAACCTAAACTGAAAGTAAAGTATAAATGGAAAGAAAGTAGAGCAACCGAAAAGTAAAGCCGCAACATCGAGCCATCCACTGGAAGTCCCACCTAAAGGGTGGGTACAGATAGCCTCCTCAGCTCCACGGGTCCAGCCGTCCGCTCCGTGTACGTCCTGCCCAGTGGTCCACCTCCAGGTACCGACTTGCTCCACAAGCCTCCACCACAATCAGCATTGTCCGTCGTCTCCATCCAACACAACGTAGTGCGTGCATAGCCCGTGCAGGGGTGAGTATAAGCTACTCAAAAGGGACCCCGAGACCCCCGAAGGTCTCCCAGAATCCACAAAGGATAATCTACAATGGAAAGATAATATCACGAAGTAACATCCAACACTACTTAGGTATATTCCCATACATATACCTAAGTCATAAATTCTAGTTCAGCTCCAACATCCGAGCCCAAGTACAACCCAATCCACATAGGAAAAAATAACCCGTTCCACATAAGAATTCACAACCCAATCCAAACAAGAAAGTATAACGTAATCCACATAGGATATCAAGTCAATCTTATCGAAGATAAAGATTGGAAGTCAAGACTCAACTCACACATGTATACTTCTTCGTAAGACGATTGAGATGATCATGTGTAGCCACTGATTCGTCTAAGCTGTTGGACCCACATAGGATCGATAGGTTCTAACCCCCATAATGACCCACAAAGGATCGATAGGTACTAACCCCCGCAATGACCCACATAGGATCTGACCCACACAGGATCGGTATGCGCTGGACCACACAGGACCACTGAGCGCTGACCCACACAGGATCTGACCCACACAGGATCGGTAGCATAGATCCACACAGGATCGCTGAGTGCTGTAGTCGTCGCTGTCGAATCCATAGAGGATTTCTGTACAGTCATCATCGTCGTCGCAGTCGCAGCCAGCTCTAGGGTTCCCGCACACAGCATGCTCATTCAGGGAGGGTCCGCTCCATGAGCCAAAGGGCTGATACATCAACTGACACAAATTACAGAGTTGATGAATCCAAAAGTTCTGTATCGTCAAAAGGAACTCAACGTGAAAGACGGTGTGTCAATCAGACGCCCTGTCTGAGAGTTAATGACCTTTTCGTCTCAAGGGCCCGGTTGGTTTTTATGTCAAAACCAACCCGACCGCACTCCATCTGCATCCAAATCTCGAGTGGAGTAATCCAAAATGCCCGTCTCACTAAGAAGAATCCAACAAAGTCGAAGGTACGTCAATCGGACGTCCGTAGCTCATGTTATAAGTGTTTCCGCTCCGAGGGCCCGGTTGGTTTCATGTTCGAACAAACCCGTCCGAACCCAAAGTTCTCCGAAACCTTGAGTGTAATATAACGAAAGGACAACCTCGATCCAAGGATCGCATCGCAACTGACGGTGTGTCGTTCGGAGGTCTGTAGCCCATGTTATGGGAAAACGACCGAAAGAAGTCCGAAAATAGGGGGTTCGGGCCCGGTCTAACCATGCCCAATACCCCCTGGGTCGGCCCGAACAGGGTCGACCCAACCCGGGTCCGGTTCCGGCCCATTAGGGTGTGGCCCGGCCCGGCCCAGCCTGGCGCGCTCGGCCTGGCCAGCGTGGCCAGGCGGCTCGGTCGAAATGGCCGAACGGAAAGGGGGGGGGGGCTGCTGCCCCCAGTTTGTGTAACCGCGGCTCCCATGTGGGGGGCCGCTCCTTCAGCCAGCCGGGGGTTATGAACCCCGGCTTCTTGGATGCCGGCCATCCGGTTGCTGTTGCCGCGAGACTGCCCGGGTCCCGACCTCTTGCTCCGGCGTCGGCGGCCGGAAGCCGATCGCCGCTCCCTGCTCCGCCGCGACCTTGGTCCGAAAGGCGCGGCACGACGGGACCACTCCCCTCCGCCGCAGCCCCGCTACGGCCGTGGCCTCTTCGAGGTTCTCCGTCGCGGCGCAATGGCACCATGACTTTTTTCGACTTCAACGGCGCCACGCTTCTCCGCCCATTCTTTATTATTTCTGCGCAGTGCAACGACACCGCACTACCTTGCTCGTGCCGCAACAAATTCAAGCATCAAGGGGGGAGGAGAGTCGTCCGTGTTCGTGCGGTCCTACCTCCTCCCATTATTGCGATTACAGGCGGTCCAATTTCAAAACGAAGAACGATGACGGAAGTATTCATGAACAAAAACAATTAATCCCCTACCTCGATGAAATCGTTGAACGAAGGTTCGTCGCGGAATTGAACGTCGCAAAAGAAGGCATCGCGGAAGTAGAGGGTTGTTGGTGTCGTGGTACACGGTGTCGCGTCGTCGATCTCCGAGGAAGGCGTCTCTCCCTGTCGTCCGTGGTCAGAGGTCGGTGTTCTTCGTCGGTGACGGTGCGTTCTTCGCGTTCTTCAAGGAGGAAGAACATTCTTCGTAACACATAGCTTTCCTCTCCAAATCCTCTCACACAACGAACTAACCTCTCACGAAATAAGACTTAGTCTTATTTAATTAACACACGAGCCAATATTTCATTTGAAATTCAAAAATGAAATAACTTATGTAATTAAATCTATGTTTTCATATTAAATGGAGGGTTAAGGGAGTTAGGGAAAATAAAGGGGTGGGGTTCGTGCGGGACCCACCACCCTCTTAACCTCTCATGGGTAGTTCCCCAACTTCCACTCAAAGGATATAACCACTTAAAAAGAAATAAAATTATAGCTCAATTTTATTTTACCTTCCACAATTTTTAATAACTCCTCCCGAGAATACTAAACCCCAGAAAAGGTGTTCTTAAGAAATTATCGGCGATGCGATTCCATCGGTGCCCTCAGAATTCGATTCCAAGTACCAGTTAAAAAGTTAGGAAAACCCGCTCGTTCGTTCATTGAACGTACCCGAGCTAAACATTGGATAAAAATTCCGGGCACACCGGGCCTCGGAATCAGGTACCGTCAGAAACTGCGTTCTTGTAATATCCCAAAGAAAATTAAGAAAAAATTTCCATTTAATTTTACTGGTCTTTACATTACTCCCACCTCAAGGCTTTACGTCCCCGTAAAGATACATCAATAACTAGGGAAACAAATGTGGGTACTGTGCACGCATCTGAGCCTCCCGCTCCCAAGTGCTCTCCTAGAGGTTCCTGTGCTGCCATCTAATGCGCACAAGAGGAATCAGTCGTCCATGTAGGACCCACTCTTGTCGATCCTTGATCTATAATGGAACCTCCGCAAAATTCTCCCCATCATCAATGTCCATCTCCCCATGGTCGATGATATGCATCGGGTCATGCACGTATCTCCTCTACTGAGATACATGAAAGACGTCGTGCACCCGGTGCAACTGAGGTGGTAGTGTCAAGTGATAAGCCACCTCGCCAATCCTGCTAAGGACCTGGAATGGTCCGATAAAGCACGGAGATAACTTGCAGCCTCGATCAAATCTCCGTAATCCATATCGAGTTGAGACCCGTAAGAAGACGTGGTCGCCATCCTCAAACTCTAGTGGTCTCTGCCTCCTGTCAGCATAAGACTTCTGCCAGCTCTGATCTGCCCTCATCTTCTCTTGGATGACCTGGACCTTCTCTGTCGTAGCCTGGACCATCTCCGGTCCCACAAGTGTTGACTCCCCAGGGTCTGTCCAGCACAGAGGTGATCTGCAAGGTCGGTCATACAATGCCTCGTATGGTGTCATCCCAATGGTGGAGTGGTAGCTGTTGTTGTACGTGAACTCCACCAAGGGTAGGTGGTTCTCCCAGATGTGACCAAAGTCGAGGACACATGCGCGGAGCATGTGATCGAGAGTCTGAATGGTCCTCTCTGTCTGACCATCCATCTGAGGGTGAAAGACAGTGCTCAGACGTAGCTGCGTCCCGAATGCCTCCTGCAACCCCTTCCAAAGCCAAGAAGTAAAGCGAGCATCTCAATCGGAGACTATATATGATGACACACCATGAAGTCGCATGATCTCCCAAATGTAGAGGCATCCCAAGCTCTCCACTGAGCCTTGCTCTCTGATGGGTAATAAATGGGCCGACTTGGTGAGTCGGCCGACAATCACCCAAATGGAGTCGTGACCTCTGGAAGTGCGTGGAAGTCCAGTCACGAAGTCCATAGATATCCCGTCCTACTTCCACTCAAGGACCTCCAAGGGCTGTACCAAGCCTGCTGTTACTTGGTGCTCTGCCTTCACCAGCTGGCAGGTGAGGCATCGAAAAACGAACGTTGCTACAGCCTTCTTCATACCCGGCCACCAGTGCTATTGTCTGAGGTCATGGTACATCTTTGCCACTCCTAGATGTACCGCTAAAGGGGAAGTGTAAAACTCTCTCAGAACCTTCTCCTGTAAAGCAACGGGTACCATGGTACTTCCTATGAAAAGGATGACGTGCTCTTCTCCTATAGATAATCCATCAGGTGCCTGTCCTGAGGATATCTGTGCACGCCGTGTCTCATAGTCAACGTCCCCACGCTGTGCCTCTCTGACCTGCAGTAGAAGTGGAGGAGTGACTGTGAGTGACTGTAGAAAGGCTTCTCCCTCACTATCCATGAAGGATATCTACAAAGCAGCTAGCTACTCTACCACCTCCCCAAGTAGCTAAATGCCCTTCCTCCTGCTGAGAGCATTCGGCTACTACATTCCCCTTTCCAGGAGTATAGACTATCTCAAAGTCATAGTCCTGGAGGAACTCGAGCCATCGTAGTTGTCTCAGGTTCAGGTATTTCTGTGAGAAGATGTACCTGAGACTTTGGTGGTCATAGTAGACTGTAAAGCACTCACCCATCAGGTAGTGTCGCCAAATCTTCAAAGTGAAGACCACTGCTGCTAACTCCAACTCATGGGTAGCGTAGTTCTTCTCATGCTGCCTCAACTGACGTGATCCATAGGCGATCACTGCCCACTCCTGCATTAGGACACATCTGAGTCCGGTCCCTGATGCATCACAGTAAACTACGTACCCTACTCCCTCCTCCGGTAACCTCAAGATAGGTGCACTGGTCAATCTCTGTCTCATCTCCTGGAAGCTCTACTAACATCTGTCTGACCACACGATGGGTTTCCCCTTCCTCCTTAATGTTCTGCAAAGCTGCATGGATTTCTCCTTTTCCGAAAAGGGAAATCCAGTCTCATCCCCTGGATGAACCATGTTCCTTGCCTAATACAGTCAATCCCATCATGATCAGTTAATTCATTCCATGGATGACGTCGTAAGGCCTCGATGCTGCTACCAAATGATCCAACCGTTACTCTCACCTCCAAGGGTTGAGTCACACTGTCGGCATCAATGTGTGGTCACTGTGTCTCCTCCATTAGGAATCTCGTATGTGAGGGTCAAGTCAACAGTTTTTAACTGGTACCTCTTAGTATTAACATACAAAATACAAGAAAGAAAACGTCACTATTGCATGTGTCTTTTATTACTTCAACTCAATGTACAAGGAAACAAGGCAACAAAAACAACGAAGCTAGAGGCATTATGGGCAAAGGCCTCTATGACTGGAGCTAGTCCTGCACTTATCCACCCAATTCCGGAGCTCCATGATCGTAAGCTTCAGCTGCCTGAAGCTGTGCTCTCCACTGTGGTCGTGGTGGACCTCTTGGTGGTGGTGGTGGTAGAGCCTGAAAACGTCGTCCACCGCCTGCCGCTCGACCAGCTCCTCGACCTCGTCTGCCTACTCCCTACGGACCGCCACGATCGAACCTCTGCCTCTGCCTGGGTGGTCCCTCAACCATCTACTGCCCCTCTGCATGGCGGGTCGGGCAGTCACGAGCTATGTGGCCCTGCCCGCCGCATGCATAGCACTGTCTGCCACTCATAAGACTGGTTCTACTGTGTGTTCCCTGCACCTCTGAGCCAGTATCCTATGGTCGTCCACCTGAAGGCCTGGTCCACTTGGACCTCTGCGACATCTGTTTACTGCTGGTTGCCGAAGACTCTTCTACGTGCCGCCCTGCGGTAGGTCTCGCTGCTGATGTAGGCTCAGCAAGGAAGCTCTCAATGAGAAGGGCTCTCTCCAGTACCCCTGCCTATGTCGGAATGCTGAGGGAGATCAGTGATTCCATGATCTCATGCCTCAATCCCTGCTCGAAGGTCCGGGCCCGGAAGAATGGGTCCCGTACCATGTCCGTCGAATAGCACGAGAGATCGGTAAATCTCACCGAGTACTGGGCGACCATCAAGCTGCCCTGCCGCAGCTATAGTAACTCCTGGATGCGCATCACACAGAGGGTGGCTGGGACGAACTCCGAGTGGAAGTGGCTCTCAAAGTCCATCCAGAGGAGAGATTCCTCATCGTGCACCTGGAGCATCAAGCTCCACCATCTGCCTGCTGCCGCGTGTAGGATACTCACTACAAGGATCACCATGAGGTCTGCTGGTGTCCCTACCAATCGGAAAACTCGCACAACTGCCTCCATCCAATCCTCGGCTGCTTGAGGGTTCGTCTAACCGTGGAACCTAGGCTGTCTCTGACACTGAAACTTGTGCAGCGCACCAAGGCGACGTGCACTCTCAGCGGCTGGGGCTGGTAGCATCGGTGGATCGGCGGGTAGTGGTACCGACGGTGCCTCCACTGTAATAGGGCCCTGCACCGAGGCCTCGTCGCTCGGTGGGCTGTCATCACATACAAAACTCGGAACCCTAGCTGGCTCACATCGTGGGGCCATCCTGAAAATAGACAGGTGCGCCACAGTCAATACAATATACCTGGTGAGTTGACACAAGTAATCACAAAGAAAACTTGAAACACACATGCAATCAGTGTCTTTGTGTACTAAGTAGGAAATCAGAAGTCAGGGTCCTGGTGTACGGATACCTCGGCCTCCGCACCAACACTGGACACCCTGGACTGATAACCACACTCAATACTCTTAACACTATTGATTCACATAGAAAAAGAGCAGAGTCATGTGTTCTGTGGTAGAACCGAACTCCTCTGATACCAATTTGTCACGACCCATCCTCAGGGCCTGTGCCATGACTACCCCAAGCCCGCCTTCGATAGGCCAGGGGCTGGTGACTAGCACCAAGGTGTAATTTCCGATAAAAAAGGGAAGGCATTGCCTTTGTAAAGTAAACAAACACCACAGAGCAAGAAAGTAGAAGTAAACACTAAGTAAAACGTGGTATAATAGTTAGTGCGGAAAAGTAAGTGGGCCAGAATACAAACCCAAACTGAAAGTAAAGTACAACTGGAAAGAAAGTACATCAACTGAAAAGTAAAGCCGCAACATCAAGCCGTCCACTAGAAGTCCCACCTGAAGGGTGGGTACAGATAGCCTCCTCAGCTCCATGGGTCCAGCCATCCGCTCCATGTACGTCCCCCCCCCAGTGGTCCACCTCCAGGTACCGACATGCTCCACATGCCTCTACCACGATCATCGCTGTCTGTCGTCTGCATCCAACATAACGTAGTGCGGGCATAGCCCATGCAGGGGTGAGTATAAGATACTCAGTAGGGACCCCGAGACCCCTGAAGGTCTCCCAGAATCCACAAAGGATAATCCACAAAGGAAAGATAAGATCACGAAGTAACATCCGACACTACTTAGGTATATGCCCATACATATACCTAAGTCATCAATTTCAGTTCAGCTCCAATATCCGAGCCCAAGAACAACCCTGTCAACAGAAAAAAAACATAACCCGTTCCACATAGGAATTCACAACCCAATCCACACTGGAAAGAATAACATAATCCACACAGGATATTAAGTCAATCTTATCGAAGATAAAGATTGGAAGTCAAGACTCATCTCACACAGGTATACCTCTTCGTAAGATGATAGAGATGGTCAGGTGTAGCCACTGATTCGTCTAAGCCGTCGGACCCACACAGGATCGATAGGTACTAACCCCAAAAATGACCCAAAAAGGATTGATAGGTACTAACCCCCTCAATGACCCACACAGGATCGATAGGTACTAACCCCCACAATGACCCACACAGGATCGGTATGCATTGGCCCACACAGGACCGCTGATCACTGAACCACACAGGATCTGACCCACACAGAATCGGTTGCACTGATCCACATAGGATCGCTGAGTGCTGTAGTCGTCGATGTCGAATCCACGGAGGATTTTTGTATAGTCGTCATCGTCGTCGCAGTCGCAGCCAGCTCTAGGGTTTCCACACACAACAAGCTCGTTCGGGGAGTGTCCGCTCCATGATCCAAAGGGATGATACATCAACTGACATGAAGTCCAGAGTTGATGTATCAAAAATTTCCGTATCGTCAAAAGGAACTCAACGCGACAGACGGCGTGTCAATCGGACGTCCGGTCTGAGAGTTAATGGCTTTTTCGTCCCAGGGTCCTGGTTGGTTTTTATGTCAAAACCAACCCGACCGCACTCCATCTACATCCAAACCTCGAGTGGAGTAAGCCAAAAGGTCCGTCTAACTAAGAGGAATCCAAAAAAGTCGACGGCACGTCAATTGAATGTCTGGAGCTCAAGTTATAAGCGTTTCCGCTCCGAGGGCCCGGTTGGTTTCGTGTTCGAACCAACCCGGCCGAACCCAATGTTCTTCGAAACCTTGAGTGCAATATACCAAAACTACTGTCTCGATCCAAGAATCGCATCACAACTGACGGTGTGTCGTTCGGAGGTCGGTAGTCCATGTTATGAGAAAAATACCGAAAGAAGTCCGAAAAAAGGGGGTTCGAGCCCGGTCCGACCCCGCCCGATACCCCCTGGGTCTGCCCGAACCGGGTCGAACCAACCTGGGTCCTGTTCCGGCCCATTAGGGTGCGGCCCGGACTGGTGGGCGCGGCCCAGCCCGGCCTGGGCGCGCTCGACCTGGCGCGCTCGGCCTGTCCAGCGTGGCCAGGCGGCTTGGCCGAAACGGCCGAGCGGAAGGGGGGGGGGGGGCTCGCTACCCCCCTATTTGTGTAACCGCGGCCCCCATGTTGGGGGCCGCTCCTTCGGCCAGCCGGGGGTTATGACCCCCGGCTTCTTAGAACCCGGTCGGCCCGATCCAGCTGGCCGGTTTCTTCTGCCGCGGGACCGCCTGGGTCCTGCCCTCCTGCTCCGGCGCCGGCGGCCGGAAGCCGGCCGCCACTCCCGGATCCATCGCGGCCAAATGCCTTGGCCTTGGTCCGACCGGCACGGCGCGACGGTGCCGCGCCCCTCCGCCGCGTCCCCGCTCCGGCCACGGCCTCTTGGAAGTTCTTCGGCGTGGCGCGACGGCGCCATTGCTTTGTTCGACTTCAACGACGCAGCACAACGACACCGCGCTTCTCCACCCATTCTTTATTATTTCTGCGTGGTGCAACGACATCGCGCTGCCTTGCTCGTGCCGCAACAAATTCAAGCATCAAGGGGGGAGGAGAGTCGGCCGTGTTCATGCAGTCCGACCTCCACTCGTTATTGCGATAACAGGTGGTCCAATTTGAGAACGAAGAACGACGATGGAAGTATTCATGAATAAAAACAATTAATACCCTACCCCGATGAAATCGTTGAACGATGTTTCATCGCGGAATTGAACGTCGCGGAAGAAGGCGTCACAGAAGGAGAGGGTTGTTGGCATCGCGGTACACGGCGTCGCGTCGTCGATCTCCAAGGAAGTCATCTCTCACCGTCGTCCGTCATCGGAGGTCGACATTCTTCAACGGAGACGATGAGTTATTCACGTTCTTCAAGGAGGAAGAACTTTCTTCGGAACTTAGATCTTTCTTCTCCAAGTCCTCTCGCACAACGAACTAACCTCTCACGAAATAAGACATAGTCTTATTTAATTATCACACAAGCCAATATTTCATTTGAAATTAAAAAATAAAATAACTTAAGTAATTAAACCTATGTTGTCATATTAAATGGAGGGTTAAGGGAGTTAGGGAAAATGAAGGGGTGGGGTTCGTGTGGGCCCCACTGCCCTCTTAACCTCTCATGGGTAGTTCCCCAACTTCCACTCAAAAGATATAACCACTTAAAAATAAATAAGATTGTAGCTCAATTTTATTTTACCTTCCACAATTTTTAACAACTCCTCCCGAGAAAACGCAACCCCAGAAAAGGTGTTCTTAATCAATTATCGGCGTTGTGATTCCATCGGTGCCCTCAGAATTCGATTCCGAGCACCGGTTCAAAAGCTAGGAAAACCCACTCATTTGTTCACTGAACGTACCCAAGCTAAACATCGGATAAAATTATGGGCACACCGGGCCTCAGAATCAGGTGTTGTCAGAAACTGCGTTCTTGTAAAATCCCTATGAAAATTAAGAAAAAACTTACCTTGAATTTTCCGGGTCTTTAGAGCTAAGACACACCAACCTAAAGCAGTTTAAATTCAAAATTTCCCAGCCTGCATGTACCCCCACAAAAATACGTTCAAGTAGAGAGTGATTTTAATATATCAATGAAATTGAATTTTAAGCAATAATCACATGAAGTATTTTTTAAAAACAAAGTGAAATGCAGCAGAAACCTTTTAGTATGCTAAACATACAACTGAATGTAAACTATATAATAGAATACTTCCCTAAATCAAATATTATCATTAAAGATTCAGTAAGCTAATTAGACTCCCTTGTAACACAACATCCATATTCTTATATCCAAGAAAAGGCACCAGGAGACCAAGAACAAGTAGTAACAAGAACTTCCAAAAAATAGAGCATAGAAGTAACATGTTATTCAAGGGTAAAAATGAAACAAAGTAAACAAAAAAAGAACCATGGGTTTCCTCCCATGAAATGCTATGTATTAAAGTCTTTATCCAGACATTATTCAAGATCAATTCTCAAGCACTATGAAGGCAGTCAAGCCCTTCATTCATCCCTCAAAATACAATCTCACTCTCTTCCCATTAACCAACATGGGTTTTTTCTCTTCACCTACAATTTAAAAAGCTCTATTCTTAAGTACTCTTACAATAGTAAAGGGTCTAGACCACTTGAACATCAGTTTTCTAGGAAAGAGATTGAGTCTAGTGTTAAATAAGAGAACCTTATGTCCAGGTTTGAATTCATTGGTTTGAATGATTGAATCATGAACGATTTTTGTCCTCTCTTTATAAATTCTCTAATTATCATAACTTCCTATTCTAATCTCATCATGTTCACTCATCTCATGTAATCTCATCTCACTATCACTCTTAAAATCAATTTTTACATCCTTAACTGCCCATTAAGACTTGTGTTGCAACTCCACATGTAAATGAAAACATTTCCAAAACAACAACATGTAAGGAGACATAACTATTGTGGTCTTGAAATTAGTTCTATATGCCCATAAAGAATCATCCAATTTAAGATACCAGTCTCTCCTAGAGGTTGACATAGTTTTCTCAATTATTTTTTCAGTTATCTAGTTGATATTTCCACTTTTCCACTAGACCGTGGATGATAAGGAGTTCTAGTTAACTGAACACAACGATATTTCTCCATCAAACCATTAAATTTGTATTTCTTAATATGTATTCCATTATCAGTGATAAAGGCTTTGGTAACTCCAAATCTTGAAAATATGTTCTTTTTGACAAATTTAATTACAGATTTGGATTGATTGTTGGGTAGTGCAACTGCCTCAACCCACTTCGACACATAATCAATAGAAACAAGTATGCACGCATTCCCATGAGAAGATGGAAATGGACCCATGAAATCTAAACCCCAAACATAAAAAATCTCTACTTCTAGAATTCCTTTTTTTGGGGTCACTATATTCTCCTACCCACATTACCTAACCTCTAGCACTTATCACAGCCAACCATGTATCTTATAGCATCATTAAAAAGAGTGGGCCAATAGAATCCAGATTGTAAGACATTCTGTGTTGTCCTTTCATCACCATGGTGACCTCCCCAAGGTGAGGAGTGAAAACCCTCTAAAATAGGAAGCGTCTCTTCCTCATCCACACATATCCTAAGGATACCATAAGCACATTTCCTAAATAGTAGTGGATCATCCCATAGATATTATTTAATCTTAGAAATGAATTTCTTTCTTTGGTTATTGGATGGATTATTAGGAAAGACTCCTGCTGCATGGATGTTAACAAAATCTGCAAACCAAGCATATTTCCTAATAGAAATAGGGAACAATTATTCATCAAGAAAGAAAGATTTTATCTCCCTAGGATCTTCATATTGAGTAAGAGGAATCCTAGAAAGTGGTTCTGTAACTAAATTTTCACCTTCTTTATTATCCCTAATCATTAAATCAAATTCTTGTAATAATAAAATACTTCTAACCAGCTTGCGTTTTTTTTCCTTCATAGATAGCAAGAGCTTCAAAGCAGAGTGGTCAATGAAAATGATGAATTTTGAACCTAATATATACTTTCTGAACTTCTCTAGAGAAAAAATAGCTATAAATTCTTTTTTAGTAGTGGTGTAATTCTTTTGGGCCTCATATAAAAATATACTAAAATAATTCACCACATATAACTTCCTATATCTCCTATATCCAAGGACAGAACCTACAACCATATCACTAACATCACATATAATCTCAAAAGGTAGTTTCCAATTTAGTAAAGTGATGATAGGTGAAGCAGTGAGTTTCTCTTTAAGAAAATAAATGATTTTAAACAAATTTTCATCAAAATAGAATGGTTCATCATTAACAAGAAATGAACACAAAGGCTTGGTTATTTTATAAATGTCTTTTATAATCCTTCTGTAGAAACCACCATTCCTTAAGAAACTTCTAATACATTTAACATTTTCAGGAGGTGGTAGTTTTTGAATAACTTCTACCTTAGCAGTATTAACTTCTAAACCCCTCTTTGACACATTATGACCAAGCACTATACCTTCTCTGACCATGAATTGGCACTTTTCCAAATTAAGAACAAGGTTGGTTTCAATGCATCTTTCTAAGAC
Source organism: Viscum album (assembly GCA_963277665.1). NCBI lineage: Eukaryota > Viridiplantae > Streptophyta > Magnoliopsida > Santalales > Viscaceae > Viscum > Viscum album. Next base: position 855,983,347 of record OY728164.1, read on the forward strand.
TCAAGATTTCCAAGACACGTATCAAAAGTGATACCCCAAATGGAAATGTAATCCAAGAAAACCTTAATGATTATTTCAATCATATCAGAAAATATAGCCATCATACACCTTTGAAAGGTTACTGGAGCTCCGCACAACCCAAAGGGCATCCGCGTGTAAGCAAATGACCTAAAGGGGCATGTGAAAGTTGTCTTTTTCTTGATCCTCTAGAGAAACAAGAATCTGGTTGTAACCAGAATACCCATCCAGGAAACAAAAAAATTCATTTCCAATAAGCCTCTCAAACATTTGATCCATGAAGGGAATTGGAAAATGATATTTCCTAGTGGTAGCATTCATCTCCCTATAATTGATACAAACTCTCCATTTTGTTCTTTCTTAACTTGGATTTCTTCATTATTTTCATTTTTAACTACAGTGAAACCTCCCTTCATAAGGAAAACCTGAACTCGAATAACCCAAGAATTATCAAAAATGGGATATATCATTCTAGTGTCCAGCAACTTAATCACTTCCTCTGTAAAAATTTATTTCATGTTTGGATTCAACCTTCTTTGACACTCTACCCCGGGCTTATGGTCAGGCTTCATAGGTATTATATGCATGCAGAATGAGGGACTAATACCCTATATATCAGCTATGATCTAGTCTATGGTAGATTTAAACTTTTTCAACAAGCTCAACAATCTTTCTTGTTGGTTTTCATTAAGCTAAGTATAAATTATGACAGGAAAAGTGTAATTGTCAACCAAAAATGAATATTCTAAATGTACAGGGATTAGTTTTAGTTCATGAGTGGCTTGTTATACACTATAAAGAAGAATATTAGGCCTAGGGATTCCATGATATAAAACAAATATATTTTAATGAGTTGTAAATGATGAAATATTTTCAACATCATGCTCAGATTCAGAAATAACAATGCTATTGTCCAAATTGGGTAGCACACTGTCCAGACTTTCCAAATTAGAATTAAAATATTTTATCAAAGCAGAATCATCAAGATGTTTCAAAAGACCTTCCTCAACATCATAAAAGTTTTTAGAAAGGATGGTGTTAACAAAAACACCCTCAAATTCACTCAAAAACATCCTATATTCATAAATAGAGGAATATTCTATAGCAGAAACTGGACTGTAGTCCAGTTCTGGAATGTTTTTCATATTTGGTGTTTGAGCAGAATTTTGAACTAATAAAACATGTTAGTCATGATTTCCTACTTACAAATGAGTTTCTTCAAAAAAATTATTGGTTTTTAGATTATTTAGAGTTTTCAGTTGAATTTTCATCTTCTATGGACTCTACCATTGAACAGTTTTTAGAACAGGTTGGTCCTTTAACATTTTTAAACACATTGAATTCTTCTTGTTGTTCTAAAATTTTGAAATTGAGATGAACCTTAGAAAAATCAATAAAAACACCACCTGTGGCCATTAAGGGACTACCCAAGATGATGGGAACCTATTGATCTCACTCCATATCTATGACTAAATTGTCTGCAGGCAGAAACAGCTTGCCTACACCAACTATAAAGTCATCTACCCTATCCACATAATGAATGAATGGTATTCCATCCAACTGAAATATGATTGTGGGGGGTTTAAGATCACCCATATACAAATTTTGGAATATTGAGTATAGTATAAGGTTAATAATAACACATAAATCACACAAATTGTTGAGCTGATCATAATTTCCTAGGTTGCAAGGAATAAAAAAACTACCAAGGTCATTCAATTTGGGAGAAATTTTCTTTTATAGTAAAGCACTGCACTCTTCAGCGAGGCTGTAGGTAGAAATTTAGTCATGGTTATTTTTGTTAGAAATAATTTTTTGAGAGATTTCAATTAAGATGGAATTTTAAATAAGGCTTGGATGAATGGAATTTTTACTTGACATTTGGAAAGGAGACCAAGGAACTGAATAATTTCAGCCGTGGTATTACTTTGAGGTTTCAACATCTCAGGGAACGAGATTTATGGGGAAAAAAATTTAAAGACAATGGGTATATCCCTCACCTCTTCCTAAACTTTCTCTTTACCTTTAATCATTTTATATTTAGATGAGTTTTCAGCATGTGATTCAGGTCATGAATTCATATTTTCATCATTTTCTAAAGATTTCTGTGAATTTCTAGCATGTGAACAAAGCATATTTATGGTTCTTGATTCAAGAAGATTTTCATTAAGGTTATTTTCAGTGAGTTTTTCTGCAAAAATTTTAGTATTCATCTCACTTCTAGTGACTACAGCCATAGAATTCTATCTAGGGTTACATTTAGTTGTGCATGGAAGTCTACCTTTTCCCTAGATGAAACATCTATAGAAAGTTGTCCTAACTGTATTTCCATGTTCTACATTTCCCATTGTTTTTCATTTTATCTGACTCATATTGATTGTTTTATTTTTTTAGCTGAGTCATGTATCATTCCTCTTGAAATTTTATTTTGTTCAAGATTAAATCAATTTTAGAATAAATTTTATTATCATTCTTTCCTTGTGCATTTGAAGACTCACCTATTTGTTGATTTTGAATGTTCAACATTGGTTGGTTATGATGGTTAGGAGTATCATATTGTTTAGTTAGGCCTTTATCATTCCATGATAAGTTTGGATGGTTCATATAGCCTTGGTTGCGATTATTTTAAAAAAGATCTTCTTCATGAGGCATTCTAGGACCATAATTGACATTATTTGAGTTATATTGTTATTACGATGACATATCAAAGTTAGGACAGATGTTTTATGAATGTCCAAATATTCCAAATTGTGAACAACGTTCTCTTAAATATTGACTGGTGTTTTTATAGCCATGTTGATTAACAATTTTCATAGAGTTCTGGTTCATTAATGATTGAAGTTGGTTGGTGATTTCAGCCAGTGGTTCTTGAGTTTCATTAGTTGAACTAGTGTTTTGGTTAACATTTATATTGACTCCTATTCTTCATGAATTTTTTATATTGATATTTAAGGGAAATATAGTTAATGATTTGTCTCAACACTTCACCTGTCATATCATTGTAATTTCCCATGTAGCATGATCAACTAGGATCTCTCTAGAGGATGAAACCCCCTCATAGAAGGTGTCCATGAGAGGGTGAGATGGGAGTTGATAATGGGGAAACTTCCTAAGAAGGTCTCTTAATCTATCCCAAGATTCATGAAAAATTTCTCTATGTTCTTGATAAAAACAATTTATTTTACTTCTCAATTCACCTTTCAGTCTTTGAGGTTAAAATTTTATAATGAATGCATTGTAGACTTGATCCCATTTTTCAAAACTATTCTCATCTAGGATTAAAAATAAATTCCTAGAATTCCATTTATGGAAAAAGTGAAAGACTCTCATTCTTAGCTCATTTTATGTATATCCTAGAAGAGGTAATTTCTGCCTAGTGTTGTTGAAATATCTAATGAAGGCTATATAGTCCTCATTAGAGAGCCCATTAAAAGAGGGAAACAGTGAAATGTGTGACTGTTTTAGATCATAGTTCCGAGATCTAGGAGATAACCTAATGGAATAAGGATTTATTGAAACTTAAGGGAGTTGTAACTCCCCCATCATAGGACTTTCAAGTTCTTATAAGAGTTTTGATTGATGATTTTGAAATTCATTATGTCCAGGAACTCTCAAATCTATATTTTCCAATTCCATTTTGTACTTCTTTCTTCGAGCAGTTAAGTGTTTATCTAATTTAGGTTTTATGGGCTCTAATATATTATCAGTTGACCTAGTGTTCATGAAATCGGTGATAATAAGTGAAATCGAGCACAAACAAAAACATCAGTATAGTAACACACAAGAGTTGATAGAATTGAATTTTTTAATCATTTATCAAAATTTTCCCTTTTTTTATTATTTTTATATGTGATTTATTTATGATTTTTTTAGAAAATGAATGTCTCATGACTTCCCCAGAAACGGCGCCAAAAACATGACTTGGAAATTTATTGATGTCAGTCAATTTTTAATTATTTATATTCCTACTAACTACTGTATATGTTGCAAGTAGGGTCGAAGCCACATGAAAGTTGATTATGACAACTATTCTTCTAAAAAAATTTAAAAAATACCTCATTGTTGTCAGTAGTGGGATTGATTTTCTATTTTTTACTTTTTTTAATGTAGTAAAGTAACACAACATTATTTTGTTTTTTATCTATAATAAAATGATGAAGTAGAAAATAGTTTGAAAATAGTGAACAAAAAATATTAAGAACACAGATAAATGGATAATCAAAGTAAATCAGCTGGAAAAAATTATCCATTAATTTGGGTCTTATACACTCGGAAATATGATTCATTCCATAACTATGATTTGTAAGACTCCTTCATAATTCCCAAGATACATATAAAACATCTAACGGTATATCCCATTGCATTAGTCCCACATCCCAAGTACCGAGACTGGTCATTTTCTGTCACTTGTTTCTGATAATGAGAATAAATCACATGGGAATAGAAAGATAAAATGATCATATCATTCAAAAATGAAGTCTTATTGTGTAATATCAAACCTAAAGAACTAAGATGACTATGATTTATACCACAACTAGGAAAATTAGGATGCATTCCTAAGACCCATGCTCAAATGTGCATCCACATCAGTTTATGTCCTGCCATGTCTCCAACATTCAATAATTAGGAACTAATCTATCTATTGGGATGTTCATCCTACATTATAAACCAAAATATTGAGAAATAAAAAATCAATGATGACTTTTATTCCTGTAATAACTTTTATACTTCAGACTCCTTACAATGCATTGAGCTCAAACTTGCATCCACTTCATTTTATGTCCTACCATGTCTTAGACATTACAACCATCATGACCCAATATCTCCCATGGACTAACCATCCTTCCTCACAAACCAATATATTGAGAAATAAATGAACTAACATGACTTTGATTTCTACCATAACCAGAATACATAATATTCCTTCTAAATTCCCAAGCTTAAACAGACTTCTACTTTGGTGTACGTCCTACAACGTGTCTGGAATTCCATCCATTGAGACAAAATCTCTCCCTTGGGATAATCATATTTTCTCATCCATGAATGGATTTAAAAATAAATTAAATATAAGGAATATTATTACTTACATAATCAGGATATAGATGACTCATTCTTATGGCCCAATATCAAATGGGAATCCACTTTAGTTTAAGTCTCTCCATGTATTTGACATTCCAACCATCGGGGCCCAATATCTCACATGTATAATCATCCATCTTCATCCAATAATGGATTTATAAATAAATGCACTATGATGAATTTTATTTTTTCCAAAAACACAAAATGTAGGATTCATTCCAATGGCCTAAGCTCAAATAGAAATCCACTTCAGTGTAAATCAAGCTATGTCTCTATTATTCCAACCATAAAGACCAAATATATCACGTGGAAAGATCATCCATCTTCATCCACTATCATATTGTGAAATAAATGAACTATGAAAAATCTAATTTTTTAATGACAAGTATATGTAGGATGGCTTCCTAAGGCCCAAACCCAAATGGGAATCCAATTAAATGTAAGTAATATAATGTTTCTAACATTCCAACTATCATGACTCAAATATCTCTTATGGGATGATCATCCTTCCTCAACGACCAATGGATTAAGAAATAACTAATCTTTGATGACTATGACTCCTTCCAAAACCAGGATATGTGGGATGCCTTCCAAGGGCCTAAGCCTTTTATTAAGCATCTAATGGACAATCCCACCAAGTATGACAAAAACAATATTAAATGATGTTTATTTATTAATATTCCATTATTCTCACAATGATCAAAGATCACATGATCATAGAGAGTCATAATGATAACCTCGTTTGCATCAAGAATCTCCACTATTTAGGGAAACCATAATGTGAAATCCCCGATCAGTGGAATGATGTAACTACCCACCATAATAGGGTATCTACCTCAATCCAAGTCCCAAGAATGTGAAAAAACTATGGTGTCTATGATTCATTATATTAACAAGATATGTATAACGTTTTCTCAAGACCCGATCTCATATATCAGGTGCATGTGTTCCCACACACATGTCCTTTTTTCATGATGTTAAACTGCACGTGTTCAACCAACTACTTGGTGTTTTATTTCCTCAATAAACATTATATGTAGGATGACACATAGTGGATAAATCTCATCATCAACATATTAACTGCCTCCCTAGATTATAAAAAACTCTACAGTTCCTGGTTATAAAACATCAACAAATAAGTAGCCACTCACCATAGGGAAATGGATGAATAATCTCAGATACATAAAATTGGACTCACTAACATACCACACCCATCTATTTTCATATAATGTTTCTTAATATATGATTATTTTTTTAGGTTAAATGATCGCATATTAGGATTTGGAAAAGAATATCGAACATATAAAAAATCTATTAGAGCATCTCAAAGTAGGTAATATTTCCCCTCAAAAGGGCGTGATGATCCTAACATCCCATCCTCTCGACCAATGTTTCCTCCTATGTGTCGTTGGGTCTGAAATACAAAAGGACCACCAACCTATGGAAATTAGGTCCATACCTAAATATGGATGTAGAATCCATTGGGAGTTTCCACTAGGGATAATGAAATGGAAGGCTCAACAATAATTTTTGTGCAAAGGCATTGAACCCCCACTATAAAAATCCTATAGGGTGAGGCATCTCACATATTTTAAATGAAACAATAATGGATAACCAGATGATAAATCATTTAACTATGACATCTTCTTCATAAGATAAAAAGTATATAAGACTTAGTTCTCATTAGATCGTTGAATTTCCCATCGCATGAGTGGATCCTTGAAATATAAAAACCCTCTAAAAATAACAAACCTTATAGTACCCCATATATTTTTCTCCAAATTATTATAGACTATCATTTTCTTATGAAATAATATTATTATTTTTTTAAATTTTTTTCTGATATTTTACCTAATATTTACATTTTATAAAAACTTGTCTATTATAATTTCATTATCATCCAAATTATTGGCTTAAAACACCCAATGATACATTAATTCATGATGTACAACCTTTACACAATAAAATAATTATTGTGGAATTTCAACGAGACCTAAAGTTTTCTGATATGAATATTATATCACTTTTATGATAAACAAAACAATAGAGATACAAAAAAAGGATCTAGTGGTTTAGTGTCTTGGAATAATTAGAGTCATATATAAATTCTAAATAATAAAACACAAACATTCATTTAGATCATTCTTCTTTATCTTTATAAAATATTCCATTCTCCTTAGTACATTTATTCACATGAGGATATAAATCAAAGAATAGGGGAGCTAAATTCCTAGTAAGAGGACGAATAAAAGACATGAATAAAAAATTCATGGGTGACAATAACCAACATCATCAAATATTAAGAATATGATCATCAAAAAAATCAAGATGGATCCATTATATAATGACATGTAATGTGGAACATGAAAAAAATCAAACATCATTCCATAGTGGTGATATATCACACATAGCTATGTACAAAGCTAATATAATTTTTACACATAACATGTGTCATACATAATAAAATCATAATTTTAACAAAAAATAGAATCATGTTAATGAATATTACACAAAATCTTATGAGATAAATCACATTTCCCAATGAATTAATTTTTTTCCAACCCATCACATTATAAATGTTCATAATCATGGATTCCTTGTTGACTGTATAATAATAATAGTCATGAAATAAACCATGGAATGGAAAGGTTTTCATAATAATATAATAATAACAACATTCATGATTAATAATTGGGGTTACCACTTGAATAAGGGAAAACATATTTTTCCTAAAAATAATCATTTATATGTAATGTAGAAACTACTCTACATGTGTCAAGGATATGTCTTATAATGACAAATATTTTGGAAAATTGTTTGTATTGGCATAAAAATAATATTGGCAAGGAGAAAAAAATTAATTTACCCAAAAAGAAAAATGTATAATATTGAAATTATATTTAAAGAATATTAGTGTATTATATATAGTATAAATGTTTAGAAATATGTTTAAACCAATAAAAAGTATTTGGGTTTAGGAATCCCGTAACATTAAATCCCATCTTATTTCATAACTCTTCTGCCTCTTGAATAATAATAATAGGTATATTAAAACATTGATATAGAAGTGAATTTTTTTCAATTTTTCCACATTTTATCAATTATGATCATTATATTATGTTTCTTAACTTATTAGGTTAAATGGTAGAAATTTTTATAACATATTTTCAATTAAAATTTCTTATTTTTCGATGATATCACTATTTTTTAATGTAATTTATACATAAAAAGATTTAATTCCAAAAGATTTAAATAAATATATTAATACATTTATATATATTAAATAATTTTTTATAACCATCGACCAGTTTAGTGTTAAAAAATATGTTTGTAACATCCTTATTGGTTGATAACTGACCATTATCGGGAACATTCTCTAAGAGAAGAGAAAGATAGTAATAAAATATAAATATGTAAATAATAATAATTTTTACATTAGGTTAACATAAGTAATATAATTTTAAAATAATATATAAATAATCTTAGAATATTTGGTTTTGAATGGGATATAGAAAGTGAGGAAGACAAGAGGAAAATACGAAGAAGAGTTTATGAAAAGATACCATATTCTCGATGTTTCTTAACATGAAAGAAATTAGAAACCCCTGATGATTTTAGTTGAATTACTCTGAGACATCCATATAGATTATAATTGGCCTAAGATATAGGATTTGGGGAGATATTTGTCTTTAAATGTGTGTGAAGAGTGATTTTTCAAAGTAAAAGAGAGGGGTTATTTATTTTTCAGAGGGGTATTTTTGAATTAAAATATTTAATAAAATACTATATCAAAGGTAAACCCTATAATAATGATATTTTTTACATAATAATACATAAAGGAAATAACTAAAATGATATCAGGTCTTAACTTTAATTTATAATTCAAATTCATTGGTTTAATCAAAATAAATAGTAGAAAAATGAGAAAATATTATTTTAATGTAATACAATAGTTTTTGGACATTGGAAAGTAAAATATAGGTTTTTAAATAATTATGATTTTATTTTAATGAATTATTTATAAAATTTTATATTTTTTAGTTGATCCTCATGTTCTATGAATTATTAGTTCATTTTTACATCATGAAAAATTTAATTTTAGATACATAGGTTGTGAAAAAAATTATATTTTTTAATTGACCTAAAAATTGAAGAATTTCAAAAAAAAATTCCAAAAAATCACCATTTCAAAATTTTAAAATGGCCATTTCCAAAATGAAATACATTTTATCCGAAATTTTTTCTAAAATAAGAATTTTTAATTTTTCATGTTAAATTTTTATTTTTAACGAGTACATTAATATACAGTTTTTTGAAAATATATTTACATTTATCATTGATTTTTTAATCATGATATTTATTGTATGAAATGATAATTTTTATATTAACTTCAATTATTCACAATATGTATTATTAATATTAAATTTTAATATTTTGAGTTTAAATTACTATTCTAATAGTCAGGTTACTATACACAATATTCAGGTTACTACTCCCAATAGTCGGGTTACTATTCGTATGGTCATATTACACTTCCAATAGTTTAATTACCTCTTATAAATACATCTTAAATCCTTATTTAAATATTCAACTAAATTCCCCTCAAGGTTCTTCATTTTCATTTTATATAATATCGACGGGTTAACTAATATTTCTTTTCTTTTCTATAGTGGGGTTCATGGGATGCATGATTCTTGTTGATCGGGGTGTTCCAAATGATACCAATACCGTTTTTATATATTTTTTTTGTAACCATGTAATATTTAGTTTTTAATGGGTTATTCAATTACTAATTTAATTATTTTCATTAATGAAATAATGATTTTTGGTTTATATTTTTATTTAATTTGTATAATACTATATAATATATTATAATATACATTTATTTCAGGAAATAAATATCATTTATAAACTATGGGTGGTTAAAAAGTTTCAATTTAATCATTCCATTTATTCTTTTTATATTTCAATAACATAACGAGAAATCCTCATCCACCATATCTTCTTCCTAACCATCTCCTATAAAAAAATTCTTTGTGGACTTGAATTACAGCTCTTTATAATTCCCTTTTTCTACTACCTCATTATCATAATATCTCATATAGTATGTGAAAAGATTAATGTGTAAGCTATCCACAATCAGATCCTCTTTATCTCTATCCACCATTATAGGGACTTTTTTATCGTCACTAGATGGAAGTATTCTCAAGATGATGTTAACAATCTTTACATTATCAATAATTTCTCTGAGACCACATATTTCTTCGACAACAAAATTCTCCCACGAATAAATTTTTCCACACACTCAATGGGTAACATTCTCATATCCTCATATTTTTTTCCACAAAACATGAAATCAAGATTATTTTTCTTTTGAATCACCTTCATATGTTATGTTGGATGAAGATACCCCTAAAGCATTGATTCCTCTATAATAGACATCCAACTCTCTTCAGTATTATTTTTATAATGATCTATTGCCTATACTATTTTAAATTCCATTCATTTCAGCTATAAACACATATATACCCAATGATCAAAAGTAGTGCTATATCTTATTCTTCACTGGCTAAAAATTGTTTCGAACAAAAATATGAATTCCTTTGTGATTAATGGAATTCATTACTTTTGTTTAGGGAGAAAATATGACTTTAACCCTTTAATATGATACCAATTATTAGTCCTACCATGTCAAATACCCTGATAGTGGGTTAATCTGGGTATTTCATATTAAAAAAACTACCCCTTAGTATCTTGTTTCTTCATTGAACAAAACTATCTTCTCTCTCCTTACTTTATGAAAAAATAAAATGGAAATTAAAATATTCATTGGACATGATAATTTTAAAATATTTCACCCTCACAAGGATACATGCAATATTTTTGAAAAAAAATGTGATAATTTACCAAATCCACTAAAGTGAAATATAGTTGTAAGGTTTGGATCAGACTCATAGTTCTTCCTGGTTTATAACATTTCACAATTTAAAAGCTTACTTATCTCTATTTAACTCTTGATGTGAATGAACTGATCCTCGAGTAGACTCTTTTGAAAATAATTTCTAATTTAATTAACACATTATATTATATTTATAATCTTATTTAATTAATGACATGACAACCAATTTTTCATGATACTTTTCCTTTGGGAGTGTGTAACAACAATACATGACCCATTTTACAAGAAATCGTTAGAAGATACACATCATTTTAAATGAATCACATGAATCTAGAGTAATACCCCATTCAATATACATGGATAGAATGATATATATTTGGAATTATGTGTAATGTCACCTTTTTATCCAAATTCTCTAAAAACACCAAAAACATTATGCCTATGTTTGAAAAAATATATTCTTTAACCAGTTTTAATATTTCCACGAACACAAAAATCCAAGAACACCATCAAGACATGTTTTCTTCCAAAAACGTTACAAGGAACACAGATACATTAAATAATGTTTGTAAACATCATAACCTAGAAGGCTCACCTCAGGGGAATGAATTTTCTCATGAGAATCTAAAATTTGGAAATGAGCTGAGAATCATTTTTCTTGTGCTATAAATAGATGTAGAGATTAATTTTATTTTAAAATGTAGCACATAGAGTAAATAGAATGTTATAATGGAAAATTATAACTTTACAATATGGTTTTTCATGATGTGAAAAAATATTATATTTTCCAAACCAATATTAAGGCCAAAAAACTGGGTAATGATATTTATGTCTATTTGGATCTAGTGATTGAAGATTTATAGTTAACTTGGTATTATTGTTTTAGGTTTTATGATTATTATTGGAATTAGGATTTCAAAAATTATATCTATTTTTTTTGGGATTATATATTGATTTCATAATTATGGAAATCTTTATGGATATATACATAAATAAATTGAAGGTTGTCCCATTTTTCAATATGGTAAACACCATGTTAGGTTTAAATTTTCCTCGAAGACTGTGTTCTTAGTACATCACATAATTATATCAGGATGACCAGAATAATGATCATGAGAAATATTATTCAATGGGAATTCAGAAGAAGGTACCACACCATCTCCATTAATAGGTGATCAACTATTTGAGAATATAAAGGACACACCAAATTATTTTCTAAATCCTTCTTCAAAAAAATTCATTAAAACCAATTGGGATGAGATATAAGTTCCTATTAAATAAAAATAATGAAATTATTTGTATGTTATAAATTTTAAGGATATGAGAAATGTGGAAAATAATCTGATAGTGTCATTGTAACATTTCTAAAAAATCCCAACAAAAAAATGACTAAATTAAAGCTAAATTTGACATGATTGGCATGTGGATATGGGATTATTTGATTCCAGTGATGTGTGAAAATGGGAATATTTTTATTGTCTTTATAGGAAATAGAGATTTTTTTTAAACATTAATAATTTGCTATTGGTTTTAGAGGGTTATTTATCATTTTCCAAGAATATCATTTCATTGAATGATTTATAGTTAAAGGACCTGAAATCACACTAATATAATTTTTTAGGAAAGATCTAATGCCCATATCATTACGCTAAATTTTTTCAAAAAATTTATATCATACATTAAGTAATAATTGTCGCTTTTTCAAAGATATATACAACAAATATACAGGCTCTTTAAAATTTAATGCTATGTAAGAATAAATTTCTATAATATTATAAAAATCAGATATGGTTTTCTCACATTCATTATTTGATATCAATGTTTACTTGATGGTTCACTTGGTTATACTAAGCTGGGTATGTGGTCCTATAAATTATAGATAGATTTACCCCATTGAATGACATGTGAATATTTTGAAAGGAACTTCAAAAATCAATGTTAGAAATGATGTTTTATTGGGGAGTTATATGTTTTTTATGAATACATTGACTTCAATACTAAATACCTATCCGATATACAAATCATTGGTCCCCAAAAATCTCATCACAATGGGTGACGAGTTGGTGAAGAAATTTATAGAATTGATATGGTCACAACTACTAATATATAGTAGGAGCATACTCACCTTTCTGTTTTACATAATATCATAGAGGATTTATGATATATTTAAACCCATAAAATTATTAATAGTATTTTTAATCCAATAGGGGATGAAATATGGATATCAAATACACATTATCAACACAATACATGATGGTTTTGTGAAAATATTATTAAGTTGATAGATGAAAATCCAAATTTAATTTCAGAATCACTTTAATGTCTTGTAATTGGACTAATCATTCATGTATTACATTATAATTCCTATGTAATTAGTCGTTATTAATTCTATTAAAAGACACATGACAATCCTAAATCTATGAAAAATAGTTGAGTTACTCTTTTGGTTCGAATGAGGCATTTATTTGGTATGATGACCATAATTATAAATTATACAAATACTATATACATTAAAATAATTACAAAAACATGTTAGTCAGATTATACAAGGTTAAGAGATAAATTGTTTCATCAGAATTTGGTTAATAATAGAATTGTGGCTAAAATCGATGAATTGGGATTCGTGAAAGTGGATTTCAGTAAGGAATGGTACAACGAAGAACCATTCATTATGGTATCAAAATTAATACATGTATTTTATGTCTTGGATCCTAAAAATAAGAAATAGTTAGTTTTTCTATTATCGATCAAAACCATTTTAGGATTATATGTCAACTCAGCTAAGGATAATCCTTTTATTGGAACCTCAAAATAATTTCATAGAGGTCCCAATGTATAAGAGCTCATGTATTTTAGAGGATCCCATAATGAAAAGATTTGGATACTCAATTGAGGGGTAAAATCCCTAAAAAATTAATGAATAGAAACATTGTTCAATAATAAGTATATATTATATTTGTAATATACATTGTGTTACCTCATATTATTATTTATACACTTTTCTATTTATGAAATACAAATTAAATGTTCAAACAGACATTCACATAATGGATTCATAACTTGTTTGTGCTCCCAATCTTGAGGAAGAATCGGTTTCTCAGCATACATATGATTTTAATGGTGAGGAGAAACATATTTCTCAGCATGTCGTTGCTACCAATCATGATTAGTAACATATTTTTTATGTAGAAATAGAAGAAATGGTAAAATATGAACAACATATGGCCATGAAAATATAGGGGAATCATATCCAGAAGGTATTAAAAAATCATTTTGGTGAGAATAATGAGAATCAAATTCAAGGTTTGATGGAATCCACATGGTCATAGTATTAACACCAACAAGTCCATTTTTATTATTTATAGTATGGTTACCACTTGAATTCATGTGATGATTGATATTGATACTTGGAAAAATAATTTCCCCATTATTAAGACACTAATTTAGGAACCGATTAGGGTAAAATTATGATATACATTATCTATTTTAAAAAAAAATAAAATAATGAATTGTTGATTTACACATCATTATCCATTGCAGTGTGATTATATATTAGAGGGAGGTCAAATGAATTTTTTTAAATGGTATCTAGAATGACTCATATATGCCTTCAGATAATTTCTATGAAGTATCAGATAAATTTAAATTAAACAAACACCCACCATAAATATATACACCCAATTCAAACCTCATAACATAGAATGCATCTATTGGCCCTCTTGAGGAGACAAAATTTCAGGTACATTTTCATTGGTAATATAGTTCTAAGAAATGGGGTTTCAACCATTTTGATTAGGTTTTTTAAATTAATAAAACATAAACTTATTTCTAGAAATACGGACCGTGGTTCATAACCACTATACCTCTAACATAAAGCAAGGATAACATACACATCATTTAAAAAATGTTATGTATTTTAAAATCTATAATAATAAATTTACATTTCTAGACACAAAAAACATAATTAGGTTCCTTTAAATATTTTTAGACTGATGAATCAAAATAAAAATCCACATATATCTTATAACTTGAATTGGTGATGCATGATTGTGTAAATAAAGATGGGATACTAGTAGATGAAAATACAAAAAGATTATGGAAATCATGTGTAAATATGACAAAATAATATATTTTTTTTATTTAAATCTATATTACATAAAAATGAATACCTATTATTCTATATGTTTTATCTAGTTTATACTTAAGAATATTAATTGATTGTACCCAATGAAAGAATAATTTTTTAGACTTTAAATGCAATGAAAAATATGTCTACATCAGGGGTGTGAGATTTGGAGTATCACATAAAGAATATTTTGAGAAAAAATTAATAATTTGGATATATTTAAGAAAATAGATGAGATACACACATGAATAAATGGCCTAAAAAGAAAAACTAATTAGTAGATTGATTTTTTATAGATTTTTATGGGAAGGAATCTATATGAAGAAACAACAGAACAACAACCACTATATTATGATCCACCTCACTGCAAACATAAAATTCCCTCATAGTTTTTCCATACCATAGGTAAAATAGTTTTTTCAAAATGGTTTTTATGAAATTTGAATTAGGTAAGAAATGATCCCTTTACTTTATGAATATTTTATCAGGTGAAAATAATTGTGATTTATATTTTTCAGTACAAACACATCACCTTATTTGGAGAGAAAAACTATATAATATGAAAGAAGATATTATATATAACATAAAACATCCAAAATGTAATTTGAGAGTGAGGATTCACATAGATAATGAGATTATCACTAAGATAAATGATCTCCTTGATGATCAGTATATTCTCAAAGTCAAAATTACTATTTGAACATTTCACATGACACCTTCATCTTTTAAAAAATGCATGTTAAAAATGATGTACGTACATTCCAATTTATTTTTTTATAAAAAAACAATAATAATTAATCAAAATTATAATGTATTAAATTTTTTTATTAAATACATAGAAAAGAAAGGAAGAGGGAAATTTCATATAAAAAATACATAAGGTACAAAATAATCAATTGAAAAATCCTTCGAAGAGCATGTTTACCCCATTAGTTCACCAACAAAATTTTATAATATCACATGTACATGTCGATAAAATTTTAAAATATTTTGGTAAAATCATCATTTCTATTGATGAAAAAATGTATAGAGAGGAAATTAAGGAATTTCTTAGAGTTCAAAATGTAGATGAAATCCTATAGCACAGATGGATGTGAGGCTCGGTTGTAAATGAATACATGATGTTTTCATATTTTTTCCTCTAATTGCTGATCTATAATTTTAATTGTAGTTAAATTCTATTAAAATCTTTCATAGGTGTATATATCATTATTATATGAAGGGAAAACCCTATGAAAAAATTTAGATTCATTACTCCTCACATCACTTCTATAAAATACTGTTCATTGGGATAAGGGGAATATTTAAAAATTGTGGAATGAAAATTATATGTTTTTAAAAATAAATATACCGACAACTGACTCTTAATAACACCCTTTATTCCTATGTAAAACTATTTAATTAAATTATATAAAATTTATTTCAATTTATTTCATTACAAATTCCTTTTTTTTCAAACTGAATTGGATGGTCATTATAATTGATTTGGATACTCAAAATGCTTACTTTTTGGATTCAATGAATCGATCAACATTAAATAGACCACACATGAAGATGTTTATCAAATTATAATAAAATAAATCCAACATTTTAAAAATAAAATTCATGTTATACATTTTATATTTTATTTTAATGCTTTTTTATGATAGGACTGTGTATAAATATAATAAAAATCATGGTATTAGGATGGATACTGAGAATAAGAAGCCAATGTATTTGTATTACTACATATGTATTACGTTATATATAATAATATTTCATTATAAAATAATTAAATATTTCTACAATTTTTTTTGAAGTGAACAAAATAAACTAATGGTAATGATTCAGGTTATTATGTTTTAATATTTATGAAAAATATCTTATTTCATCAACAAACTAGACCCCCTGAGGAGGTATTTCAAAAGTAATTTAAAATTTAAATAAATTACTTATTAATTAATTTTATTTATATATTCCCAACATTACTAGGAATATGGATATTCCATGAATTAAAAAGGGGAAATATATTTTCTTATAAACAAATTGGTAGTATATTTTGTGTCACAATTCATTCAAACATTAAAAGAAGGGGAATTCCAACTACTTATTTAATTAATTTTGTTATCTTTTTATCAACATTTTTTTGTTATTCACCATGTAATTTTTTTCTAATATTTATTTAGTTTAATTTCATAGATTTCATGAATAAACTACTTCATCGTGAATTGATATTTCATTTAATATTTTTTGTTATATATGTAGAAAAAATTTAATTGTGAAAAAATGTCATGATGAAGTGTTCAATAAGTATAAAGAACTATAGAACTATCTATTCTCTTAATATAGATATTTTTTATTTTAATATTTTTAAATTTAGTAGTGTGTGTTTATTGTTTAAAAATGTCTCAATGTGTTTTATTTTATTATAAATTTATGTTTTATTTAATCACTTTTATCCCTCACTAAAAACCATGAAAAATACAACTCATATTGATTTGAAACTTTTGAAAAAAAATTATTCATTTTTTATGTGTATGAATCAAATGTACCTTAATTTAATACACGAAGTAATTGGTATGATACAAAATTTGTGTTTTCAATTTAAAAATTAAATTTTAGTTAAAAATATCACCATTCACTATAAAATGAACATGTATTATTGGATTTCATTAATAAATTATGAAATTTATCCATAGGTTATTTGTGACATATAAAAATCATTTGCATGTCAATCTGACATAAGGTGTGACCCTTATGACTAAGATTAAATGTCTTCAGTTTGAAAATGAAATCTTAGATAGAAACTTGACTCAATCAATATAATTCTTGAAAGGACACTCATATTGATTCAATACATTAGGAAAATCATTCTTAAGTCATTTTTGACATGTAAGAATAAACTGCATGTTAATATGACACACTATTTGGCTGAAATGACTCAATGTTTCTATTTTTATATAAAATTGACAATTTAGTTCAAAAATTTATTACATACTCAAAATAAGAAAATATACTTTGAGTGTATTTATAATTTAGTAAAACTATTTATATGTCATTTTTGATGTGTAGGAATCAACCGTACATCAATCTAATACACGATGTGACTAGTATGACACATATTATTTATTTTTATTTAAAAGTTACATTTTAGTTCAAATGAAATTTTACATAATCAAATTTTTTAACAACATTCATATTGTATTGATACATTAGAAATATAATCTATATGCCATTGTGACATTTAGGAATCAGTCGTACTTTAATCTGTTACATGGTGTGACCGACTTGACTCAAAATGTGTACACCATCTCTAGCATCACCTTACACTAGCAAAACTCATACCATCATCCTTTTCTGGTTATCTTTCATTCTAAAAGAGTCAAGTCTAGTATTCCTTTAAAATTTAATAATACATTGTCTCAGGACTTGGATTTCTCTCATATTATCCAAAAATATTGGGAATCTATGAATCATCACTCAAATTTTATAATGCTCAGTCTGAGGACTTGTATTTCTCTCATCTTATCCAAATATTTTGGGAATCTAGGAATCATAATTCAGATGCTTTTTCCAATATTTATAAGCTCAATCACGTCAAAAATTTCATTAAATGTTGGTGCGGGGATAAATCAAAACAAATTGACAAGGACATATCCACCCTTGAGAATGAGATCAATTAAATTCAAAATAACGTTACGCATTCTGATTTTTCCTCTTCCCCTCAAAATGAAGTTAACATCTCTATAAATCTCAATTCTCTTTTGGTTCCCAAAGACATCATATACAACATGTTTTCAAAATTATTGGCTCTCTGATGGTGATCGTAACACCAAATTCTACAATTCCCTACAAAGGGTTCACAATTTATGTCGCACTCTGTCATTTCATAAAGACAATGACACCCTCTATGACTCTAAAAAAACCATTGCAAATCATGTGGTCTCTTATTTTGAATCTATATTCATTGAGACAAGTATTAACAAGGATATCCTTCCTAGGATCATTCCTACTTTGGTGAATGAGGATGACAACCTCTTTCTCTTGAGCACTCCCTTGGACCATGAAATCGAAACCACTTCCTTTAGCCTCAACCCAAATAGTGCTCTGGGAGCGGATGGTTTCAACAATGGTTTTTTTGCACCACTGGGAGGTTGTTCACATGGATTTTTTTAATCTTGTTAAAACTTTTTTCTTTAATGGTGTCCTACCTTATGGTCTCAGTGCACAGTTTCTCACCTTAACAACCAAGGTGGCCAATGCCTAAGAAATCCATTTATTCTGGCCTATTTCTCTCATTAACTCTCTCTACAAAATCATTACAATGCTCCTATCTAACAATAATTCCTCTCTATACGGAAAAAATCATCTCTTGGAACCAATTTTGGATCATCAAGGGTAGGTCAATACAAGACTTCATTTGCCTTGCCTCAGAATGTACCAACTCTCTTTATAATGCTTCCAGAGGAGGCAACATCGCTATTAAACTTGACATTAGGAAATCTTTTGAAACAATAGACTGGAGATTCATTTTCAATGTTTTTCAAGGATTTGGGTTCAATGAGTTCTACATTAACTGGATTAACTCACACTTCAACTCGGCCTTTATCTCCATCCTTATCATTGTCTCTCCCAAGGGTAATTTTAAATTCTCCAAGGGATTCCGACATGGGGATCCCCTATTTCCTATTATTTTTTCCATTATAGAGGATTAACTTAGTAGACTCCTCACTTATCTTTTTATCAAAACAAAATCAAACCTATTTAGGCAGCCCAAAGCCTCAATGCTCTGTCCCATCTGCATTATGCAGATGATATCATTATGTTCTTTAATGGGGGGAAATGCAACATCCTTAACATCTAAGCTGCCTGCTATTACTATGAAGATATCTCGATTCAATCAATTAGTTGGAAAAAATCATTTTTCTTCTTCGGGAAAAGTTTCCCTCCTTCTAGAAAAAGTTACATCATAGAGAGTCTTGGCATTAAAGAAGGATCCTTTCCTTTTACCTACTTGAGAGTTTCCATATTTTGGGGCAAGCCTAAATCCATGTACATCCATGCCCTTACTGATCATTTCATTAATAAACATTCTTCCTGGAAAGAAAAATCTATCTCCAGAGCTGGCAGGATCTGCCTTGTGGAATATACCATTGTCTCAAAAATGGTTTACTCACTGATGATCTACAGGTAGCCTATTGGACTCCTTAAGAAAATAAATACCTAAATTAAAAAAAAAAATTATACTAGTAGTATCCTTGAATTGAAGCTTGTTACCATCCCCTGGCCTACCTTCTGTAAACCTCTTGAGATAGGTGGTCTTGGAATAAAAAATATCAAGCTTTTAATGAATCTCTCCAAGTAAGACTCACATGTAATTTGATCAACAATAAATCTAAATCCATGGATTTTCTTAGAAATCGTTTCCTGGAAAAACTAAAAAATGAAATTTGATTTATTATAATTCATTTCTTTATCCTTCCATCAGAAACTCCTTTTTCAATATCATTCATAACTCAAAAATGGATTGTTAGCTCATATTCCACCATACACTTCTAGCTTGACAATTGGACTGGCACCCCCCTTATTTCCATGCTTCCTTATAATGCCTCTCTGGATAGCATCAACTACACCATAAAAGAGGTGATGCAATCTAATAACTTTGATCTCTATGATTACATCAAGCATGAGTATCCCTTCACTAATGTTGATTAATGTCTTATTTGGGAACGCACCCACAATGGTATTCTTGACTCTAAAAATTTCTACAACCATTACTTCACTAGCTCTGACTCTAATTTCTCTTGTTTGAAGTTTTTTGATACACCCTGGATTAAGCCCTCAAGACTTAATGTTGATGGTGCTTCCAAAGGAAATCTAGGTCCGGCAGGCTGTGGGGCCATTTTTAGGGACTCTCTTGGGTGTTGCAATGGTTGTTTCATTGGCAGTTTTGGGATTTCCTGTTCCCTAGAGGCTGAGATGCTTGCTGTGATTCATGTTATCAACTTTGTTAAGATAAAAGGATGAAACAAAATTTGGATCGAGAGTGAATCCACCACTATTTTCCAAGCTATTTGGAATGGTGTGGTTCACCTTGCATGGACTCTTACAGCGCATTGGAATATTTTCCTTAACTGGATTCTAGAGCATAGATACATCGTCACCCATGCCTATCACGAAAGAAACATGGTGGGTGATGGTCTTTACCACAAAGGGAATCAACCAAGCCATTACGTGGAATGATGAATTGATGGTTGATCTTCTCCCTCTCTATAAAAAATATTTTAATAATATTTCATCGTCCAAACTCATGTAGTTTCCTTTCTTGATTTTAATGAAATGTGTCTTGGCCTTTGATCATGGCATTTCTTTAAAAAAACTCAAATTGTCTTATCTTCATGTAATTTTTTCCTTATAATAATTCACTACATGTCAATCTGAAACACGGTGTATCTGATATTACTCCAAGTGCCTATTTTTATTTAAAATTTATTTTTTAGTTCAAAACATGTGCCATATACACAAAACTATGAAAAATTTATTAGACTATCTTGATTCTTTAAGATAATTATTAATATTATTTTTGATATAAATGAATCAACACCTTGTTAACTGACATAAAGTTTGACCTCTATGACCGAAGGTGTGTTATTTAATTTAAAAATTACATTTTTTTAAAAGATTTCTCACACAATCAAACCATGAGAACCAATTTATATTGTTTAAATAATTTACTATAATAATCCATACATCATTCGTTACATGTACGAATCAATTGATCCCTAATCTGATACAAGATGATTCAGGTTTGATATAAAAATGTGTTTTTAGTTTAAAAATAAAATTATTTTTAAAAACCTGTTTGAATAAATGAAAAAAATAAAACAAACTTTTATTGTCATAATAATTTTATATAATGGTTCATAAGTCATTTATTATTTTTAAATATAAACTACACATCAATCTGGAAAATAGTTTGATCAGTATGACTCAAAGTGCCAGTATTCAGTGTAAAATTATCATATTAGTTAAAAAATGTGTAACTCACTAAAAACATAGAAAAAATATATATTATTGATACTTTAATACAATGATCTTTATTTATTATTTTAAGAATAAACCGCATGTCAATTAGACACAAATTTTGGCTGATATGACTCAAAGTTCTTTTTATATTTAGAATTGACATTTTAGTTTAGAAAACAAATCACATTCTAAAAAACCAATCAAATGAAAGTTTATTTAATTGATATATTATTAAAATGATCCCTATGTCATTTGTGAAATGTAGGAATCAACTTCATGTCAATGTGACACACATCGTGATCACTATGTATCAAAGTGTTTATTTTTATATAAAATTTACATTTTACTTCAAAATACACACGACATAACAAAAACCTGAAAAAATAGTTCAGATTATTTTGATACATAAGGAATATAATAAACATGTCATATTTTATTTGAAGGAATAATTTGTACCTAGAAATGATTTACTATGTGATCATTATGACTCAAAAAGTGTGTTTTAGTTTAAAAATGAAATTTTAATTAAAAATATGTGCCACTCACTAAAACTAATAAAATAAAATCAAATTTTCTTGATATTTTAGTAAAATATTACTTAATTTTTTTTTACATGTATAAATTAGTCACCCATCATTTTGAAACATGGTGTGACTCGTATGACACAAAGTGCATGTTTTTAGTTTAAAAATAACAATTTAGTTTACAATATGGGTAACTCACTAAAAACCGTGAATTCTCACTTTGATTTTATTTATTTTCTGTAAAAACTTATCCTAAAATCATTTTAGTCATATATGAATCATCAATAAATCAATTCGACACAAAATTTGACCAGCATCACTCAAAGTGAATATTTTTAATTAAAAATGAAATTTTAGATCAAAACATATGTAACATACCTAAAACCAATAAAATGATCTTATATTATCTTGAAACCATAGTAAAATTATCTATATATTGTTTTTGAGGTGTTGGAATAAATCTAACATTAATATGATTTGTGATGTTCCCATTTTTACTCGAATTGCATGTTTCCTATTTAAAAGTGAAATTTTATTAAATCATTATTTTATATTTATGTTTAATATATTTAATTATTTTAATATTAATATAATAATTTTTTATACAGGTACAATATTTCTCTAGAGGTTTGGTTTTTTTATTCAGAAACCGATAGAATGATCAGTCTTTTTTGAGAGGTGTTCAGTGTTTAAAGACAACAAAACATTAATATTTTTTTAATTATTTTATGTTTTTAAAAAATTATATGTACCAATGTAATATTAAATATCAATACTTGAATTTTTTTAAATCTTTTTATTATTTTTTAATTTTGATTTAATTTTAATTAAAATGAAATTATATATTTATTTTTATAGTGTTATATAGTTTGAGAAGAAAACTAATATATCTTGGATTTTATCATTTTTTATAAATAATGTTGATAAATGTACTTTATATTAGTGTATAAAAAGTGATGATAAAGGGTAATCATTTTCAAAACAATAAAAATCATTGATAAAGTTCTTCCATTATTATAACTAAACTAACACTGATAAAGGACAAATTTTAACAATTATTTTTTAGTCTTTATGAATGTTCCTTTAACCAATGCTATGTTTATATTTGACAAAATCCATATTCTTCTAAAGGTTATTACTACTTTAGTTTTTTTAGCATTGAAGAAGGATTTTTCTAGACTAATTTAATACCACATCTATAATAGTGAGCGATAGGTTTTAGTGTTATAGATTTAGGGTTTGGGGTTTAGTTTCTTAGTTTTTGGGTAGTGGTTTGAGGTTTATGGTTTATGGTTTAGGGTTTAGTGTTTAGTTATTTTTATTTTAGTGGTTTTGTATTTGGAATTATGATTTTGAGATTTAAGTTTCTAGGAATACGGTTTATGGAATAGTCCTTAGGTTTTTTGTTTTGGAGTCAGGATTTAGTCTTTAAGGTTTAGGGTTAATGGTTTTGGTTTTATGGTTTAGTGTTTAGGGTTAAGGGATTAAGGATTATGTATTAGGGATTAGGGATTAGGGTTTAGGTTTTAGGGTTATTTATTTAGGGTTTATAATTTAGTGTTTGTGGTTTTATGTTAGGGGATTATGGTTTAGGGTTTTGTGTTCATGGTTTATCCATAAGTTTGTAGGGTTTATGTTTACAGTTTTTGGGTTTTATTTATAGATTGGGGTGAAGGTTTTATAGTTTATGGTTGAGGTTTTATGGTTTTTGTTTTATGGAATAGGGTTTTTGGTTTAGAATTTATTGTTTAGCATAATGCTCTAAGTGTTTATTGATTATGGATTAGGGTTTACTGTTAAGGGTTTAAGATTCCAGATTTAGGGTTTTAAATTTATGGGATCTCTATTTAGGGTTTATGAGTTAGATATAATATAATAATGTTCAAGGTTTAAGATATATTATTTATTGTTTATGATTATAGGGATTTGGTATAGTTTCTGTTTTAGGGTTTAGGATTTTGGGATTTGGGTTTATGTTTTAGGGATTAGGTTTTAGGCTTTAGGGATTATAATTTAGAATTTAGCATCACATGTTTTGGATTTTGGGTATATTATTTAAGGTTTTAGGTTCTACTCTATATGGTTTAGGTTTTAGTATTTTTTCTTTATTATTTTTGGTATTGGGTTTAAGGTTTTGTATTTAGTATTAAATGATTTTGGTTTTGTGTTTAATGTTTAGTGTATCCGGTGAAGTTGTTAGGGTTGAGGGTTTACAGTATATTGTTTTTGATATTGGGTTTATGGTTTTACATTTATGGTATGCGGTTTGGTTTTTATATTTTACATTTTTCGGTTATGATTGTTGGATTTTTGGACATAGGTTTAGGATCCCTGATTTATAGTTTATGTAATGGGTTTAGTGATTATGGATCTGGGTTTACGGTCAAGAGTTTGGGGTTCAGGGTTATGTTTTAGTGTTTAGGCTTCAGGTTTTAGGGATTAAGGATATGGTTTATAGTTTATAGTATAGGGTTTCGGGTTTAAGATTAAATTTTTAGTGTATTAGGTTTAGGTTTTAGGACATGGAGTTTGTGGTTTATGATTTAGGGTTTATGGATTATGGTTTTGCGTTTTGGGGTTAGGGTTTAAGGTTTAGTGTTGGAGGTTTAGTGTTTAGGTTAGGGTTTCTAGTTTAGGGTTAATGGTGTATCATTATGTTTTAGAATAATAATTTATTTTATATTCCACTATATTTGATCAAAATACTCTAAAATCACATCATATGTATTCACTATGAGATATATCAATTTATAGAATATAAAAAATCCAAATAATTACTATATACATATAATAATTAAAATCATAAAAACAAGATATAAATATAGAAGGTTTATGTTAAGAGATCTTATACTATATAAAACTAGTTCCATATAACTGCATATGTATATGTTATCATGCTATATAAATCTTAAATGAATATTCTTGTTTAATTTTTATAAAAAATATTAGAAATTTCTTAACAAAATGTTTTGAAAAAATTTATACACTCTAAAATTAATTTCTAGAAGTTAGTGAAGATTACTTATATTTAGATAATGTAATTATATTTCTAACTCATTAAAAATAAAATAAATATAAAATATTTATCTCAAGATAAAATTGCTAAATAGTATAAAAATTAATAATAAATTTGAAGAATTAAATATACATATGAAAAAATGATGATACTTTTACAAAAAAATTAAATATCAATTATTAATTCGTCCTTCCCTTTAATTTTATTAAATGGAGTTAATTTTTTTAGTTTTCTATACCAATAAGAATCATTAAATTTAGATGTGTGTACCTCGGGATATGATGGAAATATTATAACCAAAATAAGTTTTACTATTTAGAATTTATGGTTTGGGGTCTAGGGTTTTGAGTTTGGGGTATTGGGATTTTTGGATTAGTGTTTAGGTTTTTATGATTATGGTATAGGGTTTAGGGTTTCTGATTAAGGATTTAGATTTTATATTTTTGGTTTATGGGTTTTGGGATTATTTTTTGTGATATATGATTTAGGTTTTAGGGTTTAGGGTTTAGGTTTTAGGGTATAGGGTTTAAGGATTGTTGTTTAGCATTTGGGATTTTGTGTCTAGTTTTTCGGGTTTATGGGTTAGGATATAGGGATCAAAGATTTGAGTTTATGGAATAGTGTTTAGGTTTTTGGATTTTGGTATTAGAGTTTAGGATTTAGGGTTTCCAATTTAGGGTTTGAGGTTTTGGGTTTTGGGTTCATGATTTGGGGATTAGGGTTTAAGATTTTGGGTTTTGGGATTTGGTATATGCATGAGAACATGAATTGAATTGATCTTCGTGAAAATCTATTTAAATATCTCTAAAATAAATTTTCATATATTCTACACAGTTTATATGATTTCATATAATAATATAATAAATAAAAACAATAACCATATGAATTTTGAAATTAAAATTTTTAAAATAATGGAGTATAATATAATGTTTTTTTGGAGTTTCCAAAATACAAAAATGTAGTTTCATATAATTTCATAAGAGTAAATTAGCGTTCTCTATGAACAAAAAAAGAAAATTCTTATGTAAAGGTAAAACAATTCATAGTTGTTTTTAACAGAATATTCATCCATATATTTACCAATACAAAATCATTTATCTTGTTTTACTCTTGACATATATTTAGATAATTCTATTTTCTTTTGAAATCTTGAAAGATCACTTAAATCCGACATCTATAGATCAATATATCATTGAAAAATGGTAGAAAAATTAATTCAATGATTGATATAACCTTCCTTATTATTTAATGAAATGCAGATATTTTTCATAATTATCTATAAAAAAAGAATTGTGAAATTCCTATGAATGTATCCCATGTTGGTGTCAAAAAAATCATACATAACATATGTTTTAGTGTTTACGAACATGAGTTTTGGGTTTAGTGTATTGGGATTGGGGTTTAGGTTTTAGGTTATAGTGTTTTGGGATTAAGGTTTTTGGTTTTTGGTGTCAAATTTAGGGTTTTGAATTTAAGGTTTAGATTTTAGGATTTAGAGTTTAGGGTTCAAGGATTAGGTTTTGGTATTTACGGTTTACAGTTTTGGGTTTTTTATGGTATATGGTTTATGGATTATTGTTTATGGATTTGGGTATAATGATTTTTATGGGTTTGAGTTTAAGGTTTAGGGTTTTATATTTTGAGATCAGGGATTATGTTTTATAGAATTGGGTTTAGGGTTTAGGTTTTTTGGTTAGGGGTTAATACATAGGGTATAAGGTTTAGGGTAAAGAGTTACGTACTCTAGGTTTAGGGTTAAGAGTTTATGGATTAGGGTTAATGGTTTAGGATTATAGGCTTTAGTTTTGTGGTTGGGGGATAATGGTGTTTGGTTTGAGGTATTTGGTACATGGTTATGAGTTTAGGGTTTTCAGATAAGGGTTCAGGATTTAGGTTTTAGATTTTTGGTTTTACGGATTAGGGTTTATGGTTTAATGTTTTGTTTTTAGGTTTTAGGTTTTAGGGTTTAGAGATTATGGTTTAGGGTCTAGGATTTATGTTTAAGGATTTATGGTTCAAATTTTAGGGTTTTGGGTTGTGTTTTTAAGGTTTAGGATTAATTGTTAAGATCTCAACAGTTATGGATTAGTGTTTAGGGTTAAGGATTTATGATTTATGATTTAGGATTTAGGGATATGGGGTTACACTGTATGGTTTATGGATATGGGTATAGGGATTGGGTTTAGGATTTAAGATTTATGGTTTATGATTTATGATTTTGGGTTTTGATTATGAGTTAGAGGTTATAATTTCATGATTAAGGTTCATTTTTAGGGTTTAGGGTTTAGGTTTTAGGATATCGGATTTAGATATTAATGTTTATGGTTTTATGGGTTTTCCTAAAAGTTTTTTTTATAGATTAGGATCTTGGGTTTTGAAATTTTGGGGTTATGGTGTACCATTTAGGGTTGTGGGTTTTTGATTTTGGGTTTACAGATTTGGGTATCGGGTTTATGTTTTAGGTTTTATGGAATATTGAATATTGTTTAGGGTTTATATTTTGTGGTTAAGGTTATAGAGTTTAGTGTTTAGGGTTTGGAGTTTTGGGAATTATGTATGATTTTTGGGATATCTAGTGTTTAGTTTATGGTTTCATATATAATTTTTATGTTTTGTGGACTAGTGTTTAAGGTTTATTTTTTAGGGTTAATGGGTAATGTTTTAGGGTTTGGAGATTGATTTTTAGATGTTAGGGATTGGGGTTCATATTTCATGGTTTATATTCTAAGGATTAGGTTTAGGGTTTAGGGTTTATAATGCAGGTTTTAGGGATTAAAAATTAGGGTGTTGGTTTTAGAGTTGGGTGTTTAAGATTTAATGTTTAGAGTTCAGGTTTTAAGGTTTAGGGTTTAGTATTTGATGTTTATTGTTTATGTATTTTGGTTTAGGGTTAGGGGTTAGGGATTAGGGTTTGGGGTTTGGGTTTTAGGTTTAATTTTATAGGGTTTATGCTTTAGTCCTTATGATGTTTTTCTAGATTTTAGTTTTTTTGGTTTAGGGTTTATGAGTTACAAAAGAGATTTTAAGGTTTCTTCTTTAGGGTTTATGGTTTTGGGTTTTGGGTTTTTTTATAGGGTTTAGGTTATAGGTTTTAGCGTGTAAGGTTTTCAGGTTTTATGTTTCTTGTATTGGGTTTTCATTTTAGAGTTATGGGTTTTGGGTATAGAGACTTTGGGATATGGTTTACAGTTTATGGTTTATAGCTTATGATTTAGTGTTTAGGGTTTGGATTTTAAGGTTTAGGTTTTTTTGTGTTTAGTGTTTAGAATTTATTTTTCAAGGTTTAAAAGGTATATTTTAGGGTGTATGGTGTGTGGTTTAGAGTTTAGAGTTATGGGTTTGGGGTTTGGGGGATTTTTTTTTGAGTTTGGGTTTGGAGATTGGGTTTTTGGGTTTGGGGTTCATGGTCCTGGGTTTTTTATTTTGTGATTAGAATTTCGGGTTTACGATTTAAATTTTAGGGTTTGTGGGTTTGGATTTTCTGTTTTTTGGTTTAGGGTATTAGGTTTTGGGTTTGGGGATTAGGTTTTTATGATTATGGTTTAGGTTATAAGTATTTGGGTTTAGGTTATATTATTTTGGGTGTGTTGTTTATAATGTTGTTTTTTTGTAATAGGGTTTAGGGTGTGGTGTTTAGGATATTGTATTATGGTAATAGGGTTTAGTGTTTATGGTTTAGGAATCTCCAATTACATTTTATAGTATGTTGTGAATATCTTAGGGACTAGGGTTTAAGAGTTTGAGTTTGGGTTGAAGGTTTAGGATTAGGGGTTTATGGTTAAGGATTTGTCCTTATTGTTTACGGTTTTGGTTTTATGTTTAAGGGTTATGAGTTTGGCATTTTATGTTTTGGGTTTTTGTTTAGTTTTTTTTGTTTTAGGGATTAATGTTTTTGTATTTATGTTTTGGGGTGGGTTTAGGGTTTTTGGTTTGGGGTTTTGGGTCCATGGATCATTGTATACGGTTTAGGGTTTAGGGTTTATGGTATTTGGTAGGATGTTTGGCCTTTAGGGTGTAGGTGTTTTTGTTTTGGGTTTACTGTCTATGTTTTTGGGTTTATGATTTATGTTTTATGGTTTATAGTTTAGTGTTTGAGGATATGGGTTTTGGGATTAGGGTTTATGATTGAGGATTTAAGATTTATGTAATAGGGTTTAGAATATTTAGGTTTAGGGTTTCAGGTTTTGGGTTTGGCATTCATGATTTTGGTTTTATCGTTTAAGGTATAAGGTTTTTTATGGGTTTAGTGTTTACTATTTAGGTTCTATGTTTTTGTTTTTAGCCTCTATGTTTTAGTATTATTTATTTTATGTTTTATATATTATAGTTTACAATTTAAGGATTTATATTTAAAGGTTTATTAGTGGTATAGGGTTTAGGGTTTATAGTGTTTGGTTTACCCATAATGAGTGAAGGTTTTAGGTGTTAGGTGTTGTGTTTATGGTTTAAGGTTTTGGGTTTACAATTTAGGTTGTATGGTTTCAGGTTTATGGATTTGGGTTTTTGGGTTTTGGGTTTAGGGTTTGGCATTTAATTTTCTGAATGTTCTAATCCAAGAATTAGATTAATTTATTTTTTATTTTTATTCTCCCAAACACCCACATTTATGTAACAAATAAAGTTGATCCATGTGAATTTATGGATAATAATAATTAAAATAAAAATTCCATTCTCTATGAATTCTCACAATCATTAAACTGGTGATTGATTATGTGACTCATCAGAGTATAGGTATCCCAGATGTGTATAAGTGGTTTGGAAACAAATATCATACATTACCATTAAAAATGAACTTATGGATTCAATACCCTATATTTAGAAAAAATGTACATATTAAAAACCATAATTTAGTAAGAAACCTTATGTTTGAGAAAAAAAATATGGTCCATCATACGTACTTTTTTAGACAGAACTATACTATCAACCATACTTTTGGATTCTATTTCTAGGAAGAGAAATCCTATATTAGACTTGGTAATATAAAGAGTTTTCAATTATGGATTATTTATGGGTTTTCTTCAATGGTATCAACATAATTAAATATATCTATAAATCTATTTCAATGTATAATAAAAATTCTCATATTCAATTTATTAAATTGTAACTATTTTTAAGGGATGAATAACATTTATTTTAATGTTTTAAATATTTATTTTCTCAATTTATCATGAAATAATTATGGAATAGTTTGACATAAATGAATTATACTATTAATTTAAATATCTTGATGTTATTCATTTGAAGATACATAAGTTTTATTGAATATTAGAATGTGACATTAACTATATATATACACTTCGTAGACAAACATGTTTTAATTCTTATCTATTTGATCAATTCAGACGTTTCTTCTATTATGTTTCCTTGTAAATGTTTTTCTAATGTTCTAGAGATCACTTATTAGAGATAAACTTTGGAGACATACTTGTTTGATAATATTCCTGGTGTTTTATATATTGTTGTTTAAATGAATTTTTGTTTATTTTGAATATTTTTTTTATACAATAGTGTTTTATTTAATATCATATATATATTTTAGTTTTTATTGAAACTATTTTTCGAAGACGATTCAAATTATACATCTTAATCTATTATTTGATTAGATAATATACTACACGTACTCCGTATTTGGGGGAGTTTCATCTTCTCAAACTAGGTTGTGGATATTTTTGTTCCCTATAAAAGAAATAGAAGTCCTTCTAAAATCCTTTTTATAAGGTTACAAATTCTTTCTCTATGTTTTATAGATCCTCGACAAAAGGATCTTCTAGTGAAAATCACTAAACTAAAAGAGAGGGTGTATGTGGAGTGGAATAGAGAATCATTTCCCCCATAACCTCTATACATCATTGTTTTATTTTAATCATTTATTTCTACTTATTATTTATCTTTAATAGATATGTAAAGAATCGGTTTAATTTGATAAGGGAAGTATTTTTTTTTTCAATCATGTTTTAAAGGAATAGAACTAAATACCTCTTGTGTATTTATCTTTTCCATTTTGACATATCAATTGGTATAATTGGTTGGGATATATTACATTATTCCTCTTTTTGAAAATCATAGATATTTCTGAATTATAATAGTAATTGGAATCAAAATAACAGCTCCCCAGATATATTTAATTTGTGAAAATAATTGAAGATTCTTTCAATTCTAACCGAAAAAATATATTGATGATAGATGTTATGCACATGTGGTTGTGTTTTAATTACTCTAAAATTACATAGATAAGGATCCAAATAAATATAAATCTTAATGGATGATCATAATGAAGGTATGCTAATGATCCATGCACCTTATATTAATGTTGATAATTATAGATGTAGGAAAAGATGAAAGATTATTTTTATGAAAAAACATGTAATGGTATTTTATTTTAAGATATTAATACCATATAAAATTCTTAAATAAATTAGAGAAAATTTTAATGATGATCAAGATAAACAATATGATCTTAATTCGAGATATGTGAATTCTATTTTCTTTGTATTAAGAACTAATGAGTTGAATCAAGTTTCTTAGTGTGCTACCACATATGAGATGTAGAAGTATATTTATACTACTTATAAAGGAATTGATTATATTAGAAAACATTGGATAAATAATATAAAATTGAAATTTCATATATTTAGAATGCATGAATATGAAATCATTACTCATATTAATTGAATATTGACAGAAGTTTTCAATGATCTTAATATTTAAAATATCTAATTAAACAATAAAAAAATTATTTAAATTTTCTCATATTATTTCCCTATAATTGGAATGGAATGTATATTACATCAAAACAATATACTACAGTCTCATACAAGACAATGAATGAACTGATTGGCACATTGATGATGTATGAAGCTCATATGTAATTCAAATCATAAAATCATATTTCTATAATAAAAGGAAATTATTAAACTTAAAAATAATATTGATAAATAATATGATTCATTTTATCCAAATTAAACCAAATAGTTATCATATCATGATAAATTATTTGAAAAAAAATGTATAATTAGGGAAAGAAAATATGTAAAGAAGATAGAGGCAATAAATATAAAGTCAATGGTCACACAAACTATCACATTCCTATGATTAAATATCAAAGATAGGATAGTTATAAAATAATATGTAATATATTAATAAATACTAACATGATTTCTACTACTGATTCTTGTGATGAGACTATTAAAAACAATGATGGTGGTCATTAAAATCAAATTGTAAAAATATGACTTTGGGATCATGCTAATATGGTAAAATATTTCAACTCTAAAAGATATAATTTTGAAAACATTTATTATAATGAATTAAATATATATTGTTTTATGATTCTAGTGAAATTTTACTATCTAATGAAATATAATATAAATATTAGAATATCTTATCATTTTATTTCAATTGATAAATAGTGTCTAACCAGATTTCATATATAAGATTGAAATATTATTCAACTTTTCTTGAAAAAAAAATGAAGGAACTATTATATGAATTAAATAAATTAAAAAAAACCTCAATAATACTTATTAAAGGATAATATTATTTGAATAAAATTGTTTTTAAAAATAAAATTCATAAAAACATTGGATTGAAAGTAATGGAGAAAAAAATATGTTATATAGAAATTAATTTTTTCCTAGTTCAAATAGAAAGAGTAGACATAATTTTAAATAGATTTACTAGAGAATAAATGGACATTATGATAATAACTGATATTTTGGAAAAACATATTTTTTTGTATCAAGAAATATAATTATTCGAAAACATTATCTTGCAGCAATTATGGAATCTCTACTAAAAAATATTTGTTTACAAATGTCTTTAGATTCTAACACATTAGAAAAAAAAGAATATGGGTACCAAAAGGAAACTTTGTTTAATATTTTTCATGTATTAACCACTAGAATTTATTCTTATATCAATATATTAATTCATAAATATTATTGAAATTTATATTAAATAAAAACTTCCTTAGTGTTGGAACTGTTTATCTATGAATTATTTCATCTTCTTTGTTTTTATTTAAATGCAATAACTAGTTTATCAAAAAGGTATCCAATTTTAAATGTTCTTTATTAATACATTTAATTATTCTTTCTGCTATATTTTGAATATTTTCAAACTATATTATTTTATTTGATTGATAAATCTATTGATCCATTTCTATTACATTACACATACTCTTTAATGATTATTTAATTACATATTAAGATATATAAAAATATTAATAAAATACTCAAATATGTGTAAGTTTGTTCTCTTTGAATTAATTCTATAAGCCTATTTTTATATATATCTTCTTAAGACTAGTTTTCTTAGAAGAGTTATAATTTTTGGGGAGTGTGTATTACTTTCATATATTATTTTAAAATCATATAAATAATTTAATGTTTATTTAATTAAAATATATGTTTTTTTAAAATCAAAATTCAAAAAACATTGTGTTCAAATTATATTTTCTCAGAAATATTACTTGATTAAAAAATATTTTCGTTCAAAATAATTTTTTATGTAAAACTGTCTTTTCAAAAAAAAATCAGAAATGATTAATAAATATTTCAGCTCTAGAATCTAAAACATCACCTAAAAACTATCTCATTAAAACCATTTTTGTCCTCTTATGAAAAAATCACTGTTCCTATTTAACAATCTTGATCATTTTTATTACTTATTTTAAATACAAATCTCAAAATTTATAAATAATCTAAAACGAGTGGCGTGAAGTGACCTATGACATCAAGATTAAATAAATTCATTAAGTAAATTAATTTATTTCTTAATGATATAACTGAGCTTTTTGGATAATAGTAAATTTATTTTTCTAAGGATTTCATAGTAATATCTTCTAAAAATGTATATAAATACGTGGTTTTTAAGAACTAGTAGTTCAATATTCTAAAATAGTTAATATAAGACCTTAAACATTATATAATCTTGAATTAAGTTAATAATTCACATCGAGGATCTTTTCAAATTCAGTGAATTAGAGAATTAGGCCATAACATATACTTAACAACATGAATATTACATGTATACACTTCTACAAAGTATCCCTTTTTTCATAAAATAATAACTCTTAAAAAAAGAGCCATGTCTTGTTCCATGTTTTAAACAGCATGACTTTTCCTTGGTCCCATCCTTGACCCTAACTATCTTTATGTCCTGTGAAAAACATTTCAATACTTTGGATGAGAATAAAAAGATCATTAAGAGTTATAAAACAAACAAATAAAACATTAGTTCATCAATACACACGTAACATAAGCTCTTGAATATATCTCATGAAATCATAAGAATAATGAATAACACATAGTAATCACAAATCCTATAGGTAACTTGTGGTATCCATAACATATGTAAATTTTAGGATTCACAACGATGTAGGGAGTTACATTTGGAATAACCATTATAGTATATTACCTAAATATCATAGAAGAAAAATTATCATTTACCTCCATCATGTTACCCAATGAATTGGAGATCTATCTCAGGCTCCCCTGCCCTAGGATTATCACATAACCACTCGTTTATGTAAACAATTCCCAATAACCATAACTTATAAATAACTCATAAAACAAAAATAAATGAAAGATAATATTTCCAAATAATTTAAAAATATTAAAATAAAAAATCCATTATCAAAACCATTTTCAATACCAAAATACATAAAAGAGTATATGGTTTTTATTTTTCTTTTAAAAACATTATATCTTGTTAAGTAAGCCATAGATCAAATAATACGCACGGTGGTGGAAAAGGTTGTTGTCACCACTTACGTTAAAAAGAAACATTATTTTTTTTCATTTAGTAAAATTCATCGCAGAAAAAGATTCTATTTTAATGAAATGAAAATTCAAATGTGTTTGTAAACATCATAAAATAAGGTCGTGTATGAATCGAAATATTCCTCAATGAAAGGAGATTGAGACGAATACCCTTACCTCGTGTCCGACTTAACTTGTTTATTCTTTAATATCCTGATAATAAACTAAAGTTAATTTATACTTTATTAAGAACATTTTTCATGTTTATTATTCTTTATATTTAACTTTTTAATATGTTAAAATCATTATATAATCATTTAAGTTAATAACTATCATTTTGTTGATATTTGGTAATTGAGTCAAAAATGAACATCTTATAATTTCAAGTTGTTCATGTGGTCAAAATTAAATTATCTCCAGAATGATATTCATGATTTAGATATCATATATATCATATATATAAAATATATATATGTATATATAATAGTACAATCATTTGGGGATATGAAATGAAATGCACAGTTTATGAAGACGGTAAGTCGTACGTACGCATGAATGATACTTTCATTTCTATTTCATATTTAATGGATTGAAAAATTAATTATAAAAAGTTATATAATAATTCAATTATTATATCATATATTATTTCATTAATTCCATCCATTATACGTTCCACATATGGCATGAACGAGTCATATCACTTTGAGGGGGCGGTAGTCTGCACTTCCTCAAATGAAATTATCCTGTTTACCCATTATGGAAACCATAAAGGTATGATATAAAAGAAAAATAAAGACGTTTAGAGACAATATAAATATAATATATATCACATATAAATATAGTTCTATCATAATGGCCTCCACAAGAGGTGGTAGGAGAAGATTGAACAATCATCATTCTGTGAGGCAATAGTTCACCGTCCACAGAAACTGCATGTTCTTTACCCATTTGGTGGAGGTGTGTGTAAGTTTAGATAGAATTCTTATCATAAGAAAAAAATAGAAAATTTAGGATACTGGTGTTGTTATAAAATAATAGAATAAAAAGAGTTTTGGTGGTTAGACAAGTAAAATAAAAGAAAAGAACTTAAGAGAAGACATTATCTTTAAATCGGGTAACTCTCATTGGTTTGAAACAAAATGCATTCTTGATGTTCTTTCTACCCAAGGTAAGGATTATAAATGGAATATAGGTATCATGATAGATTACTTGGTCAGAGGTTGGATGATCCATGGGGCTTGAGAAATCTGAGTAATGGGTTAGAGGTGAGGGCTTTTTATAAGGGTGAGGATGAGTTCTTTAAGAAAGTGTGAAAATATTATTTTATAATATAATGATTCTCAATTTATACAGGTCCAAAACATGATAAATTAGAATATAAGATTACTCTTGTTTGAAATAAAATCATCCATTAATAATTGGACAGGTTTTAGATATTTTTTTAATTTTTATAATCTTATTTATTTAAATCATTCATTTATGAGGTAAATACTACATCATTATTGTGTCCCAAAAAAATTTATTTATTTGATGGCTAAAAATTATAAATTAAATACCACGATGTTGGAAATATTTTTAGATTTCAAATTAATATTTATAGTCTAATAGATAACTTATATAACCCCATGTAAGAATTTATTTACTAAGAGACATATGTTTATGTCATTTTTTTCATTACTTTAAATTAATTACTACAAAGTTTCATAATCATTGTTAAGTGGCTCAATAGGGTCCCAAAATCAACCCAAGAATTAAAATGGTTGGAAATGTATCTACCAATAGGATTTGGACAATGTTGGGGTAATTTAATATTGTCATAATATTATTTTTATCTTTAATTACCCTATTTACCTTTAACCGCGGTAAATAAAAGTGAGAAGTTACTATTCACCAAAAATTATATTCATCTTATTGAACCAAACATTACATACTAATAACAACCATGTATGTCATATTTTCAAAATTAAATTCAAATAAGTGGTAAAATTTAATTTAAATGAAGAATTCGGTTTTTATCTACTACTTAGTGGTTTCACTATTCATAAAAAATTGAAGGTTTTCCGAAAAATTCCAAAACTTCAGCTTATGATATATTTGATATTCCAAATTCAAAAATGATTTATATTTTACCAAATTTAATACATAGAGGATTCATTAATTAATTTAAAATTAATTCCCGTTCTCAAAACAAAAAAAAGTTTTTATGAAATAATAAATATCAAAAGATTGAAACTTGTTAATGTCCAATTTCAAATTGAAAATAATTCCAATGAAAAAAATTTGATTACATTGTAAAAATATAATAAAATTACACATTAAATCCAATTAAAAAGACAATCTAACCATATAAATAAATTACATTAAAAGTCTATTTTGAATTAAAATGCATTATTTTTCAATAATCCTTAAAAAATGAATTTTATTAGAAAAAAACCAAAAATTTACCCAAAGTAAATTTTGATGTACTGATTCTAAAGAAGAATTTTATTTTGTCAAATATAAGATTTAAAAGTTTCCAAAACTATATTTAATGAGGTATCTCCACTAAAGGAAGCTAAATGGACCTTTTAATGAATATTAGACTATTTATGTTTAAAATTGGAATCATTATTATTTTAAGCCTCTAAAATTTATAGGATAAATGTAAAAACCTTTAACAAACATGTATAATAATATTGTAGTTAGTTCTATTCATTCTCACCAATCCAACTTCTATGCATTAAGTACCATTTAAAATAATATTATATTATTATTTTTCAGTATGAATCAGCATTGTGTGAGACATAAGATTTCAAAGAAACTTGTTGTTGCGTATCGGGTATGCCATCGAACGTAGCATCACCTTTAAAGTAAAATTAATATTTAATTAACAAATTTTAATAAATATGAAAATATCTAATTCTTTATTTATCAAAGATGTTACACCCTTCCCCAATTTGGAAATTACATCCTCCCAATTTTATTCACTTATCAAATAAGTTCGGGTATTTATCCCTCATAGAATTTTAAGATTCTCATGTAACCTATTAAAACATATAGTTTTTCCTCAAAACATTTACCTAATGAATTACCTTATTCTGCAACACTTTCTCTATTTGGTCAAGAATCTATACTGGTTGTTCCTCACACGAGAGATTCTCGTCCAACTAAACTACCTCTGAGCTCAAAACAAGAGATGGATCCGAAATATAATTTCTCAACATTGGCACATGAAAAATATTGTGTACCTGGGATAAAATTGGAGGTAAATCTGATCTGTAGGAAACTAATCCAACTTTCTCCAGGATTTCATATGATCTGATGAAACTCAAACTCAACATTCCCTTCTTACCAAAATGCATTACACTTTTCCATAGAGAAACTTTGAGAAACACATGATCACCTACCAAAAAAATTAAAGATACTTCCTCTGGTTATCCTCATAATGTTTCTACCAGCTCTGAGCTATTCTAATGTTCTTATGAATCAACTAAACTTTTTATGCCATCTCTTCTACCAATTATGGTCCCATCAACTTCATTTCACCTACTTCATCCCAAAAAACTGGATTTCGACACTACTTCCCATATAATTCCTCAAATGGAGCCATCTGTATACCAGAATTAAGAATGTTATTATATGACAATTCCAACGAATAATGATGTTGGTATCAACTTCCCTAGTAATCCAGTGAAAAAGAACGTAGCATATCCTCCAAAGTCTGAATTTTTCGTTCTGAATACCCATCTGATTGAGGATGAAAAGTTTTACTAATATTTAATTCTGTACACAATGAATTTTAAAGGAATTTACAGAAGTTAAAAGTGAACCTTAGATCGTGATAAGATACACTAGAGAAGTTAACTCCAATCAACCTGACTATAACTTTAATATACAACCAACAAAGTTGATCTAGATATTGAGTAACTCTAATAGGAAGGAAATGAGCATATTTAGTCAATCAATCAACAATAACCTAAATTGCATTGTTACCTTGAGATGTCTTCGGTAATCCCACAAAAAAGTCCACGAATATATTTTTCCATTTCCACTCTGGCACTGGTAAATGATAAAGCATCCATTTTGGTAACCATCCCTCTGCTTTAACTTATTGAAAATTCAAAAAATTAACAATAAAGTTAGCAATATCTCTTTTCATTCCATCCCA
Source organism: Viscum album (assembly GCA_963277665.1). Classification (NCBI taxonomy): domain Eukaryota; kingdom Viridiplantae; phylum Streptophyta; class Magnoliopsida; order Santalales; family Viscaceae; genus Viscum; species Viscum album. The sequence continues at coordinate 856,022,922 of OY728164.1, forward strand.
CCAGTAATTCTTCTGATGTTCTCTGTACATCTTAGTGCTTCCAGGATGAAATATAAACAGAGAACTATGAGTTTCACATAACAACTCATTCTCCAACTATGAATCACAAGAAACACATAATATCATACCAAATCTAAAGATACAATCATTATCATTGTTAAATTCAGGAATCATACCCTTCTGAACCAACTCTAACTTTTTCTATAACTCACTGCCTTCCTCCTACGTTTGCTTAATTCTATCTGATAGAGATGATTTAACTGAAACCTAATACAAAACAGAGGGATTTCCTATACCAAAAACTTCTATGCCAAAGTTCATCAAGTATTTAATCAAAGGATCTTGTTCCAAACATAACAAGAGTAATGTAGCATTACTTTTTCAACTCAAAGCATCAACCACTTTATTTTCTTTTCCTGGATGGTAATGAATTGTAAAATCATAATCCTTGATTAATTCCAGCCATCTCTTCAGTCTCATGTTAAATTCTTTTTGAGTGAATATATACTTCTAACTTTTTTGGTTAGTATATATTTCATATTTTACTCCATACAAATAATTCCTCAAATTTTTTAAAGCAAAAAAAATAGTAGCTAATTCCAAATCATGTGTAAGGTAATTTAACTCACAAGGTTTCAACTGACTTCAAGCATAAGCAATTACCAAATCATTCTTCAAAAGGACACAACCACGTCCTTTCAACAAAGCATCAGTTTAAATAACAAACTAACCATTTATGGAAGGTAATATTAAAACTGGAGCATTCACCAATCTACTTTTCGATTCCTAAAAACAATCATCACATTCATTTATCCAAATGATCTTAACTCCTTTTCAAGTTAACATAGTTAGTGGGCCAGATAAACATGCAAAATTTTCACAAACATCTGTTAATAACCTGCCAAACCAAGAAAACTACAGATCTCAGTTATATTTGTGGGTCTTGGCCATTTTTCAACATCTTTTGTTTTAGCAGGATCAATATTTATGCCATTTTTTGAAACAGTGTGACCAAGGAATAAAATTTTTTGTAACCAAAACTCACACTTTTTGAATTTCCCAAACATTTTATTTTCTTTTATGGTTTCCAAGAAATCCCTTAAATTACTTTCATGGTCCTCTTTACTTTTATAATAATCCAAAATATTATCAATGAACACAACCACAAATGTATCCAAGAAATCATAGAAAATTCTATTTATATGATAAACGAATACATCAAAAGAATTTTTTAACCCAAAAGGCATAACTACAAATTCATAATGGCCATATATAGTTCTAAATGTTGTCTTCAGAATGTCTTATTCCTTTATTTTCAACTGATGGTACCCTGACCTAAAATAAAATTTCAAAAAATATTATGATCCCTTGAGCTGATCAAACAAATCATTGATATGAGGAAGAGGATACTTGTTATTAATAGTGATGTTATTAAATGCTATATAATAAAGGAAAAGTCTCATTGGAACATATTTATTTTTAACAAACATGAAAAGAGAAACACATGGTGTTGTGCTAGGTCGAATGAAACCATTTATCTAATTACTCTTTCAATTGCTTCTTTAATTTTAAGAGTTTAATTTGTGCCATTTGATATGGGGGTTTTGAAATTGTCTTAGCATCAGAAACTAAGTCAACAGTAAATTCCACTTCTTGATTTGGTATAATACCAGGAAAATAATCAGGAAAACATCAAGGTACTCATTTACCACTGGCACATCACTAATATAAAAAGTTCCATTATTTTCAACAATTTGAGAAAGGTAACAATAATTTCTATCCTTTTCTATTTTCTCATCTTCCTGATACGTTATCAAAAGTAAGGGTTCATTCTTGTACACAAACTGAAAATATTTCCTAAAAGAAAACACTTTAGCTATGCAGTCAATCATAGAATGATCCATAGAATGCCAATTCATACCCAAACAAACTTGAAACTCTGCTAGAGGAAAAACAATATTGCTGGTAGGTAGATTCATTCCGCACACAAGAACATGAACGTTATTATAATTTCTTTTTGTCTCAACATTTTCGCCCAGTTTTTTTACCATAAGATCAAGATTCATATCTTGAGATGGAATCCCCAATTTACTAGAAAACTTCTCAGAAATGAACGAATGTGTAATCCTTTAATAAAAAAACACATTGGAATAACCTGAATAAACAAATAGTGTTCCTGATACTACTTCATTCGATGTCCCAACATCTACTGAAGTAGTTTCAAAGGATTTCACCACCCCTTTATGCTTGTAGTCCGACTTAATTCCCTCAGTTTAGTTCTTTGTTGGACACTCATTTTCATAATGAACAATTTCATAGCACTTAAAAAATTTCACTGACATAAAATTATATTTTGTATTACCATTACCCTGATCTTTCTCAGTTCAATTACGAGCCTTATGTACCATTTTACCACATCGTTAGCCTTTACCAAAAATTCAAAATACATTCCCTCACATGCATTTTACCACAATTTTCACAAACTGTAATTTTAGGTTTCTTACTATCATACTTTTTTTTAAGAGTTATTCCCTTTTCTCTACCACCTTGACCTCTTATTCGGTTTTTCGTCAATGAACACATGATCATTAGAAATCTCCATTTCCACCTTCTCCGAACATTGAATAAGTTTTCATAACTTTTGAACTCATGAGAATTTAAAGCCCTTTGATACTTTGGATTTAATCCTCAGTAAAAAATGGTTGATTTTACTATCAAGATCCTGTATGATGTTTAGAGCATACCTTGCCAGTCAAGTGAATTTTTCTTCATAAGAATCCACTGAGTCATCTTCCTGCCTTAATTCCTAGAATTTTTTTCCATCCATAGATGAACCACCATAGGAAAATATTTCACAAGGAACAAACCTTTGAATCCATCCCAATCAAAAGCATCAATATCCCCACTACCCCTGATATTGTTCACCATAGACCACTACCGATCAGCTTCTCCATCAAAATGGTAAATAGAAAGACTAAACTTTTGATGTTTTCAACACCCCATGATATCACAAATCTTTTCCAGTTATTTTATCCACCCTTCATCTAGCATAGGGTCAGATGATCCTCTGAATGATGAGGGATGTTTCCTCATAAAATGATCCACTATCGACATGTTTCTCTGTGGTTTTCCTAGATGATCTCGTGCATGGATACCACCACCATTTATAGCCTATGTCAACTATTACATCACGACAACAAACTACTTATTTCTGATTCTGACTATCTTAGGTGGATGATTTGGAAGTTTTTCTTCCTTCAGATGTCATCTCATCATAGCTACGATGTTTCCTCTATGTAAAACCAATCTGAACACTGAAATATCATAGGCGAAGCAACATGGTAATCTTAAAATGCTATATCATTTCAATTTGACCATAAATTAATTTCTGGACTTTAATTTAACCATATTATAACTCCTAATGTTGTCTAAAACAACCTGTGATACTAACTATAAGGACACGACCTTCACATTATATAATCTTGAATTACGTTAATAATTCACATCGAGGATGTTTTCAATTTGAGAGAAACAGAGAATTAGGTCATAACATATATATAACAACATGAATATTACATGTAGACACTTCTACACAGTATCCGTTTTTTTCATAAAATAAAAACTCATGAAAAAAGATCCACGTCTAGTTTCATGTTTTAGACAACATGTCTTTTCCTTGATCCCGTCCTTGACCCTATACATATTTAGGACTTGTGAAAAACATTTCAAAACATGGGATGAGAATAAAAAATCTGAGTAAGGGTTATAAAACATTCAAAGAAAACATTAGATCATCAATACATACATAACATAAGCTCTTTAACATACATCATGAAATTAGAAGATTAATGAATAACACATAGTAATCACAAATCATAATGAATCTTGTGGCATCCATACCAAACTTACTTTGAATCCTTCACAACTACGTAGGGAGTTACATTTGAAATACCCATCAGAGTATATTTCTTAAATAATTTAAGAGAAACATTATTGTTTACCTCTGTCATGTTACCAATTGCATTGGAGAGCTATCTTGGGCTCACCCTCCCTAGGATTATCACGGAACCACCTGTATTTGTAAACAATTATCAAGAAACATAACATATTAATAACACATAAAACTGACATAAAGGAAAGATAACATTTCCACATCATTTAAATATATTACCATAAAAAACCCATTATCAACACCATTTTCAATACCAAAAAATGTAAAATAGTATATGGTATTTATTTTCCTTTTAAAAACAATATAACTTGTTAGGGAATCCATCGATCAAATAATAGTCGTGGTGGTGGAAAAGGTCATTGTCACCGCTTACGTTAAAAAGAAACATTATTTTTTGTCATTTAGTAAAATTCCTCATAGAAAAAGATTACCTTTGAAGGAAATGAAAAGTCAAAGGTTTTTATACGTCATATAACATAAAGTCTTCTATGAATAAAAATATGCCTCAATTAAATGTGATTGAGACGATGTCCCTTACCTCATGTCCGACTTCACCCGATCATTCTTTAATCTCCAGAATAATAAACTAAAGTTAATTTATACTTTATTGAGAACATTTTTCAATTTTATTATTCTTTTTATATCACTTGGAACCATTTTATAAACATTATTCAATCATTTAAGTTAATATCGTTCGTTTTGTTGATATTTGATACTTGAGTCAAAAATGAACTTCTTATAATTACATGTTTTTCATGTGGCCAGAAGACCATTATCTACAAAATGATATTCATGATTTAGATATCATATATATCATATATATATATAGAATATATATGTATTTATAATAGTATATATATTTGGAGATAAGAAATGAAATGCACCGTTCATGGAGACCGTAATCCGTACGTACGCATTAACACTACTTTAATTTTTATTTCATATATAATGGAATGGAAAATTAATTAAACATAGGAATATTATAATTCCAGTATAATATGATATATAATTTCAGTAATTCCATCCTTTATACGTTCCATGTATTGCATGAACGAGTCATATAACTTTGAGGGGGCTGTAGTCCGCACTTCCTCAACTAAAATTATCTCTTTTACCCATTATGGAAACCATAAATGAATGCTATAATTGAATATACAAAAGTATATATATAGTATATATATAATATATATCACATATAAATATAGTTCCATCATAATGGCCCCCATAATTGGTGGTAGGAGAATATTGAACAATCATTGTTTCTTGAGGCAGTAGTTCACTGTTCATAGGAACAATATGTTCTTTACCAATTAGATGGAGGTGTGTGAAAATGTAGTTAAATACCTAAAATAAAAAAACCTAGTATACTTTGGATACTGGTTTTGTTATAAAATAAAGGAATAAAAAGATTTTAGGGGGTTGGAAAAGTAAAATAAATGAAAAGAACTTAAGATAAGACATTGCCTTCAAATCAGGTAACTAAATTTTGTTTGAACCAAAAGGGTTTCTTGAAGTGATTTATGCCTAAGGTAAGGCTTATAGGTGGAATAGAGGGATCATTAGAGATTATTTGGGTAGATTTTGGATGATACAAGGGGCTTGATAGGTGTGAGTAATGGGTTATAGGTGAGGTATTTTTAAAAGGGGGAGGAGGGGCTCTTTAGGAATGTTAAAAAATATTATTTTATTATATAACGATTCTCAGTTCCTAAAGGTCCAAAACATTTAAAGTATAATATCAGATGAATCTTGTTTGAAATAAAATCATCCAATTATAATTGTACAAGTTATGGAATTTTTTTTAATTTTTATAATCATTTTAATTTAATTCGTTCATTAATTAGGTAAATACTACATCATTATTGTGTCATAAATAATTTAATTTATTTGCCGTCTAAAAATTATAAAAAAGTTCCATGATGTAGAAAATATTTTTTGGTTTCAAATTAATATTTATAGTCTAAGATATAACTTATATAACCCCATATATGAATTGATTTACTAAAATATATATGTTCATGTCATTTTTTTCATTACTTAAAATTAATTAATATAAAGTGTCATTATAACTCTTAAATTTCTACATGGGGTCCCAAAATAGATCTACGGATTAAATTGGTTGTAAATGTATCAAAAAATAGGATTAGGACAAATTTTAGTGTAATTTTATATTATTATAATATTATTTTTACCTTGAATTACCATATTTACCTTTAATCGCGGTAAATAAAAGTCAAAAGTTACTTGTCCCCAAATATTATTTTCATCTTTTTGAACCAAATTTTTCATACTAATAACAACCATGTATATCAAACTTTCGAAATTCAATTCACAGAATATGTAAAATTTCATTTAAATGAAGAAGTCGGTTTTAAACTACTACTTTGTGTTTTCACTATTCATCAAAAATTGAAGGATTTCCTAAAAATACAAAAAATTCAGCCTAAAGTATATTTGATATTCCAAATTAAAAAATGATTTATATTTTAAAAAATTAATGAAAATTGATGTTTTATTAATTAATTTAATATTAATTTCCATTGTCAAAACAAAAACTGTGTTTTTATGAAATAATAACTATCAAAAGATTGTCACTTGTTTATGTCCTATTTCAAAGTGAAATTACTTCCAATGACCAACATTGGATTACATGGTAAAAATATAATCTAATGAAACTTTAAAACCAATTGAAAATACAATCTAACCATATAAATAAATTTCATTAAAAGTCAGTTTTGAATTAAAATACAGTATTTTTCACTATTCATTAAAAATGAAATTTATCAGAAAAATACCAAAAATTTACTCGAAGTAAATTTTGATGTCCCGATTCTAAAGAAAAATTTTATTTTGTAAAATATAATATATATAAGTGAAAAGAACTATTTTTAATGTGGCTTCACTATTAAAAGGTGGTAAATCAATCTTTAAAAGAATATTAGAGTATTTATGGTTAAAATCGGCTTATTTATTATTTTAAGCCTCTAAAATTTATTGGATAAATGTAAAAACATTTAACAACAATGTATAATCATATTTTAGTTAGTTTTATTCATTCTATCCAATACAATGTTTATGTGTTATCTACCATATAAAAAAAATATTATATTATTATTTTTCTGTATGACTCAGCAGTATGTGCACCATAAGATTTCAAAGAATTTCGTTGTTTCATATTGGGTATGCCACTGAACATAAAATACCCTTTTATGTAAAATTAATGTTTAATTCACAAATTCTAATAAATATGAAAATGTCTTCTTCTTTATTTACCTGAGATGTTACAGTTAATGAAAAATGTTTCTTGTAGAGCTTGTATCCATTCATAATCTTTCAAAATGAAGAATTAGTGAAGCTACATGAAGATCTGATAAGGTCTAAAAAATAAATTGAAGATATTGAAAACCCATCTATTTAGAAAATAGTTTTGGATAATCTTAAAATTAATAAACAATGATTTTGGGAAATCTAAATTTCCAAAGAGTAATTTGATACATTTAATGTGTAGAGGACAAGTCAAATGGATAATATCATATGGAATTCTATTACTAAGATAGTTCATAATGTGATAAAAGAGTTTTTAGTCAAATATATTTCATACTCATCGATAGATAAATGATGTGTATATGTTCAATAGGGGATGGAACAATTTCCAAGAGTTATAGATATTATGAGTAAAGGGGTTAAAAGTTTAAAGAGTGAATATGAACTGTTTATCCCTTCTGAAAATCCTGATTCTTTTCCATCACCATAACTTATCAAAAGTCAAATCCAAAATAATTTTTTAATTTTTTTGAATGTTTTAATTTTTTTCCCTCAGTTTATACATCTTTTTTAAATAGTTATCTTACATAAAATGTAAATTCTTTTTTTGTTGTAATTTATTTTTTATGTTATAATGATGGAGATAAATTTATGGAGAAATTTATACATAAATTTGTAAAGAATTTTTTGGAGAAACGTAGGGATAAATTTAATAATAAATACCTTTATAAAAATAATTTTCTTTATGAAGATATATAATTCTAAAAATATATTTATTCTCATATTTGAAAAATTAAATTTTTTATGGTTATTTAAATATAGATGTTATTGATTTTGGGATCATCCAAAAGACGAAGATTTTTTATTATGTGTTGATTAAAAAAATTCATTAATTTATTTTCTATTTTGAAACTCATAAGCAATAAAATTGATTTGAATAATGATGTTAATTTAAGTTAATTTCAATATAATAATCATTTGAATAATAATAAATTTAGGAATAATTTTATTATTCTTTAAACCCATAAAATATTATTTTCTTTTATCAAATTATAAGTATGTTGGAAGAGGTTATTATTAGTTTGTAAGCATGGTTAATACCATATGTTTTTCAGAACATATGGTTTTGTTTACACTATATTTTTAACAAATGTACAGATCTGTAACCCTACTATCCGAAGCAAACCTATGTTTGAGGAAGAAATGTATAATCCATCATCCTGAATTTTTTTATCAAATATATACTACATACAATAATTTTTTATTTTATTACAATGAAGATAAACCCTACATTTTACTTGGGAAAAAATTGAATTTTTATTTATGGTTTATTTCTGTGTTTTCTACAACAATCTTTATAGAAAAAAATGTCACTTTAATGTTGTTTTAAAAATAGATTCAAATCCTCATATTCAATAGACTGAATATTTCCTATTTCTAAATAATTTTTTGACATTATTTAAAAGGTTTAAATTCATGTATTTGGGATTTAACATGCGATATTTTTAGATATTTTTATCCTGAAGGAATTTAAATTTCATATTAAAAGTAATTATATTCTTCTTTTGAATATATATATATGATTATTTGAAAATATGAATGCTTCATTGCCTTTATAGATACACTATGGAGAAAAAATGTTTTAATTTTTATCTGTTTGATCGATTCGACTATTTCTACAGCTTTGTTTTTTTGTTATTATTTTATTGTATTTTGAAAAAGAACTTATCATGGATACACAATAGAGAGATACATTTTTTGACTTCTACCGTGTTTTTTCTATAATGTTTATAAAGGAGTAATTATTTTCATTGATGAATACTGTTTTATTGCTATTATTTATTCATGATCTTATATAAGTATCAGGTACTACACCAACTATGTGTTGAAGATGTTTCAACATATACATCCTAATAAGTTATCTGTTTAGAGTTTATGATTCATGTAATCAGAAGCTTTTGGAGTTTAAATTTTTCATACTACGCTGTTGATATTTTTATTACCTATAAGACAACTAGAATTACCTATAAAATCATAGTGGTATGGTGTAAAATTCCAACAATCAGTTGTAAAGATACCCAAAAAAAGGATATACTAGTGATAGAGAGAGTATTGGTGGAGTGTACTTTGTGATCCTTGCGATCTGAAACACTATACATATCTATATCCTTTTATTCATTTCATTCACAGGATTACTCATCATTAATATTTATGTAATGAATCATGTTAATCTGAAGATGGAATCATTTTTTATATCATGTTTTCAACGGAACACATTTCACCCCCTAGCGTCTTCATGTTCTCTATTCCGACCTAACATTAAGTTTTTAGTGTATTGGTTTTTTGATTTTATGTTTTTTGTTTTGGATTTATGGTTTAGTGTGTACAATTTTTTGTTTATGGTTTAGAGTTTAGGATTTAGGGTTCAGGGATATGTTTTTATGGTTTAGGGTTTAGAGTTGGCATTTGCGGTGTAGGATTTTGTTTTTAATATTTTATGTTTTTGGGTATATGGTTCACTTTTTATGGTTTTAGTGTTTAGGATTTCATTTTTAGGTTTTAGTATTTTTGGTTATTTGTTTTTGGATTAGTGTTTTGGGATTAGGGTTTGGGATTTTGGATTAGGGATGAGGGATTGGGGTATAATGTTTTTTAGTATTGGTTTTACAATGATAGTGTTTTATGGTTATTATTTAAGAAACAATGTATATTGTTTAGGGTTCAATGGTTTGGGTTTATAATTTAGATTTTGGGATTTAGGATTCTGGATTTAGGGTTTTATGTTAGGTATATATGTTTTGGAGTTCATGTTTTAGGGTTTAGGATTTAGTGTTTAGGGTTTAGGGATCATGTTTTGGGGTATAGGGTTAGGGTTCTATATATCACTTTTAGGGTATAGGGTTTAGGATTTAGTTTTTAGGGTTTATGTTTTGGGTATACAATTTAGGAATTTGAGTTCCGGGTAATGGGATAAGGGTTTTAGGTTTTAGAATTTTCGGTTTATTATTTTTGATTTAGGGGTTCGGTTTTTTGGGATTTGGATTAATGGTTTAGGATTATGTTTTTGGTTTTTTGTTTAGGGTTTAGGGATTATGTATTATGGTTTAAGGATTAGTGTTTAGTGTTTAGATTTTTGGATTTAGTGATTATGGTTTAGGGTATATGTATAAGAAAAACAATTGAATTGATATCAACCAAATCTATTTATGACACTCTAAAATCAGTTCACATAGATTCTATATTATTTATATGAATGTATAGAATGAAAAAACAATGAAAAGAATTATTATATGCGTGAAAAAAATTAAAATTGTAATAATATGCAATAAAGATAAATGGGTTTTTAGATTTTTCTTTCTAAGTAAAAAAATTGTTTCATATAATTTTATTTAAGGGATTTAGCATGTTATAAAAATTTAAAAATGGAAAAATCATGCAATTATTCTAGAGAAATTATTATATGATTGTTAACAAAAATGTTCAAGAAAATTTTAACCATCTAAAACTTTTATCATATGGTACAATTTACTTATATATATAATTCTATTAGATTTCCAACCCATAAAATATCACATAAATATGATATATGAAGCTCCAGTTATCCTTGAAAACTGATAAATGTTTATTAAAAAACTGCAGAATTAAATATGAATTTGTATATAATTTCGATACATAATAAAAAAATTATACATCTCAATGATTGATATAACCTTCCTTATAGTTAAATGAAATGGAAATAAATTTTTGAGTTATCTGTTCCAATAATAATCATTCACATTTTTGTTTTGTCACCCAATTCTTGATCAAAATACCATACCAAACATATTTTTTAGAGTTTAGGATTTTGGGTGTAGGTTTTAGAGTGTGGGAAATAGTTTCCCAAGCCTAGGGTTTAAGGTTTAGGGTTCAGGGTTATTGTTTTAGATTTTGGATTTTTAGTTTAAGTGATCGAGTTTATAGTATAGGGTTTAGGTTTTATTAATTATGGTATAGGTTTTAGGATTTGGGGTATAGGGCTTAAGGTTTAGTGTTTTAGGTTTAGGGTTTAGATTTTATGTTTTAGGGTTTAGGGTTTTTAGTTTTACTATTTTTGGGTTTGGGTTTTAGTAATTATGATTCGGGGATTTGGGATTAGCGTTTACAAAATTGTATTTGTGTTTTAGGGTTTGGGGTTTGGGATTTAGGATTTATGGTTTACAGTTAATGGCTTAGGGTTTGTGGTTACTTTTTTTGGGTTATGGGTTTAGGGCTAGGGGTTAATTATTTTTGGTTTAGTGATAAGGTTTTAAGATTTAGGGTTAGGGTTTAGGTTTTTTTTTGTTTTATGGTTTTGAGTTTTGGGTTTACAATTCGAGGTTATGGTTTTTTAGTTTTTGTTTTATGTTTTATGGTTCGGGTCTAAGAGATTTATGATTCTAGTTTTGTTTTTTGGGTTTAGGGTCTAGACTTGGAGGATAAGGATAGAGGTTTACTATTTAGGTTTTTGGGTATAGAGTTCAGTATTAAGGGATTGTGTTTTAGGGATTATTTTAGAGAGATTATGGTTTCAGGTATGGGTTTAGGTTAAGGTGTTTCGGTTTTAGTATAAGGGGGTAATATTTTAGGGGTAAGGGATTTAGTTTAATGTTAAGGTTTTAGGTTTTAGGTTTTACGATTTAAGGTATATGATTTATGGTTTTTTGGTTTATGGTCTAGGGTTTGCGGTTATGATAATCGGGTTTAGGGTTTATGATTTAGGACATTATGTTTAATACTTAGTGTTTAATGTTTGTTTTATAGTTTTTTATTAGTGTTTAGGGTTTTCGGTTAAGGATTTCGGATTTTGGGTTTATGTTTTAGGTTATATGGTTTAGGGTTTTAGGAATAGGGTTTGGGGTTAAGGGTTTAGAGTTAAGGTTTTAGTGTTTAATGTTTAGGATTTAGGTATAAATATCATTTGGATTATGGTTTAGAGTTTACTCTTTGAGGTTAATGGTTTACCATATATGGGTTATGGATTTCGGTTTGTTGTTTAAGGATAGGATATTGGGATTAAGGATTTAGGTATTGGGTTTAGAGGAAATGATTTAGGGTTTTCAGATTGGATTATAGAGTTTGGGGTTATTTATTTGGGTTTATTAGTTTAGGTATTACTGATTAGGGTTATAAGTATATTATTTAGGGTATAGGAAATTCAGATTAGGTTTTTCGGTTTAGGGATTAGGGTGTTGTGTTTATGGTTTGTGGTTTGGGGTTTGGGGTTTAGAGTTTTGGGATATAGGTATAGGATTTAAGGTTGGGTGTTTTTGTTTTAGAGTTTTGGGTTTTGGAGTTATGATTTAGTGTTTATGGTTTAGTGTTTATAGGTTAGTCTTTATGTTATTGGGTTTAGGTTCTCAGGTTTAGGTTTTTGGGTTTGGGTTTTAGGGAAGATGGGTTAGTATTTGTGGTTTAGAAGTTAAGGTTTAGGGTTTATTAAATATGGTTTTTGATTTCTTATTTAGGTTTTAGGGTATAGGGTTTATTGTTTTGGGTTTTTGTGTTTTGGGTTTACTTTTTGGAGTATGGTGTTTATATATTAGATTTTAGGTTTTTTGGTTTAGTTTGGGGGTCTTTATTTTAGTTATTTAGGGTTTTGGGTTCGTTGTTTTGGGTTTAGGTTTTATTCTATATTGTTTATGGGTTAGGTATTGGGGTTTGGTGTTTTGGGTTTGTGGTTTAGCGATTAGGTATTACGATTTAGTGTTTGATGTTTGGGGTTTATATTTTTTTGGTGTTTTGTTTTGGGATAATGGTTTCTATTTTATTGGGTTTAAGATTTAGGTTTTCGAGTTTAAAATAAATGTTAAGTTTTTGGGGATTAGTGTTTAGGGTTTAGGGTTTGTGGATTATGGTTTAGGGTTTAGGGTTTTTTGTTTAGAGTTTATGGTTTAAAGGTATGGGTTGTGATTTTAGGGTTTTGGGTTTATGGATTTTTGTATTGGGATTGGTTTTTTCAGGTTTAGGGTTTAGGGTTAGGTTTTTAGGTTTATGGTTTGGGGTTTACAGTATAGGATTTTGGATTTAAGGTTTAGGGTTTAATATTTTTTTAGGGTATTGGGTATAGGGTTTTCTGTTTTGGTTTCATTCTTTTTGGTTAAGGGTTAAGAGTTTAGTGTTTAGGGTTTATGTGTTTGGATTTTGCCTTTATGGTTTTATTTTAAGGTGTTAGGGTTTTTGGTTTATAGTTTAATATTCAGGGTTTCTAGTTTACCATATATGATGTATGAGTTTTTACTTGGGTTTTATTTTAGGTTTTAGGGTACAGGGTTTAGTTTTTTTGGATAATAGTATATTGTTTAGGGTTTATGAGTTAAATATTTGGGTTTATGGTTTAAGGTATTGGGTTTTTTATTTTGGTTTTATGCTTTAAATTTTCTAGCTTGGGGTTTATGATTTAGGTTTTGGGTTTAGGGTTTGAGGTTTAGTGTTTACTGTATTGGTTTTGGGGTTTTGGATTTTGGGTTTATGGTTTATTGATTGGGTTTTGGAGTTTTTGATTTATGGTGTGGGATTTTGGATTTAGTGTTTAGTGTTTATGTTTATTAGTATCTATATTATGTTTTAGGTTTTAGGATTTTGGGGTTGAGTTATTGGACATAGGTTTATGAACTTTATGTTTAAGGATTTGGGTTTATTGTTTCGGGATTGTGGTTTATTATTTTTGTTTTTAGTTTAATGTTTATGGTATATGATTTAGGTATATGGTTTTTGGTTTTACAGTTTAGGGTTAACGTTTATGTTTTTGGGTTTATAGTTTAGGGTTTAGGTATTATAATTTTTTTTGTGGTTTAGGGTTTAGAATTTAGTAATTAGGGTTTGGGGTTTATGGATTAGTTTTTATATTTTATGTTTTATGGTTTCGTGTTTTTTGGTTTGGGGTTTAGAGCATTGGGTTTTTTTATTTTGTTTTAGGGATTTTGTTTTAGTGAGTATGGATTTTGGTATTCGGTTTATGTTTTAGTGTTAAGGGTTTAGCATTTAGGTTTTGAGTTTGGGTTTTGTGGTGTAGAATTTTAGTAATAATGTAATATGATTTGGGGTCAATATTTTAGGATTTAGGATTCAGGGTTAAGATTTTAGGTTTATGGATTTCAGACATAGGATTTTGAGATTAAGGATTGGGTTTTAGGGTTTGGGATAAGGGTTTAGGGTTTAGCATTTTGGTTTTTGAGTTTTATAATTAGGGTTTTATGTTTTATGGTTTTTGGGTTTCGAGATTTAGGTATGAGGTTTAGGGTTCTTATTTTCTATGTTCTGATTTAGGGATTAGGAACAGGGATTTGGGTTTTGGGATTTGGGTATTCAGTTTAGTGTTTAGGGTTCATTAATAAGGATTTTGGGTTTTAGGATTAGGATATATGTTGTAGGGTCAATTGGATAGGGATTATTGTCTAAGGATTATGGTTTAGTGTTTATCATTTTGGGGACGTTGTTTAGGGATTTCATTTTAGTGTTATGTGGATTAGGGTTTAGGTTTTTCAGTTTTTGGGTTTTGGGTTTTAAGGGTTAGGGTTTGTTTTTTTTTTATTTTAAGGTTTATGGTCAAGGTTTAATGGTTTTGGATCTATGTATTAGGTTTTAAGGATTAGGGATTACAGTTTAAGGGTTGGGTTTTTAGGATAACATTTTATGTATTAGGGATTAAATATAACTGTTTAGGTTTTAAGTTTTTGGTTTCATGGTTTAGGGTTTATAGTTTTGGGTTTGAGCTTTATTCTCTAGATTATAGGGGTTATGGTTTTAGGTTTTATGGTTTCTGGTGTAGGGTTTATTGTTTTCGGTTTGGGATTAGGGCTTAAGGACTATGGATTAGGGTTTTGGTGTCTTGTTTTTAGGGTTTAGATATTGAGGTTTTTGGTTTCTGATTCCTCTTTTAGGGATATGGTTTCGATGTTTATCAATAAGTGTTTTGGTATTAGAGTTCAGATGTTAGGGTTTAGGTTTTAGGATTTTGGGTTTAGGTTTTAGGTTTTTCAGCATAGGGTTTATGGTTTGGGGGTTATGGGTTTAGGGTTCAATAATTAGGGTGTACGGTTTCATGATCAGTATTTAGGGTTTCATATTTTTGGATCAGGGTTTAGGTTTTTAGGATTGGGTTTTTGGTTTTAGGTTTTTTGAATTTGAGTGCCGGGTAACATTTTGAGAGTATTATAGTTTAGGATTTATATTTTATTTTTTATGTTTTTAGTGCATAGTATTTAGATTTTTGGGTATATTTGTTTCTGTTTTTTTATTAAAGGTTTTCAGCATTGGTTTTAGGGTTTAGGGTTTATAGTTTGGGGATAAGGTTTACGGTTTAGGGTTTTGGGTTTATGGTTCTGGGTTTTGGGAATAGGGTTTATGGTATATGGATTAGGGTTTGGGATTGATGGTTTAGGATTGAGGGTTTAGGATTTACGGTTTAGCATTTTATCTTTTAAGGATATATTGTTTTGGGTTTATTTTTTATGGTTTAGTTTGAAGGGATTAGGTTTAGGTTTTACGGTTAAGATTTTGGGTTTTAGTTTTATTGTTTTTTCTTTATGGTTCAATGTTTGGGATTTGGTGTTATGGATTATGATTTTTGTTCAAGGGTTAAGGGTTAAGGGTTTTTTGTTTTTTTGGTTAGGTTTTAGGGTATATTGTCAAGGGTTTAGGGTTTAATTAAAATAGATTAATGTTAAGGTTTAAGTGTTTTGGGTTAAGGGATTTGTGATTTATATTTTTGGTTTTGATTTTAAAACTTTGGGTTTTGGATTACAGTTGAGGCTTTATGCTATGGGGTTTAAATATTATTGTTTATGATAAATGGTTTAGGGTCTAGGGTTTAGGGGTTAGGTTTTTGTGTTTAGAGTTTAGATTTTAGAGTTTAGGTATTAGGGTTTAGAGTTTATTGGTTGCAGTATTGGGTTTAGTGTATAGGGTTTTTTGGTTTCGGGTTTATAGTTTTGGGTTTATGACTCTAATTTTTTTATTTTAGAGTTTTATGGATATAGTTTTTGGGTTTATGTTTTAGGTTTTAGGCATTAGGGGATTGGTTTTAGGTTAAGTATGTAGGGTTTTTGGTTATAATTTTCTATTTTGTGGTTTAGGGATTAGGTTTTAGGGTTTGTAATTTGACGTTTTGTGATTTTTTTGGGTTTGATGTTTTAGTCTATATCGTTTTCTGTTAGGGGTTTTTTATTTATTTTTCTGGGTTTTTGGTTTTGGGTTTTTGTTTTGAGGTTTGGGTTGTAGGTTTTAGGCTTTAAATTTTTTTATCATTTTGAGTCTAGGTTTTAGGGTTTACAATTTTTGGGTTTATGGTTTTGTTTTTATGATTTATTTTTTTGGGTTATATGTTTTGGGATTATGGTTTTTGGGTTATGATATATTCTTTATGGGTTGGGGATGAGAATTCTGGGTTTTGGTTTTTCAGTTTTAGGGTATAGGTTTTTGGTGTTAGGTTTTATGGTTGAGGATTAAGGGCTTATTTTATAACATATATGGTTAAACATTTATTGTTTAGGGTTTTCGATTCTAGTTTTAGTGTTTTTGGTTCAATGTTTTTGGTTCTAAGTTTAGTACATAGTGTTTAGGGTCAAATATTAGGCTATCAGGTTGAGAGTTTGTGGTTTATGGTATATGGATTGTAATTTTTGGATTAGGGAATGTGGTTTATAATTCTTTTTGCAGTTTACGGTTTTGGGTTTAGGGCGTTGGGGTGTTGTTGTTTTTTTGGATTTTAGGGATTATGATTTTTTGTTTATTGATTTAGGTTTTAGGGTAAAGGGTATATGGATTTGGATTTTTTTGGTTTAGGGTTTAGAGTATGGGGAATAATATTTTTGGATTAATGTTTAGGGTTTAAGGGTTGTGTTTTAAGGATTATATTTTAGGGTTTATGGTTTAGGGTTTAGGTATAAGGGATTAGTGATTAGGTCATAGGGTTTAGGGTAGAGGTTTTACAAATTATGGTTTTGAGTTTATCATTTTGGAACTAGTGTTAATGGTTTGTGTTTCAGGGTTTAGGGATTAAGGTTTGGGGATCAGTTTTAGGGTTTATGTTTTATGGTTTTTGGTTTAGTGTTTAGGGTTTAGTTGTATCATCCCAAGTAAATAAAGAATAATACATTTTCATAATTATTAATATTTGTGGATTAAATATTAATTTTACTTCAAAGGGGTTGAAATGTTCATTGGCATACCCGATATGCAACAACGGGTTTTGTTGAAATCATACATTGCACATAAGGCTGAGCCATACTAAAATAATAATTATATAATATTATTAATTTAAATGGTAGTTAATGCCTAGCCACTGTAATCACGGGAATGAACAGAACATACTAAAATATTATTATATGTGTTTTCGAAATATTTTTACATTTATCCAATAAATGTTATAGGCTTAAAATATGAATTAATATAATTTTAAGAATAAATAATCTAATATTCTTTAAAAGGCCGATTTACCACCTTTTAATGGATAAAACTCATTAAATCTAGTTGTGGTCACATTTATATGTACTAATTGACAAAATAAATTTCCGATTTAGAATCAAGACATCAAATTTACTTTCGGTAATTTTTTGGTCTTTTTCTGGTAGAATTATTTTTTTAATGAATACTGAAAAATACTGTATTTTAATTCAAAACATCTTTTTAATGTAATTTAATTATATGGTTAGATTAATTTTTTTAATTTGTTTTAAGTTTTAATTAGATTATATTTTTACCTTTTAATCCAATTTTTTTCATTGGAAGTAATTTCACTTTGAAATAGGACATAAATAAGTGTCAATGTTTTAATTGTTATTATTTCGTAAAAACACACTTTTTGTTCTGAAAATGGAAATTAATTTTAAATTGATTAATTCAACTTATTTTTATTTAATTTGTTAATATATACATCGTTTCTGAATTTGGAATATCAAATATATCATAGGCTGAATTTTTGGTATTTTTCTTTAAAAATTCAATTTTTGATGAATAGTGAAAACACTAAGTAGTAGTTAAAAATATGAATTTTTCATTTAAATGATCTTTTACCACTTCTGTAAATTGAATTTTGAAAATCCAACATAAATGGTTGTTATTCATAAGTAAATTGTGGTTCAATAAGATAATTTTTTGGTGAATAGTTACTTTTGACTTTTGTTTTTCACGGCTTAAGATAAATATTGTAATTCAAGGTAAAAACAATATTATAATAATATTAAATTACCTTAACACTTATCCTAACCTTATTGGATGAGTAATGGACAACCACTCCAATCCTTTGGTGAGATGTTTGGCCTTTAAAAGCCACTTGGGTAAGATAATGATATTAATAACTTTTGATTTAATGTAAAAATAAAAATATCATAAACATGTATTATTTTGATATAAAAAATTTAATGTGGGGTTATATAATTGATAAATTTTAACTATAAATATGAATTATAATTATAAAATTATTTCCTATATTATGGTATTTTTATAATTATTATACATCAAATAAATTAAATTATTTATGACACAATAATGATGTAGTGTTTACCTCATTGATAAATAATTTAAATAAATATGATTATTGGAAATAAAATAATATTTGAAACCTGTCCAATTATTATTGGATGATTTTATTTCTACCATGAGTCATCTTAGCTTATACGTTAATATGTTTTGAACCTTTACAAAGAGAAAATAATTATACAATAAAATAATATTTTCACACTTTCCCAAAGAGCCCCTCCCCCCCTTATAAAGATCCCTCACCTCTAACCCATTACTCAAACATATCAAGCCACGTGGAACATCCAAACTCAGAAAAAATAAGATATCAAGATCCATCTCTTCCTCCTATAAGACTTACCTTAGGTATAAGGCACTTCAAGAAACAATTTTGGGTGAAACAAAAGGGTGTTACCTGATTTAAAGGTAATGTCTTCTCTTAAGTTCTTTAGTTTTATTTTACTTCTCCAACCCCCTAAACTCTCTTTATAACTTTAATTTATAAAAACAACTATATCATCAATATACTAGGTTTTCTTATGAGAAGGATTCTAACTACACTTACACAAACCTCCATCTTATGGGTAAATAACATATTGTTTCTTTGGACAGCAAGCTAACACCTCACGAAACGATGATTGTTCAATCTTCTCCCACCACCGCTTATGGATTCCATTATAATGGAACTATATTTATATATGATATATATTATTTTTATTTTTTCTTTATTATTATGTAATTTTTATTTACAAACATACTGTTATTCTTTCAAATATGTGTATATACAATAATTTCATTTGAGGATGTGCGGACTACCACCCTCTAAAGGTGATATGATTCGTTCATGAAATTAATGGAACATATAAGGAATAGAGTTAATGAAATTATTTAACATATAGATCATATGATATTATAATGGAATTATAATATACTTATGTATCGTTATGTTTTCATTCAATTAAATATATAATAAAAATGAAAGTAGTGTTCATGTGTATGTACGACTTACCGTCTCTATGAACGGTGCATTTCATTTATTATCACCAAATGTTATGTAATATTATAAATACATAAATATATTGGAAATATATTTTATATATGATATCTAAATCATGAATATCATTCAAGAGATAATGGAATTTTGACCACATGATCAACTTGTAATTATAAGAAGTTCATTTTTGACTCAAGTACGAAATATCAAAAAAACAACCATTATTAACATAAATGATTGAATAATGTTTATAACATGGTAATAAGTGATATAAATAGAGTAATAAAAATTAAAATGTTTCTTAATCAATTAGAAATTAACTTTATCTTATTATTTAGGAGATCGCAGAACGAACGGGTCAATTCGGACATGAGGTAAGGGGTTTCTTATCTAACTTTTAATTCTATGAGATTTCCATTGTTCACCACTTATTTATTACATGTGGTGTATTGTGTACTGCCATTTAATATATATTATCATGATTATATTTATATTCATGGTATTCTATGATTCATTTTTTGATTATTTACTTTTGGTCTTATGACTCGATTGATTACAACGTGGTAAGAGGTTTCCATATCACTTTTTATTCCCGTGAGATCATGTTATGTTTGCCACAATTCCTTTTGTGTGGTGTATGTACTTCCCATGATTGTATTATTTTTATAATATAATTTAATTTATGGTTATTTACTTCTTCATTGGATGATCCTTATTTCACGTGGTGTATGTTTCGTAACATACCAAATTGGTAAGGGAACGTTTTAACCCAATTTGCATTCTTTGGGTTATTCTTCTAATTCTTAATTATGTCATGATTTGATTATGTGTGGAATCACTATTTATTTATTTATGTTGTAATTTACACTCTCCTTTTTGTTTAAATACTTTTTATATGCACAATCACTCTATTGATAAATTCTCAAGTCCTCGATATGAATATGATACGAGTAATTTTAACTCAATTTCCATTCATTGAGTTAAAAATCCATGTCATTGGTGTTGTTTTTTCAAAAATATGTATGAATGTTCTCGGATTTATTTACACTGAATATCAAATAATATTGAGTGTATTTATATTTTTAACACATTATTATGTAATAGATTTATCTTTAATCTAAGGATATAGTTTTTATAAAGGATTTCTCCTCAATTTATATTCCATTGAGACTACATTGTTGTTTTGCACCAATTCACTATTATATGGTGTATATAATATCCTTTGGATTGATATATCATGAATCCCTTTATTCTCATGATATTATAAAGTTCTAATTAAATGTTATTCTTCAATTATTTGTATTCAGGCATCTCTCATATTGGTAAAAACGCTTTAACTAAAATATTGGTTAAAATGTTTTAACGATTTATTCTTCTAAATATTTCTCATTAATGTCCATGTTTCCAAAATGGTTTTTAGGATTTATTTATATAGACATTAATTTTTTCAAATGATGATTCATTTAAAATTTTCAAAGTGTTATGGGACACTTTGATTTAAAAAATACCATTATTAAATGTTTTTAATTTTTTTTGAAAATGGTTCTATAATGAATTGATTATGTCAATATCTTGAAATAATATGTTGTGATAACAATATGGAAATGTTATCTTTAATTTATGCATGTTTTATATGTTATTACTATGTTATGGTTCTTTAGCATTGTTTATGAATATAGGTGGTTTCATGATAAACCTAGGGCTGGTGATCCTGAGAGAGCTCTCCAATGCATTGGGTAACTTTACGGAGTTAAACGTGAATGTTTATCCTAAGAGATTTAGGGAATATACTGTGATGGGTAATCCAAATATAGCCCCATATGTAATTGTGAAAGCTACAACATAAGTATGTTATAGATTCCACAAGTTATATTTATTATTTGTGTATACTATGTAAATATTATGATTCAATGAGGTATTTTAAAGAGCTTAGGTTATGTATGTATTGATGAACTAATGTTTTCTTTATTTTTTTTATAACCCTTAATGATATTTTTATGCTCATCCCATGTTTTGAAATGTTTTTCACAGGACATAAAGATGAATACTGTTAAGGATGAGATCAAGGAAAAGTCATGATGTCTATAACATGGGAGTAGACATGACAATTTTTTAAAGAGTTTTTATTTTATGAAAAAATGGAAACTGAGTAGAAGTGTCTACCTTATTATTTTTGAGATTTAATGTAATAGTTATGTCCTAATTCTCTAAAACTCTAAACCTGAAAATATCCTCAATGTGAATTATTTATTTAATTCATGATTATTTGATGTTTAAGGTCGGGTCCTTATAGTTGGTATCAGAGGTCTGTTTAGACAAATTTAGGGATAATAGTTTTCATTAAACACATGGTTTGTCCCTATGTCTATTATTTCTGTTAAATCATTGTTTTATAAATTTTTCAGATCAAGGAAAGTTATTTAAAAATGGAATGTGTAGGATCTCAAAATATATTCCTATCTCTTCCTGATGGCATGCTTGCAATAATTATTCCAAAGTCATTTTTAGATGATTGTGAAACATTTTGTAGTATAAAAATATCTTTCAAGAAGTTTTTTGAGATATCAAACACCTCCAATATACCTCGATGTCATAATGGATCATGGGTTGTATTTAATCAAATCCTATTTTTCTCAATATTCACATATTTTCAATAAAGGTAAATATTATCAAGGCATTTTCAAATATTTTTCCTTATCACAAGATTTTGAAGAATATTTTTATTTTGGAAAAGGTGTTGAAGAAGGAGACCCTAGAACAACCAATATATATTTAATTTTACAATATAGTCTCTCATCACATACTTGTGGTTGTTAAAAAGGGCCATTGATTGAAAGTTTCAACTCAAATTTGGTCCGACAGTTTAATAAAAAGCATGTTTTATCAGATGTTTTGAAATTATATGTCATACCTGATTATTTTTCGAAACTATTTTTCTACGAACTACAATATGACCGAAGTTGTACAAGGTGTATTTGGATGATGGAAGAAAATGATTTTTAAAAATCTCTAAATAATTTTTGCAATGCATGGAGCTTCTACCTTTGTGAACATGATGATGATGAAACCATATGGACACCATGATCAGGGTATGATGTTCTTTCTATTGGTAATTTTTTAATTTTATAATATGGAGGTGAAAAAAATGACAATATATAATATGTTTAGATCTTAATGTATTGGGATGAAAATGAAAGGTATAAGAAAACCTTTTAGGTTAAAATATGTTAGGGTTATTTTTGAGTTTTATAAAAAGGACATTTCGTAAGATTAGTGATAACCTTTCACGTTTGGAAAGGCCATAGGAATCAATCCCACAACCGATGGGCGACTAGGGCGCATTGCCTACCACTGTCCTATGTGATGTACCTAGTTAGTATGAATTATTCTTTTAAGTTAAATAATTTTATGGATCAAGATTAAGTTGATTTTTGGAACTTATGTTTTATCATCTGGATAACCTTAATATAGGAAAATTATTTAGTGGTTAAGTTATAGAGGTTATTTTAGAATATTTTTGCTCTTTAGGAATCATTATATTCTTAAGGTCAATATAATACTATGGGATATAATTTATGGAGTTATGGTTGAAATTTTATTTTGGAAGAATCTATGTTTTTATTGTAGACATATGGTGATTGGTTTATTTTTAGAAATTATTACCCTATAATGGAAAATATGTGATTAGGTTATTTAATTTTTAGTATGAATTATTAAGAGTAACTAATGTTATTTGAATATAAATGTTATGATTTATCTTGGAAGACTATGTGATTAAATCCTTCTGAGATTTGGGTTTCAATATTAGTTTTGATTACATTGTATAATTTTATGGACAATTGTTTATTGAATGGTCTTTGTTGATCATTAGGTATTGTTTGTCAGATTTTAGAGATTAAAAATAGTTTTTATTTTTGTAAAAGATTATCCTTTTTGGGGATTATCTGATCTTGTACTAACCATTTTGGTTTTGGTTAATGTATACAGACATGATAAATATATAGTTTATCTTTTGTAAATTATTTGATTCTATATAATTTGATTATATCACTTTTAATGTGAACAAGTCATCTTGAATACTCATTGTTTGGAGAAAAGGTGAGTTTGTGGAAGAAATCTAGTAAAGTATGAAAGTCTGTATGAAATGTAAGTATGTCTCCATATGTTCTCATTCATGATCTTAAATAAATTCCTCAACTTTATGAAAAGTAACTTCAAACAAAAACATTGTCTGTTAGCTTTTATTACTAGGGAATCAATGACTGTTTAACCAATCACAAGGTGTGATTTTATCATGGTTAACATTCTCCAAATTATCTTTTCTACCACTTTCCATCAAACCTTAATGGTTTTTTATCTTCCATATCCATATTTTTCTGCACGGAATCTTAGTTTGGGCTATCAAGAGTGACCTTTTTATTTCTCTTTCTTTATTTTAAAGTGATATTTTTATTGTTTCTTTTTCCAATGTGGGGCATTCAATGAATTTTCCAAGCCAAATTCTAAAATTGCGTGGACACAATTTCCAAAAGGGTGGAGGCATGTAACATCCCATGTAAATAAAGAATAATACATTTTCAAAGTTATTAATATTTGTGAATTAAATATTAATTTTACTTTAAAGGGGTTGCAATGTTAGATGGTGTACCTGATATGCAACAATGGGTTTCTTTGAAATCTTACATTGCACACAAGGCTGAGTCATACTAAAAAAATAATAAAATAATATTATTAATTTAAATGGTAGTTAATGCATTTCCATTTTAATAGAGGTAATGAATAGAACTAACTACAATATGATTATACATGTCTTTTAAATGTTTTTACATTTATCCAACATATTTTAGAGTCTTAAAATGGGAATTAATCCAATTTTAAGCATAAATAGTCTAATATTCTTTAAACGGTTGATTTACCACATTTTAATGGAGAAACCACATTAAATCTAGTTTTGGTCAATTTTATATGTTCTATTTGACAAAATAAAATTATTATTTAGAATTGAGACATCAAAATTTAATTTGGGTAAAATTTTGGTATTTTTCTGAAAAAATTCAGTTTTTTAATGAACAGTGAAAATTACTGTATTTTAATTCAAAACGGACTTTTAATATAATTTATTTATATGTTTATATTATATTTTTAATTGGTTTTAAGTTTTAATTAGATTATATTTTTACCATTTAATTAAATTTTGGTCATTAGAAGTAATTTCACTTTGAAATTGGACATAAACAGTGTCAATCTTTTGATAGTTATTATTTCATAAAAACACGTTTTTTTGTTTTGACAACAAGAAATAATTTTAAATTAATTAATTCAAATTCAATGTATTTAAATTGGTAAAATATGAATCTTTTTTGAATTCATAATTTCAAATATATCTTAGGCTGAATTTTTGGTATTTTTCTAAAAAACATCAATTTTTTATGAATAGTGAAAACACTGAGTAGAAGTTAAAAAGATGAATTTTTTATTTAAAATAAATTTTACCACGTCTATGAATTGAATTTTTAAAATCCGACATACATGGTTGTTATTAGTATGTAAATTTTGATTCAATGATATTTAAATATTTTTTACTGAATAATAACTTTTGACTTTTATTTACCACTATTAAATGTAAATAGGGTAATTCAAGGTAAAAAAATATTATAATAATAAAAAATTAACATAAAACATATCCTAACCATATTGGATGAGTAACTTCCGACCAATAAAATCCTTGGGTGAGACTTTTGGCCTTTAAAATCCACTTGGGTAAGATATTGATATTAATATCTTTTTATTTAAAGTAAAAATAAAAATATCATAAACGTGTATTGTTTTACTAAAAAAATTAATGCGGGGTTATATAATTGATATATTTTGACTATAAATATTAATTTGGAAGCTAAAAATGTTTCCTACATTATGATATTTTTTATAATTTTTAGACATCAAATAAATTAAATTATTTATGACACAATAATGATGTAGTGTTTACTTCATTAATAAATGATTTAAATAAATATGAATATAAGGATTAAAATAATATCCAAATTCTATACAATTCTCATTGAATGATTTTCTTTCTATCATTAGTCATATTATCTTATATTTTAATAAGTTTTGGACCTTTATAAACCTAATATCATTATATAATAAAATAATATTTCACACATTCCTAAAGAGCCCCTCCCCCCTTATAAAAATCCCTCACCTCTAACCCATTACCCACACCTCTCAAGCCCTTTTGGATCGTCCAACCTCTTCCCAAATAAGCTCTAAATATCCCTATATTCCTCATAGAATCCGTACTTTAGTCATAAGGTACTTCAAGAAACCATTTTGGTTGAAACAAAAAGGAGTTACCTGATTTAAAGGTAACATCTTCTCTTAAGTTCTTTGATTTTATTTTACTTCTCCAACCCAATAACCTCTTTTTATTCCTTTTATTTATAGAAAAACATGCATCTTAAATATACTAGGTTATTTTTATGAGAAGTATTTTAACTAAACTTACACACACCTTCATTAAATGGGTAAAGAACATATTGTTTTTGTGGACGACAAACTAACGCCTCACAAAACAATGATTGTTCAATCTTCTCCTACCACCTATTATGGTGGCCATTATAATGGAAATTTATTTATATATGATATATATTATGTTTAGGATTTCTATATTCTTATTTAATATTTATTTATATACATACCTTTATGATTTCAAATATGTGTATATACGATAACTTCATTTGAGAAAGTGCAGACTTCCTCCCCCTCAAGGTGTTATGATTCGTTCATGACTTACATGGAAAGTATAATGGATTGAGTTGATGAAATTATGTAACATATATATCATATGATATTATAATATAATTATAATATACCTATGTATCATTATGTTTTCATTGCATTAAATATAAAATAGAAATGAAAGTAGTGTTTATGCGTACGTACGGCTTACTGCCTCCCTGAACGGTGCATTTTATTTCTTATCTCTAAATGTTATGTAATATTATAAATACAAAAATATAATGGACATAAATGATATATATGATATTTAAATCGTGAATATCATTTTGGAGATAATGGGAATTTTACCACATGAACAACATGTAATTATAAGTACATTTTTGACTAAAGTACCAAATATCGACAAAACAACCATTATTAACATAAGTGGTTAAATAATGTTTATTACATGGTAATAAGTGATTTAAAAGTAATAATAAACTTCAAAATGGTTCTTAAGCATGTATAAATTAACTTTATCTTATTATTTAGGAGATCAAGGAACGAGCGGGTCAAGTTTGACACGAGGTAAGGGGTTTCTTATCTCATTTTTAATTTAGTAAGACCTCCATTGTTCACCACTTATTTATTGAATGTGATGTATTGTGTACTTACATTTGATATATATTATCATGATTCTATTTATATTCCTGGTATTCTATTATTAATTTTGTGGTTATTAAATTTTGGTCTTATGACTCGATTGATTACAACGTGGTAAGGGGTTTTCATCTCAATTTTTTTTTCATGAGATTCATGATATGTTTGCCAATATTTCCTTTATTGTGGTGTATGTACTACCCATTATTGTATTATTTGTATAATATACTTTAATTTATGGTTATTTATTTCTTCATTTTATGATCCTTCTTTCATGTGGTTTATGTTTTTTAAGTTACCAAATCGGTAGGATAACTTTTTAACCCAAATTAAATTCCTATGGTAATTATTCTAATTCTTAAATATGTCATGCTATTATGATGTGTGGAATCACTATTTATTTATTTATTTTTTAATTTCCACTCCTCTTTGTGTGGATATATTTTTTATACCATTAATCACTCCATCGATAAATTCTCAAGTCCTCGATATGAACTTGATAATTGTAATTTTAACTCAATTTCCATTCATTGAGTTAAACACCCAAGTCATTGGTGTTGTTTTTATAGAAAAAAGTGTGAATGTTCTCTAATTTAACCACATTAATATCCAATCATATTGAGTGTATTTGTATTTTTCATACATTATTATGTAATATATTTATCCTTAATATAAGAATATAGTTTATATAAAGGATTTCATCTCAATTTACATTACATTGAGACTTCATTGTTTTTATGAACCAATTCACTCTTATATAGTGTATATATTGTCCTTTGGAATATTTTATCAGGAATCCCTTTATTCTCATGATATTATAAGATTCTTATTAAATGTTATTCCTCAAATGTTTTTATTCAAGCATCTCTCATTTTGTTAAAAACTCTTTAACTAAAATATCAATTAAATTTTTTTAAAGATTTATTCTTTTAAATATTTCTCATTAATGTCCATTTTTCCAAAATGGTTTTTAGGATTTATTTATATGGACATTAATTCTTTCAAATGATGATTCATTTAAAAGTTTCAATGTGGTATGTAACACTTTTATTCAAAAAATATCATTCTTAAATGTTTTAAATGGTTTTTGAAAATGGTTTGATAAAGAATTGATTATGTAAATATCTTGAAATAATATATTGTGATAGATATATGGAAATGTTATCTTAATTTATTCTTGTTTTATTTGTTATGACTATGTTAAGGTTCTTCAGCATTGTTTACGAATATGGGTGGTTCCGTGATAATCCTAGGGCGGGTGATCCTGATATAGTTATCCAATACATTGGGTAACATGACAGAGGTAAAAATGAATGTTTCTCATATGAGATTTTAGGAATATACATTTATGGGTATTCCAAATGTAACAAACTATGTAGCTGTGAAAGCTACAATGTAAGAATGTTATGGATTCCACAAGTTACCTTTATGATTTGTGTTTACTATGTGAATATTTTGATTCAATGAGGTATGTTAATTGAAGAGGTAGGAGGTTTTCACAGCCCTCAAAATTACATTTATTACTCCTACACTAGTAGAGTGGTGCAGGGTCGATCCACAGAGAAGGCAGATGAGAATTCTAGGTTTTGTTCAAAGATAAACACCACTATTGTCAGCAGTCAAGCGAGTGAACATTGATTGTACTATTTCTTTTTATTTTTTTTATATTTAGTTTTAAGAAAGAAGTAGAGTAAAAAATGTTTAAAAAAACTAAATCATATACTAATATACTAATGAACTAAGACTATAGTACAATCAACATTAGATAACAAAATACTAAAATAAGCAGCAAGGTTGAAGGAGAAGATCAAATGTAATACTCAATAATTCCAAACTACTGGTTTAAAGGATATCTTCTCCACTCTACTTTATTGAATCACACCTCAAGAAAAAAAGTGATAAGTCTACCTCGCCAGGAAACTCAACACATAGAAGACTGACTTTAGGAGTTCGCCACTCGAAAATTAGTCAAACTGCTTAACAGAAAGGAAAAGATCACAGTGGAAAATTAACTCGCCGTAAAATTCCACTGTTTATGACATTAATGCTTCGAAAAAGAATTCACGAACTACCTCGCCAGTAGATCATGAATTTATGATTTTTTTTAAAAACATTTAAGATGTGAAACAACTAAACAGAGAATCATTACTCAATCTCATCGATAGATTATGATTCTAGTAAAATGAAGAGTGAATGAATAAGACTAAAAGATTTACCAGAAGAATTATATTCTCGATCTAAGACTATTTATCCCTTGATCATATTGATTTAAGCAATGAAAAACAACTAAAAAAAAGAGTACAAAATTATGGACAGAGGGAAGGTAAACTCCCCTTGCAATTCTCTGCCTTCCGGCTCTTTAGCCTCCATGTCTGCTTAGTCTTCTCCCGGAAGTCTTCGCTCTCATCTGATGTGTTCATGGAATGTCGAATGAGAGTCAGCACCCTTAGGTACACTGCTTGATCTGCTTAATATACCCTTCTATCATAATCTGCATGTCACTGCTTGATTTCCACCGACTTGGATTGTCCTTCATGAGTGCACCGCACACGTGCAATTTTTCCGCGACTGTCACGTCACGCCAGTTTTTCTCACGTAACTAACTTTTGTTAAGTTAGTTGCATGAATATAGACATGTTTCCAACTTTGGAATGAACCTGCACAAGTTATAAACATAATAAAGTGGTTAAAACTCAAAGGCAAAAATAATTATTAAAAAGTTAACTTAAGTTAATAAATATCTTAGTTAATAAATATTATTTACTTTATTATTATTTATAAAATTATTCACATAATATTATTATGGTAAAACATGTTTTTATTAAAAATTCAATAATTAAATTAAGTTAATAAATATAATTACTAAGTTATTAATTTTAACACTTTTAATTCAGTTATTAAAATTTAGGTTAAAAGTAAAGAAGTATTAGAAATTTATAACTTTGATTGTATTAGTCATTTTTATTTACTGCATTAATTATTATTACTGAATTTACTATTTAAGAAATTAAATTGTTCAATTAATTTGTTAATTAGTTTATTTTAATCATTAGAAATTAATACTTAAATTTTATTAATTATATTTCTTAGTTTACTTATAATTATCATTAATTATATAATTTAAACTATAAATAATGTATTAATTTATTATAAAAATTTATTATTATTTATGTTTTTTTATTTTAATTGATAATTTATCCATTTTTTAAAACTATAAATTTTTTAAATTTATAAATTTAATAAATTATCTAATATTTATTTGACTTTGTTAAAGTAACTTTTTTACTTTAAATTTTCCTTTTGTTTTTTTCTTCCTTTTCTTTTTTACTTTTCTTTATTTATTATATTCATTATCTATTATCTTTTTATTTTATTTTTTAATCTTATCTTCTCCTCCCCCCAAAGTAGCGCACAACATAGGGGAGGGGTTGCTGGTAATGTCCTCCTCCAGTAGTGGCGCCGCTCGGCTTCCCCTTGCAGTTCCAGCACAACACAGTGGCACCCATCAACAGCATCCAAAGGTACCGTGAGGCAGGCCCGGTGCCCAGGCCTTCCAGAGTTCTAGCATGGCGCGGCCCTTGGCCTCCCCATCCATACAACTCCACGACTCCCCTCCTCACGCAGCTACCTCCAGCGCGGCGCGACAGACAACAGGTGATGGCACAGCGGAGGAGTCTCCTCTTCATCCCTGGCGCGGTGCACAATAGGTGGTGTGACAGACTCTTCTCTTGGCTTTGGCTTCACGAGTGAAAACCATGGGGGAAAGACCCTCAGGTCTCCTTGCACATAGCAGCACGACGGTGGACAACGGCGACCAACAGAGGATCTCCTCTTGACTTGGCTCAACTCCTGTAGACAGCAGCAGCCTCCTCTTCTCCAGTGGGTGCAGTGAATAGTGGCGCGGTATTGGATTATCAATGAGGTTGCGGATGGGAGTAACAATGAGACTCAGTGAGGGGTATCGGTAGTTGAAGCTACCGATAGAAAAAATAAAACATAGGTGAGAAGGAAAAAAACAAAGGTAGGGGAAAAGAGCTATAGATGGGGCGCAAGGACTAGAAGTGTATAAATGGGGTATCGGTAGCTGAAGCTACCGATATAAAAAATAAAATACCGGTGAGGTAAAAAAAATATCGGTAGCTGAGCTGCCGATAGAATAAAAAATAAAATAAAAAGTCCACCGTTAGTACATAAAATAATAGTTTGATGAAATAATATAGAAATAAAACTAAAATAAATTAAATAAAAAGAATTAAAATAATTAATTAATATAATGCTAAATACCATTAATTCATAACAGAATTTTAAACCTTAAACACATTAAAATTGTTAATTTAAAAGAACTAATTTAATACAATTAAATTAATAAACTTGATAACTGTTAAACTAAATAAATAAGAGACTTATATTAAAAAGAAAACTAAGAAGATTAAATAAAGAATAGCAGTAAATAAAAATAAAAACATTGGTGACCCAAATAAAACACCGCCAGCTATTAATTACATCACCGGTAGACTAAAATAATTATAAAATGAATTAAAGATTAATCTGCATACAAAAAATAATGTAATTAATGTTTAAAAACTACTAATTAATCGATTAGTTAACTAATTGAACTAATATAATTAAGGGTGAACCACTTAATTTAATTAAAAATACATATTATTTACTTAAATGACTAGTATAAATTTTTATCACATAACATTACAATACAAACCTATTCTAATGTAACTATTTTAAATGATATAATACTAAAATAAAGACTAAGTTAATTAAATAAAATTAGAACAATTAATAATAGTTTAAAAAAAACTATTAACTTATTAAAAATTCAAGAAGATTAAAATTAACCAAACTAAATAAGACATAATAATAGTAGAATAAGTTAGTAAGATTAATACTATTATTTTGAAGACTAAAAATACATAATTAACTATAAAAATTGATTAATTAAAAAAGTTAGCTATAAAATTAAAAAAGTACAATTATTTAGTATAAAGTGATTAAATAATTGATTAAATCATTAAAAATTAAGTAAAAAGATATGGAAAAAAATGAAAAAATAGAGCCACCTCAAATTCCCCCACACTTAAACATTGTTTTCCCTCAAACAATCCCATATTTTATTAAACTTGAAAACAGATGTATGTTATTAATGAATTTGTTCAAAATGCAACATGTACATAACTTAAAACAGATGACTTCAAAAAAATGTCAATAGGATTTTAAAAACTATGTTGCTCATACGAACCTTGCCTAGAACAAATTCTCACTGGTAGTCTTGAAAACAATGAATCATCAAGTAATGAAGATGTCATGCCTCATATGTGACACAACTTAGTGACTCATTTCAATCAAAAATCAGGTTCTAATTCTTAGAGTGACATGAGGTAAAACATCAATGGAATTAAGACCATAACCGAGGAAATTTTTACATTTGAATTTTTCACCTAGGATCCAAAAATAAATTGTTTTTTTGTGAATCACCTCAATGATACAACCTAAATGATTCCCATATAAGCCAATTGATCCCTTATTCATCTGGCTTTCATCATTCCCCTCACATAAATGAGCTCATTTTTGACTCCAGATACTTTATTTATTTTTCCTAAGCCTTGTATCATGTGCTAAGCACTGTGCAAATGCACTTATTCATAGTGTACTGAGGGATTTCACTAAACAGAAACACACCGAACATCTAGGGTCTCAGAGACTCACCGTGGGATCTAAGATGCGCAAATTACTCCAGTTTCAAAAGATTTATATAAAATTCATTTAAATTGTCTCATTAAATAAATTAATTTTAATAATTTAAAAGAAATGAATGAAGCCCCTAGAATCAAAATCAAACGTCCATTTCCAAAGGTTATGACCATAACTCCACAAACATGTAACCCATATCACCTTCAGAAGTAAGTCCTAAACCATATTTCCATCAAATCATTAAGTAAAACCACTCAACAATCATCCAACCTCATCAATTTTAGGTTCAATGCAAATCTTAACTTCCAGCAAGGTACTTGTCCTAAAGGCAAGAACAAGTTGAGTACAGTGTAAAGCATAAAATTATGCAATAATTTGGAAAAAATTTATCCATTTTTTTAACAAAAAGGTTGAAGTTTTAGTGAGAATTGATGGGCTTTCAATAATGCACAGTTTAGCACAGTCAAGAATTGACCTCATCCCCCACACTTAAAACTCAACTTTGTCCCCAAAGTTGACTTCTAAATATAGAGAAGAAAAATTAATCAATTAAGGTTCAAAATAGATTTACAATTTATTATAAAGTTGACATGTATAAAGGGTCTCAATGAAGTTCAAAAATAATAGTTTTCCACCATAAATAAATAATCAGCAGGTTCATTAGCAAAGTACAAACATTAACATTTAATTCCAGTGTAAAAGTTTCAATATATCTCAAAAGACAACATGTTATGTGTAAGTACAATGTGATTTGGGTGAAAGAATTTTAACATATTGAGTTCAATAAAATGTTCAATACAGTTGAAAAAGTTCATGCTAAACACCTCAAAGATACAAGCAGATTAAAAACAAGATTTTTCAGACTGCATGAACCCCCCCACACTTAAGTTCAAGCAGTGAGAAGATTATTTCATTTTTTCAGCATAGAGGCACATGCAGATTTTTTCAATTAGAAATAGTGAAATGCAGAAGAATTTTATTCCAATATATGCAACAAATTTTCAGCAAAGTATTAAGGAGATGAAAGAAGAAACATAATTTATCATTATGGTACTTCCCTGACTATATTTCTATTACTCCTTCAGCATGGGAATTCCACTCCCTTTATTGACATAAGGTGAAACATCCTAAAAACACTGAGCATGAGAACCAGGAATATATAACTAGCATAGATAGTGCAAACAGAAGGCATCATAGCAGAACTTTATTCAATGTAAAACAAGAACAAAGATAAAAGAAAACACAAAAGAAAGAACATGGGTAGAATCCCATGAAGCACTGAATTTAAAGTCTTCAGTTAGACTTTATTTAATTTTAATTTTTTTTAAAACAAAATAAAAACCATAGGTTGACTCCCATGCACTGCTAGGTTTATAGTCCATAGCCAGACTCACCTAGCAACTAACCGTAGTCACTAGGTGGATGTGGTTTACTTAACAGGAACCACCACATGTTCTTGGCCCAATTATTTTTAACAGAACAATGAAAATTGTGGGATTGAATACTTAGCACAACAAAACTCTCATAGCTTATAAAAATTCCTAAGAAACACCCTTTTACAGTTGAGAGCATAATGTTATCCACTTCCAGTTTTGGTTCAGATTTTTCAAGATTTGAATTCTCAAGAAGGGAAAACATAGAACTAGGTTCTTCAAAAGGTGTAGCATTGTCTTCAAAGCCATCTTCTTTAACTTCAACACCAACATATTCAAAATCAAGGGTAAAAATGGGAAAATCCTGAATAGTAGGTTCAAGAGGGAATTCAATAAAGTTCTGAACAGAATATTAAACATTAAAACTCAAGAATGATTCTCCCTCTAGACTACTATCAGTATCATGAAAAGGCTCAGCACCCTTCACAGTTGAGGATGTATGTGACAAACAGGGAAGGGAATTCATTTTATCACTAACAGGTTCAGCTCTAACAATGTTGTAAATCTCTTCCAAAAGATCCTCATCTGTTAAAATCACACTGAACATCTACTGCTTCTATCAAATTAGTTTTTCCTAATTCAAGTGTGTGTTCAACCTCTTTTTCTGTTCAATTTCAATAGGATCAATTTCTAAAACAAGGTCTGTAGTGTGTTCAAGAAGTTCAGTTCAAGGGAATAAAAGTTCAATTCAGCTTCAATTAAGTCATGTTCAAGATTATTCAAATTCAAACAGTTTTCCCCAGGAATAACAACACTACTTTCCATTTCAATACACTCAGTTTCAATCAAACTATCAATCTGGAAATAGGGAGATGAGATCTCATCATTTAAACTTTATTCAAACATCATTCCCTCATCTTAATCATCCATCAACAATTAAGAGATTATTGGGTTTGGATTTTTAAAGCATTGAAGAGTAGTGTTCAGTTCATGTTCAAAAATTTTAGATTCTTTAACTTCCTGTTTAATGTTTTCTTCCAAAGTGTACCCAATATCAAGTTCAGGCTCAATGTTTAGAATTCCAGAAATTTTGGGTGAAGAATTGTTAAAAATAAAATTTTCATCTTCTAATTTGTCTCCAACCCGAATGACATCCCTTTCAAAACTCTTAAAACAGTTATTTTTCTCCAATGTAGGAATTATGAATAGAACTAGACAATATTTTTCAATCTGTTTCAATTCATCTTCAAAATTGACCAACTTAACTCCATTAAAGTTCATTATTGGATTTTCAATGTTGTGTTCTTTATTTAATGAGTTGGTTATTTCCAAATTTGGTTCAACAGTATGTGATTATTCAGAAATAAAGTGTTGTTGTCCAGTCTCATAGTCACTTTCTTCTTCCACGTGATGTTCAAATCTTTTGTAAACATTTTCTTTTTCTTTTTCTTCATATTCTTATTGTTCTTTAACCCTTTGTTTTAATTCCATGAGCATGTTTTCCAATATTTTTATTCTTTGATCTCGCTCTTGTGAATCTCTAAGTTGAATTTCATGGGTTTGAGTTAACCAATTGTTTATTAGCTCCAACCTAGAATCCAGTTTAGAATCAATTAATTCAATTTTAGCTACGGTGTCAGGACTAAATTCGAAGTTCATTTTCTACAAAGTGATGGTACTGTTGTGGCTGGTTATAAACACACTTCCATGCATTTTGCCCATAATCTCTACAACAAACACATTAAGGACCCTGTTGATTGCAGTTTTTGTGATGTTCCATTTTTAAATCAAAACCAAATGAGATTAAACACACAACAAATCAGAGTGAAGTATATTTTCTCAAAAGCAACACAAACAAGAGGTTCAAGTTCAAAGAAATTTTCATTATCAGATTTTGTTTTTAAATGATTTTTTAAATTTTATTATTGTTTTTTTTATTTTTCAATCCTTAGACTCTCAGTGTGTGCCTTCCCCGACAAAGACGCCAACTTTTGAAGCGGCTAGAGGTCGTCACAGCCCTAAAAATCACATTTATTACTTCTACAGTAGCACAATGGTGCAGGGTCGATCCACAGAGAAGGGAGATGAGAATTCTAGGTTTTATTCAAAGATAAACTCCACTGTTGTCAGAAGTGAAGAGAGTGAACATTTATTGTATTATTTCTTTTGATTTTTTTATATTTAGTTTTAAGCAAGAAGTAGAGTAAACAATGTTTAAAAAAAACTAAAGAATCTACTTATATACTAATGAACTAAGAATACAGTACAATCAACATTAGATAACAAAATACTAAAATAAGCAGCAAGGTTTAAGGAGTAGATCAAATGTAATACTCAAGAATTATGAACTACTGGTTTAAAGGATATATTCTCCACTCTAATTTACTGAATCACACCTCAAGAAAAAAAAGTAAAAAGTCTCCCTTTCTAGGAAACTCAACACACAGAAGACTGACTTTAAGAGTTCGTCACTCCAAAATCAGTCAAACTTCATAATAGAAAGGAAAAGATCATAGTGGAAAATAAAATCTCCGTAAACTTCCATTGTTTAAGACATTAAAACTTCGAAAAATCAATCACGAACTACGTCTCTAGTAGATCATGAATTTATGATTTTTTTTAAACATTTAAGATGGAAAACAACTAAACAGAGAATCATTACTCAATCTCGCCGATTGATTATGATTCTAGTAAAATGAAGAGTGAATGAAAAAGACTAAAATATTTACTAGTAGAATTTAATTCTTGAGCTAAGACAATTTATCCCTTGATCATGTTGATTTAAGAAATGAAAAACAACCAAAAAATCAGAGTACAAAATTATGGATAGAGGGAAGGTAAACTCCCCTTGCAATTCTCTGCCTTTGGGCTCCATAGCCTCCGTGTCTGCTTAGTAATCTCCTAGAAGTCTTTGCTCTCGTCTGATGCGTTCGTGGAATGTCAAATGAGAGTCATCTCCCTCAAGTACGCTGATTTATCTTCTTAATATACCCTACTGTCATAATCTGCATGTCATTGCTCGATTTTCACCGACTTAGATAGTCCTTCATGAGTGCACCGCACACATGCGCTTTTTCCATGACTGGCACGTCACATATGTTTTTCTCACGTAAATAACTTTTGTTAAGTTAGTTGTGTGATTATAGACAAGTTTCCGACTTTGGAATGAAACTTCACAAGTTATAAACATAATAAAGTAGTTAAAACTCAAAGGAAAAATTAATTATTAAAAAGTTAACTTAAGTTAATAAATATCTTAGTTGATAAATATTATTTAATTTATTATTATTTGTAAAATTATTCACATAATATTATTATGGTAAAACATGTGTTTATTAAAAAGTAATTAATTAAATTAAGTTAATAAATATAGCTACTAAGTTATTAATTTTAACACTTTTAATTCAGTTATTAAAATTTACGTCAAAAGTAAAGAAGTATTAAAAATTTATAACTTTGATTATATTAGTTATTTTTATTTACTACATTAATTATTATTACTGCATTTACTATTTTAGAAATTAAATTGTTCAATTAATTTATTAATTAGTTTATTTTAATCATTATAAATTAATCCTTAAATTTATTTTAGTTTATTTCTTAGTTTACTTATAATTATCATCAATTATATAATTGAAACTATAAATAATGTATTAATTTATTATAAAAATTTATTATTAATTATTTTTTTGTATTTTAATTGATAATTTATCCATTTATTCAAACTATAAATGTTTTAAATTTATAAATTTAATGAATTATCTTATATTTATTTGACTTAGTTAAAGTAACCTTTTTTACTTTAACTTTTCCTTTTGTTTTTTTTTTCTTCCTTCATTTTACTTTACATTATTTATTATATTCATTATCTATTATCTTTTTATATTATTTTTTAATCTTCTCTTCTCCTCCCCCCAAAGTGGCGCACAACATAGGGGAAGGGTTGCTGGTAATCTCCTCCTCCAGCAGTGGCGCCGCTCGACTTCCCCTTTCTGTTCCAGCACAACACAGTGGCACCCAGCAACAGCATCCATAGGTACCACGAGGCAGGCCCGGTGCCTAGGCCTTCCATAGTTATAGTGCGGCGCGGCCCTCGACCTCCTCATCTATACAGATCCATGACTTCCCTCCTCACGCAGCTACCTCCAGCGCGGTGCGGCGGATAACATGTGATGGCGTGGCGGTGCAGTCTCCTCTTCAGCCCTGGTGCGGTGCACAATAGGTGGTGCGGCATACTCTCCTCTTGGATTTGGATTCACCGTTGAAAACCATGGGGGACAGGCCCTCGACTCTCCTTGCACTTAGCAGCGCGGCGGCGTCCTGCGGCGACCAGCAGAGGATCTCCTCCTGACTCAGCTCAGCTCCAGCAGACAGCAGCGGTCTCCTCTTTTCCAGTGGGTGCAGCGAACAGTGGTGCAATATTGTATTATCAATGAGGTTGCGGATGAGAGTAACAGTGAGACTCGATGAGGGGTATCGGTAGCTGAAGCTACTGATAGAAAAAATAAAACATCAGTGAGAAGGAAAAAAACAAAGTTAGGGGAAAAGAGCTACAGATGGGGCACAAGGACTGGAGGTGTATCAGAGGGGTATTGGTATCTAAAGCTACCGATAGAAAAAATAAAATAGCAAGGTAAAAAGAAATATCGGTAGTTGAGCTACCGATAGAATAAAAAATAAAATTCCACATTTAGTACATAAAATAAACGTTTTCTGAAATTATATAAAATTATAACTAAAATAAATTAAATAAAAAGAGTTAAAATAATTAATTAATATAATGCTAAATACCATTAATTCATAACAGAATTTTAAACCTTAAACACATTAAAATTGTTAATTTAAAAGAACTAATTGAACACAATTAAATTAATAAACTTTATAACTATTAAACTAAATAAATAAGAGACTTAAATTAAAAATAAAACTAAACAGATTAAATAAAGAATAGCAGCAATTAAAAATAAAAACATCAGTGACCCAAATAAAATACCGCGAGCTCTTAATTACCTCACCGGTAGACTAAAGTAATTATAAAATGAATTAAAGATTAATCTGCATGCATAAAATAATATAATTAATGTTTAAAAACTATTAATTAATCGATTAATTAAATAATTGAACTAATATAATTAAGGGCGAACCACTTAATTTAATTAAAAAAATATATTATTTACATAAATGACAAGTAGAATGTTTTATCACATAACATTACAATGCAAACCTATTCTAATGTAACTATTTTAAAAGATATAATACTAAAATAAAGACTATGTTAATTAAATAAAATTACAAAAATTAATAATTGTTTAAAAAAATTTAAACTTATGAAAAAGTCAAGAAGATTAAAATTAACCAAACTAAATAAGACATAATTAAAGTAGAATAAGTTAGTAAGATTAATATTGTTATTTTAATGACTAAAAATACATAATTAACTATAAAAATTGATTAATTAACAAAGTTAGATATAAAATTACAAAACTAAAATTATTTAGTATAAATTAATTAAATAATTGGTTAAATACTTAAAAATTATGTAAAAAGATGTGGCAAAACAATGCAAAAATAGAGCCACATCATTAATGATCTTATGATATGTATGTATTGATAATTTTTTTTTAATTTCTTTGTTTTATAACCCGTAATGATATTTTTATGCTCATCCCATGTTTTGGAATTTTTTTCATAGGACTTAAAGAGGAATGATGTAAAAGATGGGATCATGGAAAAATCACGCTATATAAAACATGGTACTAGACATGACTCTTTTTTCAAGAGTTTTTATTTTATGAAAAAATGGAAACTATGTATAAGTGTCTACCTTGTAATATTTGAGATGTAATGTAATAGTTATGGTATAATTCTCTAAAACTCTAAACCTTAACAGATCCTCAATGTGAATTATTCATTTAATTTAAGATTATGTAATGTTTAAGATTGGGTCCTTACATTTGAATTTTAGGTTTTAGGTTTAGAGATTTATTTTTTGTTTCGAAGGTTCAAGATTTATGTTTATCATTTGAGGATTAGAATATATGGGATTGGGTATTAGCTTTGAGTGTTAGTTTTATGTTTTGATTTTTGGGTTTTGGGGTTTTTAGTTTATGGTTTAGGGTTTATAACATAGGGTTTAGAGTTTATGGATTAGGTTTTTGGGTTTAGAGTTTCAGTTTTAAGGTTTAGGTATTGGATTGGGGGTTTAGTGATCCAGGATTAGGGTTCAGGATTTAGTGATTATGTTTTGGAGTTTATGTGTGATAATAGGAATTTAAT
Organism: Viscum album; assembly: GCA_963277665.1. Taxonomy (NCBI): domain Eukaryota; kingdom Viridiplantae; phylum Streptophyta; class Magnoliopsida; order Santalales; family Viscaceae; genus Viscum; species Viscum album. The sequence goes on from OY728164.1 coordinate 856,063,336, forward strand.
TGATTAAAAACAAAATTTATTTAAAACAATATAAAATAAATTCACATAGATTCTATATCTTTTATACGAATTTATGGAATAAAAAAACCATTACCATATTCATGTAGTAATTAAAATCATTAAAATTAAATAGAAACAAATCAACCCAATTATAAAATTCCATTTTATTTAAATTTAAACCATCATATATGTCATGATCCAACTCGTGTTGACCCTGATCCGATCTCACAATTCAGTCTACATCAAGTCCTTGGATGTGTTCTCAATCCTCTTAGGATGGAAACTATTGTTAAGAATCATGAATAACTCATTTTTTTATTGATTTATCCCAGGGAAAACATGAAAAAATAAAGAAACTGAAATATATAATAGAAACTGGATTTAAAAATTAAGAACTACTATGCATACCTTCATGTTACCACACGGGTCACCTCCAAACAAAGAAGCACACTGGCTCCACAAATAATCATGAGTTGGGTAGAAACTGAAATAGAAAAATGATAGAGAAAATTTTGATGTGAATAGAAATTCACAGCAGGGATTCAAAAAGAAACAACATTTTATGCCTTACCATTATAGTGAAATCAATTTCAAGTATGTTTGAAAATAAAAATACAAGAATCTAAGGATTTACATTTCATTTTAAAATAATAAACAAGATTAAATTTCTTAAAATCCATTTCCCCTTTTTATAAATCCATTTCTAGGGAATAATAAACATAAAATAATTACTTTTTAAAGATCATGTAGTGAATGAAATATTTAAATATAACATCATAACATCATGTGATACAAAGAAGGGGTAATAAACACACTATAGGTACCATTTTTTATGAAAAGGAAACTAAGAGGAAGAGAATTAAAAAGTGTACCATGAAAATATGAGAAAAGAGATAAAGCACAATGGGAAATCCCTGAGAAACTGGGTTAGTTGGGTCTTAGGATCCTGTTATTCCCTGTGATCAAGCCATATATCAATTTCTCATGCACTAGCTTCTATAGAGGTCAAATACATAGTTCTAGTGGTCCGTAAAGTATCATCATGTAGTTTAGTTAATGATTTATTGTAATCCTACTAGGGAGTTGAGGGAAATTTCATACCGAATAAACTTGTGAAAAATTACCCTATCACTCACATAGGTAACCAGTGTTCTCATGTTCCTCATTCAAAAGGATGTTAGTATTTTTCAAGAATTAATATACATACATGATATATAATTTAATAAAATCATTATCTCACATCTAAAATCATACCATAAGTTTGACTACTTTACAAGATACATAAAAAATGAATATTATGTACCAACAAACACAGATGGAAATTAAATAATTTAATACATATGATATAGTTACAAATAATGTGATTATTCTTTAAGAGGGATTTTTTATTTCCATAAAATATTTCAAAGTGAAAACCATCCATGGTTGCATAAAAAGTAACACATTCCTTTTTTTAAAACACCTTTGGGTATTAAAAATTTTATCATAGAAATTTTTTATAAAACAAATTTAGAATTTATAATGAATAAAAATTAAAAACAACCTTTAAACAATGATTAATCCAAAGAAACCAATTTTAAATGCATAAGAGAAATACTAGAAAACAAATGAGAATCCATTTTCAAGAAATGAAAGTAGTTGTTTAGCTTATATATTTCATAAAAGAAGGAAAATAACCATTAAAAGCACCATGAAATGATATATTTCAATTTAAATATCGTACAAAGGAATCCTACATCAAAACATGTCTCATTTGATGACGTTTACTTCACACTTACATGTTTATAATATTCCATGCATATATGTGTACCCGTTGACCCAATGTATATATTCCCATATACATGAGGGAATTTGTACAAGGAGGATATATGTATATATGATTTCTTGTCTATACACATAAAAGGATCCTTAAATAGTGGTGGATTAAAAATAACATAAGGAGTTCAACGGTGCATAAGAAAAATAATTCGAGAAGCCCAAAAATTACAAAACCCATAATTTAAAATCTCTCAATGCCTTAAAACGGAATAAATAATGTTGGATTAATAAAATTACATTAACAATACATATAAAAATTATAATTAACTCATAAGACATTAAATATACACAATGAAACTTTAAAAACCAACATAATAATTTTTTCGAAAAAGCAAAAACACATTTTTTGAAATGCATACACAGCCTAAAGGATTATCTAAGGAAAACCAAGTTCCCTATAATTTTTTACTTAAATATTTCATAATTATCCATAATAAAATTATCTGATATCAATATTCTCAATTTAAAATCCTTGAAATCAAATACCCAAAAAAGAAAAGGTCAATCATAGGGAAGACTTACCTGGATCTTGTCCTCTTTGACAACCGAGACTCACGGCTACAAAAATTGAAACAACGACAACCAAATAGGAGGTCACAAAACCTCAGATATATAAAAAAACGAAAAAATAGGTCGACTTTATACCTAGGTTTTGGCCTACGTATAGAAAACCAAGATTTTAGAAAAGAGTATGAAAGATAAAAGGAAAAATAAGAAGATGGAGGGGTGGAATCACTTACTTATAATGATCTCACACTAGATTGAGAAGAAAAATGATGAATAATGGAGGTTGGACATAGGAGTGGGGGGGGGGTTACACGTTATGATAGAGGGCTGTTCAGGGGGTGAGGGTCTCACGTGAGGGGTATGAGGGAAGGGGGTGATTGAAGATTTATTAACATTATTATTATTAGATTTATTATTATTATTATTATTATTATTATTATTATTATTATTCTTCTTCTTCTTCTTATTTAAACCAGTAGGGACTCACATGTTCTAGGCACATACTTTTATAGACCATGAACCAACCATGAACCCTTCACATAGAACATTATGATCCAATATTGGTTGATCACACGAATTAATAAACCATGTCCCAAACATGTAAAACCACTCTTATAATGGGATAGACATAACCACACAGTATCCACATATTTTTTGCAACCATGTAGCCAAACCCTACAATACAGTAATTTTTTTAAATTAAAATTTTCTCAAATTAAAATAAAAAAACCTCTAAAAAATATAATTACTTAAAAATCATCATATAAGGGACAGGGTTTGAAAATTATCCCCTCAAATACCCTTTCTGCCCATATAAATTCATATGGATTACAAAGGAAGACACACAGAAGGAACCTGGACTAGAAAAGGAAACCACCCAAGAATCATCAAACCAATTGATCTCTCAAGAAGTCCTAGGAATATAAAACTACCTCCAAATTTTGATGTCAAACCTGAAAAATTCAATCAAATAATAGAATACACAAACACTGAAAATGAATCCCCCCATTTAAAGATTCTTCTAGAATGATGGACCAACATGTCTGGGGCAATCCAACATAATCTCTAAAAAACCAAACTCAAACCCCAAAAAATAGGACTCAAGAAGATCCTATGAACCCATGATCATCCAAAACCCCACAAAATTTAATAATAACTCTCCAACATGCCATCACTATGATCAAAACTAAGATTACTACGGAAATATGAGATATGAAGAAAAAGAAAGTGGACGAAATAGGGGAATAGAAGACTACATAAAAAGCATTACCAACCCATTCTCAATAAATATCACACCCTTAATAGAACGCCAATGATTTGAGAAATAAAGGACCAAAAACATATTCATCACCACACTCTTATTGAATGATGAAGGATAGAGAGGTGTAAATAATGAATACGCCAATTTTAAAAGGACATGGTATTCCTTATGGTGATAAAGATTAAAATTAGAATGACTTTGGTACTCAAATAAATACCACCAACAATGGAGAACTCAAAAATACTCAAACCAACACCTTCCTATGTATTAAATCAATTTGTGAAGAATCTTCCATAATCCCCCATAGCGCACACTAAGTGTTCCCACATCTCGTCAATCAAAATAAGACCTCAATACAACCCTCATCACAAAAAATCCTTAATTTTTACATCTCCATCGAAAACATAGAAAAATAAACCAAATTCATATCAAACAAAATCAATAATCAAATAGGGTTCTAGTGAAACAATCTTAAGAAAGTACCATCTTATGAACAAAACTGATCAAGAATCGACAACAAGAAATCTCTAAGGACCGAAAACACTGAGGGAATTTTTTTGAGGAATATCCAAACAACAAAAAACAAAATTTTTAAAAAAATATTTCCCTCATAATAGTAATACATGTGAAAACCCCCTTAAAAAACCAAAATCCAAAAATTAAAATCATTGAATTTTTATGAAATTTTTTTTTTCTTTCATTGAAAAAAATTTACTTTTCACACCATTTTACAAAACTAAAACCAAATCCAAAAAAATATAAAATCACACACTACTATTCCTAAAACAAAAAACATCCATTTAAAATAATTTTAAAAGTTATAAGGTTCTTTTTAAAATCACCTCATGGGTATTTTAACACAAAATCAGTTTCATTTAATTTTAATGAAAAACCTATTTAACCATTTAAAAAATCAATTTTACTATTTAAAACTACATTCCATTCTAAAGAATAATTGAAAATAAAAAAGTATATATCAAATTACCACCCCAAATAATTTACCAAGACATAGTCACTCAAAATAAAATTCAAATTTGAATAATGGACATTCGTGGTTGGGCCACACGGATTGAGATACCATATAACATTTATAAAATAACCTCATAGAGTCCATTAGACCGATCCTCGAGAGATATACATGGTTTTTAAGGCTATGAGAGATGTTGTTTCCTTCTCTTACACTCCCTTTTTCAGCACAAATTTCGATAATATAACAAATAATAATCAATATAAAAAGAAAACTAGAAAACGTCCAGTAACGTAATTTTTATCAATAGTGACAGTGATCAGACACCAATAAATTACCTACCTCATGAGCCCCCATAATACTATATTCTATCTACATAACATCATAAATATAGAAGGGCTTCTTAGACACCATTTTCTCATGAACCAACCCAGGTTGACCCCAAATCTTTCACGAGATATGGACCACAACAAGGCCTGAGAGGCATTCCATATCCTTATGGGCTAGAAACTAGTGTCAAGAATCAATATTAACTCAATTGGGATTCGTTTAACCTAGAAAAAAAGATACAAAAAACAAAAAATAACAATTAAATAAACAATAGTTAAAAAAAGAATAAAGAACCACTACATGCACCTACATTTGACCTCACAGGTGACCTCCAACCATAGAACCTCCCTTGATCCATGAAAAAACCTGAGATGGGTGAAAACAAAAATAGAAAAATTGATAGAAAAAAAGTGTGAGAAAAAAAATTCCTAGAAGGTATGACATGAATAAACCATTACATTTTCCTTACATTTGAAATGAAATCTATTTAAAGCTATTTTAAAAACACCACTCTATTAAAATAAGGATTTCCATTTATTTATTAAAACCCATTTCTCCCGTATAATATTGAATAAAATTTTTAAAGATTACTACACTTTAAATAATCCCTTCATAAGGAGAATATAACGATGGAAACAATTCAGTATAAAAGAAAAACATTAGGTGTTACAAAACATGTGTAAGTAAAACATGATTAATATTATTTTTGACATGATAGTTAAACTAAGAAGGGGATAATTTAATAATACTACAAGAAAAAATGTGTGTAAAAGATAGTATGCGGTATGTGAAATCCTTAATAATTTACGTTAGTTAGGTTCCTTGTATCCTTGTACTCTCAGTGAATGAACCATATAATCATTTCCCATTCACAATCCACTATAGAGGTCAATGAAAATGTACTATCGATCCCAAAAAAACATCATATTTTTTGGTTTACGTTGTGGGATAATCTAGATTGAGATCCCACGTTAGTGCCATGTGGAGTCAACCTATGTACTAGCCCTTAGAAACCCATATAGGTACCTGGGATTAAAAATTTATTTATTCAATTGGAGAATATTTTTCATCAAAATATAATATACAAACTTTCTCTAAAATCCACAAATAAACAAGCATTTAACTCTCTCACCACTGAAATCCCAACATAATTGCATCCCCATTCCAAGTCACATAAACAAGAAAAAAAACTTTTACAGAAAATAGATATCACAATTCAATAATTTAACTCCTAATTTATATAAATAAATCAAGGGGGAATGCCTTAAGCTGGTTTTTAAATTTCCATAAAATATTTACAAGTGTAAATAGGGCCTCCTTACATAAAATAAACACTTTACTTGTAGGAAAAACATTATGTATTAAAAATTTAATGATAGAAATTGACCAGAAATGCAATTGGAAATTCACAATGAACAATGAATAAAAAATATTTAAAACAAGCTTAAACCAATGAAACCCATTTAGAATGCTTAAGAGAAATCTTAGAAAATTAGTGAGAAGAAATTTCCAAGAATCACCACAAATTATATTACATAAAAATTTCATATAAAAATGATGACACACATTAATAACACCGCAAAATCATAGATTTCATTTTAATGGATCATAAATAGGGAACCTTCCCCTGAAAATGCTTTTTTTGAAGACATCTACATCACACTTACATGTATATAAACATCCATGTATATATAAAGATGTACCCTTTCACCCAACGTACATTTTTCCCGTTACATGGGGGGAATATTTATAAGGAGGATATAAATATATATATGTGTTCTTACCTGTTTTTACACATTCAATTATCCTTCAACAATGGTAGCTCAAAAACTACTTCAAGGAGGTTCAAGGAACACTAGAAAAAAAACAAGAAACCCAAAAATAACAAAATTCCAAATAAAAAATCAAAAAATTTATTACAATAGAAGAATGTATTTAAATACTATAAAATTACTTAAATAATTAATATAACAATTATAAATAACCCATAATGCATTGAAGATACACAATTTCACAATAAAGTGGAAGGGAACATTTTTCCAAAAAAGAGGCCACCCAAAGGATAACAAATAGAAAAACAAGTTGAAAAATAAATTCATCCATATTTAAATCATAATTACTAATTATAAAATTATTAGATATCTAAATTTCCAATTTAAACATCATGAAATAAGATACCCAAAAATTAAAAGGTCAAACAAAGTGATGGGAAACCTATAACTTAGCATCTTTAAAAACTGATACTCAAAACCACCGCAATGAAACCAATGAGACCAATAAAAGGTATCACACCACATAAACTCTACAAAAACACCAAAAATTAGAGCAACCATAGACTTAGGGTTCGACGTACATTTGATACAACAATAGGGAAGTAAGTGGGGGAACAAAAAGGAATAAGAAGAAGCTAAATATGGGGGATTCCTTACTTGGGATGATCACACACCGAATCCGGAAGAAAAGTGATGAAGAATGGAGGTCAGACCACGGACTGGGGGTCGTGTGTGAGAAGAGAGGGTCAGATGTGGGGGTGTAGTGTCATGTGAGGGGTATGTGGGAGGGTAGGTTATGTTGTTGTTGTTATTGTTATTATTATTATTTTCAAAACCAAGAGAGTCTCTCATAGTCCTGGTGAACAGTTAACTTAACCACACTATCAGCCACCCTGGGCACCCGCGCGGGTTGATCACCAAATTTAATAAATCATTGAAAAATCTTCTCAAACAAAAATTTAAAGAATTAAATAAAAAATATTCATTAAATAAGGGTCAGGGCATGACAACATAATCACTTCACACAGATTTTCCAAACTATCGTGAAACATTTCTATTCAGTTTTTAGAACTATTGAAAATCTTTTATCGGTGGTTTTTATAATTTATATTTTTTATTTATGTAATTAATTAAATAATTATTTATTTATTATATATTATTTTGGATTATTGTATTTTTTAATTAATTTATTTTTATTATTATTTATTATATATAATATAATATTTTATTTATTTTCATATTTATTTATCATATCATGCCTCTATATGTCATGTATCTCATGCAATTCCTTCATAAATTATGTATATATTAGTGTTGTGTGTGGTTTGAACTCTTTTCCTTTTATTTATTCAATAAATACTTTACGATTCCTGTATGATCTTCATGTGGTATGTAAGAAGAATTATATATATATATATATATACAAATACATATAAATACCTATGCATAAATAAAAATATTAATGAATAATAATAATTATAAATAAAAAATAAAAAATTAATAATACAAAAAATAAATAATTACGAAAAATAATTAATAATAAATCAATAATAATAAAATATAAATGTTTAATAAAGAATAAATAGTAAATAATAAATAATGACTAATATGTAATGAATAATAAATTGTAAATAATAAATAAATAAACAATATAGTATTAATTATTTATTAAAAAATCATAAATAATATTTAATAATTAATAACTTATAAGTGATAAATAAAGAGTATGTAAATAAATAAAAAATAATTAATTAGTAATAAATTAATAATGAATTAATAATAAATAAATTATGGATTTATAATAAATTTATAATAAATTTAATATAAATTATTACTAAATTAAAAATCAATATATGATAATTAAATGAATAAATAATAAATAATTGATCATTAATCATTAATGAATCTATAATGAAAAATTAATAATTAAATAATAAAGACCTTTTTAATAATAAATAAATAAAAAATCAATAAATAGTTAAAATTAAATATATAATAAATAAGTATTAGAAAAATAATAAATAAAAAATAATATTTTAAATACTAAATAATAAATAGGTAAATAAATAATAAATAAATAACACCCAAAACAGAGTTAACCATGGATTAAAATCTATGGTCCCAAAAATTTATTATCAAAATGAAAGTATGAAAACAATGAAAGTGGGGGGTACAGTGCTGAAGTGTGAAACCAGAAATACCGTCATAGATAAGAAATCATTTAATGACCAACATTTCTTATGTATTTTACACCATCATCGAGAGCTACCCCGACAACTCGGGGGTGTACCTCTCTTCCCCTGCTTTGGAGGCTGCCAAACATCATCATGATTATCCATTTCTGATGATTCATTCTCCTCATCATGTGGCTCAATGACTCTAGTGAAATCATTTTTAGGGGTCAAAATATCGCCATCATGATCTGGATAAGAATTGATCCCTTCTTTTCCATTCTCGATATTTGATAATAGTCCTTCAACCTGAACAGATCCATGAACATTGTCATATTCTATAGGAAAAACATCCCAGCTACTATACCTATTTAAAATATCAAATATAGTAAGTCTATTAATTCTAAGACCAAGATCTCGTGGGACAATGAAAACCTATTCAATTGATGTCTTCCCTTCCTATGTGTCACCAGCCACAAGGGTTCCAATAGTATCCTCAAGACCATCTTGCACCTTTTCATTTGTTTCAAATAGTTGCTCAGATGAGGAATGTATTGTAACATGTGTTGGATCCTTGGACTTCTTAGTAATGACCAACTAAAGGACCCAATTTTATAGAACATCCCTACATGCTTTAGTCCTTTTCTAAAACCTCCCAACAAGATGCACTTAGTACCATGTGATGATATTGGAGTTTGGACTGTACCCTGAGCCACTGGAATATGCACATCAGTAGAGGCCTTCAAATAATTCATCCACATGAAAATATGTGAACAATTCATACCCTTTATATTTTCAGATCTCAGATAATCCTCTCTAATAATATCAGCAGATTCAAGATTATCAACCTTTTGAAATAATTCATATTGCTCATATCCCTCCATATGTAAGACCATTTCAGAGTGGCCAAACTGCTCATCACGATGTTGTACATACTTATCTATGTAACAACCCAAAGTTTTTCAATAGAAAATTCCCTTCTTATATCTATGTCCTAAAAACACAAAATAATAAACTACTAAGTGATAAGTGACCTTTAAGCATAATTTTGTCACCCCTATGATTGGAATTTTAAAAATCTGACATACACTGTTGTGTTCAAGATAGTTTTTGGAGTCTAATGAAACAAAAATAATTTTTGGTAAATAGTAACCTACCCTTATGAATAGTAACCTACCCTTATGAATAGTAATATGACCTTTATAGTAAATAAGATTAAAATTACCTATGAATAATAAAATAATATTTAGACATCATAGAAAGTGATAATTTGACCTTAGTAAACGTTTTTGGTATTTTATAAGTCATAAATATTTAATTATAATTAATTAATTAATTTAATATAATATTTATTCCCCTGGATTTTATTCATAAAGTACTGAATCAATGTCTAATAGTTTTTAGATAATTTTATAAGACCCTACGTAATTTTTGAAAGAACTATAAAATCAGTTTTAATCTTAAAAACTGTTTTTTAAGTAAATTATGATTTTATTTAAATATAAAATTAATAATATTTAGAAAATTATTTTTGAAAAATTTACGTCATTTTTGTATTCTACACGTCAAAAAATGGTTGGGGTAAATTTTTGGGATTTTTCTGAGATACTTGAATTTTTTATGAATAGTGGAATCCGATAATTCACAATAAAAGCTAAATAATGTATTAATTGAGTCATCGATGATGTTCTGCTGATGTAAGCCCACTTGGTTTGGGATTACATTATAAAATTATTATTATTTTTCATCCAAGACTCACTATTCCTTGTCTTTGGTGAAATTAATAAACTAATCAATTTTATATTAAGGAAACCTCTCTCCCCTCCACTATAAAAGCCACCCTTCACTCCCTCTTTTCCTCACACCTCTCAAGCTCCAAGCCTTCTCTAAACTCTGCCCAAACACCTTCCCTAGATCATCCCCCACGTCCAAAAGCTTCTGGTCGCATCAAAAGACCAAGCCTAGCTTCCTTAAAGAGGATCTCAAGAGAAGGATTCTAAAGGTAATTTCTCTCTCTCTTCTCCTTTAATTTCCTTTCAAGTTCAAGTTCCTTTCTTGATCTCTCCCTACCTATCTTCATCCAAATTGTTCTGTAAATCCAGTATTATATATATAATATAATATTATGATTCTAATGTTATATTATATCACCCCACACCCTTTCCCTCTTCCTTTTATTTTATTAAAGAGAACGTTGTTCATGTGGTGATAATTTATCACCTTCAAAAACAACATGCTCTCTTCTTCCATTTATACCTTCAATCTGGCCATGAAACCATTTTTATGGTTGAACCAGAATATTTTATATGTATTATGTTCTATTTTAAGTTCTGGAAATAACCTATGGCATTATTACTAAGTTAAATGTTAAAATAAGATTGTTGTGATCCAAAAACCGCTCAAATTATCCCAAATAACCATCATTAAATTTTTATTTAATGATTCGTCCACTTGGATCTAATATAACTCATTATAAAGTCATTGAAGATTCTTTAATATCATTAATAACATATAATATCAGTTCTGGATGTTTACCCATGATCTACCCAAACATCAATTTAAGAATACAAGTGGACCGTTCAAGAAAACCATGAAAACGAACATCCCCGATCAATGTTTTGAAACTCTATAAGTCATCCAAAGGAACATAATAGGAAATAATGATACCATAATGAACCCTATTAATGTATAAAAGGTTTTGTAATTTCTAATTAATGTATATAATGTCATTATACAGGACATTAAAGAGAAGGAGGCATTTGAGTACAAAGTAAGGGGAAATCTCGAACCCAATTTTCTTCCTTCGGGTTCTCCCTCTTTCACTCCATTTTTGATATGGTTACTCCTCAAAGATCATTTTTTCATAATTTAATTTACTTTTCTGGGATATACATGTTTGTCACTGGTTTTTATGTCCATCAAAATGTTTTCCAAACGAACTCTTCTTTTAAGATCTCACATTTTACCTCTCATTCAAGGTTGATGGTTCTTGTATCAAGTATGTTGTTCCCTCTTTATTTTGGGAACCCAAAGCTTATGAATGTGTTGTTATGAGATGAAACCCATTCCTTTCCATGAGTTATTTATGTACATGTTTGATATGTGTTCTATGTGGAAATCATGATAATGATAATGTTATGATGTGACGGGTGCGCCCGGAATTATATAGCGCTCCAATGCATTGGGTAAAGTGAGGAATCTCATGAGTAAATGTGAAATGATGTGTGAACATGATTCTATCTTTTTTCATAAGTATGTGTGGTAGTTAACCACTAAGACATGATGTTTCATTTTTATGCATTGCCACATTTCAAGTCTATTATTTATGCTCCACTCAGGTTCATGATTCTTTGCCTATGTCATGGCTATGCTCACCCCATGATATATTGTTCTTTTCTATCCCCTTACTGGGCATCAATATCACCCCTTTTGATGTAAATACTTAGGTGGCTACATGTACTAAAGAGAGTACAAGTGCCACTAAGAAGCTAGTGAAGAAGAAATTAAATAAATGTTTATGGTTGATGTTGTATTTGTTATGAATGGTCCTAGTTTGCACAAGACACTAAACCTCTGGATACTCCATGTGTAATACTATTGTGTTTTTTATCTTTAAAATGATGTAATAGTAATTTAAGAAAAGGTTGGGTCGCTATAGTTGGTATCAGAGGAAAGTTTTAGTTAATTTGGGATTTAGGATTAGTAAACCCTAGAGAAAACCTCTAGCATAAGAATAAGTACAAACACATAGACAAGAATATTTACCTAGGGATCCCATATGTTATGTTTTTGGTATAATTGTTTAAATTAATAATTTATTCATGACTTTTTTTCTTATGTTTTGTTCTAACCTTTCTTATTTTAGAAAATGTTGGGAACCAGGAGAAATCAGGCCAACAACTCTTGCGAAGGCCAATGCAACGATTTCCCGAACGACATCCCCAATTATTTTGGAGGTGGAGTTCAAAACTTCATGGCGATGCTTACCCAAATAACTCAGGTTATGAATAATAACCATAATAATGGGGAACTTCCTCCTTTATCAAAGAGGGAGAAACTAGCTATCGAATGTTTTATGCGGCATTGACCACCGATGTTTTTTGGATCTTCTAATGCACTAGTCGCGGAACAGTGGGTCAACTCCATGGAGAATATCTTTTCCATTCATCACTGTTCTGAGTCGAAGAAGGTGACTCTAGCCATTTATCGTCTAGATGGAGAAGCTGATCAATGGTGGGCTTTGATTAAGAACACCAAGCCAAGGGATGAAATTGATGAGATGGAATGGGAAGACTTTAAGATAATGTTTATTAATAAGTACATCCCACGAACTCTTCGCACGAATATGGAGAGAGAATTCATAGAGCTCAAGCAAAAAGAAGGAGAATCTGTCACAACCTATGAAGAAAATTTCACAAGGCTCGCAAGGTATGATTTGGGTTTTGTTATCAACAATGATAGCAAAATTGATAGATTATTTAGTGGATTAAAACCACATCTTCGAAAGGCTCTTGCAATCCAAGACATTGGGAGTTATGAAGATGTTGTTCGGTGTGCTCTCAAAGTGGAGATGGAGTTTGGAGAACGGTCCCATGGCTATGGTGATATGAAAAGAAAGATGGAGTTTCAAGCTGGTGAATCTAGTGACAAAGGTGGGAAGAAAAATCGACCCACATGCCAAAAATGTGGGAAGTTGCACCATGGGAACTGCCTCAAAGGTACGGCGAAATGCTTTAAGTGTGGGAAGGAAGGACACCAAGCTCACGAGTGTCGAAAAGACATGAAAAGGAAGGATAATTTAGCCGATGAAAGGATAGAACCACTCGTGGTTCAATGCTACAACTGTAGGGAGCTAGGGCACTATTCAAACCAGTGCACTAAACCTCGAGATCTCGAGGGTAATCAGTGCCAACAACCACCAAATCCAAAGGAACAAGGGAAGGCTTATGCCATCACTACTGCGGAGGTGGAACATGATAATGAAGTCGTACAAGGTACACTTCCTATTCACTCAAGAATGGAAAAAGTCTTATTTGATTCTGGTTCTACGCATTCCTTTATATCTTGCAAGTTTTCTATAACTATAGAATCGAATCCCTGAAACCTTGAAGTAGATATATCTGTAAAAACACCAAGTGGTGCAATCATTGCAACCCAAGTGTTTGATTCTTCTCCTGTTGAAGTATGTGGGAAGATTCTTTCGGAAAATCTCGTAATACTTCCCTTGGTGGAATTCGACGCTATAATGGGAATGGATTGGATCTCTTTATATAGAACGCATATCAACTTTCGGGAAAAGGAAATATATTTTCATATTCCGAACCATCCCATGCTCCTCTAGAAATGCAAGGAAGATCATGAATCTATTTTGAGAAATCCTTCAATGGTGTGGGTGTTGATTCTCTATGAAGAAGCATACCTCGCCCAAATGGTTGAGTCAAAGGAAATTTCCAACCTTGAGGAAATGACCATCATAAGGGAATACGATGATGTATTTTCCGGAGAGTTACCCGGAATTCCCTCAGATCGTGTGGTAGAGTTCTCAATTGAAATCATACCCGGAGCTACTCCTATCTCGAATTACCCCTATAGGATGGCTCCTATCGAACTGGAGGAGTTAAAGAAGCAGCTGCAAGAGCATCTGGACAAAGGGTTCATATGCCCTAGTGCATCACCTTGGGGTGCGCCAGTGCTCTTTGTAATGAAGAAGGATGGAACCATGCGACTGTGTATCGATTATCAGGAACTCAACAAGATCACCCTAAAGAACAAGTATCCTCTCCCAAGGATTGACAAATTGTTCGACCAGTTAAGAGGATCTCTATAATTCTCAAAGGTGGATCTTCGTTCTGGATATCATCAAGTAAAGGTTAAGAAGGAATATATTCAGAAGACTGCCTTCCGTACAAGGTATGGTCACTATGAGTTTTTGGTGATGCCCTTCGGACTTACTAATGCCCCTACAATCTTCATGGATTTGATGAAAATATTCTTTAGACATTACCTCGACAAATTTGTGGTAGTGTTTATTGATGACATTCTCATATACTCCAAGAGCAAGGAGGAACATGAAGAACATATAAGGCTTGTGTTGGTGACATTGAGAAAGGAGAAGTTGTAGGCCAAGTTCAGCAAGTGTGAGTTTTGGATTAATCAAGTCACGTTCTTGGGACATGTGATCACAAGCGAGGGAATTTATGTGGACCCTTCAAAGAAAAAGGTGATTGAGGAATGGCCCAGGCCCTCTAGTGTCACTGAAATCCATAGTTTTCTTGGATTAGCTGGGTACTATCGACGTTTTGTGAGAAACATCTCACGATTTTCAAGCCCACTAACTAAGTTAACAAGGAAAGGGGGAAAGTATGTATGGATGGAAGAATGTGAGGGAAGCTTCACGGAGCTAAAGAAAAGGCTGATCACTACACCTGTAATCACACTACTGAAAAGTGGAGAAATTTTGTGATCTACAACGATGCTTCAAAGAAAGGCTTGGGTTGTGTACTCATGCAAAATGATAATGTGATAGCCTACGCCTCACGATAGTTGAAGATCCATGAGCAGAACTACCCGACGCATGATCTAGAGCTGGCAGCCGTGATTTTTTCCTTGAAAATCTGGTGGCACTACCTTTATGGGAAAAAGTGTGACATATACACCGACCACAAGAGCCTAAAGTATATATTCACACAAAAGGATCTCAACATGCGTCAAAGGAGATGGTTAGAGATAATCAAGGATTACGATTTCTCTATTCACTATCATCCTAGAAAGGCGAATAAGGTAGCTGATGCTCTAAGTAGGAAAGAACCTGCTACTCTATCCATGTTGAGGATTGAGAAAGACCCTATCTGCTTGGATATGCAAAGGATGGATTTGGGAATCGTAAGGGCAGGGGATACATCCTACCTTGCCCAAATGATTGCGCAACAATCCATCCAAGAGAAGATTAAGTAAGCACAAAGGGATGATGTGGAGATACAAAAGAGGGAGAATGCACTAAAGGAAAGGCAGCTGCAAGAGTTCCATATTGACGATGATGGTGTGATTCGGTTTGGAACGCGACTTTGTGTTCCTTCATCACCCGGGATAAATAAGGAGCTATTGGATAATGAACATAACTCAACTTTCTCTATTCATACTCGAAGTACTAAGATGTATCGTGATCTCCGAGAACACTTCTGGTGGGATAACATGAAGAAGGAGATTGTGGAATATATATCAAGGTGCTTGGTATGTCAGCAAGTTAAAGCTGAGCGGGAAAAGTCCAAAGGTATGATGCAGCCATTGAATATACCCATGTGGAAATGGGAAAATGTTACTATGGACTTTGTCACGGGTCTCCCGAAAACGTCAGGAGGAAATAATGCGATATGGGTTGTGGTTGATCGACTCACTAAGACTTCCCATTTTATCACTATTCAGGAAGACCTCTCACTTGAACAACTTGCAAGGATATATGTGAAGGAAGTAGTGAGATTTCACGGTGTTCCAATCTCGATTGTCTCTGACCGTGATCCAAGTTTCACATCTAAATTCTGGAGGAGCCTTCAACATGCTTTTAGTACTGAATGAAATTTCAGCACGACCTATCACCCCCAAACTGATGGCCAGTCTGAAAGGACTATTCAAACACTCAAAGATATGCTAAGAGCATGCTCTCTATAATTAAAAGGTGGATGGGATCAACACCTCCCATTGGTTGAGTTCTCATACAACAATAGCTTCCACTCTAGTATTCAGATGGCTCCTTATGAAGCTATTTATCAGAAGCAATGTAGAACTCCAACATGTTGGGATGAAGTTGGAGAAAGAAATCTACTTGGTCCTGATCTTGTTCAAGAGATGACAGAGAAGGTTCAGGTCATCCAAAAACACATCAAAGCTGCTCAAAGTCGAAAAAAGAGCTATGCTGACAACCGTCGAAGGGACTTCGAGTTCGACATTTGAGATAAAGTCTTCCTTTGAATATCTCCATGGAAGAGAGTCATGAGATTCGGGAAGAAAGGGAAGATAAGCCCAAGGTGCATTGGCCCCTTTGAGATCCTTGATCGTATAGGATCCGTGACCTATCGTCTGGCACTTCCACCGAATATGGCTCAAGTTCATGATGTGTTTCATGTATCACTACTGAGGAAGTACATACCAGACCCCTCACATGTACTAAAATCAGAGGTGGTACAGCTGGAAGATGGTCTCTCCTATGAGGAGCAGCTGGTAAAAATTTTGGACCGAAGTGATAAGGTTCTACGCAACAAGACAACCCACCTTGTCAAAGTGTTGTGGAGGAACCATAAGTTTGAAGAATCAACTTGGGAACCAAAAGAGGCAATGAAGGAGAAGTACCCTCACCTGTTTGTGTAAAGTGAAATTTCGGGGGCGAAATTTTTTAATGGGGGAAGAATGTAACAACCCAAATTTTTTCAATAGAAAATTCCCTTCTTATATCTATGTCATAAAAACACAAAATAATAAACTACTAAGTGATAAGAGACCTTTAAACATAATTTTGTCACCCCTATGTTTGGAATTTTAAAAATCCGACATACACGATTGTGTTCAAGATAGTTTTTGGAGTCTAATGAAACAAAAATAATTTTTGGTAAATAGTAACCTACCCTTATGAATAGTAACCTACCCTTATGAATACTAATATGACCCTTACAGTAAATAAGAGTAACATTACCTATGAATAATAAAATAATATTTAGACATCATTGAAAGTGATAATTTGACCTTAGTAAACGTTTTTTGTATTTTATAAGTCATAAATATTTAATTATAATTAATTAATTAATTTAAAAGAATATTTATTCCCCTGGAATTTATTCATAAAGTATTGAATCAATGTCTAATAGTTTTTAGATAATTTTATAAGACCCTACGTGATTTTTGAAAGAACTATAAAATCAGTTTTAATCTTAAAAACAGTTTATTAAGTAAATTATGATTTTATTTAAATATTAAATTAATAATATTTAGAAAATTATTTTTGAAAAATGGACTTCATTTTTGGATTCTACATGTCAAAAAATGGTTGGGATGAATTTTTGGGATTTTTCTGAGATACTTGAATATTTGATGAATAGTGGAATCCGATAATTCACAATAAAAGCTAAATAATGTATTAATTGAGTAATCGATGATGTTATACTGATGTAAGCCCACTTGGTTCGGTATTACATTATAAAATTACTATTATTGTTCATCCAAGACTCACTATTCCTTGTCTTTGGTGAAATTAATAAACTAATCAATTTTATATTACGGAAACCCCTCTCCCCTCCACTATAAAAGCCACCCTTCACTCCCTCTTTTCCTCACACCTCTCAAGCTCCAAGCCTTTTCTAAAATCTTCCCAAACATCTTTCCTAGCTCATCCCCCACGTCCAAAAGCTTCTGGTCTCATAAAAAGACCAATCCTAGCTTCCTTAAAGAGGATCTCAAGAGA
The DNA here is from genome assembly GCA_963277665.1 of Viscum album. Lineage (NCBI taxonomy): Eukaryota > Viridiplantae > Streptophyta > Magnoliopsida > Santalales > Viscaceae > Viscum > Viscum album. The sequence continues at coordinate 856,081,610 of OY728164.1, forward strand.
AGGATTCTAAAGGTAATTTCTCTCTCTCTTCACCTTTAATTTCTTTTCAAGTTCAAGTTCCTTTCTTGATCTCTCCCTACCTATCATCATCCAATTTTTTTTGTAAATCCAGTATTATATATATAATGTAATATTATTAATCTAATGTTATATTATATTACCCCACACCCTTTCCCTCTTCCTTTTATTTTATTAAAGAGATCGTTGTTCATGTGGTGATAATTTATCACCTTCAAAAACAACATGCTCTCTTCATCCATTTCTACCTTCAATCTGGTCATGAAACCATTTTTATGGTTGAACCAGAATATTTTACACGTATTATGTTCTATTTTATGTTATGGAAATAACCTATGGCCTTATTACTAAGTTAAATGTTAAAACAAGATTGTTGTGATCCAAAAACCGCTCAAATTCACCCAAATAACCATCATTAAATTTTTATCTAATAATTCATCCACATGGATCTAATATAACTGATTATAAAACCATTAAAGCTTATGTAATATCATTAATAACATGTAATATCAGTTTTTTATGTTTACCCATGATCTACCCAAACATCAATTTAAGAATACAAGTGGACCGTTCAAGAAAACCATGAAAACAAACATCCCCGATCAATGTTTTTAAACTCTATAGGTAATCCAAAGGAACATAATATGAAATAATGAAACCATAATGAACCATATTAATGTATAAAAGGTTCTGGAATTTCTAATTAATGGATATAATGTCATTATACAGGACATTAAAGAGAAGGAGGCATTCGAGTACAAGGTAAGGGGAAATCTCAAACCCAATTTTCTTCCTTCGGGTTCTCCCTCTTTCACTCCATTTTTGATATAGTTACTCCTCAAAGATAATTTTTTCGTAATTTCCTTTACTTTTCTGGGATATACATTTTTGTCACTGGTTTTTATGTCCATCAAAATGTTTTCCAAACGAACTCTTCTTTCAAGATCTCACATTTTTCCTCTCATTCAAGGTTGATGGTTCTTGTATCAAGTATGTTGTTCCCTCATTATTTTGGGAACCCAAAGCTTATGAATGTATTGTTATGAGATGAAACCCATTCCTTTCCATGGGTTATTTATGTACATGTTTGATATGTGTTCTATTTGGCAATCATGATAATGATAATGTTATGATGTGACGGGTGCGCCCGAAATTATATAGCGCAATATGAATGTTTAAATGTGATGGGTGCGGCCGGAATTATATAGTGCTCCAATGCATTGGTAAAGTGATAAATCTCATGAGTAAATGTGAAATTATGTGTGAACATGATGCTAGATTTGTTCACAAGTATGTGTGGTAGTTAACCACTAAGACATGATGTTTCATTTTTATGCATTGCCACATTTCAAGTCTATTATTTATGCTCCTCTCATGTTCATGATTCTTTGCCTATGTCATGACTATGCTCACCCCATGATATATTTTTCTTATCTATCCTATTACTGGGCTTCTAGCTCACCCCTATTGATGTATAACCTCAGGTGGCTACATGTACTAAGGAGAGGACAAGTGCCACTAAGAAGCTAGTGAAGAAGAAATTAAATAAATGTTTATGGTTGATTTTGTATTTGTTATGTATGGTCCTAGTTTTCCCAAGACACTAAACCTCTGGATCCTCCATGTGTAATACTATTGTGTTGTTTATCTTTAAAATGATGTAATAGTAATGTAAGAAAAGGTTGGGTCGCTATAATCTAGATCCATAAACATTACGTACCTAGAAGGATGAGGATCAAAAGGTTTTGATCCACCCACAACCATGACCTTATAGGGACTCCCTCAGTTCATTCCTTGTGACCCGTCTTCAGCACTAAGAAACAACACTTTCCCAAAGACTTCATTTTCCTTGGTCTTGTGAGAAATAGATTTTAGAAATATTCAAGCATCCTGCCATAGTACTAACTGAGATAACCCATTAACTAGATCAATAGGAAGCTTGAATTTACACTTGTACACTAGAATACCAACCTTACCACTATTGATACATCTCATAATCTAGTGAAATCTATCATTAGAATGGCCATTTCTATGGAAAAAGTTACAGAAATCAAGAAACTGCTCACACTCCATAGTGCGCTCTTACATAAACACACTAGAATGTAACCAGAATGACTCAATAATAGTTGAATAAAGGTACAAATCAATCAAAATTTTGGAAAGGATACCATACAATGCATGTTCAGTTTATTTGTCAATTTTAATAGGGGTCCCCCTTGCAGATGCAATGTCCCACAATATTTTATTATTCGATAAAACCCATTTTAAACCCTTTAGTGATTCTAGGTTTTGGGTATCTGAATTCATCACCTATGATGGATCATATAAGGGATCCCACTATTCTATTTGGAGAAATCAGGTCTTGATCTAGACTGATCCAGTGCTCATGCACTTTAGTTTCTGATCATTAGAGAAAAAGATGATGTGGAAAAAACCCTTACCAATAGACGTCATTCTCCTACTACTGAATCCCAAATTTTGAAGCATCATTTTAAATAGATCCTCTCTTTTCTGGGGATTATTTTCTTGAAAGTAGGAGAACTGATAAATAATGTAGTGTTAGAGCTCTCTGATGCGATCCTAAACAAATTTGAGATTAGATTCAACAGAGGCTAGAGATCCATTCCTCATGATTTGATTACAAGTATAGAGGGATTCAACAAAGTGATATGGGAAGAAATTTCCATTTAATGCATTATCCTCGTCAAGAGCATGATCCAACCCTGGATCATCCTAGGTATAGAAATTAGAATCATTTTTGGTGGACTGTAGATCTACAGGCACCATACCAGGAATTAAAACCACGGACTACGTTTGATCGATCATCATCTTCTCGGGGTATTAAAAACCCATCTGAGCGCACTGTGACATCATCTATCACCCACACCAATCGACCTCTTCATGTTCACCCTGAATAATAAATATTAAATTTATAATAAATTAATGATAATTAATAACTTAATAAGAAACTACAAATTAAAAAATAATTAATAATAATATATATATATGTTATATATAATAATAAATATTAAATTTTAAAGAAATACTATATAAATAAATAATTATTCTATAATGAAGTATTATTAAATTAATATGAAATATTAAATAAATATAAATTATATATATAATAAATAAATAGGATTTTATTAATTAATTAACAATATTACAAACATATCATAAATAAATAACCATAAATATTAATAATAAATAAGAATTTGTAAATAAATAGTAAATAGTAGTAGATTAATAATAAATAAATAAATAAATAAATAATAAATACGATGTAACTATGTAATAAATAAATAATTATTAAATCATAAATATATCATAAATTAATGAAAATTACATAATAGAGGCTCTCTGTAATCCTACATCAGGCTCGGGTTCAAATCCAGGTGGGATCAAATTTCCATAGGTATTGTAGCAGGTACCGTAGAACTATAGTAGTGTGCATACTGTTTAAGATACTTTAGCGGGGTAATGTAGCAGTTGTACTATTCAACCTGAATGGGCTTTGGAGCCCATGGGCCATCGATCCATTCAATGGGGGCCTATGGTCGATATAATGGGCATCATTTCCATTGGGCCTTTGGGTTAAAAATATATAATGTAACAAAGAGGCTGGTTGGGTTGGTTATCTCATGGGGGGGGCTATGACATGCCTTTCGGGGTTGTTTGTGTGTTTGGTGTGTGTGTTTGATTGTAATCGCATCTACAAACCCAGTATATATAATATATATATATATAATAAATTAATAATAGATAATAAATTAGATAATGAGTATATAAGAATTAAATTAATAATAAATAGTAGAAAATAAGTCAAAAATATACAATGAATCAATAAATTAATAAAAAATTAATAACAAATCTTTCAAAAATAAATAAATAAAAATAACAAATAATAAATAAATTGTATTTAAGTTGGGAATAATAAATAAAAAACTATTAATTAATTATTAAATACTTAATTAAGCATTAAATTAAAAAATAATAATAAATTAATAATAATTACCAAATTAATAATAATAAATTAGTAATTATTAATCAATAGAATTTAATAAATTATAATAAATATTAATGAAATATTAAATAAATATTAAACAACTAAAAATTAATTTAATAGTAATTTAGTAATAAATTGATAAAAATAATAAATCAATAAATAATAAATTCGAAAACAATTAATCAATAATATATAATAAATAATATATTATAAATATGACTAAAAATAAATAAATAAATAATAATAATTAAAAATAATAAATAATAAATGATTTATAACAAATAAATAAACGTAACTTTATATAATTTTTTTAAATAAATTAATATATATCTCATTAAAATATATAAACAAAAATCAATTTACTAAAATGTATTTAAACACATTCACATAAACACACACACACACAAACACACCATTGAACGTAATATATACAAGTATATATATCAGAAAAATTTATATAAATATATACTAATGTATATAAATATTTATTAGTCTATATAAATATATATAAACCGATAATTATTTTTAAAATATATAGACATATATAGAATGATACAAAATAATATATAAACACACATTTATATTAGATAAATATATATACACAGACAGATATATATACTTGTGTATATATAAATATATATATTCAAAAAGAAATATCACTATCATCATATGCATGTCCGCATAATATATAAAAATATAAAATCATGAATTTATATTAATGCTTATAAATATAAATAAATATTGAAAAATATGCATTAATATAGATAAATACATATTCATAGATATAAATTAATATATTTTTAAATAAATATTGATAAAAAATATATAAATAAAAAATAAATATGTATATATTTATATATTTATATACATAACCTAAAATGGAGTTTTAGATTGTGATTTGGAAGGAAATATGGAGGGAGATCTTGACAACAACTGAGATACGTAGGTGAGCGAGGCTGAATAACCAACCTATGATAATGATGGAGGGTTGGAGAAAGGGGGAACACTAGCGGTAGACCTTGCGTGTAGTAGTAACATGGGAGGGGGTTTTGGCGGTCTCTGATCAGGAAACGAAAGGGAGAGATCGAAGGCAAGGAACCAAAAAGGTAAGGGTATTTTGAGGGATGTTGCTATTACAAACCCTTTACAATCAATCAAGGTAAATAGGGTTGATCTAAAGGGTATTTTTGGACCATCAAACATGGGTGAATAGGTTTCTTCAAATTAGGTGGGTTTCGTTGACCCAAAAGTGAATGTGAACTCTTCTCATATTCTAGTGCACTTACTGGTGATGTCGGCTAGTTGGTTTCTAGTTTTTTGAAATTTGCAGTGGATCCAAATGCTGATTATGTGAAAACCTCTAGGTTGGTACAAGGATGTTTATGCAAAGATGTGCTTATTTTTAATTGTAGAATATTTGATAGATTTCATGACTCATCTGCTCAGTGGATTATGAAGAACATGGATATGGATTTTTTGAAAGCAACCAATGAAATTCTGGAAGAATGGATGAAAGAATATAAGAATTCAACAATAGCTCGTTTTTCATTCCTTGATAAAGAGAACAGGTTAAGTCTCTATGGTATTTATAGAATAATTATTCATGCATGGGGATTTTAAGGTTGGACAATTACATTTGTTGGAAGGGGTATTTTTCACAGTATTTTTCTATAATATACTATAAAGGCTAAAGCATGGGGACATGGTTTTGTTAATTTAATGTTTGACATTGTTATGTTTCAATATTTTGATCCTTATTTTAATCCCATGAATGCCAACAATTCGGTCACACCAGTTTGGATTAGAATACAGGGACTCAGTTGGTTATTTTTGCAGCCCCAAATTGTCTAGGATGTTGCTTTAACAATTGGGTTCCCCATTAAGATGGATAAGCAGGCTAAAAATGAAATTAATGGATACTTTTTTCTTCTCCTAGTGTTAGTTGAACTTAACACTCCTCTAATTCAGTCGTTTTTTTACTGCAAATGATTAATGTTTTGATTTGATTGTCAATTATAAAAATTTTCATGATTTATACAAGGGATTCTTCATTATAGGGGACTCCCATGATAAATTTCAAAGGCATTTGGTATGAAATTTGTGTATATTTAAAGGTAATTATACTAATAAATGTATAATATAAATGGGTGGAGTGACTTAATAAAGGAAGATAGACCCTGAATCACTAGTTCTAGTGGGCGGTTCATAGGGGAACTGTGAAACTGAAAAGGAAAATATAAATATGGGTCTAACTTCACCATATCATACCAGATGTGACCCTGATGATGACATTTGATCTAGGGCTAATGATTTTAAAATCTAGATGATATAACATCTTTATATCCTTATTAAATCAAATGTTGACACATTGATCATAGAGGTAAATAAAATTTCATTCTCAGCTACTTATGATTTTAGTGATAACAACTCATTTGACATGCCTTTAGAATTTGAACAAGATCTAAATATGGCTGAAATTAATGATGTAATGTATATGAAATTTGGAGATAGGAATGTTATGTAATTCTTGGAAAATCACTATTCACCCATTTTTGTGAAAAGTCCAAAGGGTGGTTTAAAACCTCTCAGAAATAAAGAATTATGTAGTCTATATCTGGAACCAATATACTTATAGAATAGACTATACAATATGATGGTGAATGGGCCAAATGAGGTAAATGAAGTAGGGTAGAGGCATCTTCCCAGGAGCAGTTGTTTGATAATAATGGTCATGATTAATTGTTTTTATTGATAACTGCAAGTATTGGTGATGCTCCTATAGAGCTTAATGATTTGGGTAAGGTTGTGGAAGCCACTATCTCAATGATGCCTCATCAATAGTTGGTGGTTACTTCTATGTAGGTAGAAGTAACAAGGAATAACTCACTCAATATACAAGACATTTTAAATAGATCCAACAGTATAGAGGTTTTCCATGAGGAATTTGACAATTCCTATAGGCTGCCCTGAGGTGATGGTTAGCCATCAAGAATTGAGGAACCAATGAAACAACTTATATGGGTATATGAAGACTCAACTATAAAATAAGTGATGAGTTTAGGAAGTATGATGATGATACACAAATTTAAATGGTGGAAACGAATAATATATTTAAGGAGAATCATGCTAATGATAGACAACATGAAGTTGTGGATAAGAAAAATACACTTTAGGAGTGTGGGGTTAGTTTGGAAAACCAGGGTAGCACTTTTTTTACTCTTCAAAGGAGGGGGGGGGAGGTCATCTTTGAGGACATGGTTGGTGATGAAATTTTTCTCTATTGTTCCTTTACAAAGTGGAATGGGATGACATAATTTGTCAAATATGTTTTGGTGGAACTTGTATTTGTGCTTATTTTTCTTCTGTATGTTCTATATTTAATTTTTATTAATATGTTTTTGCATGGACATGGGTTTAACCCACATTTTAAACTATTTTAAGTATAATAGATAATATATCAGAAAATGAGATAAAACCACCGCAATTGAAACACCATCAAATAAAATGGAACCTAAATCCATTTAATAAAATTATAGATGACCCAATAAGCATATGAAAACTATTTTAAATGATGTTTAAATCCCTTATGTTATTTAAAAGTCATGGTATCTGTAGAAAACATAGTTTTTGAGGTCTTATGAGAATTTTTTTGGCCTAAGAAAATGTTATTGGTTGATCCTAATGTTATAGATTTAGTGGTTAATGTAATCATCATTTTTACATCCAACGAAGCATAGATAGACAATCATATCAAAATTAATCAATGATTTGTTTTGATGTTTTTTTATTCTTATATTAGAATCATAAAGAGTTTATTATAATACATTATTACCAAATTCAAGTATAATTTCATTGTGTTTGTTTTAATAATCATCGATTTAACAGGTTTTGGGTAAACAATGGAGACCTGGATCAAAATATTTTGTCATTTGATGTTGAAGTCTAATTTTTTTATTTATCCTAAAATAATTTTTTTGAAATAACTTCAAACTAATAATTTTAAATATTTAATATTTTACAAATAATGATTTATTATGTTTTTAAATAATAATTAATAAATTACTATAAATAATATGTAGTGATAATTAAATAATTAAAAATTTTATCCATTTGTTTAGCATTAATTTTTAAGGAAGGAACACAAATTTTTTGTAGTTTTTAAAAATTGGTGATAAAAATAAATTAATCAAAAAAAATTAGTAGTGGTTTCTAAAAACCTCAAAAAGTTAAAAAACACATTTTAATGTAGGTTCTAAAAAGTACCACTAAATATGATTTTCTCAATGTATTTAGAGGCATCTTTGAGAACTTCCATGAAATCTAATTTTTATTATATGGTGTTTTTTGGAGTTTCAATACTATGTAAAAGTACATTCATGTTATCATTTTTAAGAGTGAGGTAACATGTTAAATTAATTTTAAAAATAAAATTCTTGTGATACTATAACACATATTTTTATAATTTTCATAACAGAATGCTGGGTCAAAATGTTTTTCATCTTAAAAACATTTTTATGATCTCGTACAATTGAATTATAATTTTATAATTCACCATACATTCCAATTCATCTAATATCACTTCAATACAAAAAATATAGCTGACTAAATCAATGAAAAAAATAGATAAATTAAATTCATAGCTATAGAATTATATTTAAATTAACATGATGACAATTGAGAATTTTTTTTGGGAATCACAATGATTTATTCAACCATCAATTTAGTTTAGTAAAATATATATAATTTTCATAGTTATACATCATAACTAGATTCATTCAATTATAAGGTGTGTAGGTCAGGTTGTGATCAAAATACAATAATAAGAAAAATATAGAAAACATGATTACATAGGAAACATTTCTGGTTTTTGAGATAGGTAAGGGTTACTACAATTTTTTATTACCTATATTAAGGAAATAATATTTTTTCATAAATTTAATAAGAATTTTTAATAAGTTAAGAAAATATAAAATGATTCTTGTACATGTTTTTTAGGTGAAAATAAATTTCTACAATTTAATCAATGGTAACATGATGTTTATATAAGTTAGGTAAGGGCACAAATATATTTCTACATTTTTAGTATGGGTAACAAGAAATTTCTATGACTTTTGTAAAGGTAAAGTGGAATAGAAACTACTCCCACATGGGTAAATATAACTAGTTCATAAAGGTAAAATAAGTTTTTTAAACACAATTATTTGTACTACCTTGTTCAGACAAGGAAATAGATACATTTATTGCAACACCAAGATATTTTTTGAATTATTATTTTTTAAATTAATTTAATTTTTTTATATTTTTCATTTCACAGAACACTAAATAATTATTTTTTTATAAAATGAACTATTCATGGTTTGAGTTATACACAACACTACACGAATCTTGTGCTACCCGCAACATTTATATTAGCTTATGATACATGGAGCACAATCATTGGCTTTTATTGAATAAAATACAGAGTCACTTCGACATATTTTGTTACATGCAAGTTCATTTTCTACTAAACAATAAGATATTATTAATATTATTATTAAAGTTATCACCTAGCCATTTTAATTGATAATAAAAATATGATTAACTAAATTGGGAAAATATTCACTACTAGAAAAGGGGGCAGTGGAGGCCCCCTGACTCGGGCGACCTCCATTGGCGGTCGCTATAGCCCACCATTAGCGACCGCCAATGGCGGTCGCTAACCTCCCTAAAAATATTCGGGGGGTTTCTGCCCCCCCCCCCCCCCCCGCGCCCTCTCGATCTCGCCCTAACCCCTCGCCGCCCTCCCTCGCGCCGCCCTCCCCTCCCCCGCCGCCCGGCCTCCCCCGCCGCCCGGCCTCCCCCGCCGCCCGGCCTCCCCCGCCGCCCGGCCTCCCCCGCCGCCCGGCCTCCCCCTCCGCCCGGCCTCCCCCGCCGCCCGGCCTCCCCCGCCGCCCGCCCTCCCCCGCCGCCCGTCCTCCCCCGCCGCCTGCCTTCCGGCCTCCGGCCGCCGCCCTCCGCCTTCGGGCCTCCGGCCGCCGCCCTCCGGCCTCCGGCCGCCGCCCTCCGGCCTCCGGCCGCCGCCCTCCGGCCTCTCGGCCCTCCCCCCCACCCCGGACGGCACCCGCACCCCGGACAGCCCCCGGCGCGCACTCCGGACCGCCCCCCGCACCCCGGACGCCTCCCCGCACCCCGGACAGCACCCCCCCGTGCACTCCGGACCGCCCCCCGCACCCCGGACGCCTCCCCGCACCCCGGACAGCCCCCCCCTGCACTCGGACACCCCCCTCCGAACCCGGACAGCCCCCCCGCACCCCGGACAGCCCCCCCCCCCCCCCCCCGCACTCGGACACCCCCCCTCCGAACCCGGACAGCCCCCCCGCACCCCGGACAGGCCCCCCGCACCCCGGACAGGCCCCCCGCACCCCGGACACCCCACCCCGCACCCCCGACAGCCCCCCTGCACCCCAGACAGCCCCCCCTCCCCCGCACCCCGGACACCCCCGCACCCCGAACACCCCTGCCCGCACCCCTGACAGGCCCCCGACACCCCAGACACCCCTCCCCGCACCTCGGAAGGCCCCCCCGACCCCGGACACCCCCCCCCCCTCGCTGCCCGTCCCCCGTCCCCTCACCGCCTCCTCTCCTCCAGCTCCCCGCCGCCGCCGCCGCCCGTCCCCTCCCTTGCCGCACCGCCTTTGGCTCCGGCTCCCCTTCGCTGCCTCCTCTCCCTCGCAGCACAGCCTTCGGCTCCCCTCCCTTTCAGGTTTGTAGCTCAATCAGGTAACATGAGCTTTCAGTTACATTATTATTTTATCAATGGTTCATAAACAAATGGTTAATATTTATTTTGAATATAGTTGATTTGAAAAATGTAAATGTAATAAGTATTGTGTAAATGTTTGTTATACAGATATTATTATGGATAAGAGTTGGATTGATCTTCCAAATCGAACGTCTAGAGAATATTTCAATGGAATTATGCAGTTTATTGAGTTCACGAGAGGATTTGAAAGTGACTATATTAGTTGTCCATGTAGAAAATGTGCTAACAGATATCAATTCACACGAGATACTGTGAGGGAGCACCTTTTCTTTAATGGATTTCTGAAAAATTATAAGAGTTGGACTCGTCATGGAGAAGAATATGTTCGTTGTCAAAATACAGATGCAGCTCAGATGGATGTTGATGCAAGGATGACTGATCCAATGCATGAAATGCTTACTGAAATGGTACGTGGGTTTGATCCTGAAGGCATTGACATCCAGAATCTTGAGACCGGTGAGATAAATCTTCGCTCTGGTGCAGATCGTGATTCGAGGAGGTTTTATGAAGTACTTGATGATGCGAAAACAGAATTATATCCTGGATGTACTTCTTACAATAAACTGTCGTTTATCGTGGAGTTGTTGCATTTGAAGACTTTGAATAATTGGTCAGACACATCATTCGACATGCTTTTGGTTTTATTGAAAAAAGTTCTTCCTGTCGACGCTAAGATTCCTGAGTCGTATTACTATGCTCGTAAGTTGACAGAGAACTTAGGTTTTACATATGAGACTATAGATGCATGTGCAAACAACTGTATGTTGTTTAGAAATGAAACTGCTCATTTGGATATTTGTACGGTTTGTGGCGCTTCCAGGTGGAAAGAGAACAGGGGAAATAAGACTCATCAAAGTCAGATTGTGATACAGGGGAAACCGATTGCCGTAAAGCAAATGCGTTACTTTCCCCTTAAACCGAGGTTGAAAAGATTTTTTATGTCATCTAAAGTTTCTAATTTAATGAGATGGCATGCAGAAAGAGTTCATGAAAGTGACATGTTAACCCACCCGGCAGACTCTCATGCATGGAAGGATTTTGATAAGAGACATCCCGACTTTGCTAAAGATGTTCGTAATGTCCGATTGGGATTGGCAGCAGATGGTTTCAATCCATTCAAGTCTATGGTTGGTGCAACTCATAGCACATGGCCCGTGGTGTTGGTTCCATATAATCTTCCTCCGTGGCTTTGTATGAAGCAACAATTTATATTACTTTCCACTCTTATTGATGGACCTAAAAGTCCGGGGGATAAGATTGATGTTTACCTTCAGCCATTGATTGATGAGTTGAATGAATTTTGGGGCGATGGTGTGATGACTTATGACTGCGAAACGAATGAAATGTTCAAACTGCATGCAGCTTTATTGTGGACAATCAATGACTTCCCAGCTTATGCAAATTTATCAGGCTGGAGTACGAAAGGGGAATTTGCTTGCCCTTGTTGCAATAAAAGTAAAAAATCTGTATGGCTTAAACATTCCAAAAAATGGGCATACATGGGTCACAGGCGTTTTCTCCCTCCCCAGCACAGGTTCAGAAAGGACAGAGTGGCATTTGATGGTTCTAGAGAGTTCAGCCCAGCACCAAAGATCATGACAGGAGTTGAAATGTTATCGCAGATTGAGGAAGAAAACATTCGCACGGTATATGAAATTCAGGATTTGGTGGCTCCTCCAGTACGTAATATTCGTGCTGCGGGTAGGCAACACAGTCACAATTGGAAAAAGAAAAGTATTTTTTATAGTCTTCCGTATTGGAAAACTAACATGTTGAGGCATAATTTGGATGTCATGCACATTGAAAAAAATGTTTGTGATAACATATTGTGGACCATTTTAGGTGTCAGTGGAAAGTCAAAGGACCATGTTAATGCACGCCGTGATTTGGAAGAAATGGGTTTAAGGAAACAGTTTCATTTACAGTTAGCTGAGGGAAACAAGACATATATGCCTGCTGCACAGTATTCGATGACTACAGAGGAGAAAAAGACATTTCTTTCCATTTTGAAGATGGTCAAGGTGCCTGATGGTTACTCTTCTAATATTTCAATGTGTGTGAATCTGACGAGCAAGACATTGCAAGGGTTGAAAAGTCATGACAATCACATATCACTTCAGCAGTTGATTCCAATCGCAATTTGTGATTGTTTATCCCCCAATGTTGTTCAGCCCTTGATTGAGATGAGTAATTTTTTTAGACAGCTTTGTTTAAGAAATCAACGAATGAGTGATTTAAAAAGTTTGCAGGACCGAATTGTACTTACGCTTTGTCACTTTGAGAAACTTTTCCCCCCCTCATTTTTCGATGTTATGGTCCACTTGACAGTGCACCTAACTGATGAAGTAATGGCTGCTGGTCCAGTGCAATTCAGGTGGATGTATCCTATTGAACGGTATTTGAGTACATTGAAAAGATTTGTACGCAACAGAGCTCGTCCAGAGGCATCAATAGCCAATGGTTATTTGATGGATGAGTGTACTACCTTTTGTGCAGAATATCTTACGGATGTTGAAACAAAATTAGATAAGCCCTCTCGGATTCATGATGGTCCAGTTGGAGAAGGAACCACATTTGATATGGACAACATCGAGTGGATACAAGCACATCGATATATCTTGTTCAATACTCCATCAGTTGCACCATTAATGCAGTAAGTATCTTATCAATGTGCTTGTATAACTTTTACATGTTTTCTTTGCATAAGTTGATCTTTTAAACATCGCGTAATCATTTGCAGGAAACACATTAATGAGATAAAAGAAGAGATGCATCGTGCGACTGAGTTGCAAATTCAACAATCTCATTATGCGACATTTCATGATTGGTTCAAGGATTATGTATGTATAAATTGATTTTCATTATGAGTGAAGTATTAAACTAATTCTTTCTGCATATATCAGTATTGATTTTTATAAATTATGTAGGTTCGTAAGCTGAGGGAGTTAGGGGACCCCACGCTACCTGAAGTATTTATCCAACTGGCTGAGGGTCCATCTATAACGGCTCGTCGTTATAAAGCTATTGATGCTAATGGTTTTCGATTTCGCATTAAAGATGTTGATGACAAACGAGCAACACAAAACAGTGGCATCGGTTGTCCCTTTGTCGATTCTGGTTATTACTATGGTCAATTGATAGACATCATTGAAGTTGTATATACACACGGTTTGAAGTACATATTGTTAAAGTGTAATTGGGTTGATCCAGTGCGTGGATGTAAAGTCGATCAATATCAGTTTTCATTGGTGAATTTTAACTATATGTTATACAGAAATAATGAACGAGTTGAGAATGAACCTTTCATTTTGACATCACAAGCGGAACAAGTATTCTTCGTTACTTTGCCTTCGGATCCAAGTTGGCAAGTTGTTGTCAAAATGTCTCGGCGAGGAGTGTTTTTATTTGAAGAAGATGAACCCGAGACTGTTCCGTTTGTTTACCAACAACTTGATCAACATACCGTAGTTCAACGTGAAGAAGATATTTATTGGGTCAGAGCGGCTGTTGAAGGAGAAACGGTCGATTTTCATGCTTAATGAAAGGTATAATTGTTTTCCCGCTATTCAGTAGAATGTCCTAGGATATCATAAATTATCTAATCATTTTATAAATCCTTATAAGTTTTAATCCTCACTTTTGTAAGTTAATTCAGTCATAAATATTTAGGTTGATTAACTTTCTGATTTTTTAAAATTCATTCACAACTAATTATTCAATCCATTTTTTGTTTGATTAACAGTTGTACAAGTTTGATTTATTAAGAACAATCCAATTTATCTTTTAAACACTTTGGACTCATTACTGATATTTTGTATGACTGCAGACATGTCAGGGGAAGAGGCAGAAAATCCACATCATCCATCTGAGGCATCTACGTCTCAGGGTCGAGGTATGTTTGAATGTCATTGTCTATATTTTTTATGTAATTGACATATATATATATATATAACATTTGTCAATTTATATATAAAATTGTTTTCAACAGGATCAGACTCGGCTGCTTCTTCCTCTCGCAGGAGAGGCCCTGGTCGTGGCATATTATCATGGAATTCCGACACGACGATAGATGTTTCATTTGATGAGGTATTTCATCCCGTGGGACCGAATGCCCCGGCATTTATTCATCAGCTGGGTCATATCATACGTGACCCACATCGATTTCCATTGACCACGCGTGATTGGGCTTCTATCCCTCAGGACACATTAGATCGTCTATGGAGGGAGGTTCAGGTAAGAAAATAATTTTACTTTATTTTCTATTTATAAATAATACTAATATGTTTGATTATTTTCATTATAGCAAAATTTGAAAGTATGCCCTGAAGAGTTTCGGCCGGTGTGTATGAGCAAATGCCGTAAGCTGTGGAAAGATTATAAAGGCAAAGTGAAGAGGGACCACTGGATACCAAATGTGGGTGCCCTTGACATTTTGGAAAAGGTCCCGAGAGGTGTCCTCCCAGCTCAGTGGCGTGACTTGGTTGCATATTGGTCTACTGAGGGTGTTGCGGTTAGTATATTAATTATTTTTCTGTATATATATTTTCAAGAATATGTGATTTGTTTGAAATTTGAATGAATTGAATGTAGGAGGTGTCAACACGCCATTCGGAGAATCGAGCGTTGCAGGGACCAGCTCACAGGCTCGGGACTCGTCACGTGTCTCAGATCCGACATGAGGTATATATTATTCATTTTTTAATTTATTAATTAATATGGTTTTGTGTTTATATTCTTTTAATATACAGTTGCGAGGGCAAGGTGTAGCAACTGATAAAATGTCGGTGTGGATAAGGACTCGTGATCGCAATGATCCAGAGGTTGCAGCATTGATAGTAAGTGTCTGTACTTACCAATAATTACATAAATCTATATATTAACATATATATATTTAAATATTTCACAGGATCAATTTGAAGCTGAGTTAGAACATCTGCCAGAGGACCAGCGACAGCTTCCCATGCGACGGGATGAGATCTTTCATCGCATTATTGGTCGGGACGGGCAAGGCTATAGTTTGACCTATGGAGCAGGGATTCCTCGTTCTGTAGTGTCACGCGCTGCGGTTGTCGGTCCTGTTGTTGCTCATATGACACAGCAGATGTCAGATTTTGAGGCACGGCTGCGCGCTTCCGAGGAGACAAATGCGCAATTGACAGCTGGGGTTAGAGCACTGCGGGAATATGTGCGTCGAGCTGATGGTACAGGGGATCATACGACGCAGGTATATACTGTATTTATTTATTTAATTTAAATTATTTTTGTTATTAAAATATTTATAATGTTTATTTGTTGTAGGCACCTGGCCCACCAGAAGGAGGTAGCAGTGATGGCAACACGTGACGCACCATATATTCACGAGATATGTTTTTTGTTTTTACTGGTAGGGTTGACATTGATGTACTGTATTTATTCATTTAAGTAATGCATTATTACCATCCATGGTGGTCTTTTAAATATTTTATACACATTGAGTTTTTGATCAGATAATCTTGAATGATTCTACATTTGAAAAAGTCGAACTAATTCCAACAGATCAATAAATCTGATATTATAGATTATGTATTATTAATATATTTTTTATAAATTTCTGTATGGTATCGATAAAAGAAATATGTATTAATTAGATATTATCACTTTTATTTTTCACTTTTGTAATCAATGGGATGGCCTTTGCACCCCCGGAGAACCCCCCGCACCCCCGTACAGCCCCCCGCCACCCCCGTACGGCCCCCCGCCACCCCCGTACAGCCCCCCGCCACCCCCGTACGGCCCCCCGCCACCCCCGTACGGCCCCCCGCCACCCCCGTACAGCCCCCCGCACCCCCGTACAGCCCCCCGCACCCCCGTACAGCCCCCCGCACCCCCGTACAGCCCCCCGCACCCCCGTACAGCCCCCCGCCACCCCCGTACAGCCCCCCGCCACCCCCGTACAGCCCCCCGACACCCCCGTACAGCCCCCCGCACCCCCGTACAGCCCCCCGCCACCCCCGTACAGCCCCCCGCCACCCCCGTACAGCCCCCCGCCACCCCCGTACAGCCCCCCGCCACCCCCGTACAGCCCCCCGCACCCCCGTACAGCCCCCCGCACCCCCGTACTGCCCCCCGCACCCCCGTACTGCCCCCCCGCCACCCCCGTACAGGCCCCCGCCACCCCCGTACAGCCCCCCGCACCCCCGTACAGCCCCCCGCCACCCCCGTACAGCCCCCCGCACCCCCGTACAGCCCCCCGCCACCCCCGTACAGCCCCCCGCCACCCCCGTACAGCCCCCCGACACCCCCGTACATCCCCCCGCACCCCCGTACATCCCCCCGCCACCCCCTTACAGCCCCCCGCCACCCCCGTACAGCCCCCCGTCACCCCCGTACAGCCCCCCGATTGTGCCGTTTTCAGCAGCGCGGCGCGCGCTGAAATGGCGCGTTGGGGGGTCAAAACCACCCGAACGACCTCCGAATGCCCCGAAACCGTACGACAACATCTGGGGCGTGAATTGTGAAATGGTCGGCCAGACGGCACCTCATTCGGATGTGTCGTGTGACCGCGGCGGCCGGAAACGCGTTTCCGGCGCCATTAAACACCAAAACGGCGTGCGGCGGTCCAATTCGGAGCAAACGTGCTCCGAACGACCTGAAACCGCACGGGAACGATAGAAATATTATTCCTGAGATGCAGGAGGAGGCCGCACGTCCATCGGACGTGCGGTTCGCGCGGCACGTCCGATTGCGCCGTTTTCAGCAGCGCGGCGCGCGCTGAAATGGCGCATTGGGGGGTCAAAACCACCCGAACGACCTCCGAATGCCACGAAACCGTACGACAACATCCGGGGCGTGAATTGTGAAATGGTCGGCCAGACGGAACCTCATTCGGATGTGCCGTGTGACCGCGGCGGCCGGAAACGCATTTCCGGCGCCATTAAACACCAAAACGGCGTGCGGCGGTCCAATTCGGAGCAAACGTGCTCCGAACGACCTGAAACCGCACGGGAACGATAGAAATATTATTCCTGAGATGCAGGAGGAGGCCGCACGTCCATCGGACGTGCGGTGCGCGCGGCACGTCCGATTGTGCCGTTTTCAGCAGCGCGGCGCGCGCTGAAATGGCGCGTTGGGGGGTCAAAACCACCCGAACGACCTCCGAATGCCACGAAACCGTACGACAACATCCGGGGCATGAATTGTGAAATGGTCGGCCAGACGGAACCTCATTCGGAGGTGCCGTGTGACCGCGGCGGCCGGAAACGCGTTTCCGGCGCCATTAAACACCAAAACGGCGTGCGACGGTCCGATTCGGAGAAAACGTGCTCCGAACGACCTGAAACCGCACGGGAACGATAGAAATATTATTCCTGAGATGCAGGAGGAGGCCGCACGTCCATCGGACGTGCGGTTCGCGCGACACGTCCGATTGTGCCGTTTTCAGCAGCGCGCGCTCAAATGGCGCATTGGGGGGTCAAAACCACCCGAACGACCTCCGAATGCCACGAAACCGTACGACAACATCCGGGGCGTGAATTGTGAAATGGTCGGCCAGACGGCACCTCATTCGGATGTGCTGTGTGACCGCGGCGGCCGGAAACGCGTTTCCGGCGCCATTAAACACCAAAACGGCGTGCGACGGTCCCGTTCGGAGCAAACGTGCTCCGAACGACCTGAAACCGCACGGGAACGATAGAAATATTATTCCTGAGATGCAGGAGGAGACCGCACGTCCATCGGACGTGCGGTTCGCGCGGCACGTTCGATTGTGCCGTTTTCAGCAGCGCGGCGCGCGCTGAAATGGCGCGTTGGGGGGTCAAAACCACCCGAACGACCTCCGAATGCCACGAAACCGTACGACAACATCCGGGGCGTGAATTGTGAAATGGTCGGACAGACGGCACCTCATTCGGATGTGCCGTGTGACCGCGGCGGCCGGAAACGCATTTTCGGCGCCCTTAAACACCAAAACGGCATGCGACGGTCCAATTCGGAGCAAACGTGCTCCGAACGACCTGAAACCGCACGGGAACGATAGAAATATTATTCCTGAGATGCAGGAGGAGGCCGCACGTCCATCGGACGTGCGGTTCGCGCGGCACGTCCGATTGTGCCGTTTTCAGCAGCGCGGCGCGCGCTGAAATGGCGCATTGGGGGGTCAAAACCACCTGAACGACCTCCGAATGCCACGAAACCGTACGACAACATCCGAGGCGTGAATTGTGAAATGGTCGGCCAGACGGCACCTCATTCGGATGTGCCGTGTGACCGCGGCGGCCGGAAACGCGTTTCTGGCGCCATTAAACACCAAAACGGCGTGCGGCGGTCCAATTCGGAGCAAACGTGCTCCGAACGACCTGAAACCGCACGGGAACGATAGAAATATTATTCCTGAGATGCAGGAGGAGGCCGCACGTCCATCGGACGTGCGGTTCGCGCGGCACGTCCGATTGTGCCGTTTTCAGCAGCGCGGCGCGCGCTGAAATGGCGCGTTGGGGGGTCAAAACCACCCGAACGACCTCTGAATGCCACGAAACCGTTCGACAACATCCGGGGCGTGAATTGTGAAATGGTCGGCCAGACGGTACCTCATTCGGATGTGCCGTGTGACCGCGGCGGCCGGAAACGCGTTTCCGGCGCCATAAAACCCCAAAACGGCGTGCGGCGGTCCAATTCGGAGCAAACGTGCTCCGAACGACCTGAAACCGCACGGGAACGATAGAAATATTATTCCTGAGATGCAAGAGGAGGCCGCACGTCCATCGAACGTGCGGTGCGCACGGCACGTCCGATTGTGCCGTTTTCAGCAGCGCGGCGCGCGCTGAAATGGCGCGTTGGGGGGTCAAAACCACCCGAACGACCTCCGAATGCCACGAAACCGTACGACAACATCCGGGGCATGAATTGTGAAATGGTCGGCTAGACGGCACCTCATTCGGAGGTGCCGTGTGACCGCGGTGGCCGGAAACGCGTTTCCGGCGCCATTAAACACCAAAACGGCGTGCGACAGTCCAATTCAGAGCAAACATGCTCCGAACGACCTGAAACCGCACGGGAACGATAGAAATATTATTCCTGAGATGCAGAAGGAGGCCGCACGTCCATCGGACGTGCGGTTCGCGCGGCACGTCCGATTGTGCCGTTTTCAGCAGCGCGGCGCGCGCTGAAATGGCGCATTGGGGGGTCAAAACCACCCGAACGACCTCCGAATGCCACGAAACCGTACGACAACATCCGGGGCGTGAATTGTGAAATGGTCGGCCAGACGGCACCTCATTCGGATGTGCCGTGTGACCGCGGCGGCCGGAAACGCGTTTCCGGCGCCATTAAACACCAAAACGGCGTGCGGCGGTCCAATTCGGAGCAAACGTGCTCCGAACGACCTGAAACCGCACGGGAACGATAGAAATATTATTCCTGAGATGCAGGATGAGGCCGCACGTCCATCGGACGTGCGGTGCGCGCGGCACGTCCGATTGTGCCGTTTTCAGCAGCGCGGCGCGCGCTTAAATGGCGCGTTGGGGGGTCAAAACCACCCGAACGATCTCCGAATGCCACGAAACCGTACGACAACATCCGGGGCATGAATTTTGAAATGGTCGGCTAGACGGCACCTCATTCGGATGTGCCGTGTGACCGCGGCGGCCGGAAATGCGTTTCCGGCGCCATTAAACACCAAAACGGCGTGCGACGGTCCGATTCGGAGCAAACGTGCTCCGAACGACCTGAAACCGCACGAGAACGATAGAAATATTATTCCTGAGATGAAGGAGGAGGCCGCACGTCCATCGGACGTGCGGTTCGCGCGGCACGTCCGATTGTGCCGTTTTCAGCAGCGCGGCATGCGCTGAAATGGCGCATTGGGGGGTCAAAACCACCCGAACGACCTCTGAATGCCACGAAACCGTACGAAAACATCCGGGGCGTGAATTGTGAAATGGTCGGCCAGACGGCACCTCATTCGGATGTGCCGTGTGACCGCGGCGGCCGGAAACGCGTTTCCGGCGCCATTAAACACCAAAACGGCGTGCGACGGTCCCGTTCGGAGCAAACGTGCTCCGAACAACCTGAAACCGCACGGGAACGATAGAAATATTATTCCTGAGATGCAGGAGGAGACCGCACGTCCATCGGACGTGCGGTTCGCGCGGCACGTCCGATTGTGCCGTTTTCAGCAGCGCGGCGCGCGCTGAAATGGCGCGTTGGGGGGTCAAAACCACCCGAACGACCTCCGAATGCCACGAACCCGTACGAAAACATCCGGGGCGTGAATTGTGAAATGGTCGGCCAGACGGCACCTCATTCGGATGTGCCGTGTGACCGCGGCGGCCGGAAACGCGTTTCCGGCGCCATTAAACACCAAAACGGCGTGCGGCGGTCCAATTCGGAGCAAACGTGCTCCGAACGACCTGAAACCGCACGGGAACGATAGAAATATTATTCCTGAGATGCAGGAGGAGGCCGCACGTCCATCGGACGTGCGGTGCGCGCGGCACATCCGATTGTGCTGTTTTCAGCAGCGCGGCGCGCGCTGAAATGGCGCGTTGGGGGGTCAAAACCATCCGAACGACCTCCGAATGCCACGAAACCGTACGAAAACATCCGGGGCGTGAATTGTGAAATGGTCGGCCAGACGGCACCTCATTCGGATGTGCCGTGTGACCGCGGCGGCCGGAAACGCGTTTCCGGCGCCATTAAACACCAAAACGGCGTGCGGCGGTCCAATTCGGAGCAAACGTGCTCTGAACGACCTGAAACCGCACGGGAACGATAGAAATATTATTCCTGAGATGCAGGAGGAGGCCGCACGTCCATCGGACGTGCGGTGCGCGCGGCACGTCCGATTGTGCCGTTTTCAGCAGCGCGGCGCGCGCTGAAATGGCGCGTTGGGGGGTCAAAACCACACGAACGACCTCCGAATGCCACGAAACCGTACGACAACATCCGGGGCGTGAATTGTGAAATGGTCGGCCAGACAGCACCTCATTCGGAGGTGCCGTGTGACCGTGGCGGCCGGAAACGCGTTTCCGGCGCCATAAAACACCAAAACGGCGTGCGGCGGTCCAATTCGGAGCAAACGTGCTCCGAACGACCTGAAACCGCACGGGAACGATAGAAATATTATTCCTGAGATGCAGGAGGAGGCCGCACGTCCATCGGACATGCGGTGCGCGCGGCACGTCCGATTGTGCCGTTTTCAGCAGCGCGGCGCGCGCTGAAATGGCGCGTTGGGGGGTCAAAACCACACGAAAGACCTCTGAATGCCACGAAACCGTACGACAACATCCGGGGCGTGAATTGTGAAATGTTCGGCCAGACGGCACCTCATTCGGAGGTGCCGTGTGACCGCGGTGGCCGGAAACGCGTTTCCGGCGCCATAAAACACCAAAACGGCGTGCGGCGGTCCCATTCGGAGCAAACGTGCTCCGAACGACCTGAAACCGCACGGGAACGATAGAAATATTATTCCTGAGATGCAGGAGGAGGCCGCACATCCATCGGACATGCGGTTCGCGCGGCACGTCCGATTGTGCCGTTTTCAGCAGCGCGGCGCGCGCTGAAATGGCGCATTGGGGGGTCAAAACCACCCGAACGACCTCCGAATGCCACGAAACCGTACGACAACATCCGGGGCGTGAATTGTGAAATGGTCGGCCAGACGGCACCTCATTCGGATGTGCCGTGTGACCGCGGCGGCCGGAAACGCGTTTCCGGCGCCATTAAACACCAAAACGGCGTGCGGCGGTCCAATTCGGAGCAAACGTGCTCCGAACGACCTGAAACCGCACGGGAACGATAGAAATATTATTCCTGAGATGCAGGAGGAGACCGCACGTCCATCGGACGTGCGGTTCGCGCGGCACGTCCGATTGTGGCGTTTTCAGCAGCGCGGCGCGCGCTGAAATGGCGCGTTGGGGGGTCAAAACCACCCGAACGACCTCCGAATGCCACGAAACCGTACGACAACATCCGGGGCGTGAATTGTAAAATGGTCGGCCAGACGGCACCTCATTCGGATGTGCCGTGTGACCGCGGCGGCCAGAAACGCGTTTCCGGCGCCATTAAACACCAAAACGGCGTGCGGCGGTCCAATTCGGAGCAAACGTGCTCCGAACGACCTGAAACCGCACGGGAACGATAGAAATATTATTCCTGAGATGCAGGAGGAGGCCGCATGTCCATCGGACGTGCGGTGCGCGCGGCACGTCCGATTGTGCCGTTTTCAGCAGCGCGGCGCGCGCTGAAATGGCGCGTTGGGGGGTCAAAACCACCCGAACAACCTCCGAATGCCACGAAACCGTACGACAACATCCGAGGCGTGAATTGTGAAATGGTCGGCCAGACGGCACCTCATTCGGATGTGCCGTGTGACCGCGGCGGCCGGAAACGCGTTTCCGGCGCCATTAAACACCAAAACGGCGTGCGGCAGTCCAATTCGGAGCAAACGTGCTCCAAACGACCTGAAACCGCACGGGAACGATAGAAATATTATTCCTGAGATGCAGGAGGAGGCCGCACGTCCATCGGACGTGCGGTGCGCGCGACACGTCCGATTGTGCCGTTTTCAGCAGCGCGGCGCGCGCTGAAATGGCGCGTTGGGGGGTCAAAACCACCCGAACGACCTCCGAATGCCACGAAACTGTACGACAACATCCGGGGCGTGAATTGTGAAATGGTCGGCTAGACGGCACCTCATTCGGATGTGCCGTGTGACCGCGGCGGCCGGAAACGCGTTTCCGGCGCCATTAAACACCAAAACGGCGTGCGGCGGTCCAATTCGGAGCAAACGTGCTCCGAACGACCTGAAACCACACGGGAACGATAGAAATATTATTCCTGAGATTCAGGAGGAGGCCGCACGTCCATCGGACGTGCGGTGCGCGCGGCACGTCCGATTGTGCCGTTTTCAGCAGCGCGGCGCGTGCTGAAATAGCGCGTTGGGGGGTCAAAACCACACGAACGACCTCCGAATGCCACGAAACCGTACGAAAACATCCGGGGCGTGAATTGTGAAATGGTCGGCCAGACGACACCTCATTCGGAGGTGCCGTGTGACCGCGGCGGCCGGAAACGCGTTTCCGGCGCCATAAAACACCAAAACGGCGTGCGGCGGTCCAATTCGGAGCAAACGTGCTCCGAAAGACCTGAAACCGCACGGGAACGATAGAAATATTATTCCTGAGATGCAGGAGGAGGCCGCACGTCCATCGGACGTGCGGTGCGCGCGGCACGTCCGATTGTGGCGTTTTCAGCAGTGCGGCGCGCGCTGAAATGGCGCGTTGGGGGGTCAAAACCACACGAACGACCTCCGAATGCCACGAAACCGTACGACAACATCCGGGGCGTGAATTGTGAAATGGTCGGCCAGACGGCACCTCATTCGGAGGTGCTGTGTGACCGAGGCGGCCGGAAACGCGTTTCCGGCGCCATAAAACACCAAAACGGCGTGCGGCGGTCCCATTCGGAGCAAATGTGCTCCGAACGACCTGAAATGAGATTATTTCTTGAATCGAAGTTTTTAAATTATTATAACACAATGATTTGATATTATATATGTATTAAATATATATTAAAACATTTAAAATATATTATATATATATATATATATTTAAAATATTGAATTTAATAGTATATATATGAATATTTTTACATAAATATATATATATATTTATATTGAATTCAATAAAAAAAATTTTAAAAAATTTTTTTTTTTTGAATAGCGACCGCCAGAGGCGGTCGCTATAGGGTGCCATGCCGGCCCACTATAGCGACCGCCAATGGCGGTCGCTATAGGGTGCCCGGCAGGGGGCCTTCAGCGACCGCCAGGCGGTCGCTGAAGGCCGATCTGACGGCCTTCTATAGCGACCGCCATTGGCGGTCGCTAAAGGCCTCTAGCGACGAGGCAACAGCGACCGCCAATGGCGGTCGCTGCGCGGCCGCTAAAGACCTTTAGCGACCGCCAATGGCGGTCGCTAATAGTCTTATTTTTAGTAGTGATTATTTACCAATTTTTATAAAATGAGTCCTTTTGTAATCATTTAGTAAAAGTGAATGTAATAACTATTTGACAATAATGAAATTACTTTTCCAAGAAAACTATTTTTCTATGTACAAACACAATTTAACATAAATAAATTAAACAACCCACTTTTGATTAATTTTTTCAGATAAAAAATATATATAATATATTTAATCAATATTATTTATAATCATCCAATATATTATATATGTATAAGATAAGAATAAATACAGTTTTTTGAATAAAAAATATATTTTTCAAGAAGGTAATTTTACCAAATTTTAATGGAGAACCCATTTTAAATATGATCTTACCTCTTTTATAATTTTTATTTGAAAATTTTAACATCATTTTTGGAATATTAATATCAAAATATAATTTGGGTGATTTTTTTTGTTTTTTTATGAACAGTTTCATGTTTTGATGAATATTGAAAACCACTAATTTTAAATTCAGTACTAGTTATTGTCTAATTTAGTAATATATTTAAATTAAATTTTATTTTGGTTTTAAATTTTAATTAGATAATTTTTAAATAATTTAATTCAATTTTGATCATTAGAAAAAATTTCACGTTGAAATTTTATATAAAACTAATTTAATCATTTTGATAATTTTTACTTTAAAACCCCACTTTGTCGTCCTCTATTTAGGATTAAATTTAAATTTATTACTGACCCTAATGTGATTATAGTTTGAAAAAATGGAATATATATTCACAATTTTAATAATTTATAATATATAATAATGATAAATTATTTTTTTTACTTGAAATATTATTTAATGTGATTAAAATTAATTATAGTGATTAAGAAAAAAATTATTATAACAAATAACTAAACCTTAATATTTACAACCAAAATGTCCTATAAAATTGTCCAAATGAATTTTTATGGCCATATTTAGAATCTACACTCCATTTTCTAGAATGGTGACTATTATTAGAGACACTTGATTAGTGAAAACATGGGTAGAATTTCCTTTTCATAAATTTACAAGAAAGTTATACATTGTCCAATATAAAAAGGCACTCACCAATCTCACTTATTCACACATATAAATCCATTTGAATCATAGAAAATATTATCAAATAATATCCCCAAATCCATCCATTAATCCCATAATCCTATTATTTTTATTAAATTAATCCACGTAATCCCTTTGTTAAAAACCAAGAAGTGTAACCTAAAGAAGAGGTAACGTCTTTTCTCAAGATCCTTTGTTTTATTTTCATTGTACACCCAAAAAACACTTATTATTCCATTCATATATAATAAAATAATTATAATAAATATACTTTGGTATTTTTATTTTAGGTGTTCAAACTAAACTTTTAAAAATTTCCTTCTAATGGGTGATGAACTTACCTTTCTTGTGTATGGCAAACTACTGCATCACGTAATAATATTGTTTATTTTTTACATTACCAATTCTCATGGTTGGGAATTATAATGTAAAATGTGTTTTTATTTTATATATATTATATTTATGATTTATTTTGTCTACTTTAACTACTATATAAATCATACCATCATGATTTCCATTTTTTGTAAATACGATAACTTCGTTTATCGACATGTAGACTACCGCATCCTCAATGTGATGTGATTCATTCTCACTCAATATGGAATGTATCAAAGATGGTTTTAGTGAAATTATATGATATATATCACATAATAATGTTATTATAATGATATTATATGTAAATAAATAAATATTTCATTTACTTTCTTTTAATCAATTCGACAATAAAATGGAAACAACATTCATGCATACGTACGACCTCTTGTTTCCTTAAATGGTGTATTCCATTTCATATTTATATATTTTATAGATTATTATAAATACATATATAATGAATATATATTATATTTATATTATTATTTATATTATTTAAATAATCATATCATGATGTAAATAATATGATCAAGAATAACAGTCCAAAACATATGTAAAAAATAAAGCAAATACTACCCGAAACGTAGCATTAACATGGAGTTATTAATAAATAGGAAATATAAAGTCCTAAAATAATAATATGTGGTATTATATATAATTATATGGTTCTATGATAGAATAATTACAAACTTATATTTATTATACAGTAGGTTTGAACATGTATGATGAAATTCAAAACATAAGGTAAGAGAATTTCATATGAATTTTTATTTCTGTGAGATACCAGCCATATTCACCACTCACTTATTTTATATAGTGTATATACTAACTTATGAAATTTTATTCCATTAATTTACATTATCTAATGATATTATAATTCTAAATTGATGTTATCAATTCACAGGGATCACGATTCTAAAGTTTCTCAAGTAGTTTGGTTTATATAGTCTCAAATTAATTTCTTTAAGATTTATGCCATATTCACGAAACATTTTTTGTGTCGTGTATATAATAACCATTAATATATCAAATAATTATTATATTTTATTTAATTTCTATTTAAATATCCATTTTATGATCATTAGATCATGTTTTTTGTGGTTCAAAAGTTACCAAACTAGTTAAGTAATTTTGTCTAAATTTTTCATTTCGTGAAATACATGTCTTGTTATTCAGCTATATATTTCTATTGGGTGTATAAAGTACCCATTGAAATGTTATATCATTAGTATAATTTTTTTTCATGATATTTTTTCCTTCATTTAATTTTACACTTTCATTGGTTTTATAATTCAATGATATCAAAAAACGCAACAATTTATTACTAAAATATCGTCTTTTATTGGGATTGTTTATGATTATGCTCCCATTAATTAAATAATATGATCCATATCTCAAGAACACTAATTAATTTTATCCTCATGTTTTTAATAATGTTATACCCAATTAATTTTACCATTTTTCACTCTTTTGTACTTAAGATAATTGAAAAAATGTTTTATGCAAATCAGACGTAATTTTTATTCATTCAGTTTGAAATATGTATTTATTTAAAACCATGTTTTCTAAAAAAAATTTCAAAGATATTTTAATATTATACTAAGATGTTTAAAGGAAATTTTTACACATACATTAACTTTGTAAAAAATTATTTTATTAATGAATCTTATTTACATTTTTTGATTGAGGATCTTTTCTAAACATTTATTGTGTACAAAAGTAATGTTCAGCATGTAAAGATATATATATCTTCCATCATGATCATCAAATATACAAATTTTAATTTTCATATTTAAGCGATTTATTTTTATGAAAAGTAATTTTCTTATTATTATGGACATTCATTATTTTTAATGATGTTTTGAAAGAAAATTTCATTCAAACCATTTTAATGATTCAAAAGGTGTTTTAAATGTTTTTCATAGTTTCCCTTAAAGTTTTACAATGATATTTAAAAAAAACAATTTCAATGAATTTTTTAATTAATATTTTTAGAAAAATTTCAATCATCATTTATAATATTTCAAGGAAAAAGGCTGGTTATGTTGTTACTTGCATTCCTTATATGCAATCTATTTTATTTTCAATATAAATTAATTTCCAAAGGTATTTTGTTTTAAAATATTTTTTTATCGAATAGATGATATTTTCAACAAGATATAATTTAATTAAAATGGTATTGATTTATTTATAGGAAAATTATTTTTGAAATGGTTTTATGAAAATGATTTTCAAGTAAAATCTATTTAACTTAAGAAATTTTCTATGAGATCTTTCTAAATTTTTATCAATCTAATATGACATACATTGGTATAATATATCCTTTATGGGGGATATAATCCAAGAATACCATTCAAATTAGTTCTTGATTGGTTTATGTGTTGATGGAATGATGTTTACGACATCCATTTCTCTTCCATGGGTAATATGATTTTGAAACCCATTTCTTTATGAAGGTTATGGTTTGACGAAATGATTATTAAACCTATCTATTTTCTATTGGTAATAATAGGATCAAATTTTTATCATTGAAATTTAATTTAATGGGTTTTTATATAGTGTTTATGAAACCAATATCTTTTTTATGGGAAATGATATAATGCATGTTTTATTAACATTTGGAACATATGTGTATGATACTATTATTTGATAGGTGGGACCGATATCCCCATCCATTACATTGGGTAAGGATTTATATCTCATGAGATTATTGTTGGAAAAATCTAACGGGGTTGATCCAAAATGGAAAAAAGGTGTGTCTTGATCGACTATGTAAAGATGGGGAAACCCTATCCACTATGGGAAGATAGAAAAACAAAATCCACTATGGTAAGATGGGGGAACCCTATCCATTATAAATAAATTACTATGATTGGGGATGATGGTGTGTCCCATCTAGTGGGAGTAGTACCCAAGATATTCCCAGATAATTTTTTCCAATGAGTCTTGACTTATTAGAAATAATGTTATGTGGTTATATGTCTTCTAAAAATTATGTCACATTCATTAAGATGATCACATGGATCATGTTCATAGTCTGTGAACTACAAATATTTATTAAATGTCTCATTATTATGATATTATTATGTATGGTATGATCTCAAAATATTTTGATCATGTTCACATACCCTTATGTTCATGTTATGCTTACATATTTCCTTTATTTAATCTTACTGAGCATTCAAGCTCACCCCTTTCCTATGTTTATTTTCCCCAAGTTATGAATAACGGTTTAAAGATTGAGTAAAAAATGGTAATATCATTAAAGAATATATTGATGACATTTCACCAAACGAAAATAATGTGTTCCATGTTTTCAAATACACTAAACTATTATAGTCCCCGGGGATGTGTTTCTATATAGTGATGAAGATTTATCTAAAATGATGTAAAATCATTGTATGTTAAGCATTGGTTTCTATAGTTGGTTTCAATTGAATTTTTTATAAAACCATTTAAAAATAATATGTGAAATATTTTGTGAGATCTCAAGTGATATTTTTATAGATATGTCCTAGGATATCTCTATGATTGAGTTATTGTTTATGAAAATGTTTTGGAATTTCAGTAAAGGACAGAGTGAGTAGTTTCAATGAAATATATAAGTTTCTAGACACTACAATTTTATGGTGATCTATGACATATTCATATAGGGGAAATAACCCTGAAAAAACTGTATTGTGCTGGACTCGATCATAAAATAGTGCATGAAAATGGGGATTGCTACACACATGGTTTGAAAATCCTGGTGGATATGAATTCAGTTATAATAGGTTATTAATAGTCTTATTTAATAATTATGAATTCATAAATATACATGTATTGTTCAGTTTATGTTTTTTATAAGGATTTACAAGAATATGTTTAATAGTTTAAATGGACTAGAAATGTGATTTACTTGCAAGGTGACCCCTTTACTGAGGGATAACTATTATGATGTTTTATTAGGTTAAAATAATGATTTTTGGATAATGATATGTTGAATATGAATAAGTAAATTGGATTATATTGATTACCTTGGAACTAATTATGGATTTTTTGACATGTGTTTTATGGTATCACCGATGATGTTTACCACAATTTTGGATTTAAATAATATATCCAATAAACATTGGAATAAGGAAACTCATATGTTTTTAATAAGTATTTGTTGAAATTCATGTTATTACCATGTTTCAAGAGAATACATGATTAAGGTAACCACATGTTTGATATGAATCAACAAGAAGATACCTTATGATATATGAGGGATCAATGTTATGATGATTTAGTTAAATCATCTCTAATGTTTTGGATTTTCATTTTTATAAATGGTTAAAATAATGAACATTAATGAAATGGTTTTTGTTAAACATTAGATTATTTTCTAAAAATAAATTATTATCTCAAAATATGAGGATTTATTAATATTGGACAATTATTTATAACCATTTTGTTATTATTTTAACTAATGATATATATAATGAACTATCATTATTTTAAAAGATCTCATGATCAGTTAATGATTTAGGAATGAAAATTTAACCTTCATTTCTTGGAATAAAAGATAATGTGGAAATTGATCAATACACAATAAAGGGTGATGATTTAATGAAATCATGTAAGTATGTCTTCTCATGAAAATTCTTTTACATTAAGAAAAAGGATCATGAAGCAAAATTTTGTCCAATTGTCATCATTTTTTATGATATAAATGAAGTTTTTATGCCTTTTTGGGTTATGAATTTGTTATCATTAATGTTCTCCTGACCATGTTCTCTATTAATATCCATCTGAAACTGATATCTAGGTTTCTCTTCCATGTCCAAGTTTTCACATCCCACCTATTTCTTCCTATGTATAAAACTAGTATGAGTTACACTCGGTAACTGTATTTTTTCAAAAATTACCTTTTTAGAATAATTTTTAGAATTAATTTTTGGGATGTTGGTTTCAATGAATGTAACTTTCATGTATCAAACATTTAATAACCCAAAAAAACTGTTGGAGAAATTAATTTTATGTGTGGTGGAATGTAACACCCCTAGATTTTGTGAATAATTTTTTTTTGAATTAATTTAATTTTTTTATATTTTTCATTTCATGGAACACTAAATATAGGATAATGATTAAATAATTGAAATAATTGAATCATTATATTATTAATAGGATCCAAAATAACAAGATAAAACATATACAAAAACAAAGAATATATTACCCGAAACATAACATTAACATGGTGTTGTTAATAAATGATAAGTATGAAGTCATAAAAAAATAATATATGGTATTATATAGAATAATTTTATACTTTTGTAGATTTAAAATAAACAAAATTTTTATTATTCTATAGTTTTTAATGTGTATTATGAAATTTAAGACTAAGGGTAAGGGAATTTCATCTCCCTTTTTATTTTCATGACGTAATGCGATATTGACCACTTGCTTATTTTTTGGAGTATATACCCCCCAATGACATGATATATAATTAATTTCATTTATTTAATTATATTATAATTTTTAATTAATATTATTCATTCATGGGGATCGTGATTTTAGTGTTACTAAAGTAGTAAGAGTTCTCTCATTTCACTTTTTTTTGTGATACTTATGCCTTATTCACCACTCATATATTTTGTGTGGTGTATATACTGACCATGAATATATTATGTGATTATTATAATTAAATTTATAGGGATTTTCATATACATTTTAATATCATTGTTTCATGGTGATTATGGTTCAAAAATTACAAAACTGTTAAAGTAATTATGTCTCAATTTTCCTTATTTGAGATAAATGCTGTGTTATGAACCTATATTTTTCTGTGGCATTTATATGCTACCCATTAACATGATATAACATGAATATAATTATTTAAATGATATTTTAATCTTTATGCAGTTTTATTCCTTCATGGGGAATATGATTCCAAGTTACCAAAATGGTAACAGTTTATTTTCACAATCTCATCGTTTATCAGGATTGCATATTATTTGGATTCCATTAATGAAATAATATGACCCATATCTCTGGAAAAGCCATGAATTTTAAAATCCGTTTGTTATTCGAGTTATATTTGATTAAAGATACCATTTGTTTCTCTTTGGTACTTACGATAATTAAGAGAATGATTTTATTAAAATACGACTATATTTACCCTTTTAATTTGAAATCATTGTTCCTTCAAAATAGTGCATTATAATAATGTTTTAAAAAATGTTTTAATATTATCCTATGATTTTTAGGACATTTATACCCTTATTTAACCTTTTTAAATAAAGGGTTTTAAATTAAATCGTATTTTTTCTGATCTAGAAACCTTTCTATACATTTATAGTGGAAAAGGAATGTTCAGCAAATACATAGTTATCCACCATCTAGAACATCCAACCATTGATTCATCCTATGAAATATAAAAATATTTATTTTTATGATAAATTATTTTCCTAATATTCTGGAAATTCAATTTTTTACTGTGGTTTTCAACGAAAATGGTTTTCAAAGTTTATTTATGTCTCAAAAAGTATTTTAGATGACCTTCATGGAATCCATTATATTTTTTAAAATATATTTTTGAAATAAAATCGTTTTTAATTATTATTTTTCAATTATTAAGTGTTTTAAATTTTTAAAATATTCCTTTATATGTTTTAAGGGAAAATATTTTTTGAAATATTTCAAATAATATTTTATAAGCCTCTTATTTTATTAAAAATAAAATGGTTTTCAAAAGGTTTTATGTTTTAAAATGTATTTTTTTTAAATTAGAATGTTTATTTTAATCATTAAATGTTTTAAATAAATTATTAAATATTTTTTAAATAAAATGATTTTTGAAATGGTTTTATTAAAATTATTTACAATGATATTCTATTTAACTTAAGATTTGTTCCATGTGATGTTTAAAAATCATTCCCTATATAAGATGATATAACTTTTTTATAGAATATGATTTTATTGGGATATTATCCAAGAATAAAATTCATATTATTTCATTAATTGTTTATGTTTTGATTGAATAAGGTTTATGAAACCTGTTTCTCATCCATGGGTTATCTGATTTTAAAACCTGTTTATTTTCATTGGTTATGCTTTGGGGAAATGATTTTGAATCCTATATCTTTTCCATAGGTAATGACATGAAAAAATGTTTGTGATAACCATTTAATTTCATGGGCTATGATATGATATTTATTAAAACCTTCTATGTGTAGGGATCATGATATGTGCAAGTCTTATTTTCTTGTAGCACATTTATGTAAGATTTTATTATCTGAAATATTGTACCTATTTAACCCTATAATTAATTGGATAAATATTTATATCTAATTAAATTATGATGGAAAACATGTATAAAGGATTGATAAAAAAATGGGAGATAAGTGTGTCCTAATACACTATCAGAATATCGAGAAACATGATCCACTATGGAAAAATGGGGAAACCAGATCCACTATGTGAATATAGGGAAACCTGATCCTTTATAAGGAGAGGACTATTCCTAGGATGGTGGTGTTTTCTACCTACTTGGTGTAGTTCCCATAATATTCCCTGCTAATTTTTTTTCAATGAGGATTGACGTATAGGGAATTATGTTACATGTTTATGAGTTAACCATAGAATCTATGACTTGTTCCTTGATTTTAATGTCCTTGATTTTTCCATGTATTATTTTAATATTATATGGGAATTATTTCGAGACTAGGATCTAAGACGGCGTGCAGTTCCAGGGGCCCGGTGAGCCCGGAACAAATGTTTGAATTTAATTTAATAATTAAATTACGCGTGTGTGCGGTTTTTCTGAAAAAAGTGGAATAACTCCCGAACGGGTGCTTGGATAAGAAATCCGAGGGCGTAGTTGCATTAAAAATAGTGATTTTACCTAAGACGAGGCCTGACATCGGCCGGCGCTGGTCGGTGGTGAAATCTGGTTTTTGGACGCAACAGTAATAAAATATTTAATAAAAATATTTTTATTTAAATCTTGTTTCTGTTGCGAGATATTTTTAAAATCTGCTGCAACAAATATCTTGTATCCTCTTTAAATATAATCTTGCACCAGGGTCTAGGGTTACAAACCCCATAACCCTGAAAACCCTTGGTGGCTCTGGGGGTCCTAGAGGAAGCCTCCCAACGCGGCGACAGTTTTCTTGACGAGCTTCACCGGCAACGGTGACTCGGCAACCGGATCTTTGCCAACAAACTCTGCAAAATCCAGGTATGATGATTGTTTTTGATTTCTCTTTTCCCCATCTTTTCTTTCTACGACTAACGCGGACTAATCCACGAACAGATTAGACCGCAGATCGATCGTTTTGCGGGCAGGTGCGATTTGGGGTTTTATCGGGAGATCAAATATTTGAGATTTATAATCTTTTGATTGTTGTTGTTTTGATCTAATGGCGACGAACCCGGATCTTCATGAACAATGATCGAGGTTCGCCCCCCTTGTTGAATTATTGTTTCTTTTCTCCCTCGCCTTCTTCGTGCGTTCTACGCGTTCTTGGAGGAAATCGATCGTTGTGCATTCGTTTGTTGGCGCAATGCTCTGAGATTCGAGATCCAACCCCGAAGAAATGCCACAGAGGTGTGACGATGGATTCGGTGAGTAATTCGGAGTGGGTTGGATGATCCAGGTTTTTGGGCATTTTCCTTCGAACGGATCGTTCGATGTTTAGGATCCGATTTGAAGACCGAAAACTCCCGTTTCGGTGTTCGTATGATAAGGCGAACCAAACCCTAGAGTATTGGGATGAACGGACGAGAAAATGAAGATCCAGAGGATCGGCCGAAGCGCGAGGAAGAAGATGGCATTTCTAGAAAAATCCCGACTACACGCCATGTAGTACGGGCTACATGGCATGTGTTCATCGGTGAACGACCTGGCGTGTACTCCGGGAGTACAAAGACACGGGCAGGGTACACGGCCATGGACACGCCTTGTATACCCCTCCCCGGCCAGACCCGGCCAGATACACGAGGTACCCCTTTTACTATTACATGGATAGGCGACACAGACACGAGCCGAGACCGTGTACGGGCACATGGTCAGCATACACGGAGCGATCCCAGGCACTTAAACACGGCGTGTGATTTATTCTACACGTCGTGTTGTTGTTTTCTATCCGACAAGACGAATGACACAGGCCGGTTACACGGGCAGCACCTGGGGTCAAGGAACACGGCGTGTACGTTTCCACATGCCGTGTAGTTTGGTTTTTCTTTGCTTGAATAGAGGACACAGGCCATTTACACAGACAGTACCCGGGGTCAAGGAACACGGAGGGTAACCATACTATATGCCTTGTAAGTTTTTCTTCATGGCTTGAGCCACTTTCCTTCTGTGACTTGGACTAGTTCTTAGGGTTTGTACCCTTGGTAATCCCCTGAAGGTTCTGGTATCAATCCCTTTATACAGGAGTATGATCCCTTCAAAAGAACTCCCTGAATAGATTTTTTGGAATCCCCTCTGTGATACTTAGAGCGGGATCCTCTATTCATTCCTTGAACCCTAGGTAGAGTTCTTGGTATCGACGTGACCAACTTTACCCGTGCACCGATCCTCTGCTTAGCAGATTAGCTCAGATTGAGTTTTCGGAATCACCCCATGACCTGGCTGTGATCCTCATCTGAGCATCATGTTCCCAAGGTACTTGTGGAGTGTGTTCTCCCGGAACGAGTACTTCGTGTCTCTCTCTTCAGACCTAGGAATGTGTTCTCTCGATGGTATTCTTAGTGGAATATTCGAGCTGGATCTTAGTGGTGGTTTTGTGATGGTCGCATGTGTATGAGTGTATCTAGATATTCTTGTTATATGTTCCATAGACATATACTGTGTAGAGCTGACTGAACCCTTCTTCGTGGAATTTTCCATTGTTTTATTTCCTTTGTGGTTTTTGGGGGTGTCCTACAGGGTATTGTTATACTCTCCCCTACATGGGATTTTCCCGCAGGTGTCATGTCTTGTGCAGACGAGCAAGACTTTGACAGGATTCTAGGCGGACTAGGACCGGACGGTGCTCAGTAAGATCAGACAGGCCGAGGTGCATTCCTTTGGTGACGAGTTGCAGTACCAGTACCTTTCTCTATAGGTTGGAATTGTTGCGGACTTTCTTTTGGTGGGCTTGTACTTTTGGCCCAGGGTCTTACTTTACTATACTTTACTTCCCTGTCATACTCGGTTGGTTGGGTTTTAGTGTATGCATGCATCTTTTCCTTTTAGTAGTTTTTTCTTTTCAGTTTTGTGGGATTGGAGATGTGTGTGCGTGGGTACAGGTTTTTAGGAAATGCCTCCCATGTTAGTAGCATGCCTACTCGGTGCTAGTCGCTAGCCCCTGGCCTATTAGAGGTGGGTTTGGGGAGTTGTGGCTCGGGACCCACTTGGACGGGTCGTGACAGAGTTGTATCAGAGGTGGTCTGTTCTACCTTAGGACTGAGAGTATGTGAGTTTGTTTGGGGCAACAATGTTTATTGTTTCAACTTTGGATCTCAGGCCAGGAACCCCAGTGATGGTGCGGTGACCGACGTATCCATACACCAGGACTCTGATAACTTTCTTTTCAACTCGGAACATGAAAACACTAGTTGCATGGGGAAAAATAATGGTACATGCATCATATAGGAATGGGTTATGGTTTCCATGTCCTTATTGAGTCAGCTCTCCAGATATACTCACTGACCGTGATACATCTTGTTTCTTAAACAGGATGCCTTCGCGACACACACCCGCTAGGATACAGCAGATCGGTCATGAGGATGACCCCCTTAGTGATGAATCTTTGATACAGGGACCACATCCCCCAGTTCTACCACCAGGTGGCGTGCCAGTTATTCCACCACCTATGGGGCAGTGTTTAGCACCTACTGTACCAATGGAGGAGGAGCGCAGGATGAGCGCACTCCATGAGCTTCAGAGATAGAGACCCCTCGGGATTCGAGGTGAACCTAACCCTCAGGCAGTATAGTATTGGCTTGAGGCAGTGGCCAGAGTCTTCTGTTTGGTCAGGACACCAGCAGACCAGATGGTGATCCTCGTAGGGATCCTTCTACAGGGCTCGGCAGGGTGATGGTGGAGTTTGGTCATCCAGACTCATGACGAGGCAAATCATGCATTGTCTTAGTTTGAGCATCTTTTCATAGAGGAGTTTTCACCAGTTACCCTGAGAGCAGTACGCATATAGGAGCTTCTTCAGCTCCAACAGGGAACCATGACGGTGGATGACTATTCATCGAGATTTTCCGACCTCTCGCGATACTTGATGGATATGGTCAGAGATCAGTACATCGGATCTCAGACTTTTGAATGGGGCTTGCGCAGAGATATCTGATCTAGCATCATCCCTATGAGTATTACTACTTATGTTGGGGTACTCGACCAGGATTTGGTGGTCGAGAGCTTCCTGGCAGAGCAGGGATAGCCAACAGTTGTCAGCATTGGGCGAGCTGGAGCAGAGACCTCGATGGCAGGGAGCTGGCATGAGGGACCCAGGCGTGGGAGACGTTTCCAGAAAAGATCCCAGGATAGGGGATCAATCGTACAGGGTTTACAGGGCGCATCCAGCCAGCCTTGAGAGAGGTGATGTTACTCATGTGACGGCAGGGGACATCTCACTCGAGATTGTCCGACCCGCTGTGCTGCTGACATGGGAGCAGTGGATGGACCACCGAGACAGAGGCAACGTGTGGAGAAGGCAGATCTGTGAGGCGGCGAACGTGGAAGAGGAGATGGGAGAGCAGCTTTAGGTGGTCGATGTTTCGACCCTTTACCACCACCACCCCCAAGAGGTCCACCCCAGGCTCAGTGAGCTGGTGGACAGAGGCAGGGACAGCTGCAGGCGACAGAGGCTTATGAC
Source organism: Viscum album (assembly GCA_963277665.1). NCBI lineage: Eukaryota > Viridiplantae > Streptophyta > Magnoliopsida > Santalales > Viscaceae > Viscum > Viscum album. Next base: position 856,119,664 of record OY728164.1, read on the forward strand.
CTAGGTACTCCCGGAATGATTAGAGGTATTATTTGCGTCTTTTCTACTTTGGCTGCCGTATTGATAGACACAGGTTCTATTCATTCTTTTCTGGGTGCTTATATTTTTCGAGACCATGAGATTCCAGTTGAGCCGTTGACTCGACCGTTATGCTTAGAAACACCGACTGGAGAAGATTCAGAGATCACACACCTTTGCGGGAAGTGTGACATGACCCTTGGAGGATAGAGTTTCGGTTGGAACCTCTTGATGGTAGCATTGAGTCCTTATGATGTCATTCTTGGTTTGGATTGGTTATCCATAGTTCATGCATAGATTGATTGTTTTAGGTGAAGGGTACGGTGTGTCCGCAGTGATGGAACGAGGTTCTCTTTTGTCGGTGAAAGAGAGACCCAGGAAGCACAGGATAGACTCGTGCATAGGAGGGCACAACCGATTTCACATTAGTTGGCTAGGATAGCCCTTTGCGTGGTAGATGTTACAAGTTTCCAGTTTCCAGTAGTGGTGGTTGAATACGAGGACGTCTTTCAAGAGGATGTCCCCGGGCTACCTCCCCGTCCGGAGATAGATTTCTGCATTGAGTTGCAACCCGAGATGACCCGATATCAGCATCAGCTTATCGGAAGGCTAAAGCAGAGCTTCGTGAGCTGATGATGCAGCTGGACGACCTGCAGAAGAAGGGCTTTGTGAGACCCAGCGTTTCACCCTGGGCGGCCCCAGTGCTGTTTTCCAAGAAGGCAGACGGGAGCTTGAAGCTGTGTATGGATTACCAGCGCTTGAATCAGGTGACCGTGAAGAACCGGTATCCATTACCGAGGATTGATTACCTCTTCGACCTATTGAGAGGGGCACGATGGTTCTTGAAGGTTGATCTACGATCATTCTATCACCAGTTGCGAGTACGAGAAGAGGATATACCGAAGATGACTTTCAGATGTCGCTACGGTCACGATGAGTACTTGGTGATTCCCTTTGGCATGACGAACACCCTAGCAGTGTTCATGGGACTCATGAACCAGATTTTTCAGCCCTATCTAGACCGGTTTTTAGTGGTCTTCATCGATGATATCCTTGGGTACTCTGTGTCCGAGGAGGATCATGCGAGACACCTATGGATGGTTATGGACACACTCCGAGAGCACAGTTGTATGGGAAACTCTACAAGTGTCAGTTCTGTTTACAGGAGGTCCACTTTCTAGGGCATGTTATCTCAGTAGATGGTGTAGCAGTGGACCCAGCAAAGGTGGAGGCAGTTCTAGCATGGGAGCCACCCCAGAGAGTGACGGAGGTGTGGAGTTTCCTTGGGTTGGAAGTATACTATCGGAGATTTATCCATGATTTCTCCAGGATTTCCGCACCCATGATAGCTTTGACCCGAAGGGGATAACCTTTCGTGTGGGCCAAGGAATGCCAGCAGGCTTTCCAGTAGTTGAGAGAGAGTCTGACGAGTTCCCCGATCTTGAGATTACCGGAGGAGGGTGTTGAGTACATTGTGTTCTGCGACACATCAGGAACCGGGCTTGGTTGTTTCCTGATGCAGAGGCATGCCGTGATTGCCTATGGCTCATGTTAGTTGAGTCCACATGATAAGAACTATGTGACCCATGATCTTGAGTGGGAAACAGTAGTCTTCGTATTGATGATGTGGTAGCACTACCTGATGGGTAAACAGTTTACTGTCTACTCTGATCACAAGAGTCTTAGATATATATTTTCTCAAAAGGATCTGAATTTGAGATAGAGGCGATGGCTTGAGTTCCTCCAAGATTACAACTTTGAGATTTTTTATACTCTTGGGAAGGGGAACGTGGTGGTAGATGCTCTCAGTAGGAAATCCAGTTCGCAGTTACTGGATGAGGCGACAAGGAAGTTGGCCTCTTTGCAGTTGTCCTTCATGGATAGAGATGAGGGATCTTACCTTCAGCCGATTGTTGTTACCCCTACACTCTTACAACGTGTCAGGGAAGCACAGCGTGAGGATGCTAGCTGTGAGACTCTACGTGCTCAGATATCCATAGGTGATGCTACTGATGGATTTTTAGAAGGAGGGGAGCACGTTGTCCTTTTCAGAGGGTGCATGGTAGTACCAGTGACGTTGCGGGAGGAGGTTCTGAGGGAGTTCCATACATCCCCTTTTTCGGTGCATCCAGATGTGGGAAAGATGTACCAGGACCTTCGACGTCAGTTCTGGTGTCCAGGGATGAAGAAGAGTGTGGCAGAGTTTGTTTCTCAGTGCCTTACTTGTCAGCAAGTAAAGGCTGAGCACCAGGTTCCAGCAGGTTTGACTCAGCCCCTTGAGGTTCCCAAGTGGAAGTGGGACGGGATATCTATGGACTTCATGATGGGTTTACCACACACATCCAGGGGACACCATGCCATCTGGGGGGTCGTTGATTGACTCACCAAGTCGGCCCACTACCTAGCCATATGGGAGTAGAGTTCAGTAGAGAGCTTGGGACGCCTATACGTGCAGGATATAGTTTGACTTCATGGAGTACCATCCACGATTGTCTCATATCATGATGCTCATTTCACATCCCGGTTGTGGAAGGAATTGTAGGAAGCTTTTGGGACTCAGTTACGCTTGAGCACATTGTTTCATCCCTGGACTGATGGTCAGACAGAGCGGACCATCCAGGTCCTGGAGGATATGCTACGAGCTTGCATACTTGACTTCAGTCGTAGCTGGGAGGATCACCTACCACTGGTGTAATTTTATTATAACAACAGTTATAATTATACTATTGGTATGACACCATTCGAGGCTCTATACAGGCGACCTTGCAGGTCGCCACTTTGCTGGACTGACCCGGGGGGTGTCCGCACTCATGGGCCCAGAAATGGTGAGAGCTACTACTGAGAAGGTTCAGGTCATCCAGGAGTGGATGAAGACTGCACAGAGTTGGAAAAAGTCTCATGCTGACCGAAGGCGGAGGCCTTTGGAGTTTGAGGAGGGAGACCATGTGTTCCTTCGGGTCTCAACTCGATGAGGATTGCAGAGATTTGGCTGAGGCGGCAAGCTATCTCCGAGGTTTGTTGGCCCATTTCAGATTCAGAGTAGAGTTGGCGATGTGGCGTATTTCTTGTCTCTACCTCCTCCGATGGACCGAGTACACAACGTCTTCCATGTGTCGCAGCTACGGAGGTATGTGCATGATCCATCGCACATCATCGACTAGGGCGAGCTGGACAGCGATGATGGAGCGAACTTTGCTGAGTACCCAGTGGTGATCGAGGATCGGCAGGATAAGATCCTTTTTGGTCAAGAAATTTAATTAGTGTGTTTCTGGGGGCAGCACGGTAATCTCTAAGAGAGCATGTTGGAGCGGGAGGCTCATATTCGCGTGCAGTACACACACCTTTTTTAATAACACCTGTTTTGGCTTTTTGGGGACGTAAAATCCCTAAGGTGGGTGTGATGTAATGTACCAGATTTTTACATGTATAATTGAAATATTATATGGGAATTATTTCGAGACCAGGTTCTTAGACGACGTGCAGTTCCGGGGCCCGGTGAGCCCGGAACAAATGTTTGAATTTAATTTAATAATTAAATTACGTGCGCGTGCGGTTTTCTTGAAAAAAGTGGAATAACTCCCAAATGGGTGCTCGGATAAAAAATAATAGACTTCCATTGCTTTCAGAACAGTGATTTTACCTAAGGCGAGTCCTGACATCGGCCGGCGCTGGTCGGTGGTGAAATCTGGTTTCTGGACGCAATAGTAATAAAATATTTAATAAAAATATTTTATTTAAATCTTCTTTCTGCAGCGAGATATTTTTAAAATATGCTGCAACAAATATCTTTTATCCTCTTTAAATAGAATCTTGTGGCAGGGTCCAGGGTTACAAACCCCATAACCTTGAAAAATCTTGGTGGCTCCAGAGGTCTTGGAGGAAGCCTCCCAACGCGGCGACAGTGTTCTTGACGAGCTTCACTAGCGACGACGACTTGACAACCAGATCTTCTCCAATGAACTCCGCGAAATCTAGGTAGGATGATTGTTTTTTATTTCCTTTTTCTCCATCTTTGATTTCTATGACGAACAAGGACTAATCCATGAACATATTAGCCCTCAGATCGATCGTTTTGCGGGCAGGTGCGATTTGGGGTTTTATCGGGAGATCAAATACTTGAGATTTATAATCTTTTGATTGTTGTGGTTTTGATCTAATGGCGATGAACCCGGATCATCACGAAAAATGATCATGGTTCGTCCCACTTGTTGAATTCTTGTTTCTTTTCTCCCTAACGTTCTTCGTGCGTTCTACGTGTTCTTGGTGGAAATCGACCGTTGCACATTCGTTTGTTGGCGCAACGATCCGAGATTCGAGATCCAACCCCAAAGCAATTCCACAGAGGTGCGACGATGGTTTCAGCGAGCGATTCGGAGTCGGATGGAAGATTCAGATTTTTGGGCATTTTTCTTCGGACGGATCGTTCGAGTTTTATGATCCGATGTGAAGACCAAAAACACCTGTTTCGGTGTTTGTATGATAAGGCGAACCAAACCCTAGAGTATCGGGATGAACGGAAGAGAAAATGCAGATCCGTAGGATTACCCGAAGCGCGAGGAAGAAGACGACATTTCTGGAAAAATCCCGACTACATGCCGTGTAGTATGGGCTACACAGCGTGTGTTCGTCGGCAAACGACCTAGCGTGTACTCCGGGAGTACATGAACACAGTCAGGGTACACGGCCATGGAGACGCCGTGTATACCCCTCCCCGGCCATACTGGGACAGATACACGGGGTACCCCGTGTACTGGTACATGGGCAGGCGACACGGACACGAGCATAGACCGTGTACGGGCACATGGCCAGCGTACACGGAGCGAGCCCAGGCGCTCGAACATGGCGTGTGATTTATTCTACACATCGTGTAGTTGTTTTCTATCCGACAAGACGAATGACACAGGCAGCACCCGGGGTCAAGGAACACGGCGTCTACGTTTCCACACGCCGTGTAGTTTGGTTTTACACATCTTAAACAGAGGACAGGGGCCGTTTACACGGGCAGTACCCGAGGTCAAGGAACACGGCGTGTAACCATACTACACGACATGAAACTTTTTATTCATGGATTGAGCCACTTACCTTCTGTGACTTGGACTAGTTCTTAGGTTTCTTACCCTTGGTAATCCCCTAAAGGTGCTGGTATCAATCCCTTTATACAAGAGTATGATCCCTTCAGCAGAACTCCCTGAGTAGAGTTGTTGGAATCCCCTCTGTGAGACATAGATCCAAATCCTCTATTCATTCCAGGAACCCTAGGTATAGTTATTGGTATCGACGTGACCAACTTTACCCGGGTGCCGATCCACTACTTAGCGGATTAGCTCAGGCTGAGTTGTCAGAGTCACCCCATGAACTGGCTGTGATCCTCATCTGAGCATCATGTTCCCAAGGTACTTGTGGAGTGTGTTCTCCCAGAACGAGTACTTCGTGTCTCTCTCTTCATACATAGGAGTGTGTTCTCTCGATGGTATGCTTAGTGGAATCTTCGAGCTGGATCTTAGTGGTGGTTTCGCGATGGTCGCCTGTGTATGAGTATATCTGGATATTCTTGTTATATGTTCTGTAGACATATACTGTGTAGAGCTGAATGTATCTTTCTTTGTGGATTTTTCCTTTGTTGTATTTCCTTTTTGGTTTTCGGGGTGTCCTACTGGGTATTTTTATACTCACCCATGCACGGGATTTTCCCGCACGTGTCGTGTCTTGTGCAGACGAGCGAGCCTTTGACAGGATTCTAGGTGGACCAGGACCGGACGGTGCTCAGTGAGATCAGAGAGGCCGAGGTGCATTCCTTCGGTGATGGGTTGCAGTCCCAGTACCTTTCTCTACAGGTTGGATTTGTTGGAGACTTTCTTTTGGTGTGCTTGTACTTTTGGACCAGTGTTTTACTTTACTGTACTTTACTTCCCTGTCATACTCTGTTGGTTGGGTTTTAGTGTATGCATGCATCTTTTCCTTTTAGTAGTTTTTACCTTTCAGATTTTTGGGATTGGAGATGCGTGTGTGTGTGTATAGATTTATAGGAAATGCCTCCCATGTTAGTAGCATGCCTACTCGGTGCTAGTCACTATCCCCTGGCCTATTGGAGGCAGGCTTGGGGAGTTGCGGCACGGGCCCCACTGGGATGGGTCATGACATTGATATTCTTGCATGCTTTATGATCTTAAAAATATAATGATTCATATCTTATGAAAGACTAATATTTACTCTCTGTCTCATGATTATGATATTATTCTGTAGGCAATGATCTTCAAATGTTGGGATTCTTTTCTTATACCCTTGTGTTCATTTTCTTCTTATGTATTTACTCTATTTACCCTTATCAAACATTCAAGCTTACCCCTTTTGTATGTTTCCTTTCCCCAGGCTATGTAGAAATGTTTAATGTAGTATTAGTAAAGAGTAATATATTTAAAGGATATATTGAAGATCTTTCAGCAAACTAGAAGAATGTGTTCCATGTATCCAAAGACACAATCCTATTATTGTCCTCCATCACCTACTTTTGTAATTTTTCCAATATTCATTAAATATGATTTAATAATTATGTACATTAAGAGTTATTCACTATATTTATATAGGAAAATAAAGGATAAATGATCTTTAGATAATTAATATTTCACAAATTATAACCAATCATAATTTTAAGGAATAATAAGAATGATTGAATTATTTTCAAAAAATGAATTAAAATCAATTAAATGAAAATTATAAAAAATAAAATAATTTTGAATTGGTTCACTCCAATACTATTACCCTTTTTGATAATTAAAACCCACTTATAAATTTCTAAATTGATCCCCAGTTTTGAATTTATCCTAATGAATAAAATTTGGAAAAAAATACTCTGTAAAAAGAAATTAATTTTAAAAAAAATACTGAAATACAATCAAATCGAAAAAATAATTTTATTTTAAAAATAAAAAATTTCATCGTATAAATGAACTCATCCTAAAAAAGATTTATTCTTTTAAAGGGCTAATTCAACCATTGAGTTGAATCATAAATCTTCCACTAAATTAAAGGATTAAATGAAAGAAATAGTTTGCTCCCATTAAATTAATTCTTCTATAAAATATAAAAGTGCACATTAAAAAAATATTTTCTAAGGATCCACAAGAAAAAGATAATAAAAATATTTCTTTAAAAATAAATAATAAATGTGATTAATTTAAAAATAACCAATGTTTATCATATGATTTTAAATAAAAATATAAAACATTGAACATATGTGAACAAGAAAAAATGAAATAAATTTTTGATCACATTTGAACGTACCAAATAGTAAAAAAATTTAATATAAATGCCTTCAAAAAATACTAAAGCAACTAAACTGAGAATCAACACTAGTTTTTGTCCAATAGGATTTGAAACAATTCCATTAGTTACCCAAACATTGGGAATATTTTGAACATTGTGACTCAGAAGAAATGAAACAAAAAGTATTTTTTTGTTCCAAAATACTTTTGTAAACATTGAAAATAAAATATTAGAATAATGAACATGAAAATAATATTTACAAAAAATAACTAATGAATAACCAATCTCCCTTTTAAATTCACACTTTTTAAAATGGTCAATATGACTTCAGTTAAATTATAAAACCGTTCTTCCAGACATAATGGTTTTCACCCAATTTCTTCCTTTCATAACATTAGCTAATTAATTTGTCACATTATTATCCTTAATAATATTACAATCGGTACATGAAGCATAATTTATCAATTTTACATTTTCATCATTAGGATCGTTATAAATTTAATCATTTTGAGGAAAACTATCTAAAAAAGTAAACTACCTTTATTACTCTTCATTATTTTTTGAATGAAAAATATTAAATATATCATTCACATATTTAATCTTCAATATTTAATGATTATAATTTCCTAAACATTCATCTTCAAGGGATAAAATTATATTTTCTTCCATAACATTCTTATATTCTAACTCACGATATTAACGTAAAGCAATCATTTTATGAAACTTTTCATGAAAATTAATATGAATATAATCTAAACTTATATTACTAATAATTGAGGATTCAGAATAAAAAACATTAGATGATTCTCCAATATTACATATACTACTAGAATACTCATTCATTTCTAACGATTTTGGATCACACCCCCAATTGAATTTTTTATTCCCGATTTTTTTTCAATGTAGCCATCACTAAAATTGATCCTTTTTGTATTTTTTTTAAGAACTAGTATGATATTTAGAAAAAATCTAATGATGAAACATAAAAACTATTTATAGAAAATTTTACCCCATCGTGGTCAATCTCTAGTACTAAATGATAGGTATAATGAATAAATAAACAGAGTAGATATCCAAAAGGTATCAGCTCTAATATCATGTTATAGTCCCTAAAAGGATAAATTATAACATAAAATATGAGGTGTGGTATTTTATTTTCTTTAATTTACTATATTTATAAATAAACTACAAAATTGGATTGCTTATGAAGATTAAACTCTTCTTTATTGAATTATTAAGAATAATTGATGTGTAATGGGTGAATGGTGAATAATAAAGAAAAAAACACAAGTACTTTTATTACATTTCAGATTTAAATGATTATAATATACTCTTTACACCCCCACTGATCTATTATGACCCCCACTAAATTGAGATATAATTTTTAAATAGACACAATCTAAAACCCATGAGTGTTTATAGAGGTTTATCCAAAAACCTAACCACCCATCCTTTGTGTAGGAACAAAAAAATACCAAATATTTATAATATAGTATCCTAAACTAAATATAATTTTACACTAGATCATGAAAAACATATTTAATTCCTTTTTATATGAATTTCAGAACAATGGAATACATTTTACTGTAAGTATAACCTGTGTGTGAATAAAATAATTATAGAGTACTCTCAAGCCAAATTGAATAACTAAAATAATAAAAGAATTTATGAAGAGTTTAGATTGATATTATAGCATAAAACTATTCTACTTGGACCCTGTAATGAATTTAATGATATATCTTGGGTGATCAATAAATGTACATCAGTAATAATTGTTTAAAGAATAAATCTTATCTTTTGAAATTTTCTTATAGTACTTCATTTGGATGTATAGTTCACGTAATTGAAGTTCTAATTTTCTTTTATCATATCACATAGTTCTTTAAAAAATTATACCATCTTCATCATTTTATGCCTTCTCAATACGCTTTAATTAGAATTTACAAACACTCATTAGTATCTCAAAATCAGTTAGAATAAATAACAAATAATAACAATGATTGTCTATAATTATTAGAGAGGGAGAAATTTCTTTCTTCAATTATCATATGAATTCATTATAGTTTTAATATTTTCTTTAATTAATAAAAACAGTATAGAATATGTTAAAAATAATTAAAAAATAAGTTTAAAGTTTCTATATAATTGTGGATTAAAGATATATCACAAATATCTCAATGTATCATACTGTAAAGATTCCAAATTTAAATTTTAAATTTCATTAAATATTTATATACATGGATATGATATAAAAAAATATGGAATCTATATTAATCACATTTAAACATGTTTTAACTTAATCATTATCATTAATCATTAATTTAGAACAATAACAAACATAGAATCTAATTACAATTTTTTTAAAATATACAGTTTTATACAAAATGTAGATTCATTATAAAATGAATTGAATTTATCTTAAAAAAATATAAAACATAATAAAATCACCTTTATATATTTTATATTATATCTTTTAATTTATATAATCAACAAAAAATCAAAATATTTACCACATGTATGCAGCAATTGAAATCATCAAAATAAGAGAGAATCATATAAGGTTTTTTGTAGTTTTCATGAGGCATTAAACTAGTTCCATATAATTTAAAAATATTTAGATAACATATTTCATAGAATTATAAAATAAATTTCAATTTTAATGTTAATAAAAATTATTATAAGCTTCTTAATAGAATGTTTTATCTAAATTTATACTATCTAAAGAATTTTTTGTTTATGGTAACATTTAATTATATTTAGATAATCTCATAGATATCTAATGCCTCAAATAACCCATCAATTAGATATATATATATAGGTCAATATATCATTAATATATGATAAAAAAATAAATTGAAAAAAATGTAGTATTATATATAAATTTATTTTGATAAGATTTCAAAGAAAATTTAGGACATATCAATGATCAATTCAGATTTACCTGCAGTTTAATGAAATATATGTAATTTTCATAGATATCAATTGTAATAATAATAATGTGATTAAAATGTGTGTAGATTAATATGTTATAAAAATATTATTACAAATATAATCTAGAAAAGAAAATTTACTATGAAAATAATTCATGTTTTTGAGTTTTGTAAGGGTAACTGAAAATTTATATTACACTAGTAAAGGTAACCATAGTTTCTATAGAAAGGTAATATTAATTTCATTTATGTTATATAAAGGTAAAATTAATTTTCTATAAGTTAATTAAGGCTAAAAATAAATCTTAACATGTTAAGTAAGGGTAAAAAGAAATTTCTATAAGTCAAGTAAGGGTAAAAAGAAATTTCAACATGTTTATTAAGGGTTACCAAAAATTTATATACATTTTTTTTAAATGTAAATTTTAACCCAAAGATTATTGTAAATCGTAAATATAAAACTATTCAAAGGTAAAAAATTCCATTTAAAACAATCATACGGGTATTCAAAAGATCATGTAAGGTTAAAAGGACCCATAAAAATTTCATGTATGGGTAAAAAACATACAAAAATTAATTTTGAAAATAATATAATGGAAAATGATTATAAATAATAAAAAAATAAGTTAATAATAATTAACAGAAAATAAAAACTAATAATATGGTTATTATAAAAACAAAAAATAAGGTGTCACAAGGAAACTCCAATATCATACTTTAGGATTTAGATTTTAGGTTTTGGGGTTTAGATATTAGGGTTTTTGGTTTGTGGTTATGGGTTATGGGTTAAGGTATGTGGGATTAGGGATTAGGACTTAAAGATTATGATTTAGGGTTTAGGGTTAACGGTATAGGATTAAAAATTTCCATAATAATTTTTAGGTGTTGAGTTTTAGGGTTTAGTGGTTTCAGTTATAGTTTATGGTTTATTTTATATTGTTTTGGGGTTTTGTTTTAGGGTTAATGTTTTAGTGTTTAGGGTGTAGGATTTCAGGATTAGGGTAAAGGGACTAGTGGTTTTGGTTTGGGGTTTATGTTTTAGGGTTTATAGTATAGGGTTTAGGGATTATGATTTGGGGTTTATGTTTTAAGGTTTAGGTTTTAGTGTTCTGGTTTTATGTTTTAGGGCATACAATTGAGTCCATAAGTTTTAGTATTTTGTGTCTTAGGTTTTAGGTTTTATTAATCAATTTAGTTATTAATTTTTTCCTTAGGGTTTTGGAATTATGTTGTATTTTATGGGTTCATGGATTAAATTTTAGGGTTTGTAGATAATGTATTATGGTGAAGGGTTTCATGTTTAGGATTTAGTGGTTGGGTTTGAAGGTTTTGTGTTTGGGGTTGGGGGTTGCGATTTTCATGTTTCTGTTTTGGGGTTTATTATTTATTGTTTAGGTATTAGGGTATATGATTTATGAATTATTTATTAAGATTTAGTGTTATGTATTTTTGGATCACTTTTTTGGTTTTTTGGTTTAGGGTTTAGGGTTCAGGGTTTTGGATTTAAGGTTTACTATTTTGGTTTGGGGTTTATGGTTTATAGAATACTGTTTTTGGTATATTGTTTAGGGTTTAAGGTGTAGGGTGTATGATTTATGTTTTAGTTTATAATGTTTAAAATTTTGGGGTTTAAGATTTAGATTATTGGTCTCGGTTTTAGGGTTTAAGGTTTCATGTTTTGTGTTTGTGTTTAGGTTTTATGGTTTATGTTTTTTGTATTATGATTTTGGTTTTTGGGTTTAGGGTTTTGGGTTTGGTTTTTAAGGTTGACGGTCTATGATTTATTTTTAGGTTATATGGTTTAGGGTTTTCCATTTTGGGTTTTGGGTTTATGGTTTATGGTTTTCAGTTTTATGGGTTTATGGTTTAGGGTTTTGGATTTAGGGTTTAGTGTTTAGGGGTAAGGGTCTAGGGGTTAGGGTCCAGGGAATATGTTTTAGGGCATAAAAGAATGTGTTTAGGGTTTTTGGTTATAGATTTAGTATTTGGGATCTGTAGTTTTGAGTTTTAGGTTTAGGTTTTGGGGAATTTGGTCTAATTTTCAAGGTTACATGTTTAGATTTATGAATTATGGTTTTGGGTTTAGGATTTCGGATTTAGCATTTGGGGTTTTGGGATCAGAGATTAAGAGGTAGGTTTTTAGGTATAGGATTTAGGGTTTAGAGAATATTGTTTTTAGGGCTATGGAATTGGTTTTTGGGAATATGATTTATATTTTTGGGTTTAGGGTTATGTTAATAATTTTTTTGGTTGTGGGGTTAGATTTTTGTTGTTTAGAGTTTACAATTTGTGGTCTATAGTTTTGGTTTTATGGTTTTTCCGTTTAGTCTAGAGATTTTGTGTTTATTTTTTAGCTTTTTAGGATGATGGATTTTTTGAGTTTAAATGTTTAGGTTTTATGGTTTAGGATTTATAGATTAGGGAATTGGTTTATTGTTTTTTGGGTTTATTGATTACGGTTTTTGGTTTTTGTATTAGGTTTAAGGTTTTGAAGTATTTGGCTTAGTGTTTAGGGTTTTAGGTTTATTTATTTGGGTTTTTCATTTAGAGTTTAGATTTTTTGGTGTTGGTATTAGGTTATATGCTTATATATTAGGGTTTAGGATTAAGTGTTTACTGTTAATGTTTTTGGGTTTATGGATTTGGGATAACAGTATCAGGTTTATACATAAGTGATTAGGATTTAGGGATTCAGGTTTAGGGATTGGTGTTTTGGTTTTTGGGAATGGGTTTAGGTATTTTTTGGTTTGGGATATGGTGTTTTGGTTTTAGTGTTTAATGTTCACTTTTTGGGGTTTTGGGTTTACGGATTATGGGTTAGGATTTTAGGTTTAGGGTTTGGGGTTTTAGGTTTGAGATTTGGGGATTTTTTTATGGTTTAGGTTATAGAGTATAGGGTATAAGTTATAGGTCTTATTTTCTAGGATTTATGATTTCGGTTTAGTTATTAGGGTTTAGGGTTAAGGCATTTTGGTTTTGGGTTTACAATTTATAGTATACGATTGATGGTTTACGAGACAAGGTTTTGGCGTTAGGTTTCATGTTTTAGGGATTATGATTTAGGGGATATGGTCAAATGTTTATTTTTTATTTTCTAAGGTTGGGTTTTAGGGATAGGGGTTTTTGGTTTCTGGGTTAGAGTTTAGGGTTTGGGTTTTGGGGTTCAGTTTTTGGGTTTCAGCATTATGGTTTAGTTTTTTGGTTTTAAGGTTTGTAATTTTAGGTTTAGAGTTTTTTATAGTTTATGGTTTAGGGCCTATGGTTTTGGGTTTTTATTTTTTTTATTTGGGTTTAGTGTTGATTTTTTAGAGTTTATGGATTAGTATTTATGTATTATGGTTAAAGTGTTCATGTTTAGGTTTTAGAGTTAAGGGTTTTTTGTTTTTGGTTTGATGTTTTCAATTTGGGGTTCAGGAATTTGGGATTTGGGTTTAGGGATTGGGGTTTGGTAAGTACAAGACATATGGTTTAGGGTTTGGGGTTTAAGGTCTAGATTTTAGGATTCTTGTTTTGGTTTTTGGGTTTGGGGTTTAGGCATAAGGGTTTGGGATTTAGGGTTTTGTATTTAGGGATATGAGATTATGTGTGATAATTGGAATTGAATTTATCAGCAACCAAATTTTATTAAAACACTAACAAATCACATAAAATAGATTCAATATGATTTATAATAATTTATAAAATCATACTGAAAAATAAAAATAAAAACCTTATACTTGTATCCATTCAAATCATTAAAATAATATAGAAACATACCATGATTTATTTTGGAGTTTACATATGGAATAAATGTACATTTCTATAATTTTTGACATTAATTTAACAATATTTATAATTTTCAAAATAAAATTTATGTTTAATGGAAACACACATTGTTATAAGTTTCCTCACATAATGTTTAGTCCAAATTTTTACCATTTAAAATTTATTTTTCCTAACTAATACAATTGAATTAGATTAATATAATTCTCTAAGAATTATGATACAAAAAACATCAATTCAATTCGAAATTTTCAGCTTAGGAAATAATTTAAAAATGATTGAAAAATTAATTTAAAAAACAATGGATATATATTTATATATTGTATGACATAAAAAAATTGAGCATATAAAAAATCAATTTAAAATTCCTTCCAGTTTAATGAGAGGTCGATAATTATGTTTCTTATCAATAATAATAAGAATTAGTAAATTTAAAGGTGTTAAAACATGTTTTCATTAGAATAAAGAAAAAAAATATGTTTTAGGATTTGGGGATTAATTTTTGGGGTTTTGAGTTTTAGGTTTAGAGTTTAGGGTTCAATATTTAGTGTTTCAGTTTATGTTTTTTGGTATAGAATTTTGGAATTTAAATTTTTGGTTTGGGGTTTAGGGTTTACTATTTTTAATATAGGGTTTATGGTTTTGATTTTATGGTTTAGGGTTTAGGGTTTAGGGTTTAGGGTTGGGGTTTCTTGTTTTTTGGTTTTAAGGATTTGGTTTTACAGACTAAGGTATAAAAATTTGGTATTTGGTTGTAGGTTTTGGATATTTTGCGTTTGGGGGTTGGGGTTAATGTTTAGGGTTAAGAGTTTATGTTTTATGGTAATGGTTTTAGTGTTTATGGTTAAGGGTTTAGTTTTTGGGGATAAAGGATTAGGGTTATAACTATTAGTTTTATTGTCTGGGGTTAAGGGTTTATGGTTTAGGGTATGGTGCTCAGGGATAAGGGTTAAGTGTTTATGGATTAGGGTTAAGGGTTTTGGTTTTATGTTCATATATTTGGATTCAAGTTTGGGATTTTCAGTAAATGATTTTGGGTTTAGGGTTTATGGTTTAGTTTTTTTGATTCTTATATTAGAGTTTAGGGTTTGGGATTGTAGGATAAGAATTTATGGTTTAAGGGTAAGGGTTAAAAAATTTTATTTGGGTTTAGGGATAATGTTTGAGGAATTTTGGATTTAGGGTTCAATATTAAGGGATTCAGGTTGTTTAGTTTAAGTTTCATGGTTAACGATTTAATTTTTATGTTTTGGGATTTAGAATTTATGATTTATGATTTAGGGGAATTGGTTCGATTTATAGTTCTGGGTTAAGGATTTTGAGTTTAGGGTTTAGGGTTTTGTGTTTAGGGTTTAGAGTTTTGGTTTTAGTGTTTATGAATTACGGTTTATGGTGTATGGTTTAACATAATGGGTCTAGTGTTTTGGGTTTAGTATTTATGGATTAATATTTTAGGGTTTAGGATCTATTTTTTATGGTTTAGGGTTTAATATTTTCAAAATATGGTTTAGGGTAAAGTGTATGAGGTTTAGGGTTTAGGGTTTATATATTTTTTATTTGAGTTTATGGTAATGTTTTAGAGTTCATTGCTATGATATTTTGGTTTTGGGTTTGGAGTTTAGGGTTTGGTGTTGAATATTCGGAGATTTTGTTTTAGGATTTATAGAATACTGTTTAATGTTTATGATTTAGTTTTTATGATTTAGGAGTTAGAGATCATGGTTTAGTGATTATGGTTTCGGTTTTATATTTTGCTTTTGGGGTTTAGGGTTTAGAATTTATGGTTAATGGTTTTTCATTTGTAGAACATGGTTCAAGGTTTAGGGATTATGTTTTATAGTTTATTCTTCAATGTGTAGGGTTTAAGATTTTGGCATAGGGTTTAGGTTTTGGGTTTGTAGGTTGTGGTTTTTGGGTTTATGTTTTAGGATTTGAGGTTTAGGGTCAATAGTTTTAGGTCGATTTTTTAGGTTTTATCATTTAGGGGATAAGGTTTAGGGAATACTATTTTGGATTACGGTCAACGGTTTATTATTTATGGATTAGGTACTAGGATTTTGGATATAGGGTTTGGAATTTTTGGTTTTGGATTTGAGGTTTATGGTTTAGGGTTTTTAGTTTTAGTGCATTATGATTTATGGCTTAGGTTTTATTGTTAAGGGTTCATGCATTAGTTTTTAGGTTTTAGGTTGTAGGGTTTATATTTTATGTTTAAGCGATTATAGTTTAGGGGTTATTGTTTTTTGTTGTGTTTTTTTTTGGTTTAGGATTTGGTGTTTAGTGTTTTGGGTTTTTACTTTTTAGTTTTGGGTTTTTCGTATAGTGTTTAGGTTATAGGGTTATTGTTTAAGGATTATGGTTTTCTGAATGAGGTTTAGGTTTTATAGTTTACAAGTAGAGGTTTAGGGTTCGAGTCTAGAGGTTTGGGTTTCAATTTTAGGGTTTATAATTTTAGGTTTATGGGATGGGGTATAGGATTTTGGGTTTAGGGTTTTTTGTTTTTTTTTGGGTTTGGGGTTTAGGGTTCCCGGTTTTGGTTATATGTTTTAGTGTTTGTGTTACATGGTTTCTGAGTTTGGGTTTAGTGTTTCATGTATTGATATTAGTGTTTGGAAATTTTGGTATATTCATTAAGGTTTATTATTTATAGTATATAGTGTATGGCTATACTGATAGGGTTTAGTGGTTGGGTTTACAGATAAATGTATAGTGTTTAGGTTAGAAATGTTAGGATTTAGGGTTATGGAATACTAGTTTATTGTGTCATGTTTTATGTTTTTTTGGTATTTTGGGTTATATTTTTGGGTTTAGGTTTCATGGTTTATGTTTTAGGGTTTGGGTTTAAGGATTATAAATTTTCGTTTTATGGTTTAGGGGTCATGAATTGGGGTTTTGGGTTTTGGGTCTAAAATTTAGGTTTTACAGCTATTTCATTAGATATCATGGTTTTGGGTTTATGGTTTATTGTTTTGGATTTTGGGAGCTTTTTTTTGGTTGAGGTATTTTGATTTGAGAATTAGGGTTTATGGTTTAGGTTTTATGATTTACGATTTCAGATTTTGGAATAGGATTATGTTTTTATGGTTTGTGGTATAGGGTATAGGGTTTTGGTTTTTTTATTCACTACTTATGGTTTAGATTCTTGGGATTTTTTTTTGGTTTTTGGTTTGGGTTTTTATGGTTTATGTTTTAGGGTTTGGGTTTAGGGTATTTTGATTTAAGGGTCTTAGTTTAATAGTTTTGGATTTATATTCTTAGTTATAGGGTGTAGGGTGTAGGGTTTATTGTATAAGGATTATGGTTTATGTTTTCTATTTTGGGTTTATGGTTTAGGGTTTATAGATTGGGTTTTGGGGTTTTGGGTTCAATTATTATGTGTTGGAGTTTTCGGTTTTCAGTTTTGGGATTTTTTCTTTTGTGTAGAGGATTTAATGTTTATGTTTTGGGTTTATAGTTTAGGGTTTAGGGTTCAATTCTTAGAGTTTAGGGTTTGTTTTTTGGGTTTTAGAGTTTGTGTTGTAGAGTTTAGGTTTTAATACTTTTAATTTTGAGGCTAGGTTTTAGGTTTAAGGTTTTGGGATTAGGGTATAGATTTTAGGGTTATGGGTTCTAGGATTAGATTTTTTGGGATTAGGTTTAATGTTTTAGATTTTTTTATGATGGTTTAGGGTTTTGGGTTATGAGTTTAATGTCTATGTTTTTTGGATTTTGTGTTTCGGTTATATGGTTTTGGCATTAAGGTATAGGTTTTAAGGATTATTTTTTATGTTTTAGGATTTAGGGATTTGGTTTTTTGGTTCAGAGTTTAGGGATTATTGTTTAGGGATTAGGGTTTAAGGATTAGGTTTGAGAGTATAGTTTTCTAGTTTATGGGTTTAGTGTTTTTTGGATATCGTTTTTGGGACTTGGGTTTTGGTCATAGGTTTAGGGTTTTGAATTTTTGGTTTTAGGGTTTTGGGTTTTGGCTATTGGATTTTAGGGTGTATCATTTTAGGGGTTAGGGTTTTTTATTTATAGTTTTGAATTTTTAATTTTTGATTCATGTTTCTGGTTTTATGGATTACGAAATAATGGTTATTGTTTGTGGTTTAAGGTTTCGGGCTTTTGGTCAATGATTTATTGTTTATGGTTTATAGTTTAGGGTTTCGGGTTTAGGTTTTCCTATTTAATGTTTTGGGTTTAGTGTGTAGGGTTTACTGTTTAGTGTTTAGGGTTTAGGTTATATTGTTTCGTGTTTTGGGTTTGGGGTTTAGGAATTACTATTTAGGGATTTTAGTTTAGGGTTAAAGGAGTACTATTTAGGGTTTAATTTTCATGGTTTAGGGTTTACTACTTCAGGGATTGGGTTAAGGTTTTAACGTTCATGGTATAGGTTTCAGTGTTTAGGAGCTTGTATTTAGTGTTTTGGATTTTGGGTTTTGGGTTTAGGGTCTTGTGTTTATTGTTTATTGTTTTGGGTTTTGGGTTATTTTTTTAGATTTTGTGGTTTGGGTTTTAGGGTTTAGTATATTTCTTTTAGAGTTTTTGTTTTTGTATTTTTTTTGGATTTTGAGTGTACAGTTTTTTGTTTTTGTTTTTTTATTTTCAGAATTGTGTTATTGGTTTAGGGTTAAGTGTTTAGGGTGTGGGGTTTTTGGATTTGGGTTTATAGTCTACGATTTAGGGTTTACGTTTTTGGATTTAGGAATGTGTTTATGGGTTTTTGTTTTGTGGTCTATAGTGTAGGGTTTGAATTTTAGGGTTTTATTATTTTGGGAATAGGTTTTTTGGGGATTTTTTCTTTTGGGTTTAGTGTGTAGGGTTTATGGTTTATGGTTTATGTTTTAGAGTTTACAGTTTATGAATATGGGATTTGGGTTAAATTTTTTTAGTTTGGGGATTGGGGTTTAGGGTTCAGTTTTTATGGTATATGGTTTTGGTTTTAGGATTTTGAGTTTAGCATATATATTTTAGGGTTTTACATTTTATTATTTTTTCCTTTAGTGAATATTGGTAAGTTTTTACGGTTATAGGTATTAAGGTGTATTGTTTTAGGTTAAGGGTTTTGGGTATACATTTTCTGTTTTAGATTTTTGGTTACAGTGTTTATGTTTTAGTATTTAGGATGAATGTACAAGGGTTTGGGATATATAATTTGGGTTTAGGGTTTATAATTTTTAGTTTAGGTATAATTATTTTGGTTTTTATGTTTAGGTTTTAAGGTATATGGTTTATGATTAAGGATTAAGGGTTTTGGGTTTTGGGATTTTTTGTTTTTGGTTAAGGTTTTGGGGTACATGGTTTATGCTTAACGTTTATTTTTTAAGGTTTATGTTTAATTTTTTATGGTTTAGGATTGAGGTTTTTGGTTTTTATGTTTAGGGTATAGGTTTTATATTTTAGGATTAATGGTTGTTGGTCTATTGTTTACGGTATAGGGTTTAGTAGTTAGGTAATATGGTTTAAGATTTAGGATTTAGGGTTTACTGTTTATAGTTTATAGTGTTTGGTTTAGGGGATAGGTTTTATGGGTTGGGTTTAGTGTTTATGATTTTATATTTAGGGTTTAGGGTTAAGGTTTATTAGTTTTTTAAGGGTTATTATATTTGGGTTTTTAGTTTTTGGATTTCAGTTTTCAGATTAGGTTTTCGTTTTTTCAGTTTTGGGGATACGTTTTAGGATTTTGGGTATAGTATTTATATTTTACATTTTAGGATTTAGTATTTACCAATTAAAGTTTATTGTTTATGTTTTAGGGTTTGGTGTTTAGTTTTCTGTGTTACAAAAAATGATGTTTTAGGTTTTATTTTTTATTTTTTATTTTTTATTTAGATATTAAAATTTCTTAATTCAAGCATAGTGTTCAAGGATTAGGGTTTATGGTTTAGAATTTATAGTTTCAGGTTTGGGGTGATAGGTCAATATTTTATTATTTCATCATATATAGATTAGGGTTTATGGTTTTATGGTTAATGTTTTAGTAATTATGGTAAATGGTTTACTGATTAGTGTTTTGAGTTTAGGGTTTTAGGATTTGGGGTTTTGGTTTAGGTTTTAGGGCCAAGGGTTAAGGGACTAATATTTTGGCCTTTGGTTTTAAGATTATAGGTTTTAGGGATTGACATTTAGGGTTTAGTGTATTGGGTTTCTGTTATAGGGTTTGGGTTTTATAATATATAATTTAAGGGTAGGGATTCTGGTGTAGACTTTAGGGTTTATGTTTTATATTATAGGCTTTAGCGATCTATGTTTCGAATTTTATGTTAATTGTTAGTGTCTATGGTATATATTTAAGGGTTTTGGGTTTAGGTTTTAGGGTTTAGGGTTTAGTGTTTAGGGTTAGTTTTTACTGTGCAAGGACTCTAGCTTCGGGTTTCTTGTTTTGGGTTTTGGGGTTAGGGTTTGTGGTTTATACATTTAGGTTTAGGGTTTGAGGTATTGGGTTGTGGTTTTATAGTTTATAGTATATAGTTTATGGTTTATGGTTTATGGTTTATTGTTTTGGATTCTATTTTTTGGAGAATGTTTCTATGATTATGGTTTATTGTTCTCGATTTAGGGTTTACAGTTTTGGGATTATGGTTTAATGTTGAAGGTTTAGGGTGTAAGGTTTAGGGATTAGGTTTATAGTTTATATTTTTTGGTCCATGGATTTTTTATTAGAGTTTAATTTTTTATTATTAAGCATTTAGGCATTATAATTTACAATTTTAGATTTTGGGTTTTGGGTTTAGGGTTTGAGATATAGGTTTTAGGGTACATGGTTTTGGGTGTAGGGTTTATGTACAAGAAAAATAATCAAATCAATCATCATTTTTTTTAAAAAAAAATATAAAATCACTTCACAAAATATTATGTATGATTTATTTTAATTTATAGAATAAAAATTGAAAAAAATACCATATGTGTTATTCAACGAAAATCATGATAATAATAGATACATAGAGAAGGTTTTTTATTAGAGTTTCCATATTTAAGAAAAGAATTTCATATAATTACGTATGATTAATTTTACAGGAGGTATAAAAGTAAAAAGGATACTATGTAAAGGAAAATATCATTGAATTTTCTTGATAGAATATTCTTTAAAAAATAAATTATATTAAAATAATTTTTAGCAATTAGTGGAGTTTACTTATTTTTAGATAAATCTCTTTTATTTCAAATTTATTAATGATCACTTCAATCTAACATCTATATCTCATGATGTCATTGAATAATTGATGGGAAATTAATTTGAAAAAAAATAATTATATATACATATATATATATATATATATAAACATGATGATATATAAATGATTCATTCATATCACTAGTTTAATTTATTTGATTTAATTTTTCATTTAATTCATAAGATTTAGAATAATGAAATTTTGAGGTTCTTAGCTTAGGATGTGATCAAAATACCAAACCAAATGTATGTTTTAGTTTTAGGGTTTAGGATTATTGATTTTTTGTTTACGATTTAGAGTTTAGATTTTACTATTTCAATTTTAGGGTTTAGGGTTTAGGGATTACTATTTACAATTTATATTTTAGTATTTATGGTTTATTTTTAACAATATAGGTTTTATGTTTTTGGGTTTATGGTTTAATGTTTATGGTTTACGGATTCAGGTTTATACTTTCATGTTTAGGGTGTAGGGTTTTTGGAATAGGGTATATAATTTAGGGTTTATGGTTTAGGTTTTTGGGTATAGGGTATATGTGTTTGGGTTTGGGATTTAATGTTTAAGGATTAGGTTTTAGTGTTTAGTATTTTGGGTTTGGCGTTCAGGGTTTTGGGTTTAGGGTTTAGGGAATATGGTATAGGATTAAGGTTTTATTGTTTATTCATGTGAACAATAATGGAATTGATCATCCAAAAAATCAATTTATGATAAGATAAAATCACTTAACATAGAATATATATAATTTATATGAATTTATATAATAATAAAATAATTAGTTGAATGACTATATGAATAAACTGTGTCAAATTGTGAAAGAAAGAGAGAAATTGTGAAAATTATATCTTATATATTCCATAATATGTAAAAGTAGTTTCATATATTTATAAAAGTTTGAGTTAACATGGTACATAATAGTAAAAAATAAAATTCATGTGTAAAGGTTAAAAAAATTATACTAGATTCTTAAAAGAATTCCATATAATAAATTCATAGAATATTCTTAACAGGATTCTCTTATCATTCAATCACATGAAGGATCACTTCAATATCACATCATTTTCTCAAGATATTATTTATAAATTATATAAACATTAATATATGAAAAATATAAAGTGTATATATTTATTTAAAAATATGATGACACACCATTAATATTTTGGTCATCTCAATGATTTATTGAAACCTAGGTCATTTAATAAAACATCGACAATTATATTAGTTTTCTATTGTAATGTGAATTATAATATTTTTATGTTTTTATCTCAAGTAATGATAAAAATACAATTCCAAACGTAGGTTTTAAGGTTAGGGGTATATACTTTAGGGTTTAGCATTCAGGGTTTGGGTTTTAAGTATTAGAATTTAGAGTTTAGTGTTTTAGGTTTAGGGTTTGGGGTTCATGGTTTATGTTTTAAATTATATATCTTATAGTTTAGGGTTTAAATATTTGGTATTATTTTTTTACATGGTTTAGAGTTTATGGGATTGGGTTCAGAGTTTTGGGTTTGGGTTTTGGTTTTTAAGGGATCATGGTATAGTGTTTAGAGTTTAGGGTTTATGGTTATGAGACTATGAATTATGAAATAGGTTTTAGGTTTTGTTGCTTAGGATTTAGGATTTTTTATAGTGTTAGGGGTTTAGGGTTTATGGTTTATGGTTTATGGGTTTTGGGTAAAGGAATTAAGGTAAAGAGTTAATTGTTAAGTGTAATGGGTTTAGAGTTTTTGGATTAATGATTTTTGTTTGGGGATAGTGGTTGATGGTTTATGCACTAGGGTTTAATGTTTTGGGATAATTAGGGTCTTGGTCTAAGGGTTTTGGGTTTATATTTAGGGATAATGGTATAATATTTAGTGTTTTGGTTTTAGGATTTACAATATTTTTGTTTATGTTTAACTGTTTATGGTGTAGGATTTTGTGTTTATGGTTTATGTTTTTATGTTTACTTTTTACAGTTTATGGTCCAAGTGTTATGTTTTATGGTGTAGGGTCTACTGTTATGGTCTATTCTTTTTGTGTTTATGGTTAATAGTTATGATTTTAGAGATCAGATTTTTGTGTTTTGGGATAAGGGTTCCAAATTTATGATTTAGGGTTTATGGTTTAGTGGTATGGAGTATATGGTATATGGTTTAGGGTGAAGGGTTTAGGGTTCATCGATTAGGACTTATATTTTATAATTGTAGATTTTTGTTATGTTTTATGGTTTTGGGTTTAGAAACTATGGTTTTGGATATAGGTTTTATGTATTCAGATTTACTATTTTGGATTTAAAATTAAGGGTTTAGTATGAATATTTTAGGATTTAGGGATTGGGATTTATTAATATTGTGTATAGAGTTTTTGTTTTAGGGTTTGGTATGTAGGTTCTATGGTTTTGGTTTTATGTTTTATGTTTTAAAAATAAGATTTTTGAGCTTGGGGTATTGAGGTAACGGTTTAGGGTTTGGATTATGCTATTTTGGGTTTGGGGTTTCTTATTTTGTGTTATAGGATTATGGTTTAATTTTTAGAATTTTGGATTTTATATTTTTGTATTATTCTTTATAGAATAGGTCTCAAGTTTTATGATTTAGGATTTGGTGTTTAGGGTTTATGTTTTAGTATTTAGGTATTGGGATTTTTGGGTCAGGGTGTAGTATTTTGGGTTTTGGGCATATGGTTTAGGGTTTAGGTTTTATGGTTTGGATTTTATTCATTTGGTTGTAGATTTTAGAGTTTATTGTTTAGGGTTTATGTTTCAAGTGTGAGGGTTTATG
Source organism: Viscum album (assembly GCA_963277665.1). Classification (NCBI taxonomy): domain Eukaryota; kingdom Viridiplantae; phylum Streptophyta; class Magnoliopsida; order Santalales; family Viscaceae; genus Viscum; species Viscum album. The sequence goes on from OY728164.1 coordinate 856,143,550, forward strand.
GTTTTATGTTTAGGTTATAGGGTTTAGGTTTGTGGGTTTTTTATTTCAGGTTTATAGATTAGGAATTGTGGTTCAGTGTTCTAGATTTTGGGTATATGATATATGATCAGGGATTAGTGTTTGGGATTTAGTTTTTAGAGTTTATTTTATAGGTTGTAGCCTTTATGGTTTTTTGGTTTCATAGAATTAGGGTACATAGTTTATGGTTTATGTCTTAGGGTTTAAATTTCAGGGTTTGTATATTATTATTTTGGTTTTAGGTTATAGGTTGTAGGGTTCTATGTTTAATGTTTAGGGTTTTGGTTTTATGGTTTATGGTTTGGGGTTTGGGGTTTTTGGGTTTGGGGTTTAGGTTTTACTGTTTTGGGTTTAGTGTTAAGACTATCTAGTCTTATCATTAGGGTTTACATTTTTTTGTTTACTAATTTTGGGGTTTGGAGTTTAGAGATTACAGTTTAAGGAATATGAAATAGTTTTTTGGGTTTTCGTTTTAGGTTTTTTGGAGGATTATGGTTTAGGGATTTTGTTTAATGGAATAGTGTTTTCTGGATAAGGATATAGGGTTAGGGTTTGGGGTTTCCATATTTGGGTTTGGGGATCAGGGATTGGGGATTGGGTTTTTAGTTTTAGGGTTTTGGGTTTATGGTCAACGGTTTAAGGTTTAGGTTTTGGGGTTTAGGGTTTAGTGTTTACGATTAAGGGTTGGTGGTTTAGGTTTTTAGGTCATTGTTTTATGGTTTAGGGTTTACAATTTAAATTATAAGTCTTATGGTTTAGGGTTTAGTTTTTAGGGTGTAGTGTTTTGAGTTTTTTTGGTATTAGGTATTTGGATTTAGACTTTGGGGATTATAATTTAGAGTATATGGTGTATGGTTATGAAGATCCTTGTTTACTTAGGGATCACTATGAATGGGAGGGTTGAATAAATGATCCCATTTCATTTAAAAAATTTTTCCATTTTAATTCAACCTCTATGGTCAGTTGAAACATCGATATAATATTCTTGTTTCTCTCAGGTTCAGATTTAATAACTCACGAAATTAAATCTTGGAATGCAATGATTTATAATGTTTTCTCCCAATAGGAGCATACTATTTTATATGTGGGTCAGTCCCCCAACATAGATTCTCCACTATATCAATCAACAATAATCAACAATACAGAGTGTAACTGTTCTTTGAATACTAAGACCACAATCGAGGATCTGTAGACTTACTTACAACTTGTTACCATGTTCCACATTATAATTAACACTATTAAGACAAACAATATAATATTTCTTCTACATGTCACAATCTTATAAATATTTAAATCTTAAATCAATATAGAATGATCTCTACCACCTCCTAGATGATTCGTCACCAATATATATTGATCTTACTCAATGGTGTTTCTTGTTCTAAATTTCTAATTTTTACCTATTCAATTACCTATATAGCATGTTGGTATTTCTTAGATAATTCAAATCAATTACATATTATATTTTTCCTCAGTGAAAAAAATACACAGATGTATATTCTTCTTCCATTCTATTGATGTCCCATCCTTAGTCGAATGTGTTCAAGTGATGCATACAAAATATTATCTTATTGAATCTAAAATATTATATCACCAAAAACACTTCATGAAATCTACATATTGTATATTTAGTGTTTAAAATATAAAAAATATTATTCTTTAACGTTATAAATTTATATTATTTATACATTGTTTCTAAATTATTATTCACTATCATTCTTTTATTAATAATGTATATATTTTATATACATGGATTCATATGTTATCATAAAACATTCACATATATGGCATTTGAATATATTCATACACATAATTTAATTCAAATTTTTAGGATTATATATATCAATCACTTCCAGAATTCTATTTTCCTCTTCACACAGATGAATAGATTCTCAGTGTCACATTTATTCGATGAAAAAGTATATCACAGAATTCTTAATCATGCATGTGGATCACAATTCTCCCTGTTATTCTTCATTTGAAAAGTAGAACAATATGACTTAGTGTTATTACATGTACGTACATGAAATAATTAGATCTAATTTACAGAAGTGAATTCATTCAAACATAGAAGGATTCATGGAACCTTACATACACTTCTCATAAAAGGGTATTTCGAAGCTCAATAATTTCCTTCTTTAAGAAAAAGGATGCTCGTGGGATCTTCTCTAATTTATATCAATAGAAGGTTGAAGATGATATATTTATGTAAGGGAAATTATATATCTTTATAATGAATGGAAGACACTCTACCATCTTCTATACTATTATATTTATAGGATGTGAACCATATCCTCCACATCACTTTAACCTCTAGTAAATAATCTGATTCAAGTTTGTTTTATTATCTTATATAATTCTACCAAGTTAGTGTTTTTTATAAAACACTAAGGATGTAAAATATTAATGATTATAGAAATCCTGGATCACATTCCTTCATGTATTAGGAGTCAACTTTTCTGATATTTTATAGAAGTTCATGTGACAATGATAACATGTGATACTATACAAAACAATGCACAAATCCTCATATTCTTAATTGAAATTTACTCGGTAGTCTCATATTATCTTGTTTTGTTAAATCAAGTGACTATAAGTCTTCATTCATAACAATTTTAAGAACAATTACCATGATAAAAAATTCTTTCACTTAGTATAACCATAGGGGGTGTCATAACATTATATTTAACTCCCGCATTTGAAGGAGAAGTGTTCGGGGGCTCTTAAGTGTATTAGACTAGTGATGGTTGAAGATTAAAATTCATAGGCTAGTGGATTGTTGGATAAATGATGATAAAATTACCCTTCTTCAATCAATATATTTTTTAATAGAGTAATAGTGTACCGTGTTCAATGTGTCCCACATTTTTCTTGAACATATTTGGCCTTCACAATATGAAGAACACCATTTTAGCTACCTCTCGGTCAAGAACCAGTGTTAGAAACTATAAATACCATACCATAAGGGATTCATGGGCTACAAATCCCTGCATTTTCCCTCTAACCCACCTCATGTATTCTTAAACATACATATCCCTATAATAACAATTCACCCGCCAACCCTCCACACTTCTCAGTCATCACTATGCTTAGACAAAACCATGGATTGATAGAGGTTGAATAGATTTTCCTCCAATTATTTTTTATGGGTCCATTGTCTGGTTGATACACTTGGGATAATTTTTATCAAACTCCCATAAAATGAATTATCCAAATATTCTATATAAAACTCCATAAAATAATCAATATGAAATGAAAACACATAGTTTAAAACTTATCACTATTTAAATTCTTTGATTTTTTTCATATAAATTCAAAACATATTCTCTGAATGTATTCATTAATTCACTATGGAAAACTTATTTTTCATGGCCTTCAATCAATTATTAAAATGAATTAACAATTTTTTGTCTCCCATAATCTCTTTCACATATTGTAGGAATTATGACTAGTATAAAAATCATCATAATTAATATGGAAAATAGTCATTATAAATGTTTTTTCCCTTAATATGTTCATATAATCATCAATATAAAATAAACATTTATTGGAATCGAAGTTAAATTAATGTCAATTTAGTTTAAATATATCCAAATTATATTTTTTTGTCAGTAACCATAACAGATTATCCATGTCAATATGTGAATTTTGTTCCTTCATTCTCCTATTTATAAGAAACAAATGTAATGGTAAACTAAGGGACTTATCAACAAATCAATATTATCCTCTTATAGATCATTCATTTGATTACTCATCCTTTTGTAATTGTGAGTGAAATATTTGAAACAAAATCTTATTAGTGATCCATTAACTTGAAAAATCGATGTATACATGGAAAAACCCTTAATAGAAAACATGTGTGTATATCCAAGGTGATTAATGTGTTTCATACTTCATGAAGAATGTGATAATAAACCCAAACAACTTGTCATATATTATTTTGTGGAAACAAAAAAAGATCTATATTAAAAACATTATATCCTACACATATATCAACAAATAAATCAAAAAAATTAAATGAAAAAACTTATTTCTACCCCTTATTAGATCAATGTAAACTTTCCCTTAATTATAACTATCAATTTAATTAGACTATAGATATAGATGTGATTATCATACCTCATCTTGTAATTTTAAAAATCTATTTTGATGTTCCACTTTAACAATATATTGAATATTTAATTACATTAACTCATATATTATCCCCTTAAGGGATAAATGCATCACCTTCAATTACTGAAAACATAGTTTAAAATCACACACACACACACACACACATATATATATATATATGGAAATAGGGGATCCTTTTGTTATTCATAAGTAGAATTCTGGTTGATCTATTCTTTTCAACCTGGGCCATTCATTTCATCAAATATCAATATACAAAAACTTATATTTGGCACTTCTTTCTATTTTGAGTCAAAAATATTCGATTTTATTGTTTCATCCAAAATTTTTTTTTATGGAATACATGTTTCCACCTTAGTCTTCTGTATCTTTAAGCTTCTAGTTTTGGAAAACATCTAAATAACATTAACATCACTTTCTGAAGCCACATTACTTGACTATTTTTATTTAGTTATTTATGATTAATCCCCCTATATTTATCCCTATTAACATGATATGACATGTTAAACCAATAAGAGTAGGTTTTAAGCCCATACCATCCACCTCACAAGAAAAATCCTGTGATTTTTAATCTTATAATTTGACATTTATTTTGTAAAAAACATTCTATAGCTATACATCTTTATAATGATCCTTATTTTACCATAGTGAACGTGATTTATTAAAAATTTTCTCTCTGCATTTGATTTAGGATAAGATATATCACTTATCTTCTTTGTCCAATCAGGTTCAAAATTATTTTTTAATCATTACTATTTAATTTTACATTCTTTTTTCTAATTATTTTCTCAGTCATTATTTAACTTTATTAATCCTTTTTCTTTAATTAGTGTGGGATTCTATTATTTTCATGAATTCTCATGTTGTTCCAAAATTCCAATGACCTGGGACCTAACATCCATATAAAATAGCAACCACATATGAATATCATTCTCTTCTTTTTTGATGCATTCCTTTTAGATTTTACAGATTGTGAAATTTGATATTTTTTCATGGATCAAATAATCATTTGGAATCTTCTTGGGGAACACATATTCAAATATATTTTCTCATCCATCCTTGATGTGGTGGGTTAATCATTATTTTTAACCACCCATAATTTCCAAGAATATGGTTTAGAACTTATATTATTAGTTAAAACATCATTTTTAAATAAAAAAATATCTATATTATCATAAACCTTTCTCTTGTAGGATAATTCCATATGATTAGTGTATAATATCAATCTAATTTGGGATTTTGTACTATTATGGAAACAATTTACGGAATCATATCTTTTTTCAAATGTCTAGGATGTTTCATCTTGTGCTGATTTAGGATTCTTCAATATCACCTCTATCTAAGAACACTTCTATGAAGAGAGAGTTATTCAAAACCTCAACTAATATAATCCTATCTTTAAAATCCTACATCAATTTTTTATTATTATTAATCATTCATTTTAATTTATTTTTGTATTGAATTTTCAATCTCTTTTACTTTTTTTATTTAAGCTCTAATTGAGAGTCACTAACATCCATAAAAACTATGATTCATTTTTCTTGTATAGGAAATGATTCTACACAAACAATCTCAAAGGAATAATTATCAAAAACATAAAATTGAAATTTTTATATAGTTCTAGTATATATTCCATTATTGATAGATATTTCTTTGCCATTTTCTTTTACTACTATTTTAGAGTGTTTCATCCACAAACCATTTTAGAATATGCCTCTTCCATTTGGTTATCATCTAATTAAAATTAAAAATTCTTATCTTAAAGGCCCTTGATAGATCCAAAAATAAAAGTTACCACTTATTTTTTAATTTTCATCCTATTTTCATTGAATTTATAATGAGTATCACAAAGTGATACGTCATTACCATAACTCGAACAAGATATATTATAAGAATCATAATAAATATAATTATTTGAACTTATAATAGTCTGATTACTTCTATTATTGTTGTCTCTTTATTTGTTATACGATTCTTTTTTTTCCTTCATAACTGACATTACTTCCCTTTTTTGAGTCTTTTTAGAAATATTCAAATTTATATCCTCTAGGATTACTCCCTTTTTCTCTATCTAAGGTGGATAAGGAATTCCCAAAATTTTTCACTCATAAAAGATAGGAAAATCAGTATGTAAAAACATGTATTTTTTAGAAGGAAATTGGAACTCTAATTCTAATTGAAGAGGCCAAATTATTATGAGATCACTATGATGGGAAGGGAGTGAATAAATTATTCATTTTCTTTTTAAAATTTTTTCCTTTTTTAATACATTCTTTGTGTCAGGTAAAATACATGATCCAATCTTCAAGTTTCTCTCCAACTCACATTAAATGATAGAGTAAATGAATAATATGAACCCATATGTTTAAAACGTTCAGTCTTAATGAGACCGTACTCCTTTCCATGCAATTTAATTCCCCAAAAATATATTCTCTATTATATCAGTAAATTACAATCACCAATACAATGTACCAATTTATCCTAAGACTTGAGTTCATACATGAAAATATTTAAACAACTCTATATAGTGTAACCAGGTTTCAGATAGGCCCTCACACTCTTGAGTCACACATTGAGATATTTATAATGTATCACAAATTATTCTACTTCTTCAAATCTTGATCCGTTGTTGGATGATCTCTTCAATATCTTAGTTACATCAACATAAATATATGTTAATCTTCTTTAATGATATTTATGGATCTAACAAACTCATGTTAAAAATTTATAAGTACCCTTATAAATTGTTGGTATTTCTGATATAATTATAATTACCAATGTTTGATTAGTTTTCTTAGTGAAACAATGATCAGGTATATATTATTTCTTCTATCAAATGATTTCATGGAATCACTCAAACATTTTTATGTGATTCACAAGAACAATAATCTTCTTAAATCCTCAATATAATTTCTCCAAGAAAACACTATGGAATCTTCATGGTGTATATTTTTTGATAAAAATATAGCACATAATATTTTTTACCTTCATAATTTCATGTGATTTATTGTTTTTTCTTAGTTTTAATTCCATGTATGGCTTCAAATACTCTTATATATTTGTATATACATCATTTTATATACTCTTAAAACTATTAAAAATGGTTAATTGTGTATGGGATGATACATGTAATATCATTTATATTTTTGTGTTTATTCACAACACTCACTACCTTAATTTTCTATTGTTATTCACTAATATATTCTTGGTGTCATATTTATCAAATGTGAAAGAATATTTTAAATATTCTACCCATCCCTAGTAAATCTTTCGACCATCTATTTTTCATCATCCAAAACCTGGTGCAAGATATAACAAGTTTGATAGAAATATGAACAATAATGAATATGTTCTTCATCATAACAGTTACTTGGTTAAAACCTAGAAGGATTCATGGAACAAAATATATGTGTCATGTAACATGGTATACATAATTAGAATTAATTTCTTCTTCATGAATACGGTGGTATATCGGTTCTTCATACATTAATGTAAATAGAAGCCTAAAGATTCTATATTTGTATTTGTAAATGAGAGTACTCAATGATGAATTCCACCACTCTCTCTATATTTGTGCATTTTTAGTTTCAGGAAATTATCCACCACATTTTCCCCACTATAGAATCTAATCAATAAGATAAGTCATGTTTTTTTTAAAATCTATAAAAATTATTCCATATCAGGGGTCATTATAAAACACCAATGATCTGAAAAATTGGTGATGCCAAAAATAATGGAGTATATTCCCTTACACAATAGGATTCTCATTCTGTGATAGTGGAGTCACTTTTATGAAAAAACAAGCACAAGTGAAACTGAAAAAACTTTTCACATATATTTATCATATTAATTTCCTTCCTTGGTAATATAATCTTATTCTATTTAGTGATTTCATGTACCTCCAATTCCACGTGCATTAATATTTGGGTCAAAATAATCATGAGAATAACTTATTTTGTGATCGACATTAGAATTGGAGGATTTACTAATATCGGGTGTAGCACATGACATTATACTATTAGCTTCAGGGAGATTTTAAGTGTAGCAGTTGAGTGGATTTTGATTATTGAGATGTGGATACTGGTGAATTTTCAAATTAGTTTCGATCAAATAACATAACTTTTATCCATATATTTTAAAATGGAGGAAAAATGTGATGAATTCAATGAGTATCCCATAAGTCATGAACATGGATGAGATCTACTATATAAACAATCAATTTTTAGGTTATTCTTGAGATAACATCAGGGATAGAGCCAATAATCACAAAATCATACAATTTTTATGGTCCACACCTCCCTGTGAAGGCCCTATGGACCACCTCCATGCATTCTCACCCAAGCATATTCTTGGGAACACTATATGCTGACCATGCCTCTGCTCATGTTTACCCATCACTAAGATCATCTCCTACCATGGATTGTTACATTCTTGACATGATTTACCAAGTAATAATTTTTTTCATAGGTCCCTTTTATGGCCAATGTGTTTAACATATTTTTTAATAAACTATCACAAAAAAAAGTTATTCAAATATTCAATATAAAACACCATATAATTCCTAACATTAAATGTAAAATCACTATTTTTATATAATCCCTATTTAAAAACATGGAATTTATTTATAAAAAAATTAAAAATCTTTCTCTAATTATTATCCAATTACCCATGAAAATATATTTTCATGGCCTTCAATCAATTCTTCAAATGACATAACAATGAGTTGTATCCAAATATCTCTTGATCATGTCTTTGGAATTATGAATAGTTCAATAGTTTAAAATTTCCTATGCAAAATAGTAATTCTCCATGATTATTCACATCATATATTCTTATAATATCCAATATATATTGATCATTTATTGAAAAAAATAAAATTAAATATCATTTTGATCAATATGTTTTGGAGAAAGGGTTTATAGATTAGGGTTTAAGAATAAGGGCTTAGAACTTATGGTATATTGGTTAGGCATTAGGAATAGGGGTTTTAGGTGTTGGGTTTTGGGGGTTTGGTTTTTTGGATTAGGTTTTGGTGATTAGGCTTTATATATTAGGATTAAGGGTTTTTTGGTATAGGATTTAGGAGTTGTGGTTTAGGGTTTAGGGTTTATGGTTTAGGGATTATTTATCAAGTTACATGGTTTAGAGTATAAAATTTAGGAGTGTATGATTTGGAATTTATTTTATAGGTTTTTGGTTTTAATAAATTGGTTCTATGTATTAGGGTTTATGGTTTTAGTTTTAGGTTTTTCAGTTTGGGGTATTAGTTTTAAAGTTTTGGGTTTTGGTTTTAGGGTTTCTAGTTTCTGGTTTTGGTTTTTGGCTTTTGGTTTTAGGGTTCAGTGTTTATGTTTAAACTCTCTATTTAATTTTTAGGTTTTATAGATTAGGTATTATGGTTTGGCATTAGGATTTTGGTTTTATGATTTTTGGTTTTTGGTTTTAGTGGGTTTGGGATTAGGATTTATGGATTATGGATAAGGTTTTTGGTTTATTAGTGTTGGGTTTATGGTTTATAGATTAGGGTTTATGTTTAGGGATTGAGGTATGGGGTTTAGGTTTTATGGTTTTTATATTATGGTTTTTTGTTTATGGTTTAAGGTTAAGTGTGTGAAACATGGGATCTATGGTTTTGGGTTTGGGATTTAGGGTATTTGGTTTGGGGTTTAGTGTTTGGTGTTTGGGGTTTGGGGTATATGGTTTTGGATTTTAGGTATTATGGTTTTTGGTCTAGGGTTCAGGTTTTAGGGTGTTAGGTTAGATTGATTAGTTATGAGTTTAATGGGTTTTATTAATATTTTTTTGGGACTAGGATTTGCGGTTTGGTAATAAGGATTTAAGGTTTAGAGTTGAGGTCCTTGTTATTGGTGATTAGTTTTTATGGTTTTATGGTTTACTGCATAGGGTTTATTATTTTGGGTTTAGGGTTTATGTTATAGGTTTTCAGGTTCACAATTTAGGGTTTATGGTTTACTCTATAGTTCTTATGGTTTAGGTTTTTGGATTTTTGTTTTCAGGATTAGTATTTTGGGTTTAGGGTTCAAGGTTAAGGTTTAATGGGTAATGGTTTAGGGTATGGGTTTAGGTTTCATGTTTATCATTTAGGGTTTATTATAATTTCCCTGATCTTTATTAAACAAAAAATACATGATTTATTGCTTAAAAGTACATATTATTCAACCCGAAAGATAAATAAGTCTAGTTTATTTCAGAATTAGGTACAAAACCTAACATATTGATTCTGGGATACAACAAAATTGTTGAAAAAAATCCTTGACAGGATCATAATATTTCAATTAACTTTTAACTACATGGGATATTCTAGGGGAAAACATAAATAAGAGGTGAGATATAAAAACCAATAAGGGAAACAATCAAGGAATAGCCTAAAGAAGATAATTCTTGTTAGACAATAGGAATATCACTGGATAATAAAAGGAAAAATGAATAATAAGGAATGATCTAGAATGATAATTATAAGATGGGAAATTTGGAAACAACATACAATATGACATAATCATGATTCATGGCTCATTGCACATGGTGAATCATGGGTCAAGTCTTATTTCACATGGGGGAGAATGAGTCAAGGTGCATTGCACATGGCATTGTATGAGCCATGAAATATAGAACATGGAGGAGCATGAGTCAAGGCTAGCTGCTAAGACCATTTCACATGAATTCTCATGATACTAATCAATACCCAATGCATTGGATCACTATCAGGGTGCACCCATCACAATCATTTCATTATCAAGATTTAGTGTTCCACATATATCAAACAATAAATATTCATTAAATAGCCTAATTTGTTTCAAGACTATGTAATAAGGAATAAATACATGTACTTCCATAGTAAATAAGTATAAGTGCATAATTTTGAATACCATTTATTGAAAAATGTGTATGGTATTCAGTACACAATTATTTTTTCATTGAAAATCATAATTCAATTTTGGCATCATAACAAAATTACATAAAAATTCATAAAATTGGTTTATTATAGAGAAATGGATCTATCATAATTTAGAAAATAAATTCAATTTAAGGATGACAAATAGTAAGGGAATCATATTATATTAATTAAAAGAGGAGAGTGGAAGAACCCTTACAAAATATCAGCATAGTAACATCTTAGATAAAGGTAAACATGAGATAGGATAAATAATATCTCATTAATATAACATCAATTATAAAGTATGGTAATAATATTAAATTATTTAAAACATAAACAATTTAAATTATAAATATTAATTTCAATGATGATTCTTGAATTGGAAGAAAAAGAGGATGGTTAGGATCCCTTACTTTAATGTGTGACACCAAAGGCTTGGTTAGGGATTCATGAAAGCTTAGGGAACCTTATTCGGATTATAAGGTGTATAGGATAGAGTTTTTCCATGCTCTAAAGAGATTTAGTGAATAGAAATGGGAGTTTTGGTGCGCTTATATAAGAAAGGAGGGGGATTTATTTATTAGTTAGTTTCTGAACTCTTCAAAATAAAATATCCAAAACTATAACCATACCATGGGGTTTTTCCATAATTTATACCAAATTGGAGTGGTATACATTATTTTAAATGAACAAGGTCTAAACATATTAAAATACCACCCTTGGTGATGTGGAGGTGAGTCACACTCTTAAAAAACTTATTTAAAAATTTAAAATAAATTGATGTTTCAGAGGAATGATAATAGATTAAAAAAACATAAAACAACATTATCTTAAAGTTAATACATATATTTGGTCATATATCCCATTTATACTAATTATTACAACAAATTTGGCTAATTATGATGTCTATAAACATAAAGTATATTTATACAGTATTGAATTTTTACTCGGATAATTAATTATCTCAAAAAATTATGAAAAATTCACTGTTAGATAATTTATAAATATTGATTCCAAAAATAATATTTTTTTTCTAATTAATTTTTTAAATATTAGAATTGTTACATTTAAAATTAAAATCAAATTTATTGAAAATGACGTATTTTTTACAATAAAATTTTTTAAACCCTTATAAAAAATTACATTTCACATCATAACAATTATATGATCATTTATATTTAATAAATATTTTTTAATAGTAAAATATTATTAAAATATTTATTTTTTCAGAAATCCATTAATTCAAAAAAATAGATTACTTAATTGAATTGGAATATTAACCAAAAATACTATTTGTGCTCAAAAAATCACATACAAACTAATAATAATAGGATGAAAATACATTCATTATTTTATAAACAATAAATCACATATTCATAATTATATAGTCTTGATACATATCTATTCAATACCCTAGCATACTCCCTAAAATTATGGTGCTCGATGGTGGGGATTTCACGGGGTCGTTCAGTGAACATGGTTTGGGTTGTGATCTCGATGAGCCTGAACATCTCCCATAAATGGTTTTGATCATGATTATGTTATTTCATATCACCTTGGAATTAATCTTGTTAAAAGCTAAGAAATATTATATCCCTCTTAAGATCATACAAATGAGATTTAAAGGGTACGATCCTACTAGATGAAGAAAACAATTCTTTTGTCTATGACAAAAGCCCTTGTTAAAACCCTATATTTATACTAGTCATGTGGTCAAATATCAACAACTATATTATCGAATATATAGATTAATTAAGGTCATTGAAATCCAATTTTATATAATAAAACAAAATAAACTCATGTATTTTCTATAACCATATTTTATAACAAGTCATTTAACTGAATAAAAATGGGATTTTTTTTCATAATTGTTTGGGTTGTTAAAATATTACCCATTATAAATTTTATAGTAAAACTTTCATTTTCCCACAATAAAACAGTTGAGGGTATTTTTTCTTCACCACTTCACCTGGTTCCCACATTTCTTACACAAACTTGGGTATTCTCCACATCAAATTTTTGAGGGGATTTGTATTATTTTGTAGAAATTTTTCTCTACGATATAAGATATTCACCATTTTATCTTCATAGGAAAGATAAATATCCAATGGAACCACCTATGGATTTATTACATGTGATGGGTCTAGTATTTAATTTATTAAGAGGGATACATGGATTATATCATGTACTTGAGACCGGTTCAGTGGGAGTGCTAGTCAATTGGCCACTGCTTCGATGAAGTCAAGGATCTCAAAAGAGACGACGTACCTAGGGGTAATATTTACCTTTTTCGCAAATGACATACCTATCATCCTTGGAGATATTAAAATGTGTACAATGTATTTAACTTCAAACCCTTGGCCACATCGATGATTGTCATCATAACTGTATTGTTGACTCTGATCATCTTTGTTGTGATGTTGAATGGTCTTAAACTTCTCCACCGCTTTTTCATCCATTTCAAGACATAGAATATTTTCCCCCCAAAATAATCCAAACATATCAATGTTCTACACATATTCCCATAAAGGTCTTCATAGGGATCCATTTGGATGCTTGAGTTTAAATAGTTGTAGTAATAGAACTCAATAAAAGGAATATGTTGAGTTCCTCAACCTTTGAAGGCCATTGATAAAGCTCTCAGTATTTCATAAAGTGTTTGGATAGTTCATTATGATTAGAAATCGATTTTATGGTGATAATATGTACTAATGTTTATCTCAATGTTCAAATTATTATGGAAAACATTCCAAAACATAGATGTGAATCTTGGATATCGACTAGACATAATCAATAGTGGTACTCTATGCAGCCCAACCACTTCTCTAATATATATATGTTCTAGTTTATATAGTGATAATTACAATTAAATTATAATTAATTGTGTATTATTTTTATGATAGTCTATAATAACCCAAATATAATTGTTTTTTTATCGATGTCTTTAATAGTCTTGTGACAAAGTCCATGCGGATATTTTTTTCATTTTCATGTTGGTCTGCGTAAAGATTGCATAGTCCCCTTAGAATTCTTTCTTTTATACTTCACATGATAACATACTAGGATCTTTGATTTATATTAAGTGATATCATTCACCATGTTTTCCTAAAAATAGAATTCTTCAAGATCTCGATACATATTTGTGTTTTCTGGGTGAACGGGGAATGTAAATCTATGTGCATCATCTAGTAGTTCCTTCTTTAACTCAGGATTTGGAAGAACACCTAATCTTGACCCAAATATCCCAATTCCTTATTCATTGATATTGAACTGTATGTACTTATCTTTTTTTATAGTTTCAACTTTCTTCTGAATTCCCACTTCATCTTTCTGAGCATCCTTTAACCATTATTGTAATGGTTGATGAGAAATCATTTTTGAAAGTATTGATGATGTTCCTTCATTTATGGTTCCCAAGTCCATCCTCATAAAATATATGAACATAAGATCCTTATCAATTCTCATTGATGATGGAATTTCATGATCCTTTATACATAGGCCATCTTCCACTTTTTTATCATTCCCATGATGGTAGTGGATTGAGAAGTTGTAATCCATGATGGACTCTAACCATATTCATTGGCGCATATTCATCTCTCTATATGTGAATATATATTTAATAATTTTGTGATCAGTATATATTTCATACTTCTCCCTAAATAGTTAATTCCACCAAATATTTAAAGAGGAGATCACCACCACCAACTATATATAACGTGTGGGATATTTTTGATCCTGAATTTTTATCATCCTTGAACAATTGGATATGAATTTATCATTTTACATCAACATGCAACTCAATCCCTAATTCAAAGCATCAATAAATATTACCAAAATTTCCCCACTTGTTGGCAGTGAAATCATATAATAATTGATTGGACACCTTTTCAACTCGAGGACGCTTTATTCACATTCATTATTCGAAGAAAATTTTACTCTTATCTGAGTTATCATGGTAAGAGGGATTGATAATCATGGGAACCTTCTCACAAATCGAAGATAATATCCATCTATCCCAATGAAACTATGAATATCTATCATGGATTCCAACCTCATCCAACCAAAAAATGCTTTTATATTTGAATGATCCATAGATATCCCAATTATTATGATTATATTCCCAATTATTGTGACTTCCTTCAACATGGACTCACAATTTCTATTCTTTTAATACAAATTCTCCTTTCACATGGTCTTTATAATAGTTCTCAGATATTACTCATGCTCCTCCTTGGTTTTGAAGAATATTAGAATAACATTTATGAAGTCTAAAAAATTGTAAAGGTAGTATTTAAAGACTATATTCATTAAATCCATGAAGATCATTGGAGAATTAGTTAGTCCAACTAGCATCACTATGTACTCATAGTGCCCACACCTCATACGAATAACTGTCTTGGGTATATCCTCCTTTTACCCTAATTTGGTAATATCTTAACCCAATACACCTTGGAAAATCATTTTTCTCCATGTAGATAATATAATAATTCATCAATTCATGGAAAAGGATAATTTTATTTTATTGTTATCTTCGTGTGTTCAGAATAATCAATGCCATGGGGCATTGACCAATCCATCCTCCTGATGAAGAGGACTGGTGAACCCCATGTTAAATCACTTGGGTGAATGAAACCATTATATAGATTATATTATAGTATTTTATTTAGTTCCTAATGTTACACAACAGCCCTCTTATATTGAGTCTTGTATATTCAAAATTCCCTAAATATAATTTCAAGGGAAAATTCAACCTTTAGGCTTGGAGGAAGACTAGGAAATTCCTCGGGAAACACATCAGTATATTCCCTCACAATGGGAATGTATTCTAGGAATGTTCTTTCCTTAGAATCATTAATTTGAGTAAGATACACTTTCTCATAGGGAAATAATATCCATTCTTGAAATAATGGTACTAAATAAGATTCATCCTCCTCCTTGCAATTATACCTAATCGAGGGTTGATTTTCGATATGGAGAGAGATTTACTTCTTGCAGATATTTATATTTCATCTATAATGGGACAATCAATCCTTTTCTTAAATTTCATTTAATTCTTCAAAAGGTAGTATGAAAAGGGTTTTCCGAAATTTTACCCCTAAAATTGTGATAGGGGATGAGTTATATACTGGGGATCCAATAATTTCCCTATTTTTCATTTTCCCGATATCTCGACTTACATTATTTTTTGTGGTATTTGAATAGTTCTACTAACATTTAATCATATAAAATAATGAAAATAACCATAATCAAATACTATGTTCTCTATTCTTGAATTAATAACTAGTGTAACCATAACCACTTCATTGATGGGATTCACTTTGGATGTAGTGATGTAAAAATAACACCATTTCTTTAATGGAGGTTGTTGGATACCTTTGAAAACCCATGGTATAGGGAATTTATTTTCAATGTTCCCTAGTTACTTGAAATTGTAGTAATGAATAATGAACTTAGAGTTTACTAGATCATTCCTTTCCTCTGTCACACTAGTAGGATTCTCCTATTAGAAATTATTATCTATATTTCAATCCTTCCCATACCAAAATCATTTCCTATTTACCATAGGGAAATTAGTGGGGTTCTTCTATCTCTGACATTGAAAAATGGATTTTTTTAATTTTTTTGGAACCATTAGATCTATCTATTAGACAACTATAATTTACCGCCACCATCCTCTTATTATCCACATTATTCCATTGAGATCCCACAATCTATATTTCTACATTGAAGGCACATATGAATATTTATTCATTGCAATGTAGTCATATATCTATAGGTATTTTTATAGAGTTTGTTTTATGCCACCAAGGAAGTCCTCAACCATGAATTCAGGGGTAATGATAAAAATAGAGGCACATCATGAATTTCTGGTGAAATTTTCCTCATACTCCCAAATAAATTCTTCATTTTTTTCTTTAGGGTTATGAAATCCCTTTCCATTTTAAGACCTAGAGTGTGAAGAAAATATTTACTGAATTTTTTTTCCAGTATTCCTTCCATTCTATTGTTTCGATATCTTCCTCAAGATTTGTATTCCTGATCAATGTACCCCACTGATCAGCTCCCCCATAAGTTAAATTTCAAAAAGAACCCTCTTTTATTAAAAACATTGATGTATGGAGAATATCTTCTGATTGGATATGATCCATTATTTTAATGATTAAGGAATCAGATGGTCCATTTCAATTAAGAGGCCATTTTAAATAGAACCTATCTATTGTGACTTGTTCTCTCTTAGGTGGGTATGGTCAACCATCTTGATCTATATTTCTATTAAATACTTTAGTGAACGAAAGGAGTATCATAAAAATGATTGTGATTCCTTATCCCATAGGGTTGGGCATCTTGTTGAGGCAGTCATAACAATTCCCTTTTCAATTATTTTTAACCTGATTCCTCACATTACCAGGCATGGGAATGAATAAAGGGAAAATTAGGGAAGAGTATTTTCAACTAGCAAATACATAAAGGGGAATCCAATGATAATAAATAGATAACTTATAAATTAATTTTATCTCCTTAAATTATGAGTTTGTGGAGTTTAATATATGTTATCCATGATCTATTTCCTAACATATATTCTTATGAGATTTTTTGTTTTCTCAATTACGGTTCATATAGAGCTTAAAATTTAACCAACGAATATCCACAATGAGTGTAAAAATAGGTTCAAAAGAAGGATCATTGTCGTGTACTAGAGTACCCAATGTTAGGAACGAAACATATTTTCGGAGTTGTTACACCTAGGTACATCTATGACAGAACCATTCCAACTTGTAGTATCCAGATAGGGATATATTTTCTTGATAAGCCACTTACACTATGTTTACCAAAATATAGGGGTGTTTTATTATAGTTGGTCTTATCCCTAAGGAATTCACTAGAGTTCTATTTTCAAAAGGCTTTAACAAGATTTTATAATCATAATCCCAAAATAACTAAACCTATCCCTTGATACCAACTATAAAGACCCTTATCTTTATTACACATCATATACATTATTTATTACATAAATTAGACATTATACAACCCTAATGATAGGTATATCCGGTGTATTTGGGAAAGAGATACAAAAAATAACATCATAAACATGGTATGAAGAAAAATTATTGATTTTTTTTATGATGATAATAATATTCCAAAGAATTTAAAACTACATGGGACATCCTGGTGAAAAAAATATGAAAGTGGTGAGATATAAATTTGAATAAGGGAAATAAACAGGGAATAACACAAAGAAGATAATACATGTTAGACAATACGCATATCATTGGATAATAAATGGAACCTGAATAATAAGTCATGATATTACATAACAATTATAATAATATAAATCTATAAACAACACAAAACATGAAATAAGCATGATTCAAGGCTCATTTCACCTTGAGGTGCATGAGTCAAGGCTCATTGCAGTTGTGGGGGCATGAGTCAAAACCTATTTCAAAAGGTGGAGAATGACTCAAAGATAATTTCACAAGGAGAAGAATGAGTCAACAATATATTCCAATATAATTTCACATGATTTATCATGATACTAAACATTACCCAATGCATTGGATCCCTATTTTGGACCACCCATCATAATCATTTCATTCTCATGCTTAAGTGTGCCACATAGATCATACTACATGCATTCATTCAACCTCATACCTTATTCCATGATCATGGAATGTGGATTAAATAATGTTTATTACCAATAAAATAATAATATGGTCTTATATCTGAATATCCTTGATAGAATAATGTGTTTAATATTCACTACATAATTCTTTTGTCCTGGAAAATCATAGTGAAAATTTGACAGCATAAGTATGCTACATAAAAATTCATAAAATGGGTTGATAAGTGAAAAAGGGATCTATAATATTTTTTAAAATCATATGTATAGTAAGGGTGACATGTAAATATAAATCCCAACATAATTATTTTTTTATAGAAGTCATATCATGTTAAAAAAACATGAAGAAATAGGAGAAAGCAAAGAAACCTTATAAATGTTTTCATAGTAACTGGTGTGCATAATGTTTCATAGGAAGGATAAATGAGGGTGAAATGGGATATAATAATTTATAAATATAATTTCTAGTAATGGAGATATGTAATAACATATTTTAACATAATAAAATGGCAATTAATTGACATAACATTAAAAAGAGTGCTCGATAAAAGAGGAGAGTGGAAGTTGCGTTACAAAATTTCAACAAGGTAACAACTTAGATAAACATAAAAATGAGAGAGGATAAATAATATCGTGTTTAGATAAAATAAATTGGAATGTAAGGGAATAATATTAAATGAATTAACATATAAACAATTGAAATTATAAAGACTAATTTCAAGGAGGATTCTTGAATTAAAAGAAGGAAAGGAAGGTGAGGATCCTTTACAAGAATGTGTGACTCAAAAGGATTGAGAATGGCTTCATGAAATATTTTGGGCGCCTTGGGAGGATTCATGGGAGTATAGGGAAGAGTGTTTTCATGCTAAAAATAAATTGGGTAAAGAGAAATGGATGATTGGGTGGGTTTATATAGGAAAAGAGGGTGATTTCTTTATTATTTAGCTTTTGGACTATACATAAGAAAATATCCAAAACCACGAACTATCCAATGTATTTTTCCCATGTATTATACAAAATAAGAGTGTTATGGATTATTTTATAAAGATATTGGTTAAAATTATTAATATATTTCCTTGGTGATGTGAAGGTGAGTCACACTCCAAATTAAATGATTTTAAAATCATAAAATATATTATAGGTATTGTAGGATTAACAATGCATTAAAAAAATAAATCAAATAAACAAAAAAACATTATTTTAAAGGTAAAAAATATATTTGATGATGGATACAATTTATATTAAATATTACATCATATTTTCTTCATTTTTATGTCATTAAACACAAAGTATATTTATACAATATTTAATTTTTAAATGAAAATTCAAATTTATCATATAATTATGAACAATTATCCATTAGATAATTAAAAAATCATGATTCCAAAATCAATATACGTTGTATCTATTTTTTTTAATATGTGATTTCTCACTTTTAAAATATAAAATGACAGTTATTGAAAATGACGGGGTTTTTAAGAATAACATCTTTTGGACCCCTGTAAAAAATTACATTTCTCTTCATAAAAATTATATACTCATTTATATTTAATTGAAGATATCTAATAATAATATTTTATTAAAATATTATTTATTTAAAAAATCTATTAATTAATCAAAATATATTTCTTAATTAAATTTAAATATTTACAAACATTACATTGTCTACATAAAAAATAATTTACAAATAACAAAAATAGGATGGAAATAAATTCATAATTTTATAAAAAATAAAGTTCATATTCCTCATTCGATGGTCATGATACATATCCCTTCAATACTCCATCATAATTCCTAAGAGTAATGTATGCGATGGTGGCGCTTTACTGGGGATGTTCGGTTAAAGTGGTTTGGGCTACGATCTCAATGAGCTTGAACTTCTCCCATAAATGGATTTTATCATCTTGATGTTTTTAGAACTCTGATTGGGATTAGTCTAGGGAAATGCCATGAAATGAAATCTCAATAAAAAGATCCGATAAATGGGATTCATAGGGTATAATTCTACAAGTTGTGGCCATCACTTCCATTGTCTATATCAAAATGGACCTGTTAAAACACTATATTTATACTTTTTATGGGATCACTCTTTAACGACTATATTATCAATGGTTAAGATAATTAACAGACATTAAAATTAAATTGGATATAGTAAAACATAATGAGTGCATGTGTTTCTATAACAATGTTATATAATAATACATTTAATTGAATAAATAGGGAATTTTATATGTAATAGTTTCAATCATTACATTTAGGGTTTAGGGTTTAAGGAATACATTTTTGGATATTGAGTTTATGGTTTTAGGGTTTAGGGTTTTAGTGATTTCAGTTTGGGATTTTGGGATTTAGGGGATATGGTTTTCAGATTTTTTATTTTGGGTTTTCGGTTAAGGGTTATAGTATTTGGGTGTACGATTTGGGGTTTACGACTTAAGGATTGGGAATTATGGTTTAATGTTTAAGGTTTAGGGTTTAGGGTTTTGATTTTGTTGTTTATGGTTTAGGTTTTAGGGATTATATTTTAGTGTTTATAGTTTATGTTTAAGGGATTAAGTGTTGTGATTTATGTTTTAGGTTTTACTTTTTAGGTTTTATTATTTAGGGTTTTTGTTTAGAGTTTATGTTTTAGGGTTTAGGCTTTATAGTTTTGGGTTTTATTTTTAGATTTTAGGGAAAAATGTTTAGTGCTTAGGTTTCAGTGTTTAGGGATTAATATTTTGGGTCTGAGTTTAAAATTTACAGTTTATTATTTATTTTTTATTGTTTAGTGTTTTTAGTTCAATGTTTGTTGTTTTGGGTTTTCAGTTTAGGGATTAGAGATTAGGGTTTAGCCTTTAGGGTTTCGATTCATGGTTTTTTGGTTATGAGTTTGGGGTTTAGGGATTGGGTCTCGGGGTTTGTGGTTTTATCTTTTGGGATAAAGGTATATGGTTTATGGTTTTGGTTATAGGTTTTCTGTTTTGGGGTTTAGGTATTATGTTTTAGGTTTTTGTTTTCAGGATTTCTGGTAAATGGTTTTTGGTTTTAGGGTTTAGGGGTCAGGGATATAGGTTTATGAATGAGAAGAAAATTGAATTGATCATAAATAATATATTTATAAAACAATGTAAAATAAATTTAGATTGATTCTATTATTTATTTAAAATTGTAGAATACGAAAAAATCATAAAAGTTACCATATTCACGCACAAATTCCAATAATGAAAATTGGATGAAAATAGTGTAGGATATTATTTATAGTTTTTGTAATCCATAAAATTAGTTTATTATTATTATGTAAAGTTATGTTATTGAGGTATGTAAAAGTTAAAAAATTCATGCATAAAGGTAAAATAAATTCTTAAATGTTTCTTAAAATAATGTTCAGTTCATATTTAGACCATGTAATGATCTTTTTTGGATTATGGTACAAATACATTATATTTAGATAATTCTATTATATTTATATATCCTCATAGATCAGTTCGTTCCAAAAATATATTTTTCAATATATCATTGATATAAAATTTAATATGAAAGACTATCAAATGATATATATAAAATGATGAGACATTGAAATAAATTTCATATTTATCAATGATGATCATCATCATCATCCCATTAATTTATTTGTGACGGAAGGGGAACAAGAGGAGGGTCTAGGGGGAAGTAAAAAAATGTAATCTAGGGGAATCTCCTATCATATGGTCAACCACCTCATGTTTAAGTTTATTTATATTATAAAAGCATGAGGTACCTGTCTCTTGGACTGCAATCAAATCTATATAGTCTAACACCTTATTCCCTTCATGCCATGTATTCTTCACCCATATATTTGAGGTGATGTTCCTACATCTCTTGATATAGTATGAGATAGGAAATTGGGTTGGGAAAGCATCGTGATGTGAGTTGAGGAGGATTTGGTAGTCCGTTTTAGCTTTGGAAAAGTCGATGCCCCCTAGAGGAAGATGGTGAGTCCAGAGGGTAAGGCAAGGGTCTCGTCCTGTATGGAGGTGCCCTTACCAAGGGATATCGTGAACCAAAAAACAAAGGATCCCCTAGCATCGCATACCACCACTCCTCCATTCAGGTTCCCCTTAAAACGAGGGCCATCTGTGTTAAGATTCAACCCACCGGGAGGCAGATTTCATTGGACCCAATTACCATGTGGGGATGCAACTTGGAGACCTTGGGAAAATGGTTAGAGAAACTGAAAAGATGGATATTCCCTCCATCCATTAAAAAATATGATATGGTCAATGAGGAGGCAAAAGTTGCGGGAGATAATGGCCCTCCCTGATGAGATGATCCCTTCATATATCGCTCTATTCCTTGCATTCCAAATATACCACACACCTCCATGAAGAATAATGGTCATGGTCGACCGTTCCACTCCCTTATCTCCCAAGACATGGAACAAGCTGGTAATGAAGGACTCGGTGTTAGTAACTTGGATGGAAATAGAAGTGAATGTACCGAAGGCTTTCCAAACCTCTTGGTCCAAGACCATCCACCCGCCCAAAGAATAGTTGCTTAATTCTTTCCCCTTTATGGATTGTGCAGTAGAGGAAACAGGAAGCCATCAGGATACTGCATTTTTTATGTTTTCCTTGGTGGCTAGGGATCCATGTCTAAGCATCCATGTGAGAAAGCTAAGATTCGTAGGGATTCTCTTGGGATAGAGAAGATTTTTCCATTGATCTGATTGGGATTGAGGGATCAAGATGCTATGGGTTGCTTTAGCAGAGATGGAACCCGAGCTATAAGTGGTGAAAATTTACCTAGTAGGTTCTGGATTGATATCAATGAGTTAATAATTCTATTTTTGACCCTTTTACAAAACTACCATAATAAAAGAAGGCTAATTACTAGCATCCCCATGAAAGATATTGTAAGCAGGACACCTTTTGAAGATGAGGACACTGCCTAACTAGTTGTCATGCCAAAAGGAGATATTCTCTTCCCTGGTGATCCACCATACATGAGGGATTATGGCCTAAAACAGACGGAGTATGGTGTGCATAAAAGGAGACTAGTGTCTCTCATTAATCTGTGTTCCACTTGAAAAATGACTTTCCATGGTCTTACCCCATAAGTATCAACGTTCATGAATCTCCCAATCCACTTTGGAATGCATGCCAAGGAGAGTGTCTGTAAGGTTTTGAATGTTAATACCGACCTCTTGAATTGGTCTCGCCTTATTCCCCCACAAAACCCATGATCATTTTCCTTCAACCCTTTCATCCCAATTTAAATCATCATAGATCTTACAAATATTCTTGGTGACACTTTTGGGAACTTTAAGGGACGAGAGATCATGAAAAGGGGTGGTAGAGATGACACTTTTAACTATAGAAAGGCATCTTCTGGATGAAAGGTATTTATTCTTCCAGTTGAGGATGCAACCTGAGATGCAGTTCACAATGGGATCAAAGTCCCTAACACACAGGTGGCCCATGAAGATGGATGATCCCATGTACATCATCAGCCAACCACCTATTTCAATGCACATGGGGTTTAATATGAAGGCTACCCGATTTGGGGAACAAGTGTTTGAGATTTATATGTTACTCTTCGGCTTGTTGATGACTTGACTGCACGAATGGAAATAATACTCTAAAACGTATATGATGCCATGAATGGACCATCTATTTTCATTAAAGAAGATGATTTCATCATCTGTAAACATGAGGTGGTAAATGGAGGGAAAGTTCCATCTTCTTTTATAGGTAACGATCTTGACTTTGCACATATTCTTATGGATAAGGCGGCTGAGAATTTCATCCAAGAGGATAAAGAGGCTCAGGGATAGGGGGTATCCCTATATCTAGCTCCGGACAGCCATGAAAAATCCATGGGATTTCCCCAGGTACTACACTGCCAACTCGGAAGAGCTAAAACAATGGAAAATAATGTCATTTTCTTAGGGATATAAGCCCATACCTGAGAGTATTTTTTTTAATAAATCCCCATTAGACTCTTTCGTAAGCTTTGTTCAATTCGAGTTTAATTACATGGTTGGAACAGCGGGCCTTGCTGTTGATATCTATGACCTTATCCTGAGCCACCGCTATCGCCCCTTGAATAGAGTGGCCTCCCACGAAACCATTTTGTTCCAAAGATATCCATAAGGGAAGATGATCCTTGTGTTATTTTTTTATGATGGTTCCGAGGATTGTTTTTGGGGGAATTGTAGAGACTAATTGGGAAATACTGAAGGATCGAGGTGGGATTCTTGATTTTGGGGATGAGAAATAGGTCCATGGAAGATGCCACCCATGGGAGAGACTCACCACTATAAATGTCCTGAACCATCTCAGTAATATCATCCTTAACCACCTCCCATGCATCTCTATAGAAGGACCCTAGAAATCTATATGAACTTGGAGCGCTTTTTAGTTTTAGATGAAAGATCGCCTCATGGATATCATGCTCTGTCGGCAAGGCCTCCATTAGTTCGATGTCCTCGTGAGATAACTGGTCAGATATTTTTGCACTGAAATCCACTGTCCCTCCCCCTGGGTACGCATCGGGCATGCGAGGATTGGAACCTGTGGGAAGGTCTCTAAAGAATGAGTGGGTGAGGCTTCCCAGAACCTCCCTATCATTTGAGTACATCCCATATTCCATCACAATTTTATATTGAATTACGTGCTTCTTTTCCTTAATTCATTCATGGAAAAATCCAGTGTTCTGGTTCCCCTCATCAATCCATCTCACCCTCGAAGATTCCCACACCATGTGTTTCTGACAAAGCAGCATGTATGTAAAGATATCTTTCTTCATAGATAACTCTTCGAACATCAATTCCTCCCATTTTTCCTCAAGGATCATGTCGAGACAATCAATATCCTTTATGGAAGCCTCAATGTCTTGGTCACTCGGGGGGAAGGATTTGGCCCACACCTGAATTCGGCTTCAGAGTCTTTGAAGCTTTTGTGAAAGGAGATCCACATCCTTCCCTATGTGGCCTCAATCCAAAAATCTCTAACCACATCATGATAAGAAGTAAGGTTGAACCAGTGATGGTAAAAACTTGTAGAAGCAATGGTCGATTGTCTTTCCAAGGTTGAGGCAAGGATCGGGGAGTGATCGGAGAGACCTCGCACCAGGTGGATGAATTTGATGCTTGGGAATGAGGAGATAGATTGTATGTTCCCCATGAAGTAGTCAAAGAAACCCTAGTATTTCCCTGAACCAAATTGTTTGTTTCACCATGTGAAACAGTATCTAGTGTAACTGAGTTATGAGAGGCCATTGGCAGCCATGAAACTGACGAAGGAAAACTATTCTTTCCTAGGAAATTCCCCTTACCATACTTTATTCGAGGTCTGAAATATCAATCTAGTCACCCCCATGATCTAAGGAGGGTTTCCCAGGTCAAACCTATACATATCTTTCCAAAGGGAATCTCGGTGCTAATACATGAAATCCCCATTGAAAAAGGAAGAAAAAAAGGTCTCTTGATCCTTGGAGATTTTAGTAGTGATATGTTGATCACCTAGAAGAAAAGGATCAACAAATATATTACAAATAAAGAGTAACTATATGTGTTTTTTTATAGGCTCTCCAAGTATAAACTTGTGCATGGAAAACCTTCTATTGAATTTTACAATTTTGGAGATATTATTTTTATGATCAACAATGGCTATAAGATTGACCATGTGCTTGTGAAACTCTACTTCTAGAATTTTTGTTTTCACCCAAGCACTGATGCCCCTGTAATTTCATATGATCATTGAATACAATAGATTGAGGTGTGCCCACCTCTAGCTCGGGGACTCTTAAACTTTGAGGAAATGGAGGGAGAGATCTCCTATATTTTCTTTTCCAGACATCGAGTGAATCATCCTATGGTATTAGAGGGGGAACAAGGGAAGGGAAGGGGACCTTTAATGGGAGGGAAGTCTTCAAACGATGACCACTCCGTTGGGGTGAAGGGGATGGATGAGAAACAGATGGCCAGTCAGGAAGGGGAACCATAGGATGAGGGGTGAGGAGAAAAAGGATAGTAGGGGAGGTCAGGGAGGGGGACTAACAGATGGAGGGGAAAGGATAACAGAAGAGATGATGGATTTGGGGGAGATGGAAGGAGAGGGAAAAGAAAAGGGGAAATCAATATAATAAAAAAACACCCTCTATGAAATCCACATCATCATGGAAAGAAGAATGGGAAGAAGATGAAACATAAGAGGGAAGGGAAGGGCCCTGGGAGGGAGGCTAAGGAAGTTGAACAGAAGACCAAGGAAGGGAAACTGGGTGGGGATAGAAAGATATAACTGGCAGAACTGGTGGAGGGGACCAAGGTGCCCTCCTCCCTTGGGAAAGAAGAAGAACAGAACCCCGAGGAAGCTGGGACATAGATGGCATGGGGGACGTCATAAGGGGGGAGACATGGGAATCCACCTGAGGACTAGAGGGTAGTCCAGTGGGATCAGCAGAGGAGGCTGCCAGGATAGCACTATCAGAACGTAGAGGGTGAAAGAATCTACCCTAGAGGCATTTCCTACAAACCTGAAGAGTGTTACCTTAAATTAAATATGAAGGACATAACATAGGATATACCGGTTTGATAATAGGCTGCGACCAGCTAAAATATCCCATCACATGCTTGGGGAAGCAATCTGGTGGAGGGGATGATATATTCATTTTGACAGAAATCCTAACCTCTGAATCATCAGAACAACTCAGCGTTCATTCATCTGCGCAAAGGAATCCCCCAAATGAGTCACCTATAGCATTGAAAAGCCTGTGTTCTGAAAGGGAAGATGGAGCCTAGGGAGACTGAGCCAGACCTCTGCAATGGGGCTTTCCATCCCCTTGTGAGCATCCACTAACCATCGAGCCAGACTAAAGCACCATCGACCCGAACACCTGGTGACCCTACACCATGCCTATAGAAAGTCATATTCCGAGCTAAGGATGAAAAGAGAGGCATTTCAGTGGATGGATGATCTCTTCGGTGGGGAGGAGAGGCACCACGAGCCAAACAACTACTGAAAAATCAAGAGTGGAGGATTTTATGCACAAAAACAATCCACCAACATCCATTGAAGGCAGGATTCTGCCTCCACAAAGGCTGACGCAGAGACTTCCACCGATAGACACATGCCCTCTCACGAGACCATCGGTGGTGGAAGGGATACAACCGAGAAGCAGGGATGGGGAGGGATATGGGCTGGAGGGTAGAGGGAATCTCTGAAGGAGGGACTGCAACTTGGGGTAACGTGGGAAGGGCTAAGAACCACAAGCATCCACAATATAGGAAGAAAACCATAAGACGAGCCGAGATCGAAGGTGGTAGGAGCCGATGAGACCAATCTCTAGCCACATGGAGCAAGGCTAATGGTCGAGAGAATTTGAAAATCAGGCAGCGCATGAGGTACGTTCACGATTCCACCCTTATGGTAATTTTAATGATCATCTCAGTCTTCTTTGTAGTATAAAGAAATGTTGATATTTTTTTAGCTATCCATCAAAATAATAATCCAAAAATTTCATGGTTTTTAGAAAAATATGTTATCAAAATAACATTCCAAATTCAATTTAGGGAGCATGATTTCATATGAAAAATATTAATTTCTTTTAGTTATGTAATGGTAACTTGAAAATTATATTACCTTTGTAAATTTAGCCATATTTGTCTTTGGAAAGGTAATATTAATATTTTAAAAGCTACATAAGGGTAAATTAGTGTTTCTACATGTTAATTAAGGGTAAAAAATTTATAAAAGTTATGTAAGGGTTATAAGAAATTTTTATAAGTTAGGTGATGGTAACAAGAAATTTCTTCAAGGAAATTAATGGTAACAAAAAAATTATATCTTACATAAAGGTAATTTGTAACAAAAAAACACAATAAATGGTAATGATAACCAATATATATATGTAAAACATGTTTTTAAAACATTCTAAAGTGTACCACCATGATTAGATATGAGTAAACAGACTATTACATAGGATACATATCAGTAAAAAAGAATAGAAAAATAATTTTTCATGAAATATAAAAAAAATACCAAGAATAATATGTTAAAAAGAATAATAATTAATAAAAAAGAAAAAAAATGGATTTATGGTATACATAAAAATACAAAATAAAATGATAAAGAGACAATATAATTCTTTTAGGGTTTATATTTTAGGTATTAGGATTCAGGGTTTAGGGACTAGGGTATAAAGTTTAGATATTAGGGTTATGGGTTTTGGGTTTTGGGATTATGGTTTATGGATCTTAGAATAGGGTTAACCGTTTAAGGTTTATGGTGTAGGGTTTATGATTTAGGTTTTAGGGATTATGTTTTAGGGTTTTGGGATTTGGATTTATATCTTATAGAGTAGGGTGTAAATTTAAAGGTTTAGGGTATAGTGTTTAGCATCTAGGGTTTTGGGTATATAGTTAAGGGTTTGGTTCTTAATATTTAGATTTTCATGTTTGGTTTTATGGGTTTTGGGTTTATGATTTTTGATATAAAGTTTAGTATTTATGGATTGGGGTTTATGGTATGTTTAATATTTTATGTTTTAGGGTTTTGGATTTAGAGTTTAATATTTAGGTTTTAGGGCCAGGGTTTTAGGTTTTACGTTTTAATGTATTGGTTTTTAATTTTAGGGTTTAATGAGTTTGTTTTGGGGGTTCATGGTTTACAATTTATGGTTTAGGTTTTAAGAATTAGTGATTTGTGTATATTGTTTACTATTTACGGATCATGTATTAGAGTTTTATATTTAGGTTTTATGGTTAAGTGTTTAGAGGTTAGGTTTTCGGAATTTTTTTTGGTTTAAAGGGTTATGTATTTTTGGTTAGGGGTTTCATGTTTTTGTTTTGGGGATTACAATTTAAGGTTTTTGGTTTATAGTAAAATTATTATGGATTAGTGTTTAGAGTTTTTGTTTTAGGATTTGGGGTTCAGAGATTCGGTTATAGGGTTTAGTGTATATGGTTAATGGTGTTGGTTTTAATGATTTATGGTTCATGATGGGTTTATGGTAAGGGGTATAAGGTTTAGGTTTTATGTTTTCAGGTTTAGGTTTTAGGGTTTTGGGCTTAGGGTTTTTGAGTTTAGGCTTTGGGTTTAGAGAATAAGATTTAGGATTTATGGTTTATGGTTTTCAGTTTACAGTTTATATAATTAGGTTAAATTGTTATAGTTATGGTTTTTTGTTTTAGGGTTTAGGTTTTTTTATTTGTGGTATAAGTTATAGGGTATAGGGTTTTAGGTTTATTGTTTTCTTGGTTTTCTTGGTTCAGGTTTTAGGTTTTATTGTTTAGGGAAAATATATTATGGAAAAAGTAATTGTGTTTATGGTTTGATATTTGGTGTTTGGTGTTTACGGTTTAGGATTTAGTGTTTAAGTATAATGTTTTTTTATTTATATTGGTAAAATATACAGTTATATCATTTGTGGATAGTGGTTTACAGATTGATATTTGGGGTAGGGGAATCATGTTTAGGATTTGGGGATTACAATTTTATTTTCATGTTTTAGTGTTTATAATATAATGATTAGGTTTTAGGGTTTTTGTTTTGTGGTTTAGGGATTATGGTTTAACATTTTTGGATTCGGGATTAAGGATTAGTGTGTAAGGGATAGGTTTTAGGGTTTATATTTTATGGTTTAGGTTTTTGGGTTTCTGGTTTGTGTTTTAGGGTTTATATCTTACGGTTTACCATTTAGGGTGTAGCATAGAGGATATAGATTTTAAGTTTTTAGGTTTGGAGGATTAATGTTGTGGGTTTGTTGGTAATGATTAGGATTTGATGATTAGTGTTTATGATTTAGGGTCCAGGGATTAGATTCTATTGTTTTGTCTTTATGGTTTATAATTTTGTTTTTATATTTTAGGTATAATAGTTTTTGGTTTTGAGGATTTGGTTTTATGGTTTTGTATTAATAGTTTGGGGATTCGGTTTTAGGGACTTCAATGTAGGGTTTATTATTTATGTGTTTTAGGTTTATATTTTAGGGATTATTATTTGTGGTTTAGTGCTTTGAGTTTGGTTTTTAGGGTTTAGGGTTCAGGGTTTTGAGTATTGGGTTTTGAATTTAGGTTTCATGTTTTATGTTTTAGTGTTTAGGGTTGTTAGTTTTGTGATTATGGTTTAGTGGTTATTGTTTAGGTTTTTTGGTTAGGTTTTAGATTATTGGTTTTCATTAGTAGGGTTATGGGTTTTAGATTTAGGTTTCAGTGGTAAGGTTTTAGGTTTTAGGGGTTTCAGATTAGGGTTTGGGGTTTTGGTATTTGTGTTTGGTGTTTAGGGTTTGGGTTTTGGGGCTTTGGGTTTAGTTATTAGGGTTTACGGATTTTGGATTGGTTTTTGGACTTTTGGATTTTGGGTTTCAGGTTTTGGGTTCAATGATCATGGTTTTAGTTTTTGGTTTCAATGTTTTGGGTATAGGGTTTAGAGTACAGGGGTCATGGTTTAGGTTTTAGGGTCTAGGGTTTATGGTTTTGTGTTTTTGTTTTAGTGTTTATGGGTTAGTGTTTAGGATTTGGGGTTTATAGTTGATTTTATACAAGTTATTGATATGATGCTAGGGTTTGGGGGTTAGGGTTCCACTTTTTAGGATTATGGTTTAAGGTTTAAGGTTTAGTGTTTAGTTTTTATAGGTTAGGAATTAGAGTTATGTGTTTTTATTTTAGAATTTAGGGTGTCTGATTTTGACCTTATGGTTTTGTGTTAGGGTTTTACGGTTTATATTTAGGATTTAGGTTTTAGGGTTTGAGATTTTGGTTTTTGCTTTAGGAAGTTGAGTTTTGGGTCCCATGTTTAGGGGTTATGGAATATGGTTTAGTGTTTAGAGTTTATGATTTAGGTTTTATGTTTTGGGTTCTCGTGTTTTGTGTTTATGTTTTAGGTTATAGGGTTTAGGTTTTTGGGTCTCAGGTTTTGGGTTTGAGGTTTAGTGTTTATGTTTTAGGGTTTAGGATTTGGGTTTTAGTGATTGGGTTTCAGGTATAGGGTATAGGGTTTTGGAATTACATTTTTTGTTTAGGGTTTTATTCTTCTGGATTAGTGTTTATGGAATAGATTTTATGGTTTTATGTCTAGGTGTTATGGTTTAGGGTGTAGGGTTTGGGGTTTGGGGTTTAGGTTTGTTGATTAAGTGATTAGGGATTAAGATTTAGTATTTTTTGCAAAGGGTATAGAGTTTGGAGTTTATATTTTAGGGTTTAGGTTTTATCATTTAGTTTTTATGATGTTGTTATTTGGGTTTTGGGTATTTTGTTTTAGGATTTCTGGGTTTAAGGTTTATAGTTTAGGGTTTGGGTCTTGTGGTTTTATGTTTTGTGTTTGGTGTTTTGGGATTATTGTATAGTGCTCATGGTTTATGTTTTGATTTACGTTTTAGGTTTTGGAGTCAATGGTTTAGGGTTTTGTGTTTTGGTATTACGATTTATGGTTTTGGGTTGAAGGATTAGATTTTTATGGTAAGGTTATGGGGTTTTGGGTTGGGGGATTGAATCTTGAGGATTTTGTTCCGGTGATTTTAAATTCAGGTTTATGGTTTTGTGATTTAGGTTTATCATTTATGATTTAGTATTTAAGGTTTAATATTTAGGTTTTGGGGTTTAGGGCTTAGGGTTTAGGGTTTAGGGTTTGAGGATTAGAGTTCAGGTTTTAATGTATAGAATTTATGAGTTACGGATCAGTGTTTAGGGTTTATTTTATATGGTATATATGTGGTAATAATAAATGAAATTATCATAATCCTAATATATTTTAAAAACTCTTAAAACAATTCAAATAGATTCAATATTATTAATAAGAATTTATATAATTAATAAAATATTACAAAACTATTACCATATTCATGAAACAATTAAAACCATGAAAATAATTTAGACATATAGATTTTTTCTGGAGTTTTCATACTACATAAAATTCGTAACATATAATATTGTAATTGTAATTGAACATGCTCTATTAAAGTTAAAACAATTTTTATTAAATAAATGTAACGAAAAATATTTTAACATTCTTGACAGAATGATCGCTCAAACTATAGACCATTTAAAAATAATCATTAAAATCTACTAAAATTGAATTATATTTATATTTTATTCTTATATTTTCATAACATCAATGTACACTTGATTCTTACATCTGTTTCACGAGATATAATTGAAAAATGGTTTAAAAACCTAATTTGAAGAACTATAGAATTATATATGTGCATACATGATGAGATTTTCAAAAAAAATCATCTCAATGATCGATTAAGATTTGATTTTAGTTTAATGGAATGTATATAATTTTATTATTTATCTGTTGAAATATTGATCATTAAATTCCAATGTGTGATTCAAAATTTCTGATCATAATACTATTCAAAACATAAGTTTATAGGTTTAGAGATGCGTGTTTTGGATTTTGGGGTTTGGGGTTTGAGGTATAGGGTTTAGGGTTTAATGATTGAAATTTTTGTTTTGGGTTCCAATCATAGGGTTTACGGTTTATGAATTTGGATTTTGGAGTTAGGGGTTATTATTTTTGATTTAGGGTTTAGGGAATATTGTTTTGGTATATGGATTAGTTTCTTGGGTTTGCTGTTTTATTTTTATAGTTTAGGTTTTAGGGTTTTTGGTTTTAGGGATTTAGTGTTTAGTGTTTGTGATATAGGTTTTAGGGATTAATGTTTACATAATATAGTATAGGGTTTATAATTTGGGGTTTTGGTTTTATAGATTACTGTGTAAAGTTTAGGGTTAGGGGTTAGGGGTTTATGAATAGGTTCTATGGTTTTGGTTTAATAGTTTGGGGTTCAACATTAAAGGATTTGGGTTATGGGTTATGGGTTTAGGGATTCAGGATTAGGGTTTATAGTTTGGTTTTAAGGGTTTATGTTTTATGGTTTGGTGTTTTAAGATATAGTATTAACTGTTTCTATTTTAGAGTTACGAATTTTGTGTTTAGATTTTTCATTTAATGTTTTGGGTTTAGGGTTCATAGTTAATGATTTTGTGCTTATGGTTTAGGTTTTAGTGTTTAGTTTTTAGGGTTCAGGGTTTAAGGTTTATGGTTTAGGGTTAAGGGTTATAGGATAAATAATTGTGGTTTAAGATTGATGATTAAGAGTTTATGGATTTAGGTTTAGGGGTTAAAGTAATTGTTTTAGGGTTGAAAATTTTGGGTTTGGGTTTTTTAGGATTTATGGTTATGCGTAAAGAGTTTAGGGTTTAGGATTTTGGATTTTGGATTTTATTATGGTTTATGGTTTAGGTTGTAGTATTTCAGGGTTAGAGTTTGGGGTTTGGGTTTTTGGGGTTTATGATTTAAGGTTTAAGGATTAGGTATAATAGCTTGGGGATTTTCTTTAAGGGGTTTAGGATTATGGTTTGAGGTTTATGGTTTTGGATTTAGGTTTTTCTGGTCGATGGTTTGTGGATTATGGTATAGGATTTGGGTTATAATTTTTTCAGTATTGTGTTTTTGGTTTGTGGTATTTCATTTAGGGATTCGATTTTAGGGTTTCGGGTTAGATGTTTGGGTTTTCTAGTTTGTAGCTTTCATATTTGGTTATAATGTATATGTCATAGTGTTTAGGATTTAGGGATTAGGGTTGCGAGTTTAGGGATTATGGTTTAAGGTAATGTTTTTTGGGTTTGGGATTAGGATAATTTTTTAGGGATATGTGTTTAGGGTTTATGGTTTTGGGTTCATAGACTATTGTATAGGTTTTAGGTTTTAGAGTTCGAGAATTAGGGTATGTGGTTAATGGTTAGGGGTTATGATTTCGGGTTTATGGTCTACGTTTTTTTGGTTTTGGGTTCAGGTTTAAGGTTTGAGGGAAGGATGTTTGGGGTGTGTAGTTTAGGGTTTAGGGTTTAGTGATTAATGTTTAGGGTTTAGGGTTTACAATTTTAGGTATTGTGTGTCAGGTTTAGGGTTATGGTTTTTTGCATTTTTGGTTTATTTTTTAGTGTTTGATATTTAAATTTTAGTGTAAATGATTTTGAATTTTAATTTTATGATTCATGTTTTATATTTTAGGGTTTAGGTCTTATGGTTTTAAATGTTTAGGGCTTAGAGCTTATGTTTTAGATATTTTTAATTTGGGTTTAGTGTTTTCAGATCTAGAGTTTAGGGTTTGAAATTTAGTGTTTTTTATTTAAGGCTTTTGGATTAGGGTTTTTGGTTTTTGATTAGGGGTTTGGGGTTTGGGGTTTAGTGGTTAGTGTTTACAGTTAATGGCTTAGGGTTTATGGATTGGATTTTAGAGTTTAGGGTTAGGTAGTTATGGTTTTTGGTATAGGGTTATGAGTTTAAGGATTAGGGTTTTGGGTTCCACGTTTATGGTTTATGGTGTAGAGGTATGAGTTTTTGGGATTTGGGATTGGGGTTCACAGTTTAGGGAATTGATTTTAGGGATATTTATTTAGAGAATGGGTATTGGGGTATGATTGTTTAGGTATAGGGTTTTATTTTAATGGTTTTAAATTTAGTGTTTGGAGTTTATGGTTTAACATTTAGGGTTTACGGTTTCAGATTTGGGGTTGAGAGTTTATGATTTTAGGGTTAGCGGTTATGGTATACAGTTTAGGGATAAGTGTTTAGGGTTTATGATTTAAGGATTATGGTGTCAGGTTTGGGGTGTATAGATTTGGGTTTTTCTTTTATGTACTAGGGTTTAGAGTTTTGGTTTTAGGGTTTAAGGTTTATATTTTATGGTATATAGTTTATAGTTAAGGGGATAGGTTTTTTGGTCTAGGATTGCTTGTTTTGGGTTTGAAGGTTAGGATATATATATATATATATAAGGGTTTAGGATTATAGTTATTGGGTTTTGGGATATGTTATTGAAACTTTCAAAATTAGCATCAACAAAGTCATAAAGTATAAATACCTGAATATGGGTATTATCATTCCTGCAAAGATAAGGAAAAAATGTGGCCAAAATCACACGTATTTCATGAACCTTTAGGGGACAAGAATTCACATACCCTAAAGAAGATCTTGTGTTTCCCATTCAATAAGACCTTTTCTTTTGATGGTTCTCTAGACATTCACTGATCCCACGACATCAACTAGAGAATCACTCCTAGGTCACATGAATTTTCTACCAGAAGAAGCTTGACAAACCTTCAAAAAATCCTTCTTAAATATAAGGATAATGTAAAAATGGTTGGAAACAATTTTTTTATAAAAATCATGCAACACATCCCTGATGGACAAAATGATTTTCCTCAACAATTCCCAAGAAAAATCACAAAACCCCTTACCTTTGTAAAATAAATAAAGGAAATAATGAAGGGAAAGACAGAAGCATCTTGTGGTCATAAATCATCATGCGTTAAACTATAAATGATTTCGAAGGTAGAAAAGACACCCAATGACATGGCCACCTCATTGTATTAAATCATATTTGCATGAAATCCACAACACGCAAAGGTCCTCAAAAATGTCTAGAAAACCACATGCTCCATCTAGGGTCCCTTATGTAATAACAGATGGAATTGTTCATGAAATGGTCAAGCATATCTATAGAATCATTAATTGGTCATGAAAAAAATAACTGATAGGAAGAGTGGTTGTCTTAGATAACACCCAATCATCCTCATTAAATTTAGAACCTTTTTAAAATAAATAATGGAATTAAAGAACGAAATGAAGGGAGCCTCTTTTTGTCAAAAACCCCACATGATGCGCCTACTCTACCAACAATACAGTATCACATAACCCATCAATATAATCGAAGGAATTTTGACTACAATCCTTATCACACGATGTCCCTTATAAAAATTATCCTGACAATGTCAATGTCCCATGGAATGTATTAATGAATAAACAAGACCCCATTAGTTGGTTATAATGCAATAAGTGACCTGTTTTTGGGATAGTCTTGCGGTCATTGAAAATCATGTGATGCCCCCACAATGACCTACAATAGGACCTTAAGAAGACGAGTGAAGAAAAGTACCTCCACCAACACCATACTAGATTTTCATGATATGTTCCTCAAAATGTGGAGAATACCCAATGTGGTGAGGCCTATAAATCCCCAACCCCAACATGAATCATTTTTTTGGAGATCGAATGATGAAATCATGGAACCGAGTACTGGATCACCAAGGAACTAGAGAATATTTCTTAAAGGGAATGATCTTATGAAAGGAATAAATCCATCCAGGTAAGATCTAGGGATTATCCCTGGTGATAATACAATTTCCATAATAACTTCATGTGATAACTCATTGATTAGGTGATGTTACTTTGGTTGGTTACACAAGAAAAATCCCACGTATTTTATAAAAAATGTGATACTTAAAACATGATAATAGTGGACAATTCTAAAGAATATGCAACAAAAAACTGGAATAACGAATAAAATATAGAAGTCTTATGTTAGGAATGTATACTATATTCATCATGAAATTTGCATGAGCCAATAGAGTCTTATGAAAGCACCATGAAATATCACCCAAGTTACAAAATACACCTTTAGAATAATATTTGGATGGTGCAAAGTCCCCTAGACACATCAGAGAAATTCACATGGAACCCCGTGGTCATTCCACCCAAGTCTCAAAAAACCCTCTAGGATTGCCATCCAGGCCTCAAAACGTAATATAGATCTGTCAAAATGATCATACTATTACTTCAGTAGATTTATTCTTAGTCTAGTTATAGTATCGATGATTTTAATTTGGCACTTGTGACACCCCCACACTCGCCATACATATCCCACAATTTCCACCAGACATGTCATTCTGGATCTTGTTTCACCCTTTGAGACATGCCACATTGACTCTAGTGATTACCTCCATGTTTGTAATCTAGATTTGTGATTACACCTAGGGAATGTAATCAGGATCACACGAAACCCTCTATGCATATCACTTAGGATAATGGGATGGATTCCAGGATCATCCTGTATGGTCTTGTGATATCCTCCTGAGAAGTGGGCCCTAATCAGACAATATCCTTCACAAATTCCATCTATGTCATGTTGCCTCCCTCTAAAAACAAATGGATCATGTGTTTTTATTTTTACATTTTAGGTATAAATAATCTTACATGTAAATTAGTAAATTAAGTCATTCCATGAATACAATCAATGCATGTCAATAAGACAAACATGCCGGGTCATTTGGACATCCTAGTACATGATAACCTTGTCCATCCTCAAGGTGTTACCCCAATCAGATTAGGTAAACCATAGTGTGTAATACCTATTTAGTGGAATAATAATATATGTCTCACTTATAAGGGAAAACATAGTTTGTATGTCCCTACCAGGGGTATAACAAGATATGTCTCACATATATGGGAAATGTCAGTGTGTAAGCCCCATGCAATTTAACTATATTGAATCTAATTACATATTTTGCAATGATTCATAGTATTCCTTCCCTAATACCATGCTCAATATTAATCATCAAAAGGGATGTAACCGCACATAATTACCACATCTACAGGAAGTGAAACTGATTATTTTTCATCCCTTGGTTCACACACCGAGCATAGATTACATGGGAATAAGGGGTAACAATTATAACCATGGTTTGATCATTATAACTCATCCATCAGTGGCATGAGAAGCCAATTAAAGTATGATAACTCTGATTCCTCCCATAACTAGGATACATGGGACGCCTTCCTAATGAATGATCTCTATATTAAGAATCATGATGGTAGTCCCAGTACATAAGTCCCATATTAATATATATTGATATTTATTATTTTTATACCTTAATTCACACACTGAGAATAGATCATGTGTGATTAGGGAGATGCAATGGTCATTCCATTCGCATCATGAATCGCCGTCATCCGTAGCAATATTATTATGTTATTACAAATTTTTGGGATGATATAAACATCCCCCATATAAGAGAATCTACCTTGTGGTAATTCCTAAGGGTGTGAAAAAAATATGATATGTATTGTTCATTTTATAACCAGGATTAATAGGATGTATCTCCGAGACTCGAACTTAAATATTTGGTTCCCATGTACCCTCACATTTTTACTTTCTACAGGATGTTTAAATGCAAGATTCTAAATAAATATAAGGATTTTTATTCCAATAATAATCTAGATACGTAGGATCCCTCATAATGGTTAAATATCCTCCTCAAAATACTAACCACCTCCCTACATAGCATAAAATTCCAATGTGCCTCGTTATGAATCTTCAACATAAAAGTTTCTATTTATTACTAGGAAATGGATAAAAATCATAGATACCTATACTTGAATTAACTAATGAGACCCCCTTATTATGCACATAAAAATGGGTTAACCTTTGATCATTATTTTATGGTAACCAGTCCCATATTATGATTAATAGTAGATTCATGATAATATCTTAAATCTATAAGAGAGTCCTGGAGTAGGAAAGAATTACCCAAAAATGTGTGTGATGAGCTTGACCTCCCATACTCTCTACCTATGTGAGTTCTTAAGTGTCATTTGGTCTAAAAATGCAACGAAGCACATGCCTTTGGAAATAAGGTATTTACCCAGTTATGGATGTGGGAAATTTTGGGAGTATCCATTAAGAAAAACAATGGTTACTTAATGAAAATTTTTGGCTACATATTTAACCCCACTCACTCACAATCAACCATCTGTCCAAACCAAACAGATATAGCAGTAGTCTCTTTATCATCGAATAAAATGGTGAAGATAATTTTAATATCTCAAATAAATAAATTGTTTTTTAATAATTAGTTAGGACACATTTTTTTATATATCCTACAGAAATAAAACTAATAAGACCAATATTTTTCTTATCATTGATCCTCTGTAACAATGGATCCCATGAAATATGACCATCATCGCTTTGAAATGTCCACTAGAGTAGAATTTCCAGATAATAATTAATTAAAAAACTTTGTTAACCATGCATATATAATTGATCAAAGATCATTCCTATAAAATTTCACTACTCAGTGTCCTTATTCCTTATTATCTTCATGACATCAGAAACTGCTCTCATCAATAGATCCTCGATATGAGATAATTTAATCGTATAGTGAACTTTTTGGAAGGTAAACTATGGATTTAAGCCCCAATAGTCACATGATTTTATCACATTCACAATAGATTAAATGTCATGTGGTAAAGGTAATGGTCTGGGAGTACCGTTGACATAGTAAAATACTGACCCTCAAATAATCATATAAGGGTCTCTGAGCACTGAGGCAGACAAGTACACATCTTCCCATGAAAGTTTTAGCTAATCAAGTGGACCTTGTTTCATTATCAAAACACTTCATGAGCTTATCCATAGGGCATGAAAATAACCACATTTATTATCTGATGAATGTGGATCTAGGAGTCAAATACATCTCTATTCCGGTTTAAGAGGCACTAAGGACAACTCCTTTAAACCATTTTCTCTGGTACCATCCCCCCTGATACCCATCATTCAGACGTTGAGGGTACCAAATGACTGATTTTTTACTCTAACTCCCTTGCACGTCTAACAAACAAGACACCCAAGAATGAAAGTGATGGATATCTAGGAATGGTCTGATAACCCCACTCCCATTGTCGTTATTTTCTGACATATTACCAAAGAATCCAGTGACCAACCTCCTATCCTTTCTCCCTCGATAGAAGTCTGTAGGAATATTACTACAGCTGGAATAGGTGATGCACATATTTCCACCCCCATGCATGAATTCCATCAGAATATTCCAATGGACCATAGAGGATATAATTGATCTCATATCCTTGCTTCAATCGAATATATTCACCTGTATATAGTGGAGGTTGAAAATGTGTGGGATAATATACCTTTGAACACTTTGAAAAAATTTCATTACATATTTTTAAAAGTTGAATAACCCTACTTGAATATTTTGACAGTTGTATAGATATGGGGACAAGCGCATATTCCCATCAGTGCATCACGGAAAATCTCCACACTTTGATAATTATGAACAAGTAATCTGGGGACATCACCCTTTCTTACTCCCATATAGAAGGACTATCTACATCTTCTAGTAAAGGTGAGCCTTCAGACCAAGGTCATTATCCTATTTCAACTAGCGATCAACATTGAAGGATAGAATATGCCTCCAGATAGGAAAACATGCCTATGAAAAAGTTTGGCGACATATTAAAATGAGTAGGGACCGGGTTCATATTCCCATTCTGTCCAGGCCTCACCATGTGAGAGGGGACCATGCCACGAGATAGAATCATATTCATATCAAAAAAATATAGAATCATAGTCTAAGGTCCCATTATTGGGATCATATCCCCATTATGGCTATGGATAACCAAGTGGAAATGGAACATGCCTCGAGACATACTCATATTTCCATTAGTGAATCTACATAGCATATTCTAGAATATCGTAGAAAGCAAATGCATAATCCTACTTCTACCAATGAACGACTATACCAACATCAGTTGGTGTAATATATTAGGTGGATAATAGCTCTTTTCCCATTTTGGTGGTCTATCAGTATATTACAGTGGGGAATGCATATTCAAACTAGGATCATATTTCTATTCCAACATGGGATCACCAAGTGAGATTGGAATATTCCTCTGGGTAGGATCATCTTCTAACCAAAAAAGACCAGAGAAATATTACAATGATGATTAATTGGGGTCATACTTCCATTATGAATGAGGATCACCAAGTAAGAATAGATCATCGCTTCAAATAGTCTCATATTCCTATCCATAATGAGGAATTTCATTGTAATTTTCTAATCAATTCTTAGTAGAGTGTTAATACAGTTGGAACACTGTATAGTTATAAACATGTTCTATAAACTATCATATATTAGCATCATATCCCTATAAATATCCTGAATGTAGGTCAATATATTCGATCCATGATGGAGAATGAGGTGAATATCCCTAATCTGCTCAATTCTAGATTCCTTGAGGTTGTTTGAGACACATTATCAATAGCCCAAGGGTCCCTATACTATAAAACCGATGAAAAAGATAATCATTACCATGATAGTCTTCCTCATTATAGTGTGGAAATGGGCCCTAGGAACAATACTCCTGACATCCACCGGGGTCAACATCCCATGGTAATACCTCCCATGGACTAGGAAATCATCCCATTCCACAGACACCACCATATAGAGAGGATTTAAAATCCTAGTCTCCATCATATAGGGAAGTTATTGAATCATTGGAAGAAATAAATATAATTTCCCATCAACATATAGTAGCATAATACTCTAGTCCTTTGGTGACCACAAGAAGTAGTATATAAGGTCGAGTCCGTTGGATATGTGTAATTATGATGAAGAGGAGGTCAACATTGATATATGGAGAGTGGTATCTAGAAACAACCTCTCAACAATTTTTAGCCCCTCGCCACATCAGACTATGAGGTCCCATAT
The DNA here is from genome assembly GCA_963277665.1 of Viscum album. Classification (NCBI taxonomy): domain Eukaryota; kingdom Viridiplantae; phylum Streptophyta; class Magnoliopsida; order Santalales; family Viscaceae; genus Viscum; species Viscum album. The sequence goes on from OY728164.1 coordinate 856,185,529, forward strand.
TAGATTGAAAGGGAGTCCATGACTTATCTATTTCAAAATATATCAGATACTCATCAATGACAAATGAATATACATATCCTATATCAAGGATTCAAGAATCACCTTCATCTAATTATAACACTCTCTTGTTAGATAGTTATAGACACTATTTACATGGCCTAGAACCCATGAGTGGAACAACATGACAAGGTCCTATATAGAGTCTATCTCCACATTGTGACAATCCTCTAGTAATTTATTTTCATAGCATCTATAGACATGCATTTCCGAGGATAGGAGAACTTTGAATCATTTCATTTAATTATTTTCCCATAACAATAGAACCCATCAAGTATGGAATCCTATAATGTCATAGACTCTGGTGAAATCTTGGGACATAGTAATGATTGTGCCAATTGGCCATTAAAAGAGAATAGCCCCACTTCAATGATTTCAATACATAAAAATAGAGAGAGAGGATATATGAAAGATATTGGAATTAGGCCTCCCTAAAAAAAGGGAGTGAATTTCAGAAATTAAATTCATGGTTTCAATCAAACTACCTACATCTAGTATAAAATGAATCCTATCATGGGATTTCATTACATTGAGCTTCTATACAAGCATAGTTGAGATGTATAAAATGAGTCGCTATCTACCGTAGCAGTGGTCCAGGAGGGAAACCACCACAACGGGTTGGGGGAATATATTACACTGCCTCCACCCCTCGAATTATCAATTCCATAGAGAAATATACACATGTAACCAAGAGTTGCAATCAAACCCTATCTTGATGGGAATTAGTATCTAAATCATGAAAACCAGGACTATCATCCCCCTAAGAGGGTTTAGTGGAAATAAATACTGATTCAAGAAAAAATCCATCCCATTGGGTTTGGGGAATTCACATGTCAATGTATGTCCCATGAATCATCAAAACCATGATTGGAATCATTGGATCCTAAAAAATAAGACTAGTCAATTCCAATTGTGGACCAGAATTTCCCCAATTCCATTGGGATGGGGGAATCATCATCATATTCATAACTATAGGTAGAATCAATCTTCTCTAGGTTGGGATGTAAATATATTCATTAAACATCACATTCGTTCCTCTATCCACAGGAAAAACCCACTTATTTTTAGGCTTGTTTAACAATCATGATAGGAAACCCCCTCAAGGTCATTACTCACAGGCTAAGATAGGAGGGGTGTATAGATAATAAAATCATACCACACTAGGGTTTCAAGCCAAAATGGCCCAGTATATCCAACGGTTCAAAAAATGACTCTATATATGGTAGCGAAGAATGATACTGTTGCGTCGAAAGTAATGGGACAACCACCATTTTCTGATATGCATCTAATTATTTCTTCACTATCAACAAAATAGGTATGGTGGATGAAGTTGAAAATTCCAAGGACTGCAACATAGAAAATATGCATTGAGAGTAGCATGATCTGGATTCACCAACTGAGGCTACACGCACCCAGAACCAATGAAGGATCCAGAATTTGATACCTATGAATATCGAGTTTCCACCTCTCCAGGGGAAGACTATCAAAGACAAATAGAATGGTGTGTCTACATACCAATCACCGCCCATAAGATTCTAAATTTATTACAAGGAGGAATATTTGTCCCAGTATGAGAATGATATATAACCTCTCAAATAACTTAATGAAGAGACACTTCAGAGAAATATTCCCATCGGGTATCATCTTCAGGAATAGATGAATATTCTCCCTCCCATAGCTGGTCCTATAGAAAGAGTAGTATTTGATCATCATAACAGTTCTATATCTTAGAAAATGTTCTACATAAATGGGGAAGTCCAAAATGATAGAGACTTCCCTCTATTGTGAGGATATGTTCTCCCTCGTTGACATGATCATTCATAATTTAGATGAATCGAGAATCAATGAAAGATGAAAGAAGGTCCACCTCATCGAACCCCACCCACTTATTGTAAATGGGAGGTATCTAGAAAAATATTTCCTCCAAATCTTGTTAAAATAATAAAGTCCCTAGATAATTAATTGAAATCCCTAGATGGGAAACACACACCTGTTCAAATGGATAAGAAGCCATATTTAAAGTGTGTGGATGATACTCTGCCGCCACCCAATTTTGGAAACACTACCTTCTCTACCTTGGATGATGTTGGTGACCATAACCAAAATCTCACAGTCATCATATCCAATCATGGTCTCAATACGGGAAAAATGGTTATTTGCGACGGGTTATTTGGGACGGGAATAAATCCCGTCGCAAATAGCCCCGTTAAAAACTTATTTGCGACGGGGGTATTTTCCCGTCGCAAATAAGTAGCCTTTTGCGACGGGATAACTTTCCCCGTCGCAACGGGAAACATATTTGCGACGGGGGAATATTCCCGTCGCAAATAACCGGCGGCTGTAAAAGGTATTTGCGACGAGAATATTCCCCCGTCGCAAATAGTATGTCGGCAGGTGGTTATTTGCGACGGGACCCGTCGCAAATAACTATTTAACCGTTGACCGTAATAAATGATGGCTAAGGTATTTGCGATGGGTATCCCGTCGCAAATGGACTCGTTGCAAATAATCTAACCTATAAATACCCCCATCAGTTTTTTTCAAATCATTCTCAAACTCCATCTTCTTCTTCTCTCAAAATTTTATTTCTAAAGTTCAGTTTTTCTCAAGTTTAATTTTTTTCTCCGGAGTTGATATTGAAGTTTTGAAGAACGATCAGAGATCAACCTCAGATCAATTTTCAAGGTATTTATGTGCATTTTAATTTAATATTTATTTTTATTTTTTATTAGTTTCAATTATTCTTAATTAGTTGTAATTTAATTATGTTTACATTGTTTTGTTACTTAATAAATTTAAATTTTTAGTATTGTTCATAGTTAATGGTAATTAGGAATAATTAGTAATAATTTTTAATAATTAAGAATAAATATTAATAATTAGTAATAAATAACAATAATTAGGAATAATAACATTATTACATTATTAGTATATTTTATTATTAATATTAAAATAATATAATTTTTTATATATATACAATTCTCATCTGTGTGTTTGCTGTCTCCACATGTATTATTTCTATGTGGAGATAGAAAACACACAGATGAAAGGAGAATTGTATATAAATTAGAAAATTATATTATTTTAATATTAATAATAAAATATACTAATAATGTTATTATTCATAATTATTGGTAATTATTCCTAATTATTGGTAATTATTCATTTAATTACTAATAATTAGGAACAATTATCAATAATTATCAATAATTAGGAATAATAAGTAATAATTAGTAATAATTACCAATAATTAGTAATAATTACCAATAATTAGTAATAATTACCAATAATTAGTAATACTTACCAATAATTAGTAATACTTACCAATAATTAGTAATAATTACCAATAATTATTAATAATTAATAACAATTATCAATAATTAGTAATAATTAGTAATAATTACTAATAATTACCACTAATTAGTAATAATTAGGAATAATTACCAATAATTACCAATAATTAGTAATAATTAGTAATAATTAGTAATAATTAGTAATAATTAGTAATAATTCGTAATAATTAGTAATAATTAGGAATAATTAGTAATAATTACCAATAATTATCAATAATTACCGATAATTACCAATAATTACCGATAATTACCAATAATTAGGAATAATTGACAATAATTAGGAATAATTACCAATAATTACCAATAATTCGTAATAATTACCAATAATTAGTAATAATTACCAATAATTAGTAATAATTACCAATAATTAGTAATAATTACCGCTAATTAGTAATAATTACCGGTAATTAGTAATAATTACCGATAATTAGTAATAATTACCGGTAATTAGTAATAATTACCGATAATTAGTAATAATTACCGATAATTAGGAATAATTACCGATAATTAGTAATAATTAGTAATAATTAGGAATAATTACCGATAATTAGTAATAATTAGTAATAATTATCAATAATTAGTAATAATTAGTAATAATTAGTAATAATTAGTAATAATTAGTAATAATTACCGATAATTACCAATAATTACCAATAATTAGTAATAATTACCGATAATTACCAATAATTACCGATAATTAGTAATAATTACCAATAATTACCAATAATTACCGACAATTACCAATAATTAGGAATAATTACAAATAATTTGTAATATTTACCAATAATTACCAATAATTACCAATAATTAGTAATAAATACCAATAATTACCAATAATTACCCATAATTACCGATAATTACCAATAATTAGGAATAATTACCAATAATTAGGAATAATTACCAATAATTAGGAATAATTACCAATAATTAGTAATAATTACCAATAATTACCAATAATTACCAATAATTAGTAATAATTACCAATAATTATTAATAATTACCAATAATTACCAATAATTAGTAATAATTACCAATAATTACCAATAATTACCCATAATTACCGAAAATTACCCATAATTACCGATAATTACCAATAATTAGTAGTAATTAGTAATAATTATTAATAATTACCAATAATTAGTAATAATTAGTAATAATTAGTAATAATTAGTAATAATTAGTAATAATTAGTTATAATTACCAATAATTAGTAATACTTAACAATAATTATTAATAATTACCAATAATTACCGGTGAATAGTAATAATTAGTAATAATTAGAAATAATTACCAATAATTAGTTATAATTAGTAATAATTAGTAATAATTAGTAATAAATAGTAATAATTAGTAATAATTACCAATAATTAGTAATAATTACCAATAATCAGTAATAATTAGTAATAATTAGTAATAATTAGTAATAATTAGTAATAATTACCAGTAATTAGTAATAATTAGTAATAATTAGTAATAATTACCAATATTTAGTAATAATTACCAATAATTAGTAATAATTACCAATAATTCGTAATAATTAGTAATAATTAATAATAATTACCAATAATTAGTAATAATTACCAATAATTAGTAATAATTACCAATAATTACCAATAATTAGTATTAATTACCAATAATTAGTAATAATTACCCATAATTACCAGTAATTACCAATAATTAGTAATAATTACCAATAATTAGTAATAATTACTGATAATTACCCATAATTACCGATAATTACCAATAATTAGGAATAATTACCAATAATTAGTAGTAATTAGTAACAATTCGTAATAATTAGTAATAATTAGTAATAATTAGTAATAATTAGTAATAATTAGTAATAATTAGTAATAATTACCAATAATTAGTAATACTTAACAATAATTAGTAATAATTACCAATAATTAGGAATAATTACCAATAATTACCAATAATTACCGGTAAATAGTAATAATTAGTAATAGTTAGAAATAATTGCCCATATTTAGTAATAATTAGTAATAATGACTAATAATTAGTAATAATTAGTAATAATTAGTAATAATTAGTAATAATTAGTAATAATTACCAATAATTAGTAATAATTACCCATAATTAGTAATAATTAGTAATAATTAATAATAATTACCAATAATTAGTAATAATTACCAATAATTAGTGATAATTACCAATAATTACCAATAATTAGCATTAATTACCAATAATTAGTAATAATTACCAATAATTACCAATAATTAGTAATAATTAGTAATAATTAGTAAAAATTACCAATAATTTGTAATAATTAGTAATAATTAGTAGTAATTAGTAATAATTACCAATAATTAGTAATAATTACCAATAATTAGTAATAATTAGTAATAATTAATAATAATTACCAATAATTAGTAATAATTAGTAATAATTAAAAATAATTACCAATAATTAGTAATAATTAATAATAATTACCTATAATTAGTAATAATTACCAATAATTAGTAATAATTACCAATAATTAGTAATAATTAGTAATAATTACCAATAATTAGTAATAATTAGTAATTATTACCAATAATTAGTAATAATTAGTAATAATTACCAATAATTAGTAATAATTAGTAATAATTACCAATAATTACCAATAATTAGTAATAATTAGTAATAATTACCAATAATTAGTAATAATTACCGATAATTACCAATAATTACTAATAATTACCAATAACTAGTAATAATTACCAATAATTACTATTAATTAGTAATAATTACCAATAATTGGTAATAATTAGTAATAATTACCAATAATTAGTAATAATTAGTAATAATTACCAATAATTAGTAATAATTACCAATAATTAGTAATAATTAGTAATAATTAGTAATAATTAGTAATAGTTAGTAATAATTAGTAATAATTAGTAATAATTAGTAATAATTAGTAATAATTAACAATAATTAGGAATAATTACCAATAATATTAGTACTATGAAAATAATAAAAAACTTATATAATATTAAAATTATCAATATTTGTAACATGTTTTGCTTTATTCTCAACATATTTAATTCTTAAAGGGTCAATTTTTAGGTCTATCTCAATAAAAAGTTTGTGTCAGTCGTGTATGATCTAAACTCTATAATTATCCTAGCTTGAGTTTTTTTTTCTAACAAATTATTCAAAACCAGTAATACTTTTATATTTTATAGAGAAATATGCAACAACGAGGTTGTCAACAATCATTATTAGGTGACCGCATATGGATAAATCAATGTAGAAATCCAAACGGTTCTGCTTTAAATCCAGTATATGTAGAGGGTGTGGAGACTTTTTTATCATTTGCGGCATCAAATCCAGAATTTATTTCAGAAGGAAAAATAAAATGCCCTTGCAGAAAATGTGCATTGAGAACATTTGAAATGTTTGACAAAGTTGGAAAACATCTCTTGCGTTTTGGTTTTCAACCAGATTATGTTTTTTGGTATGAACACGGTGAACGCAGTTCCAGAGCAGGTGATACCAACTTGATTTCAGATCCATCCCGGTTTCAAGATTTAGTACATGATGTTGCAGGTTCATCTATTCAACATACAGAAACTTCGGCTGATATAGCTTCAAATCCTGAGTTGGCACCGTCTGAATTTTATGAGTTGTTGAAGTCTGCTGAGGATGCATTATATCCTGGCTGCAAGATGAGAAAATTAGAAGGAGTTGCAAAATTTATGGCAATCAAATCAGATAACGGAATGTCAAACACCTGTTTTGACAAGATATTTTCTTTGCTTAAAACACTGTTACCCGAAGGAAATGTTTTACCTGCAAATTACTATGAGAGTAAGAGGCTGGTTCAAAAATTTGGGACATACTTGTCAAGAAGATTCATGCATGTTCAAATGACTGCATTTTATATTCTGGGGAAAATGAGCCATTGGATAGTTGTCCCACATGTGGGAAACTGAGATATAAAGAAGGACAACACAGGAAGTCTGGTTTGATTCCTGTAAAACAGTTGAGATATTTTCCTCCTACATCCAGACTTCAGCATTTATTCATGTCTAAGAGTACAACGACAATGATGTCATGGCATAAAGAGATTATTTCAACCGATAAAAGATTGAATCATCCAGCTGATGGTGATTCATGGAAACATTTTGATAGAGTGCATCCATCCTTTGCTTTAGAATCTAGAAATGTTCGACTGGACCTTTCCACTGATGGTTTCTGTCCGTTTGGATCTTATGGTAGTCAATATTCATGTTGGCCTGTTTTTTTAACTCCGTACAATTTACCTCCATGGATGTTGATGAAGGAGCCAAATATCTTTTTGACTTTACTAATTCCAGGACATCCGAAGAAAAATATTGATGTTTATTTGAAACCATTGATTGATGAATTAAATTTATTGTAGATTACTGGTGTCAGTACATATGATGTTTCAACGAAATAAAATTTCATAATGAGAGCAGCATTGATGTGGACAATAAGTGACTTCCCGGATTATGGGATGTTATCTGGATGGAATACACATGGTCAGAAATCATGTCCTTACTGTATGGGAGAGACCAAAGAATTTATGCTCATTCATGGAAAGAAACCTTGTTATTTTGACTGTCATTGTAGATTTCTTCCAGTTGATCATCCTTTTCGCAGAAACAGATCTCATTTCAGAAAAGGAACAGTTGAAAGGGAAGGACCTCCAAAAATGCTATCAGGTTCGGAGTTAAAATCAGTTGTATTTTCATTACCTCCCATCACTTTTTGTCCCACAATAAACCAACAGAAAATTTATGGTTTTGGGAAAGAACACAATTGGATTAAACGTAGCATATTTTGGGATTTTCCATATTCGTCTGATTTGTTGGACCGACACATGTTAGATGTCATGCATATTGAGAAGAACTGTTTTGATAATTTGTTTCATGCAATTTTGGATATACCAGGAAAGAGAAAAGACAATGTAAATGTACGTTTAGATCTTGCCCAAATTTGCAGGCATCCAGAATTGGAACTGTTTGAGAATGTCAGAACAGAAAGGTTACTAATACCAAAAACAGCTTATACACTGTCTAAAGAAAACCGTTTATTATTTTGTCAGTGGATTGCAGATTTGAGACTTCCAGATGGTTGTGCTTCCAATTTGGGTAGATGTGTAAAGAATGGTCATATTACTGGATTAGAAAGTCATGATTTTCATGTTATAATGAAAAGACTGCTACCCATTGGATTAAGAGGTCTGTTGAATTCTGTGATTTGGGATTCCATAACAGAAAAGTCTCATTTTTTTCGACAAATTTTTCCGGCTACAACAGATTATGATGCTCTAGGAAAACATGAAAAAGTTGTTGTTTTAATTATATGTAAACTGGAAAAAATATTTCCGTCGTCTTTCTTCGACTCAATGGAACATTTGATGTTACATTTTCCATATGAAGCCAAATGTGGAGGTCTAGTACAGTTTCGATGGATGTACCCATTTGAAAGATGCATGCAAAAAATGAAAAGAAAAGTACGTAACAAAGCATCTGTTGAAGGATATATTACATAAGCTTATTTGCAAGAGGAAATATCTTTTTTCTGCTCTAATTATTTTGAATCCGATTATCCTTCAAAACAGAACCGAATGGGATGGAACGAGAGGAATATTGATGAAATCGACAATCAATTATCTATTTTCAACCAGTCAGAGCTTGGTTTTGGTGGAGTTTATGAACGCTGGCTTTCAGATGATGAACATCATAGAGATCATACGTATGTTCTGCTCAACTGTGAAGAGATGAAATCAGCTGTACTGTAAGTGTTTATATCTCTTATTCTATCATTTATGTTACAGTAAATAACTTTGGTTTTTATAGGTTGTATGATAATCATATCAAGAAACAAATTCCACAAATTACAGCAGCTGCTCTTGAAGAACGTTGACTGAAAAATTTCTCTCAGTGGTTTCAAAAACTGGTAACATAAATTCTTTATCTTTTAGAAAATCATTCAATTTATAGTTTACTATATTGATAATTATTTCACAAATTTTCAGGTGTCTCGACATGCTGATAAAATTGACAAACGACTGTGTGTATTGAGTAACCCACCTTCCAAACTTGTTAAAACTTATAATTCATATGTGGTGAATGGATTTCGATTATACACACATGCATATGGGGAATCGAAAAAAAACAATGAATAGTGGAGTTAGCTTGAGAGGATCTCATCATCGAGAAAATGAAGTTGACTTTTATGGCATACTTAATGAAATCATTGAACTCTGTTATCTTGGACAACATTACATAACCATGTTCAAATGTCGGTGGTTGGATACAGAGAGAGGCGTGCGTGTTCATCTGACTCATGGAATCATCGATATTAAATGTAAAAGTGTTCTCGCAGTAAATGAACCATTCTTATTAGGTCAACAGGCATATCAAGTTTATTACGCAAAGTACTGTGCTACATCAAGAGACTTGACTGATTGGTGGAGTGTAATAAAAATCAAAATTTGAGACAATCAGTTTAGTCAATGTGAATGTGCTTTCATTGATGTGCAAAAAATTGAAGTTTTTTAAGAGAGTACTCAAAATCAATCTTTTTTCCAAAGAGACATGAGTATCGATGACGACACCCCACATTTAAGAGTCGGTGATGACGATGATGTTAATGATGTCACATTTGAATTTGAAATGGTAAGAGATGAAGCAACTGTAACTCGAATAGATATCGATGATGTTGAGGAGGAATATGAAGATGACATTGACATATATGAAGATGATGATGAAGATGAACACTGATAGAATTCCATGGTATTTATATACAATAATAATATGTATATATGTATATATAATAGTAATTATCAATTATTTTCTAACAACATTAACATTTTCTGTTTCAGATGGACGACGCCACATTTCGTGAGTTGGCGGATGCTGACCTGACTTTCGATGCGGATGAGTTGCTGACAGATGACCCTCAGCCTACAGGCGCTCCAGGGAGTACGCGGAGGGGGCGCGGTCTTACACGATTGATGATTCCTGACCCCGTCCCCGAGCGATGTCCACGTCTTGGGTTTGATCCATGCACACGGAGGTGTGATAACCTATGTGATAACCTATGGATTTGACTAAGATTTCATTAATCTATTCACATAATAAATGTTTATTATTTTTACAGTTTTCCGCATATAATAGTCGGACATGGCAGCACTATTTTGCGCAACTATTTCTATCAACAGTGAACCACATGGGAGCAAATTCCCATTGATGTGCAGCAGGCCATGTTCGACCATTGGTTGGTACGTACGAAAATAAATAATTTTTATTTTGAAAATTATTTCATTTATAACTTGATATTTTTATTTATTTGTAGGGTTTTTGGTATCCGATCGAGGATACCATGCGTGACGCCATCCACGAGGCATGGGAGGTGGACATGCGTGATCGCCTTCGTCAGTTTTTTCACAATTTAAGAAAATCTGTGATGAAGAAAGCAGGAGTGTCAGATTTTGAGAAGTCATGTAGAGCACACCGACCAGAGTACATTTCATCCCATGTATGGGATGGATTATGTGCGCACAGGTTGAGTGGTGCCTTTCAGAGGAGGTCATCGGTGGGGAGACAGAATCGGGGGAGACAGGAGGTGTCTCATCAAGCTGGGAGTTGTTCTTTCAGTACTCATAGACAACATCTGGTACGTACATTATTTATAAATATTTTATATAACTATAAATATTAACAGTTTATTTTTTATTCTTATAGGCTGTCGAGCACCCCGATATTACGGAGTACGACGTATATCAGAGGATGTATAGTGATCCTACTACTGGGGAGCTCAGAGGTGATCGTCAGCATCACATCGTGGTTAGTATTATTTGTTTTCAAGTTTAAAAATTAACTGCATATAATATATTCACAATTTTAATTTTAAATTGCAACTACAGGAGTCATATGAGGCTGCAGCATCACAGGCCCGACCTGAGAGTCAGGCCGAGTCATCAGATCAGACCACTGGCCGTCAGTTTGATGAGGCGGCATGGATTCAGGCCACCCAGTATGCCTTCGAGAAGGGCCAGGTAGTTGGTATCAGCTCTCGACGGACTCCCGGAGATTATTATGGCAGTGCTGTGATGTCGGCGTCCAGCTCGAGAGGAGTTCATGCATCTTCTTCTGCTACACAGTATGAGGATCAGTTGTGATCTCAGACTGCACTGATAGAGAGTCTCTTATAGGAGCAGGAGCAGATGCGTCAGCAGCATGAGGAGGAGCGTCGATGCCAGCAGCAGTTGTACGAGGAGCAGACGAGTCGGTGGCAGCAGCAGCATCAGGAGCAGATGGAGTACATTCGCCGACTCACTCATGCTTTAGGGATAGACTTTCTTTCACCACCATCTGCAGATCCCTCCTCCCCCCTCCTTCAGATTAGAGTTTGTATTTATGTTATAAAATTTGTGAAATCAAAATATGATTTTTTTTTCTATTCGTGTAGTTTCTGTCTCATTATAAAATATTAATAATATTATATTTTTAAATAACAATATTAATATGAATAATAATATTATTTATATTTTATAATATTAAATTGTATATATATATTAAAATTTTATAATATTATAATTTATATATATATTAAAATTTTATAATATTATAATTTAATTATATTTTTTTGTAATACTTGAATTATTTTAATATTTGAATGTAAAATAATTCTATTTTTTTATATTAATTAAAATAACTTATTAATATTTTTTTTATTTATGAATTATAATTCTAATATTATTATATTAATTAAATCATTTATTAATATTCTATTATTTTTTATTTTTGAATTATAATTCTATTTTTATTATATTAATTAAAATAATTTATTATTTTTATTTGTGAATTATAATTCTATTATTATATTAATTAAAATCATTTATTAATATTTTATTATTTTTTCTTTTTGATTTATAATTGGATTATTATTATATTAATTAAAATAATTTATTAATAATTTATTTTTTTTATTTTTTTATAGTATTTGCGACGGGATACTATGCCCGTCGCAAATAGTATTATTATTATATGCATTAAAATAATTTATTAATAGTTTTTTTATTTTTTTTAAAATAGTTTTTACGACGGGCCCGTTGCAACAGGTATTTGCGACGGGCCCCGTCGCAAATAGTTTTTGAAAAGTTTTTTACAAATATACGGAGTACTAGTTGCGATGGGGATTCTCCCCGTCGCGGAAAAAGGCTTTAGCGACGGGCCCGTCGTAAAAAATTGTTGTTGCGACACCATTTTCAGCAACGGGTCATTTGCGACGGGCCCCCGTCGCAAAAGCCGTTTGCGACGGGATCCTGTCGCAAATGACCCGTCGCAAATACATGTTTTTCAAGTAGTGTCTGATGATGGGTCCTCAATATCAATACTAGGAAAAAAAATATAATGTGTTTTTTAATAACTCTGATATGGAAATCCTTTGTTTGGTACAACAATCTTCTTCTATGATCTGTTATAAGATAGAAAGACCTTCATCATTAATTCCATTATTATTTTATCTCCACATTTATGAAAATAGAAATATTTTACCTAGAAACTATACACAATGCATAAATGAGAGGGGTTTTGACTTTATAGATAGATGGTATGGTTTGTCCTATAAACTCATCGTCCCTCTCAAATAAGAAAAATACTATAAATCTATGATAAAAAAACATTGGGATTAGTTATAGAAACCTCTTATCCCAATGATGTATATAAGTGGGTTTCATGAGTTGGCATAAATGGAACAACAGATTAAGGATTCCATCCAGTGAACATGATGCAAATATCGATCCATGCCCTCAATATAGGGGAAATGTATAAGAAAAATATAAGCTATATCTTTCACACTCAATCCCATAGAAATGACCATCCAATATCCTATCATGGTCCCAAACTTCCCAACACCTCATGTAATGTAGTTAATAGAAAACAAATCTCCCTCAACTAGAAGCATTGTGAAATTAGGTTCACCCCTGATTTTATGAATGGAGGAATAAACCATACTCCTTCAAAAATGAACAAGTACCCATTAATTTCTTGGGAGTAATGGAAAATAACCTACTCAAGAAACTGTATCCCAGGAAGCCTAATGAGTTCAACCTCATTGACCATACCGACTATTTCTCCTTCCATAAAAGGTTGGGTCATAATATCTATTACATATATGTCTTTAAATATTTCCTTTAAGTCGTGGTTGATTATGGAAATTTGGGGTTAGATAAAACCTTGGGACATATGTGATGCATAATTTATTCTAATTCATAAGAAGATGGTGACTGGGAGAATGTTAGGTCAATACATTAAAAGAATTTCAACAACTAGATTACTCAAAAAACAGTTGACAGAGCTCATAACACGTAGAGGGAAAAGAAATGTAGAACCAAAATAGCTCTGAAAACCAATATTTTTTCATCAGATATATCTCATTAAAAGTGGTTTTCACCAATGGAATCATGAAGAAATAGAAGATTAAGGGTCATATCCTACTCCAACACATTCTCTATCCTTTACATATTTCTTCTCTGAAACATTTGAAGCACTAACACTACCCATCAAATAATAGACCTCATTGAATGAAGATATCATATTTGGTTTGGTCAAAATGATACACTAGGAAGTACCATTAATTAATGAATAATATCCCTCCAAGTATTAGTTCCCCACACTAGAAATGGGAATAGTATGTTGCATGCGAAGGAACTGAGGATATAGGGGATAACACGGGTGTAGTCAGACCCAATATTTTTATCACATCCCCACAGAGGACATATATGACACTGAGACCCATGAGTGAGTGCTCCAACATGTCCAAAGGAGGCTTGGATGTGTCACAGAACCCTACAACATTCACCCATGAAATTTTTTGTTACACGAAAACTTAGTGTTAGTTCAATTATTAGACCATCTTAGGAAACAAGGATGGTCGGTATGACCCATGCCACTAGAATAATATTCTCCCATGTACTCTGCAAAAGCCCCAAGACCATCCACATCATATTTCTCGATTCTCATGAAAAATTTCCAAGAGTAAACCCAACTGTATAATAACCAATATCTAGCACAAAATTAAGAAATCCTAGAATAGAAAGTGGTTTTCCTAAAGAAGATCTCAATCCCTGATGAACTCCATATTTTAATAGATCATAGAGGGGAACCCATTAAATCCGCCCATATTCCACATGAATTTGATACAAAAGTCACATCATCCAAGGTCTATCGAATGGAGACCATGTCAGCAAAATTCCATCTCACTATATTTTTAATGGGCTATGATCAGGAAGAATTCATCCATAGAAACACCATATCACTATTTTTTTCAGGTAGCCTCGATAATGTCAATATATGAAGATCTATTAATAATAATGGTTCTGGGATCAGCCCCCAAAAAATTTGATCCCTTCGATGATTGGGTTATAGAGTAGTGGGTTTATCTTCCACAAAGCTAAACATTCAAGGGCATGATAAGTGTGAGAAAATTGATATCATGAATATCAAAATTAGAGACCATTTTGAGGATTTCATATCTAAAGATCAGTTTATAGTTGTCCAGTAAGACACTGGATAAAATGTAAATCTCAGAAGGCCTTGGCTCCATATCCACATGACGGTACCTTCAACATTAGATCAATGCCTGAAATACCTCATAAATGGAAATGTAATTATAATGTATAGTAAAAGTGTCCAATTTTATTCTTGTGAGGCCACATGTAAGATCCCATGTTTTTGGACCGAGTGGTTTTCCATGGGGTTTTAAATTTTTGACAATTACTGGATGGGATGAATTTAAAAATAGGATTCAGAATGGAATTTAGGGTGCTATATTAGTTAAAGAAGATGTTTTTGGACTTGGGTGAATACCTGAGGACTTTCCTTGGTGGCTTGAGGAGTTTTTGGAGAATAAGAATGGGAAAATAAGGTTTTAATGGACTCGAAAGGGTTCATGGTTTATCTATAATCGTGGATCCCATTGCAAGAAACTAGGAAACCATAAATAGGTGTACATAAGTGCACACAAGGGCTACACACGGTTTCCCAATATCTGCACCTAGCCTACACAATTTCTCAAAATCTGCACCTATGACACATGCATTGAGAAGATTAGGAATATGATCCTCATTCTAAGATGTGTCCATATTATTCTGATCTGTTTTTGGAAATGTTTAGGGATATGATCATGTTGTATAAAGAATTACAGAATTTGTTTTGTAACCATATAGTGCTATAGGTTAATGAGAATACTACTGAGAATATTTTATAATTATACTAATAGTTTCACTGATATTAATATGAGCCTAAACCGATGATTTCATATTTCTCACTTGGCGAGCCTCAATCAAAATGAGGATATGAGCCGGATCTTAAGCATTTTGAGTATTCCTCATGTCTTTTTAGATATGAATCTAAGACTTTTCCAAAGCATGTTCTTCTCTTAAATGGGGATTCCTAGTTAGAATAGGGATATTATCTTTATCCTAATCCTTTTGAGTATTCCACTCTTGGTTTACTAGAATATGAGCCTCTCCTAAGGATTGTTCCTCTCTCGCTTGGTGAGATCCATTCATAATAGTAACATGATCCTGGTCTGAATATGATTTCCCCATTGTAATATGCCGATGCACCTCTAGAATTAATGAAGGGATATGATCCTCCTATTATATGAACTTATAAGTATTCCAGTGTGGTTATTCATTATAGGAAGTAGTAATATGTACCTAGTCTCATTGATCTACTGGAATATTCTAGATTTATTCACTAACATGAATATGATCCTTTTCGAAGGAATATTCCATTCTGAATTGGTGATCCTCAGTCGTAATGGTGATATAAGGACAATACTAATCATTTAGATTATGTCTCCAACCTTTTTAGATACAAATATGAACTTTCCTTGAACCATGTGCTTATCTCACTAGGTGAGACTTAACCAGAAAAGGGATATGGGCCTGATCATAGGCCTTTGGTATTGGAGTTGGTTCCCTAGAACCAACTTCTACAAACATTATGGTAACCTATATTCACATTTTTGAATAATAATGGGCTCATTATCACATCATGATTGTTCTTAAGTGTGCCATGGTATTTGATAATGTCCTAAGAGTGTCTATCTAGAAAAAAGGTCATGTAAATACCCCACTATGATGAGAACCGAGAAGTACTATGAAACTATTATTAAATAAATTTTATATAGCCAGATGATATCACTTGCGGTGAAAAAATTATAAAGGATATCATGTTTGGATACTCTTTGGATATCAAGGCACCTTCTCATGATGTATTCACTTGGTAATATCTAGTGTAGGATATTATGAGAATGAGAACCATTGATAGGAAATCAACATTTGTATATGTCATTGGATGTTTGTATCTATGGATGTGTGTGTTGATTAATAAAATTTAATATTTTTATTTATGAATATTATAAGTCATGTAATTCTATGTATTGATGGAAACTGTGACAACATGTATTCACAAAGAGGTAGGATAAGTTGTCTTTGTCACGAGTAATACTACATTAGTGAATAATGTGTGAAAATATTTTCCCATTCTACTCAATAACTTAAGATGAAATCTCAATCCCTTTGATGGAAAATCTATAGCCTAACCAAATCCATTTTCATGGTGTTCTATTGGAAAGTAGGATTTCTGAGAAATAAAATAAGGATTCAAATCGAACATACTTTCATGACACCAGCATACAACCTACTTGATTAGAGATATCAGGTCAAAGGGATTATATTACATAGTATTTTTTTTGATATATTATGTCATTATGAAATTAAATTCTTTATATATTTGTTACTTAGTGTGTTTCTAGATGATAACCTTGGAATTTAGGTAGCTTCTATAATGTCAATGAGAAAGAGGCCTTGGATCACAAAATAAGTGTTCCAAAATTTCAGTAAATAAAAATATTATTTTTTATTATTCAATCAGTTGAATAAATATTCTTCTTGAACCAGTTTTAATAATTATCTATGTATTCTAGATCGTATATATTATATCACAAATTATTTAATGGAATATTATGTGAGAAGAAAATTTAATAAAAATTCATTTTCAATTTATTGAATATAATATTATTGTTTTTATTGGATAATAATGTTGTGATATTTATTTATAAAATAAATAGTCATCATTCAAGGTCTGGTAAATATTGTGGATGGATGTCAGAAGATGTTTTTTAGGTATAGTGGGAAATAATATATATGTAATATTAATTTATTAAATAATATTTGATTTAATTTTCATTTAAAGCGCTTATCAAGGAAATAATAATATTATTATTATTTTACTACGTGGGGTGTGACTAGTGATTAAATTATCATTAAAGGGAAATTTTGAAAATATTTATTTTAATTCCCCAGTAGTATTTAAACACAATTATATTATTTTATTAGTGTGCCAATTCATTTTGTTTTCTGAATAATGATTGTGAGAGAAAATCCTCTCAATCCCCTGAGTAACCCTTCTTTAAGAATGAATGCAATAATAGAAATTTTACTTCTTCCAACTCCCACTCTCAAGTATATAGAGATATAGAGGAACAATTTGGAAGTTATACATGGGGATATCATAGGAAAATGATTCAAGTGATAAAACAAAGATATTCCTATAATGACATTCATAGATTTGTAAAACGCATATGGATAACCACTATAGGAAATCTACTCTTGATT
The DNA here is from genome assembly GCA_963277665.1 of Viscum album. Lineage (NCBI taxonomy): Eukaryota > Viridiplantae > Streptophyta > Magnoliopsida > Santalales > Viscaceae > Viscum > Viscum album. The sequence continues at coordinate 856,203,607 of OY728164.1, forward strand.
CATACTATGAATAAACCATACAACATAGAACTATTTTAAGATCCATCAACAAATAATAAATTCATTATAGGTAATTATTTAATTAATTAAATTAATTATAAATAATATGTGGTGATCATGTTATTTGTTCCGGTGTTCTATCTGATGTCAATTTTCATTGATTCAATTCCATTTATTACATTATTCATCATCATGTATATAGAGGATTGATCATCGATCATGAAAATATGAATAGGTGGGAATTACCCATCATATGCTTCCATAGAGCCTGGAAACATCATGTGGTATCAGAGAGGTCACATAATTATTTATAAATTTTTAAATATCATTTATTGATTTTGAAATGTTTCATTTAGTTTAAAATTCATGTTTAATGGTTCATTAAACTGAATTGTGATATGTAATTCTACTTATTTTTTTCTCATATATCTAGTCAAATATATTTACTTAAGGGATGAATTAAAATTAATGTACTCATCTGAATGTTCCATGATTCTGACTTGATAACACAAGATTACTCATTGTGTAATCAAAGTTACATGTCGTGTACTAGTTTTCAATGAACAAAGAATTAATTCAAAATTATTCAACATCATGTGCATTGAATAAAAAAAATGAATTTAGTTTCATACACCATGTGTCGACCAGGAAAACCCAATGCACAATCAGAAAGATTACATGCCATATATCCCACGTTCAGATAGTGTAGTCCTTTATGTCATAGGAGGGTCATGTATTTTTATACATGATCTACCAGATTGGTGAATACGATACCCACATACCACACACTCTATATCCCCTATAGACCCTGTGTACTCCAATTTTACTAAGGCACAATTTAAATGGTGCGTCCCTAGGCTTGTTCCTTGGATCGACAATGAGGGAAATACATGCAATACAACTCTTTTGTACACACTATGTACTTATAACAAATTACACATAATTAAAATCAATTTACTATAAAATACAAATCTTATTGACATGTGATTTTATGTGGTCATTAATTTGATAAGACATTCCCTATGATGTGTTTGAATATATATATATATATATAATTAATTTTTTCTTAATAATTATATTTTCATATCATGTATGAGTCATATTTAAGTTATTACTCTACAAGAATTGAAGCATAAAACATGACAGAAAAATCATGTAATTCATATAATCATTAATTTGATAGTACACATCATGAAAGTGCACGATAATTCATGTATTCCATATTTCACAAGAGTATGATGTATATGAGTATAATAAATTATGGGTGTATTTTTAATGGTATTCCCTGTGTTTCCTCAAAGGTACATTTATGTACACAATAATTTTTAAATAATTTTTTTATTTGTTTAAAATTATGAGCTATAAGAATATGAAGGAAAATTGGATGATAATTAAGAAAATATAATTGATCAATTATATAATATAATTCATTTATTTGAGTATGATTTATATTAACTAATAATGATTCGGAATTGAATGCTAGTTTTATTAATGGTCTAATTCATTTCAATAATGTGGGTGATCAAGAAAATAGAATAGACCTTTTTATGTGATTGTCTCATTTAAATTATTTTTAAATTTTATTGTTGGCCTTCATTCTTTCCCTCCTCTTATTATGTGAGGTTTTTCATGATGATGGATTATTTTATGTAATTTATATTCCCCTCACTCTTGTGGGAGTAAAAGGATATGTAATTAATGAAGCTCCCAATCTAGTGGAGATAGTTCAAGTTTAGATTTGATATGGAACCAATCCAAGAGATATATAGAGGTGGACATGTGGAAATCTCTGACAAAAACCTTAATTGGTTAAATACATTTCCCCTAGGTTAATTGTTATCTTATAATCCTCTATATAAACGAACCTTTAGTAAAACTCCTGATCATACCACATTATTATTTTATTTCTACCAAGATTCAATGTTATTTCATTATGTGTGTTTTTTCGTGATCACATGAATTAATTTTTTAACAGTCATTCAAGATGATACTAAAAAAAGGTAGTATGGGTAAATATTAACTAATACATGGTTAGAAACTTAATAAAATATAGTTTATAATAACCACAATCTGATAAAGATAATAACATCAAATTTATTCATAAAAGATAAAGTCCTTCAATTATATATTATGTCAATATAACCTTCGACTACTTCAGTTAAAATAGATCCATAGTAAAATGTTCTTAAGCAGCCTATGTTGGGGTGATTTAAATTATTATGGAATTCTAACATCATGTTTTGGGATGACTCAACATATTTCACATCAAGGGTTTACTTCAAAATAAGGAAATAGTGTAAATGAGAGGAAATGGTAAGGAAAATACCTTTTAAGGGTTTTAGAATTAGTGTATCCTCCCAACAGATCACGAAACATTGAGTTAATGTAGGTAGAATTTTTAATTCCTACCTAAAACCATTCATGTTTTTTAAACAACCAATTTTGAGGTAAGGAGAAAAAGAACATGGATCCTTTCAACAAGAATGTCCATGAAATAGGATATTCTCATCACAATGGATATAACTATTGGGTTTTGATAAATTAGTTGGAGAGTAATAAATATATTTTTTTATTTATTTGTCTAAATTTTATCAGATAATGCACTAAAGTATTTCTTATCTTATTTGTAGAAACATCAATAAAATTACTCTAAGCATAATAGTGAAATCCAATTTTGAGAAGGATAACCTTATCACTAGAAAACATTTATACAACTTTAAAAGGTTATTACACGTTATCCTAATCCATTGAAGGAAATTATATGTACTAGAAGAACGAATTAGTGATACACCTGTAAATGAGGTTGTCGATGTGTAGTTGTCTCTATAGGAGAAACATTTTAATGATGCTAAATATGTTCAATGTTTAACACTATAATCCATTACCATTTATCAGATGAAGAAAAATTAGGACATGGATGCATATATCATTATTTCTTACCTTAAATAAATCTATCAAGAGAAGGTGAGACAAGAGAGATACACGATCTAGAATACTTTTTTTACATATAATCTTTGAGAGTTTGTGCCAGCTGGGCCACATTTATTCAAGATTATTGGTAACATTTAAAACTTTTAAATATCATGGATTTTTTCCCATATAAGTTATGTAAAGATATCATAATTTCATCACAACCCATGAACTTCTCTAGTTTTATTTTTAATTACAATATGAGAAATAATGAGAATAGTCTTTTAGAATATATTATATTGATTCTCTAAGTGGATAAGGACATGGGTCATGATAAAAAAATAGTTATTATAGTAAATAAGAAAATGAAGAATAATAAGATGAGGACCAAGACTCATAAGAATTATAAATATAATAAGAACCATCCTTCCAAGAAGTGGAATATCCATAGGTAGTGCATGGAAAAGGAGCATGTATGATTTTCATGTGGCATGCCATGCCACTAGAAGAGGAACATCTCCCATGATCAAGGGGAGTCTAAAGGTGAAATTGTTATTGAGTGTAATCTTTTAATACCTACACATGGGGTATTATATGCATATTTTGGTACTCACATATGTAACCAAATTAAGGAACAATGTTGATTCTGAAAGATTTCTATAGGAGATATTTTTTTGAGAGATTCTAATGGCGTGAGACTAGAAGTTATAACCATTGGTGACTACCAAATTTACTAGCCAATGAGAATGTTTTTTTTCCTAAAAGATTATTATTATGTTACAATAGTTAACAAAAACATAATTTTTGTATCATGCTTCAATATAGATGGGTTTATTTTCATGTTTGGAAATAAAAGTAATTTAATTTATAAATACTATATATGTTATGGTATAGAACATTTAAATAACATTATTTATGTACTAAATAATGAAACCCAGGAATTGGAAATATGTATTGAATCATATTCACATGACTCATATAACACCCAACTATGGGATTATAGTATTGGTCAAGTAAACATGAATAATTTGAAAATGAACTATCAAGATGGTAATTTAGACACATATGATCTAAAAACATTAAATATATCATGATTGTTTACAAATAAAAATGACCAAACCACCATTTGGTGGAAAGGATGAAAGGGCCACAGAGCTTCTTGGATTAGAATACACTAATGTCTGTGACTATTTCCAAGGGAATTTGTAGGTGGGTATTCATAATTCAAAAGTTTTACTAATGACATGATTAGATATGGTTGTGTCTACCGTATGAGGTATAAGATTGATTCCCTTGAGAATAGAAAGGAATCCAAGAACATAGTGGAGAATCCACAATGGATAAAGATAAAAAAATATTTGATTGGATAGAGGTGGTTAATATCTTAACTAAGAGTTTATCAAATTTCTAAGGGAGTTTAAGAATTTATCTCAATTAACTGCCCCTTACACACCATAGTGGAATGGTGTAGTGATTTGATAAACTATACCTTGTTAGAAATTGTATGGTCGATAATGATTCATGAATATCTTCCACAATCATTTTTTGGATATGAATTACAAAACAAATTCATTCACATTAATCTGAGTACCAACTAATGCAAAAAACAAAATTTTCTTAGAGTTTTGGGGTGTTAGGAAACATGTTTTGGAACATATATGTGTTTAGGGTTGAGAGTTGTCTGTTAAGGCATTCTCAAGAAAAAAACTATCCTCCCCAAGGAAATTTTATTTTCTTTATAAGGAATCCTAAACGAAAAAGTGTTACTACCTATACAACCCATCAAAAAAGAATTTTATTTTCACCCCATAATCTATCTTTCTTGAGAGGGTGAACATCCAAAAAAAGTATAGTGGGATAAATGTTTACATTAATTAAGTTGATACTCAATATACACAATAGTTGGTATAGGAATAGGTTTCATATGTCCCCATGAAAGGAGTTGTTCTGAAAAAAAATTACTGTGTAGGAGCAAAAGGGAGGTAAGAGAACTAGAGAGATATCATTTTCTAGTCATAAAATTTGGTCACTACGGTGAACCTCCCTCCATCAAAGAGGTAGCAGGGAGCTTAGAATATGGTAGATGGTATGAGGACATGAATTTTTAAATGTACTACATGTATCAGAACCATATTTGGGTTATGGTTGATGTGCTAGTTGATGTAAAGTATTTATGATGAAAATGGTTATTCAAGAGAGAATGATACATGGAACGTAAAATAAATACCTATAATGCGAGGCAGTGGATAAAGGGTTTAAACAATGTTATGGAATTAACTACGATGAATCATTTTTTCCACCAATAACCATGTTTAATCCCATCATAAATATACTTGTTGTACCAGCTTACCCTGACTATGATATTTTTATGATTTTTTTCAACACTTCATTCTTTAATGGGAACCATTAGGAGGATGACTAAATGAAAAAACCAAAATGTATTGTGTCTCTAGGTGATTTGAAAAAAAAATTACAGTTTCATAGACCCATTTATGGATTAAATCAAGTATCTAAGTCTTATAACATTCAATTCAATAATTATATAAAATAATTTTGTTTCATTTTTAACGAATTTGATCTATGTGTTTACATGAGGTTTAGTGGAAATAAAGTCGTTATCATAGTAGTATATGTTGATGACATAATACATAATGGAAATGATATAAAAGTATTATAGTCTATTAAGGACAATTTAAATTTTTTTCTCCATAATGGACTTTAGGAAAGTTTCCCATATTCAAGGGATCATGATTATCAGTAATAGATACAAGAGGATTATTATAATAAGTCATAGTGAATATATTAACCAGATTCTAAAGGGATTTTTTATAGAATTGTTCAAGAGGGGATAGATTCTTGTGAAACATGGTTTACATCTTTCTAAGAAAATATTTACGCATATATACAATGATAAAGATAAAGTGAGTATGATCATATACGCTTCAGTGATAGGATCAATCATGTATTCTATGTTATTTAAAATAATTGAGATTTCTAATGCATTAATCATGGTAGGAAGATAATAAGATGATATTGGATAAAAAAATTGGTCTTCGGTAAATGATTTACTTATGTATTTGAGAAGAAATAATGATATATTCATGGTGTATAGAGAAGATGAAGATCTATTCATCATGGGTTATACTAATGCATGTTTTTAGATAAATTATAACAAATTTTAGTCACTGTGATGATATGTTTTCTGTATCAATGGTGGAGTTGCGAGCTGGGATAGTTCAAAGAATCTAGTTGTAATTGATTCTATAGTGGATTTTGAGTATATAGAATCTTAAAATGTAGCGAAGGATGTCATATTGATACAGAAAAATTCCCAGGATCATGTTGTGGCACCTTGAAGTAAAGACCATGTCACACTGCAATGTGATAATTCCGTAACAATGGATCTGGAAAAAGAGAAAATATCACACCAATAGAAAAATAATATACTAAATAAATATCAAATATTTTGGGATTTTTATCCAATGGGTGAAGTTTTTGTAAGAATAGTACGCATGTGAGAGAGCGTGGAGGAACCTTTGAGTAAAGGCCTATCTCGACAGAAGTGTGAGTATCATGTTTGAGCTAGAAGAATGAAGGATGAAGGTGGTTTGACCTATTGTTATTTGGTTTCTATGGGAGTTATTACCCTAGAACCATCTTACGCGTACTCTATGATAACATTAATTCATTATTTTCAAAACTAATGTACTCATTATCACATCTTGATTTTTATTCTATGTTACACTGTAAGTGATAATGCCGTAAGAGTAGCTATCACACTAAAAGGTTATAGTAGATCACTGTTTTGATGAGAAACCATATGTTCTATGACAATATTCATAAAAAATTGTTCTAGAGTCGTATGATATCATTTTGGCATAATATTATATAGGATATCCTGGGTGGAGACTCATAGGACATTGATGAACCTTCTTATAGTGTACTCCCTTGGTAATATCCAGTGTAAGATATTATGAGAATGGGACCCACCAATAAAAAATAAACATTTTTATATGTTATTGGATGTTACTATATAAAGACATGTGTAATGATCCTTAGACATTAAGATTATTATTTATTATTATTTTAATTATTTTACTCTGATGTATTGATGAAAACCGTGATGAGATATGTAAGTTGTGAGGTACAATATATTAGGTGAGTGACGAGTAATATTTCATTAATGAATAATGTGACAATGGATTTTTCCCTTCTTTTCATTAATATAATTTGACATATAAGGCCCTTGTATGGTAATTATATAGCCAAAATGAATTCATTGTTATGGTGTTCTATTGGAAAGATTGATTTCTAAGAATTCAAATAATGGTCCATCGAGCCAATAGGTTGATGGCACTAGCACGAAACCAACTTGATTATAGATATAACATTAAAGAGATTATATTACAAAGTTTGTGACTGTATGAGGAATTATGTCATTATAATATTAAATTATTTTTCTATGGGTGACTTTGAATGTTTCTAGATGATAACCTTGGACTTTAGGTTTCTTCTTCTAATGCCGCACAAAAATTGGCCTATAGGGTGAGACACTAAGTGTATCCCTAATCTTAGTTAAAAAATATATTATTATTTATTATTTAACAAGTTTAATGATTATTATTCATACACATGGTTTAATATTTATTCACGTATGATTAGTCTCAAATATTTTTTCACATGTTATTCAAGAGAATATTAAATGTTAATAATATTTAATATATATTAATTTTTTATTTAGTGAATGTAATATTTATTTATTTATTGAATAATATTGAATTGGAATTAATTTATTAAAAAAATACTTATTTTGAAAATTATGATAAATATTTTGGATGAATAGAGGACTGAGTTTTTTTGTCTCGTGAAAAAAAATTGAATATAATTTGAGTAAATAATATTTAATTATACTATATTTTTAAGAGAATGATGGGGAAATAATAACATAACTATTATTTTAAGACGTTGATTTATACTTTGTATTAAATAAATATTAAAGGGAAATTGTGAATATATATACTTCTAAGCCCTATAGGTATTTAATCATGATTATATTATTTTCTTACAGATCCAATTCCGTTTGTGTTGTACATAATGAAAGTCAGAGATAATCCTCTCAAGCCCTAGAGTTATCCCTCTCAAAGAATGCCCCCAATAATGGAGAGACATTTTCCTCCACCTCCCACTATTTAGTCAATAGTGATCAATTTGAATAAATTGGATGTGATTCTCGAGGAGATCGAATGTGAATGATGCAAGCGATATAATCGCTCGTGCTAGAACCTGAAGATTCCTATGGTGATATTCAAGGATTTTTGGGACATATGTGGATCACCACTAGAGGGAATTTTATGTTAGTTACTATAATAAAACTATTGTACAATGTAGATGTTTTTTCAAATCGATAAATGATGAAATAATTCACATAAGTTAATTGTTTAATTTGTTAAATTAATTATAAATAATATGTGATTATTCGACCAATAGTTTTGGAGTTTTATAACTCATTTTTTTCTTTGATTCAATTCAATTGATTTTGATATTCATCTTAATGTAAATGTAATATTTATCATTGATTATGACAAAACAAATTGTTCATGAACAATATAATCCTACATCTGCTCCCAAACCTTAACATGGAATACTTCGTTGGTGTTTTTCAATAGGAATGTGCCTCTATCTTACGACATGTTCTGCTATCAAATTATGATCCCATATTGGAATGGGAATATGAGAGCAGTCCAATTATTGGCCCTTTTCCATAATATGATGATAATCCTCTTTTACTGGAGAAATAATTTGCCCTTTCTTTAGAGAAATCACTTGTTCATGCTAATTAGAGTGTTGTGATGCGCTAGAAGTAGGGATAAGAATATGCTCCTATCCTTTTATCATCACTAGTTCCAAAATATGATGGTGCAGTTATTCTATTTTTACAATGATGTATTGACACATTATAAAATAATGGCAAAAAATATAATATTTCAAATTTTCTATTTCTATTATGTAATAGTAGATATTTTTTATTGATGCAAGTATATAAGGAAAATTTTTTCCTTCTTATGCCAACAAAATATGAAAAAGGAATTCATGAACTGGGTAGGCATTTTCACCTTCAAAAATATTTCTATGTGAATATTCCTACAGAGTTATTCTGAGAAATACATAAAATGATCCCTCTCCGTAGATATTGATGAAATATACTGGGGGATCCAATGGTAGACTCGAGAATATGATCCCAGTTTCATTTATCCATAGATTTATACACCTGATGTATCTTCCGTGTTTCCTATTCTTGGATATCATAGGTGGAAGCATGTCTTATAGATTCCTTACTAGGGGATTAAAGGGCACCAATGGGTTGCAATTAGAGACAACAATTGATATGTGACCTCTTCAGTGGACCCTGAACTATAATAGATCCATAGTTTAATCCTTGATCCACCTTCCTCTATTACTGATGATGATGATTTTTTCACTCAATGTATAAGATTCTAATGTGGTTGGGAGTGGCAATGATCACTACTGGGATTACCATAAATTTACTTAGATGATTTAAACTCTTCAATTTTAGCATTTATAGATCCTAAAGTGACGCCTAAAGGGTCCTGATTTTTTCATGAAGATGCGATTCTAGGGCCATTTCATTTTCCACCAGATGTTGAAGGATTTCGGAAGGTGAGGTTATTCAGATTCCAATGGGGGTTTCATCCATAGTTTATTTTTCCTGAATGATATCTTGATGAAAACATTATCCCAGGTTCAGTTTTGTTTTTGAGAGAAGTAGATTCAGTCATCAAGACAACAAGGTAAAAACTTCACCGATATTTGCATTATCTTATGAATGGTAGGTGCTCAATTAGATATGAATGGGTAACACAATTCTATTTTTTTATTCCCAGTCTAGCCATTAAACATGTGTGGAATAGTGAAATCGAGGATGGACATATTTCTGGATAAACAATAAAACTGATGATCTTCTATAACATTCATGTTAGGTTCACCTTTTTGTTTTGTGTACGGTATGTATACAGAATTTCCTTATTAATGGTTCACCAATCAGTATTTTAATTGAGATAATCATGTTAGGATAGACATTATTGATTAATATGGGAGAGACACAAATATAGGTTGGACCAGCCACACATGATAAGAAAAAAATGATCCAATTAATTCTAGGTAGTGTATCCTTTTGAATCTGGTGAAAGAGATTTCATAGATAAATGATATCCACATACATCAATTTTACCTTTATTATTTCATTGGAAGGATGTGGATGGCTTGGATTGATTGATTTATTTTGGGGGGTTTATTGTGTTACACTATCATTCAATTCAGGATTACTATTTTTATTTTCGTATGAAAATAAATATGTCACCCACATCCATAATTGAGTATTGTCCTAAATTCCAAAGGGAGGGGGTATACACGGGGTTTTGAACCAATGATTCTTAGGAAAAAACATCAATCGATGGGATATGATGTTTTTCTCATCAAATCCGTTTGGGGGAAATTTTTTCCTACTCTTGGAATCTCTTATAGATTTAATATGTGATCAGGAATATCTTCCTAATACTGATACGAGACCAATTACCCTTACAAAATGGTCATAGGTTAAATGAAAACTGAAATCTAATAGTGAATCCATGTTTAGGTATATGAGGTTATTCATCCACTTCACATTAATGGGTAGATTCCTATAAACTAAATCCATATAACGTGGTACATTGGAGATTATTGTCATCTAGGGAGGCGAGTGATATTTCAATGATGGAATTGAACTGTTATAAGGATTATTATGTATCCTGTTTATAATAGGTATTAAAACTCATCTTATTTATCAAACCTATTAAGTTTAAGATCATATGGGAATGAAATTTAAGAGGGATGATAGGCACCTCAAATTTTTCTCAATCCTTGTGAAGGCATCCTATGAATCCTGGTTATGGCTGGAACAAAATTCAATATAGTTCAAATTCTTTCTCAATCTGATGGTTGTTGATAAAGAATGATCATCCCATGGGAGATATTGGTCACAAATGTCAAAATATTAGAGACATAGAGGGTATTACATAAAAATATATTCTTATTAGTTCTCAGGCCTTTGGGAGTTTTCCAACTTATCGTAGTTATAGTATGAATCAGATTTCTCATAGTTCATTCGCACCATTTGTACCCACCCTGAGGTGGATTTTCTTATATGGGGTAAATAATAGCATGCCACCAAATGAGTCTTACACATTATTGTTACCCTAGATGATGGAGAATAATTATGTGAATTATATGACCATTGACACTCCTTAACCCCATTTGATCCATGATCAGTGTAAGAATCAGGGAATAACAAGTAATCATTCTCACTGTATATGGATGCAGGAATTATGTATTGAAATACCAATTTGGAGTTTTGATAAGGATCTAATTCTCTAAGAAGGCATCGAATGTATCCAAGTTATGGAAGTAATCATAGTCATAATTTTTCAGTATATCACAGATTACACACTTAGGTGGCCCTAATATGGGGGCATTCAAATAATGCCACTGATCTAGGCTTACACAATGAGGTTTCCCTTATGTATAAGTAATATCATATTTTTCATTTGATCAAGGCATACACATTTAGGAATCCCAAACATTGGATCATATCATAATATGACTCTATTTGTGTCTCACACCTTTAGATATCCCTAATATTGTATCACTCATATGTTTCCAATGAGAAGGGCCTACACTCTAAGGTAGCTCAAATATAAGGGAATTCATATAATGCCAATGATGATGTATTACACACTATGGTTTCCCTTACATAGGGTAAATATCATATTGTGCCTATGATTATGGCTTTGACACTCTGGTTTCTATAATATGGGGTCGTTGATATTATGTCACTGATTGAGGCTTACATAATATGGTTTTACTAATAAGGGGGTATTCATATCATGCCACTAATCGGGTCTTACACACTTATGTTACCATTACATAGGATACATATTATATTATGCCTTTGATTGGGGCCTACACACCATGGTTTCTCAAATATGGGGGTATTCATTTCATTCCACTGATATAGGCCTAAACCCCAAGTTTTCTATAAAATTGGTGGCATAACATATTATAACTTTGATGAGGGATTACACACTATGGATAACCTAATATGGTTGAATTCATATCATGCCACAGATTGGGAATTAGATACATTGTTTTCTCTAATATAATAAAATTTATATGATGACACTGATTGGAGATTAAATAATGATGTTTCCCTAATGTGGGGGAAATAATATCATGCCATTGATCAGGGATTATACAATATGGTTTCCCTTATATAGTGGAGACATCATTAATTCCTATGACTGGGGATTATACACTGAGGTTTCCCTAATATGGATGATTTCATATCATGCCACTGAACGAGTCTTACACAATGGCGATTCCCAAATATATGGGCATTGGATAATTTTACCACGCCCTAGGACACCTACTGGACTCGACCGAGTTCTCTTCCTAACCATATTGATTTCCTTCCTGACATGTAAGAGGATGTCTGAACATGTCTGGTCATATTGTTTTCATGAACAAAGATAATTTCACAATCCAATTTACTTTTTCAAGGAAAATTATATAATTTTAATGGAATATGGGAATTCCATCACTTGATCAATGCTGACATGTCCAAAGGATATCGCAAGACCTGGTTGGCATGTCTTGGAGGCCATTACATGATCAAGGATGACATGTTTGCAGGTTATCACATGGACTAGTTTAAATGGTTATTAGAAATAATGTAATATGGCTGAAATTTCCTTTTTTTCACTAGGAAATGTATTGCCACATATTTTTTTAATGAAAAACTATTGTTGAAATCGAATGTGATACGGAAACACTGAATCCAAACAAAAAAATGACTTTTTGAATATATCCATTTCAACCATAAATTATATTAATTGATATAATTAATATCAACTAATTTATGATATATATATATATATTAAATATATTGATAAATTCATACTAAATAATCAATAATATTTGGTAATGTCTTTTTGTTCTTCAAAATATGGTTTCTTAAAAAATGATTTTTATTAATGTTTATAAAAAGAATATTATATTAATTTTTAGGAACATTTAAAAAATTTGTTTTATAAAATGAAATCCATTTTTGAAATATTCATATCAATATTAACATAGGTTGATATTTTGTTATTTTATGAAAGCATATGTTCTTTAGTGAATTGTAAGAAACCTTTTTAGGTGAAATCATAATTTATTTTGTTAAATGAATTAATTTAAAATTCCACTTATAATTATAATTTTATTTGAAGGTCACAAGTATTATTTATTTATATTAAATTAAATTAATTAAAATTAAATATTCATTACACCAGTTTTTAATGAAACATTATTTTTAGTATTAAAAACACATTTTTTTAAAAACTATTTTAAAATGCATAATGTTTATCCATTTTAATTAATTAAAATAACAATTAATGAAAATATATCAAAAATAAATTTTTAAATTATATATATATATATATATATGAATTAGAATTCATATAATATTAAAATTTATATGGTTAATGTAAAAATATCTTTTATTTAAAAATGCATTTTTCTGAAAACTGCTTACAATCGTACTTGAAGGTTTTATATTAAATTAAATTCATGATTTTTTTTGGTTTTTATATAATTTATTCCATATTTTGAGTAATCATAATTAATAATAGGTAATAATTTCAACAAAATTTTAAACAATATGAATAATCACAATAGTTAAAAATTATTACCATAATAAAAGAAAAATAGGTTAACTATGGTTAAAATTAATTGTACAAACACATGAAAAAATATAACACTAAAAATATTAATATTAATATATATATATATATATATATTTAATTTTCATTTAAATGGTGATTATTTTTATTACTTATTTTTTTTACATTATAAATTAATAAGTAATATGTTTGATAAAAATTATATTTTAATATGAAAAAAAATAAATTGTTGTTTTTAGTAGTATGCAATTTCAATTAAGACATTTATTTTGAAAATTAATTTATTTTTTAAATAAATAATATTTTAATAAAATATTTTTTTTAGAAAAATTAAATATAAATTATTATGAAATGTTTATGAATTAAAACGTAATATTTATAAGGTTTTGAAAATAGTTATTAACTAACAAACATTGAATTAAATAGAAGATGTCCATTATTATTTTAAAGTGAAAATATTAATATTTAAGAAATTTTACTGATTAATTGAGTTTTATTTTTGTAATTATAAGGTTGAAATTATCAAATAGTTATTTTTTCAAAATTTTCTAATTCATTTGAATTTTCAGGTAAAAACCAAATACCATATAAATATACAGTGTATTTTGAAATCATAATGACCTAAAATTGATATAATAAAAACTATAAAAGGTATCAATGGTGGAATAGATGTTTTAAATTTAAATTATTTTAATTTATTTTTACTTAATTAATTTTATAAATCTATTATGAATCCTACAAAACCATTAATATATTATAAGGTTTTTAAAAACAATTCTGTAAGAGCATGCCTTAATTCCACATAGGAAAGGTTGTTATTTTATTAAAATTTTCAATTTTTCATTTAAAAATAAACAACTCCCATTTTTCATAAGTCGTGGGAAAAACCCATGTGAAGGATTGGGATTATTTTTATTATTTATATAGAGTCCAAAACTGAAGTTTAAAAATCTTAATGAAATCCCCACCCTTTTCCTAAATAAACCAACCCAATATCAAATTTATATTCACTCAAAATCCATCGACCTCTTACCTATCTAAAGTCCTCACATGGTGCCTCTAAGCTCTCAAGAATTTCCTCCCATGCATTTGGAGTCACACACTCAAGTAAGGGATCATTTAATTCACCAATATATTCATTTTTCTTAACTATATTATTTCTTATATTTTAAATTCATATTGTTTGTTCATGTTTTTCCGTGTACATATTACTATAAATTTTCTTTCAAAATGATAATATACACCTTTTTCTCCCATCAACAGATTTTTTGAATATTTAAGTGATGCCATTATGCTGTCAAAATTCCATCAGGATTTTCCATAAAAAAATTGTGTAGTGAATACCCATACCAATTTCCGATCAAAGGTGATCACCTTTTGGCACTTATACTTATTGATTGAGTAATTACATGTTTTTAGTATACACTGCATGATTGTGGAATAAAATATTAGTTTTAATGATTCCATGTCTGATTATCTTTGTTGAACACAAAATCATGAGAATGAAATCAATATAATGGTTGAGATCAAAATTATATTATGCTTCAATGAATTGGGTAATGTTTAGTGGCATAAGACATCATGTTGGGATAGAGACTAAACCTGATTCCATTATGGTACTTTTTCCATCATGATTTATTAGAAGTTTTCCTTGACCTGTGTTTATGACACAATGTTCAAACCTGTTTTCACATTTTTGATGTTATGATTATCATGATTTTTCATGACATATTATTAATGTATATGATTATATCGCTTTTTATTCCCCATAATTATGACTATTGTCTATCTTTTTCACCTTATTCCATGTTTGTTCCCCTATGGGGATTTATAGATAACCCATTTTTTATGTATGCCCACAGGTTATCTCATGCACTTTTAAAAGCCATGTAATTTTAGTATCCTTTTATGTATGACTTCAATTATGTTGTTGTATCCCATGTCCAAGATGTTATGCATTGTACCAAGTTCACAAATATAGTAGAATTACTGATATTTAGTGTTGTATTATGTGTAATTTTATGAAATAAATCATGAATTAATGTGTAATAAGGAACATGGTTGTCATATGAAACCTTCCCAGAACGTTTAGGGGATGTAACATAATCAGGATTACTTATCATATTGTCCTCGTTAAACCTGTCTAACATGCTTGGAGGGAATCACATGATCTGGTTAATGAGTCTATATGAAATAATGAAACATAGATAACATAGATTGACATCATCACATAATTAGAGAGTCTATAAATTTACATTGCAAGATATAGATATCGATCCTGAAGGGATTCACGAGACAAGGGTGCCATGCCTTGTGGGTGCCACGTGACATTCTATGAAATGTACTAGGGACATCACATGATCCAAATTGTATGTCAAAGGATGTCACATGATTTGATCAATATATTAGGATAAGATATACTAATGGAGTATTTATGTTGAGGGTGGAGGTTTATTTATAGTCTTCACATCGATTATTATAAGCTTCATTTTTGGAACATATCTCATAGATTCATGCTAGAGATGGTGAAGGGATCTAGAATTATGTTATTTGAACGATCCTATTACGGTTTCTTCAAGGGAATCACATAATGGTCAATGACTATAAAACCATCAACTTAGTGCCCCATTTATTGTACATTTTTTATTAAAAGGGGTCATGACTAACCTTGTGTCAATTCTAAGGGAATTTTATTGGTTCAGGACAACATTTCTTGAGATCCGCGTGAGATTTGGATTCCTGTTGAAAGGATGTTACATGATATTAGATTCATTGTACTGGATATTTTGTTAGAAAAAGGTGGATCATTAGTTGGCCATCGTGGGATTGATACGATATGTATAGGGGGGTCTCACCAACATAGTGTCTTGTCAATGGAGGCCTTTCATGATCACTGGTGATCACCTGGGGTGTATAAACCCATTCACGTGAAGGAAAACATATCTAATTCTATAAGAATCTTCCTCAATTACTAGTTTTATATCATTATTTATTTCATAAAATATTTGGGTCATGTGACATTATAAAAGTGTTTTTAAAGATATTAACTCTCCCTATTGGCAATGCAAGGAGTGGAAAATCAAGCTCCTTGTGTCGATGAAAGAGAATTTTCCTGGACACATGTTTTATTATCTAGGGAGCAGAAGTGGAAATGAAATATTTAGTGTCCATATCTAATACCATTCACATGATTAAGGTTTCATAATGGTGGGATCTTGTGTGAAAATTTTGACATGTTTCTAGGGATTTTTTGGTGTCTTGTGAATCTTTTGAGAGTTTCACATAAAAATCAATGACCACAAGAGGTTACTTCTTTTGTAAAATTTTATGCTTTATTTTAAACTACGTTTTTGATGTTTTTTAAGGTGCCTACGGATTGAAAAGTCACATGACATGGGGTAGCTCATTTGTCATCCACCATATGATTAAGGAGTGCCTTGGATGGATTTTCATAAGAAGGGGGGTTGTCAAAGGAGTTCTATGATATCTAAAGCAGGTCATGCATTTCACATGGCATGTTCGAATGACCTTCCAAAGGCCAAGAGATCACATTCTCTTCAGTGGTTTACACGATATGTGAGTTTTGGATACATTCATATTCCACTGATTTTCGGTTAAAATATTACCCATATTTTGGTTATTTATTCCAATGGTGATTTTTGATGATCATTTGGATATTTTCAATAGGAAATCAAAAAATACTAGTGAAGTTCAAACAAATAAAGAATGAGTCTGATAGCATATTAATTTACAATCCATCTGAACAATATTTTTTATTTTGAATGTGAGAACATGCCACAAAATAATAATAATAATACTATTATATTGAGGCATGGGGTTTAATAAAGATTATAATATTATTTAAGGACAGAAATTAAAATAAATAATTATTTTAATATAAATCTTAACTGTATAAATAAGCTATTATTTCTATTGTGTGTTGCATCCATATTACAATCATGAGAATCATTGTGCTTAATGAAACTCAATCTGAACTCCTTCTTTCTCTCATCCTATCAAGAATGATAAATGAAAGAGATATCCCTTCAAGATATTATGATGAGCGACCAATATGAATAAATAAAGTCAATCGACTCACTATACATGCACCAAGATATCGATTGATATTTATTAAAGATCAATGGTGCACATTTGGATAACTTTTATACAGATTATATCATTCGATCCTCAAAATGAAATGATGTTAATATGAAAGATAAATTTTAGAAAATCTAAATCTACAATAAATAAAGAATTAAAAAAATAGTTATTCATTTATTCTGATGTTAAATAAATTACGTATAAATATTATGTTATAGATCCTCACTGAGTGATTCATTCAAGTTGATATTAAATGAAATATTATCATATCACCCACTACCACACACTTCCACTATTCCTAGAACAAAAAGGATTGATATATAATAATTTGGGTTTCTGGGACTGGGTTTTTAGGTTTTATGTATAATAATTAGTGTTTAGAGTACTCTGTTTTGTGTTTATGGATTTGGTTGAAGGGTTTAAGGTTTAACGTTTTGTGGATTAGGAATTAAGTTTAAGGTTTTTGGGTTCATGTTTTATGGATTATGGTTTTGAGATTTTGGTTTATGTTATAGGGTTTATTCACTGTAATAATAATTTCATTGATCATAAAAAAAATGATAAAACCACTATTAAATCCATTCCCTTAGATTCTATATGATTTTTATCAATTTATATAATCAATTAAACATTCAAAATAATTACTCTATACATGAAGAAATTAAAACAATTAATATAATAGAGAAACATATCATGAATTTATATAGAGTTTTCATAATTCATAAAAGTTGTTTTTTATAATTATGTAAGAGTAATTATGTATGATACATACATGTAAAAATGAGAATTCATGTGTTCGGGTAATCTGAATTATTAGAAATTGCAAAATTGAGTGTTTGTTAATGATTTTGACCATGTAAAGGAATCATTTTCATCTTTTACAATTGACTAATATTTATAAAATTCTATAAACATTAAAAAATATCAAATATCACTTCAATTTTATATCAATTTTTAAAAATATAAATTAAAAACAATATAATAAAAAATTTGAAAAACTGGTTTCATATATATATATGTAAACATTATGATTTTTCAAACAAATCTCTAACATCTCAATAATCGAATCATCCTTCATTATAGTTTAATG
This sequence comes from Viscum album, assembly GCA_963277665.1. NCBI lineage: Eukaryota > Viridiplantae > Streptophyta > Magnoliopsida > Santalales > Viscaceae > Viscum > Viscum album. The sequence continues at coordinate 856,222,483 of OY728164.1, forward strand.
AAATTTAGATAATTTTATTTGTTAATCATGAAAATAATAGGCTTGAAATTATGTTGTGTGTATATCTAGTTGTGATCAAAATACCATACCAAAATAAGGTTTCAGTGTTTAGGGTTTCGAGTATGGGGTTTTTTGTATGACGTTTATGGCCAGGGATTAGTAGTTTTGTTTTAGGGTTTATAGTTTCGGGTAATAGTTTATGATTTAGGGTTTAGGGATTAATGATTACATTATAGGGTTTAGGGTTTAATGTTTTACATTTATTGTTTAGGGTTTAGGGTTCATGGTTATCTATTTTAGGGGTTTAGGGTTTTGGATTTATTATTTAATATATTGGATTTAGGGATTAATATTATTGAAATAGTGTTTTGGGTTTAGCATTTGGGAGTTAGGGTTTGAGGATTTCGTTTTATGGTTAGGATTAATGATATAGGGTTCTGGGTTAATTGTTAAGGGATTAGGATTTAAGGGGTTAGGGTTATAGGTTTAGAGTATATGGTCTAGGGATTATTGTTTGTGATTAAGGGTTTATGGTTCATAGTTTAGGGTTTGAGGTTCATTGTTATGTTTTTTGGGTTTTGGGTTTATATTTATGGTTTATGATTCAATTTTTAGGGTATACAATTTGAGGATTAGGGTTTAGGGTTAATGGTTTAGATTTTAGGGTTTAGGTTTTAGGGTTTTGTGTTTTATTCTAAGTGATTAAGTATTAAGGTTATGCGTTAAGTGTTTATAGAATTTTATTTATGGTTTATGGTTAAGGGTATATGGTTAAGGCTTTAGGGTTTTGGTTTAGTATTTAGGGTATATTATTTAAGTTTTTGTGGTTTTATTCTTTTGTTTTAGGGTCAAATTTATAGAGTTATGAGATTTCTTTTTGTGATTTAGGGTTTAGTATTTTGGGGATTCTATACGGTTTATGCTTTAGGGTTTAGGATTTTTGATTTTGGGTTTTTGTTTTATGGTTTAGGTTTTAGGTTTTAGGGATTATGTTTTGTGGTTTAGAATTAATGGTTTAGTGTTTAGGGTTTATGATTTAGGGGTTTATGGTGTACAATTTATGATTTCGGCTTTAGAATTTTGGGTATAAGTTTTTGGTTTATAGTATAGATATTAGGTTTAGGGTTTAAAGATTAATGTTTAGGTTTTATAGATATGGGTGTAGGGTTTTCATTTTAGGGTTTGGGGATCGTTCTTTTGGGGGTTTGGTTTAGAGTTTACTAAATAATGTTTAATATTACTGTTTTAGGGTTTAAAATGTTGGGATTAGGTATAATGATATAGTTAATATCATTTAGGTTATAAGGATAAGGGTTTGTGGTTTAGGTTTTAGGGTTCTAGTTTTGGGGTTTGGGGATCAGGTTTTAAGGTTCGACGTTTCTTTTTTTGGGTTTAGTGTTTTGGGATTATGGTTCAGAGCTTAGGATTTATGGTGTAGGGATTATGGATTATGATTTAGGTTTAAGTATTTTGGTTTTTGGTTTTATAGTTGAGGGTTTTGGGTTTTATGTTTAGGGTTTATGGTTTGGGGTTTGGGTTTGGGGTTTAGGGTTTACAATATTTGGGATATAGTTTTTTTATGGTTTTTGTTTTTTGGTTTATGGTTAAGGTTTTAAATTTTAAGGTTAATGATTTTTGTCTTTTGGTATTATATGTTTATGTTTTAGGGTTTAGTGTTTAGGGTTTATGATTTTAGATTAGATTTAAATTTTTTGTTTTAGGATATATGTTATAGGTTTTAGTGTTTAAAATTTATGGTTTATGGTTTATGGTTTATGGTTTGGGATTCAAGGTTTATGGATTAGGGTTTTGAGTTTAGGTTTTGGGTTTAAGGTGTACGGTTCAGGGTTTATTATTTAGGGATTAGGGTTTGGGGACTCATGATTATTTTTGGAATATGGTAGATGGATTTAAATTTAGGGATACCTAATTTTAGTGTATGTTTAATTTTAAGGGTCTGTTAGTAAGGGTTTAATGTTTAGGGTTTTTGGTTTAAGGGTTGGGATTTTAGTGTTTGGATATTATAGTTTTGGTATTGTGGATTTGGGTATGGGGTTTCTAGCTTTAGGTTTTTGGTATAACATTTATTGTTTATGGGTTAGGGATTATTTTTTATGTTTTTTTCATTTAGTGTTTCAGGTTTGGGGTTTGTGGTTTATTATTTAGAGTTTTTGTTTTAGAGTTTAGGGTTTAGGTTTTGTGGTTTGTACATTAGGGTTCAAGATTTATGGTTTAGGTGTTAGTGTTCAGATGTGGGTATTATTATTTGAATTTCTTATATCTGGATTTAAGATTTAGGGTTTAGATTTTAGATATTATAGTTTGACTTATAAAGTTTATAGTTAAGGGATTAATATTTAGGGGTCAGTGTTAATTTTTTATCATGTGATGTTTTTGTTTTATGGTTACGATTTTTGTGTTTAGTCATTAAGGTTTAGGGTTTAGTGTTAATGAATTAGGTGTTTGGTTTTTTGTTTAGGGTTTTGGTTTTTTTAATATAGGTTATTTTTTTAGGGATTATATTAACTGGTTTAGGGGTTAAGGTTCATAATTTAGGGTTTAGGGTTTAGTGTTTGGGGATACAGTTTAGGAATTATGGTTTAGGGATAACTATTTAAGGTTTATTGTATCATGTTTTGGGTTTGGGGTTTATGTATTAGGGTTTATTAATTTTGGTATTGGATTTAGGGATTAAATTTAATGTCTTCTATTTTCTGTTTTAGGGGAGCATGTTTAGGGGTAAGGGTTTATGTTTTTTGGGTTTTTGGTTTAGAGTTTAGGGTATATGGTTAAGGGGTTGGTTTTTAATTCTTACGGGATAGGGTTTGGGGTTAAGGATTTTGGGTTTTGGGTTTTTAATTTAGGTTTTACTGTTTTTTTGGAGTAATGCTGTAGGGATTAGGTTTTTGGGTTTTGGGTTTAGATTTTAGGGTTCATGGTTTATTGTATATAGTTTATGGTATATTCCTTAGGGATTATGTTTTAGGGTTTAGTATTTTGGGTTTCTTATTATTTTTGTGGTATTTTGGATTTGAAAATTATTTATTTTGGGTTTTCGGTTTAGGGTGTAGAATTTTTGTTTTAAGGATTACGTTTTAGGGTTTAGTGTTAATTATTTGGGGTTTTTGGTTTGTGTTTTTTTGTTTTATGTAATGGATTTAGGTTTTATGGTTTTATTTTTAATGGTTTAGGGGTTTTTTAGGGTTTTAGGTTTTAGGGTTTAGTGATGAGGATTAATGGATTACTGATTAGGGTTTTATGTTTAGGGTATCAATATTTGGGATTGGGGTTTGATGTTTAGGGTTGAAATTTTATGGTTTATGGTTTAGGGTTTATATTTTTGGGTTTAGGTATTAATATTGTATGGAATATGGTCTAGTGTTTAGGGTTTTGGATTTATGTTTTAAGGTATAGTGTTTGGGGTTTTCAATTTTTAGTTCTGGGTTTAGGGTTTATCATTTAGTGTTTTGTGTTAAGGCTTAAGAGTTTGGGGTTCTAGGATAATTGAGTTTAATTTAGTGTTTAGTCTTAAAGGTTTAGAGTTCATGGTTTTGGTTCTAGGTATACTTTTTCATTTTTAAGGTTTAGTTCTTATAGTGTAGGGTTTAGGGGTTACAATTGTTGTTTTATGGATTGGTTTTTATTGTTTAGGTTTTAGGGTTTAAGGTATATGGTTTTGGACTTAAAGAAAACAATATGGGTTTTCAGGTTCTCTATTTTGTGTTTAAGATTTTGGAATTATAATTTATTGTTATGGTTATATATTTTTGGGTTACAAGATTAGGGTTTAAGGTTTATAGTATAATTTTTATGGTTTAGGGTGTAGAATTTGTGGATATGGTTATAAATTTACAATGTTATTTTTAGGGTGTGTTGTTTATTGTTCAAGATTTAGGGTTTTGGAATTAATGTTTCTGGATTCACTGTAATGTTATAGGGATTAGTGTTTGGGATTTTGGGATTATGGTGTGGGGTTTAGGTTATAGTGTTAAGGGTTTAGGTTTTATGGTTTAGGTTTTAGGGTTTATGGTTTATGGTTTAGGGTTTAGGGTTTATGTGTGAGATAAATTATTGATTGATATTCAATTAAATATATTCATAAACCACTAAAATAATTTTTCATATATTACATTTAAATTATATTAATATATTGGATCAACCAAAAAATAATGAATAAAGTTATGATATTTAAGAAATTAAAATTTTGAAAACGATTGAGAAACATAGTAATGTTTTGTTTGGAGTCTTCATACTTTTTAAATATCGTTTCATATGATTCATTTTGTGTAAGAAAAAAACATATAAGTTTCATAAAATATATTTCTTTCAAAATGTACACAATCTAAAAATTTGTTTCAGTATTTTGTATAGTTATATTACCTTTATCTAATTTCATAGCATTCCCACAGATCAAATATTACTTCAATATGAAATCATTATTTTAATATATAATTGAAAAGAGGTAGAAAAATTAGTTTTAGACAATAAGGAATTATATTAATATATATATTAATGTGATGAGAATTATTTAAATTATAATCATATAAATGATCAATACATCCATCTTTTTTGTTTAATGAAATTTCGATAGTTTTCATAGTTTTCATCAAAATTATGATTCTATAGTTTATAGGTGTGTATGTCATGTTGTGATCAAATTATTGCGACATGATTTTGTTTTAAGAATTAGGATTCTCGGTCTTGGGTTGTTTTTGGGGATTTGTGGTTTATGATTAAGGGTTTAGTGTGTTTAGACTAAGAAACTTTATTGTTTTTTATGAAACTGGTTCAACATACAGATGGTTTTCAACATAGTTTTCCTTTTCCTATTCAACATAATTTACATAATATTATGGAGAATATATATCACATTACATTTTTGTGTTACAAACGTTATCTTATAGATACTATCATCTTGGCTACTATATATTTAGTTAGATTGTCAATGTTTACTTGACTAATGTGATTTTACAAATTACGGCTCTACATGTTTATTATTCTCTTATGTTCCATAAAAAAGTATGTTCTATGAGGAAAATAAAAGATAATTTTCAATTCCAAAATTTTATAACATCATGAAGAATAAATTTTATCATTACACATGATTGATTCAAAAGGAGTAGCATGGGGTTTGTCTATACAATGTTCTTATTATGAAGTTTTTATAATGGTTATTGAAAAAATGTTATCAGACAAAGGTTTGGTTGAGAAAAAATAGAATTTAAAGGCTGATGAAGAAATTATATTATATAAGTATGATGTTTTAACAGTCAAACAATTATAATGTTTTCTAAATTGAATATATTTAATGATTAATCAAACAAAAGAATCTAGGGTGTGTCATCTTATAGAGTTCTTCATCTAAACTCTTATAATGTTAGATTACATAGTACATCGTTCAATTAAATGTTTCAATTTCCATCATATATAGGAAATGATTCAAATCCCTCAAATTATCATTCATATGAACATTAGATAGATGAATGTTTGTATGTGATTGTATTCTATCGTGAAAACATATATAATTTTTGAAATATGAATTGTAAAAGTGATAGAATTATAGATATTGTAATTACACATAAATTGATTTTTCATAAAAATGGTATTGTGAAATAATTATGAGTTTATTTATTTGATGTTGATAAGTAGAATTATATGAAGGTTCATCTGATGGTGGATTTGTATAAAGTCTTATTTGACATATGTTTTGAAATACTTTTATGATTTTTTAATTTTTTTTAAATTTTTGGAAATTAAGTTAATTATTCAAAATTACAACAATCGTAGAGTAAAATTGTGATTCTCACTCAGCATTGTGGAATTTTGAAGGATCTTATTGAAATCCATTCATATGGAATGGTCCTATTTTTAGGAGGTTCTAATATTGTCAAATGAAATTTTCAAGTGAGGTGTTCATAATTTTAGTGGTATATTTGAAATTGATTTCATACATTTCCATTAATCATTAGAGGATGCTTTCTTATATAAAGGTGTTTGGTCTGCTAATAAAAGTGTGTTGGTTTGTGGTATCTTAGTGAAGCGATGTTAATGTGAAGAGGTGATTGGATGAACATGCTGAAGAGTAAATGGTATGAAGGATATTATATAATGTTTCCTATTAGTTAGTATCAGATGGATTGTGTTATTATGTGATTTCTCAAACAAATTGAAAGAGGATTATTCGAACTGTATTGTTAGGCAATAATATATTTAAGTAATTAGATTGGAATAAGTCTATATAAGATTAATTGTATGGAGTACACAAAATATATAGAGTGTAAAAGGTATTATGGATGGATACACTTGAAATATTATACCAGATAATCTTTTATGGAATGAATGAAAATGATTTCTTATCCATATAAAAGAATGTTATGAGGAATAAAAAAAATTCCAGAAGGGAAATAGTGTAAAATATCATATAACATAGTGAAAACATAAAGAATTATATTGGTTATGGTAATTAAATTTTTTACAAAATCATTTCTTTGAAATTTATCTATGTGAGGAGAACATTAACATCAACTTAACTATAGTGATGAAATTAAAAGGTTATTACCCTATTGATGTATCCACCAAAAGGATTATTTTATAATGGTTTGTGTGGAGTTTCATAACATCAAAACCATTCCAAGGACATGATATTGTTATTGATAAGTGACCCTTGTAAATTTTTGTGTTCATCTGTTTGTGATTTTAGGTTTCTTTCTTCAAAAAAGTAATTTCTCACTAACCGAAGGTGAAGGATATTTAGTTTATAAGAAAACTCAGAATAGAAGATCACTGATTCACCCTATCCCCCTCTAAGTGGTCACACAGATCTTGATTAATCCTTTCAAGTGGTATCAGAGATCAATATCACATTGTTTACTTGTTGGTGATGTTTGAAGATAAAGAAGGTAATCATGGATGCTTTGAACACTATTAATAGAATGTGGATTCTTGTGTTCGATGGAAATAAATTTCATATATGTATGAGTATAATCTCACCTTACCATATGCACATTGAATATAAATCTCTTGAGGATACTACATATGGTTTCACTCCTCAAGATGAGGGTTCTCCCCTAACATATTAAAAAAATCATAATTTTGAGAAAGATTGGAGTGAAATAAATTCTATACTTTAATCACTACATAAAAGTAATTTTCTAAGAGAAAAAGGGATTGGAACAACTAAATACATATTAAATAAGTTGATGAACATCTATTAAAAATATAAAAATTTAAATATTGTGCTGTTATAGATATAGAGATTATTTTATGATGATATTAGAATGTGTGGAGTTAAATCAATTGGGGACTTTTTTATAAGAGTTAATGAAATTGTAAACACCACAAGATGTATTAGTGGGTAGTTGTAAGGTTGAAATATTTTAAAAAGGTTTATACAATTATTATAGATAAATTTTATTATAAGGTGTCATAATTAGAAGATATATTTTATAAAACTATATCACTTTTTGATGATAGAAAATTATTATCACTTATAAAATAATATGAGAAAATGTTAGGAAGAGAACATAAAAGGGTGATCAATAAATATCTTTCAATGATTCGAATATGAAAAATCAAAGAAACATCCTAAGGAAAATTCCAGTGACTCTAACACTAAATATGATGTATGTAAAAACATTGATTATTTTATTCATTTTTATTCTAAATGTGTAAAAATAAGAAAATATAAATAAAAATGTAAATTTAACTTTATAGTGTTTTAGTTGTTGAGCTATTGTGAATTTCACAAAAAAATTTCCATGGAATAAAGGACGATTAAAAATGGATAATGAATAGGGTAAATAAATAAGATCCCTTAATAATAATGCATGAAAAAAATCACTATTCAATTGGAATGTATAATAAGTTCTCTATATATAAAAAGAGAAAAATTGTGTCTAAATATGATGAAGATGATGATAGTAAGGTGGAATCTAAAAAATATAGTGATGATGATGCTGATAAATTTTTGATTATAAAATTTAATGATTAATATTTCACTAGTGAATAAATTAAGAATTATAAAGATGATGAATAATTGGAGGAGACTCAAATGCAGTTTTTTTATTAATAGATAACAAAAATAATTTATTAAAAATATTGTTACAATTGAAAAGGATAATGATATGTTGATGAAATAAATTCATTCATTAAATAATCAAAAAATTTTATTTAATAAAAATAAAATCTTAGAAAAATATATTTATGATTTTAAGAAGATACATGATGAGGATTAGAACCATAATATCGAGGTGCAATAAATGATAATGGTGAAAGAGAAAGAACATGATCTTCCTCAACCAAAAAATATCTAAGATTATTGAGGATTTTTTTTTGAAATCACATATTCAGAAGTTGGTGAATTTTATAATAAGGTAAAACATTAGAATGAAAAAATCCTCAAATGTTAATAATAATGTTTAATATTTTTTTTAATAATAACCAAATTTTCAACACCATGTATATTTACAAAATAATAGGAGTTTTAAATTATAATAATTATGTGTTTTAAAAGTCAAAACCAAAAAATTATTCAATGATAAATTATTTTATGGATGAGAAGAAATATAATATTGAAGAAGAAACCTAGATACTACCAAAAAAATGGTGCACAGTAATGTGTGAAGGTGGATGGTTGGAAAAATGATAAAAAAATGTTTATAATTTAGGATATCATGTACATTATAAATGAATATGTTCTTACTATAGTTATTTCTATTACAGAACCAGATTAGTGCATATGGAAAACATGTTTTGGTTTAATCATCAACATTACAATAAATCTTGGAGGAAATAGATGTAGAGTTTTAAGGGGGGTCAATTCACTCAATAAAGACAATATTAGAATGTCAATTTAATGATTAAAAATAGATTCTAGTAAGTGGAAACTATTTGTGGAATATTTGATTAGGCTAGAAATTTTCAAATGGTTGTCTTGTTTTATTACCAACACAGAAAACATATATATTAATAATCTCAAAATAAATATGAGAATGAATAAAAAGGCAATGAACAGGAAATAATTGTGGATACATCACCTGAAGCAACCAAGGGTTAAAATTATTGAATATTAGATAGTGGGTTTTCATTATATATGACTCTATACTTGAATTTATTAATGAATGTGAGATCTTAAAAATAAGGGATAATCACTTCAAAAATGACGCGTCCCTCTGAATCAAAGGCATTGGATCTGTTATCATTAGTTGTGAAAATTAACATCCCAAATATCCTTATTCATTAATGGGATGAAACAAAATTATTTGACTGTTTCATAAATATGTGATGAAGGTAAAAATAAAATATAGAAGATATGGTTTCATTGTTAAATTTATTTAATGAGAGAATGTTATTTCAAGAGTGTAATGAACTAATAGAAACTTATTTTAAGTTGGTGATAGATATATTTCTTGTTATCCCAGTATAATTGATGGAATTTAGCTATTCAATAATAGTTTGGGTCATATGTGTTTGGGGAATATGATAAATATAATAAATAGATAATGTTTTTTATGATATTCCTAACAAGAAAATTATAAGGTAACTATGTTGTTCTATATTCTAGAAAGGGAATATTAAAATTTTAATACATAAGAAAGTGGAGATACATTATTCTCATTTTTAAAAGATAAAAAAATTTGTCATAGGATAGGATATGAGAGATTAATCACAAAAAATAGACAAGTAATTTATTTATATTACTTATGTTATTATTACCATTACATATATAATGTTTCTGAAACATAATACAAAGGAACGTGAATTTTTTTTAGAGTTTCTGGTAATGTTTTGAAAATTAATATGGATATTCTATGAAAAATATAAGAATTTATAACAGAGTCTAATACATTAATGGGATATTTATAGATCATATTGAAAATACTAACATTCATCATGAATTCATTTCACCATAATTACAATAAAAATTTAATTTTTGAAATAAGAAATTTTATTTTGTTAGAAATGGAAAGAAATATATTGATCAAAAAGATTATTCTCGATACATTTTAAGAAATACTATTTTTTTTGGTTTTGGACATTGAATATTGGTGTATCTATAAAAAAATTAATATAAATTCTTACAAGACGTATTACAAAGAATATCAGTTTTTTAATTCCCTAATGATATTTGTATGTCCTTGTATTATCAGTATTAATGTTTATAACATTGGGAATTTTGATCAATGAGGTGTTAATTGAATTTTTCTTGGATACCCATATAAGAAGTGATTATAGAGATTCTATAATTTATACAATAGAATTATTTCTTAATCTAATGATCTTAAAATTATAGAACATTATGATGAGGATGTTTCAAAATCAATTTTAAATATAATATAAAATAAAGATGATGTGGTTCTAGTTATACAACATGGGAAACAATATAAAGAGAGAAATAATGTTGCAACTATATGAAATGTAAATGTTTACTCAGTGGTATTAAGTAAAGGGGAAAAAATATGATAATATCATCCAAATTTGGGGAACCATGTGGAGGTCAAAAAAATTATTAGTGATCAAGGAAAATATGTTCAAATCAGAATACAATCAAGGTAAATTGAACATACTTACTTATATGCACAGGTTCTTCCAAAAGTCTGTGAATAATCCTGAAATAATCAAGACAGGATTCATTCTATGAATGAATATTTTTTTTATATTTAAAATAATTTTACATAGTAACATTTAAAAAAACCAAACAAAAAATAATGTAGTTGGTATAAGTATGGTGTTTGAAAAATGTTGAACAAAAAAGGGTTAGTGATGAGAAAAAATTTCCGACTTTTTTTTAAAAATTACTTAAACTTTCAAGGCATTGATTTTGATGAGGCCTTTTCTCTCTTATCCTCATTTGAAACTATCAAAATATTTGTACAATAAATTCTAAATTAATTTATATGATATTATATATGGATTTAAATTCATATTTTCTTAAATAATTATCCTATGAAGATGATAAAATTGAATAACCATATTTCTTCATGCTTATAACAAATTAAATCTATGTATGAATTTTTAATAAGATATTGTATAGGTTAATGTTAGTTATGAGAGATTAGAATATTAAACAAGATACTTTTATATGGATGTTGAACTTGAAGAAAGGTAAAATTTTAGAATAAACTCTATATAAAAGAAAACTAAGAGGTTTACCACATTATTATTTCTTATGTTGATGATATCACATCTATATGGAATTATGAAGAAAAAATTGATATATTTTATCAGGAGATAAAAAAGATATATAAAATTTCCATTTTAAGGGAAATAAAATAGCTACTTGGTATAAAAATATATCAATATAAGAATCAGGTATTCATATATCATGGGAATTATTATATGTAACTTTTGAAGAAATTCACCTTGTAAGATTAAAATCTAGTTTCCAATCCCATCATAGTGTGAACAAATTTGTAAAAACATGGAGAAGGGAAGTCAATTGATACTAAATACCTTGATAATTATGTTGTAATATTGTTACATTTAACATATTCAAGGATAAATATAGTGTATAATGTTATATTTTGAGACATGTCTCAAAGTGATCCAACATAATATCAAATTATATAAGGAAGAATAATTATAAGATATATTAAACAAACAATTTAGTTTGGAATAAAATATTATAGCTTAGTAAATTTAGATTTGTTTTATCACACAGATTCATATTGGCATAGTTGTGTTAATGAATAAATATCCACATCTGTTGAAGTGTTCCTCTTGAGTGAAATAAGTGTTACATGGAATAAGAAAAAGAAAAATTTAGTTACTCTCACCATGGATGAAGGTGATTATATAGCTTCCACTCAAGCTACATCACTATTAATGTGGACGGAGATTCAGTTGGTAGTATTTTTATTTGATCTAATGTTCGACTTCTCTTGTGTCGTGAAAATCAATGTGTTATAAATATCACTAAAAATTCATGAGAAATTAGAAATATATGAATATTAATATGAAAAATCAATTCATCTAGGAGAATATATAAATATATGATCTAATGTTTGAGTTTTTTACTATAACATAAAATTTTTATATATTATACTAAACTATTTCCTAAGGATAAAATTTATAAATTTTTGTTGATAATGGGTGAATAACCTCACTCCCTTCAAGGATATGGTATGTTTTTCCATTAAAACTCTAATAATTTCTTCAAAAAATATTATGAAATTTTTAGAAAATATGTAATACAAATATATACATTAGTATGTGATTTAATTTTAATGGAATATAATATTTATAGGGGGCTCTTAAAATGGGTAATATTTTATTTCTGTTTGTGTAAACTATTTCAATAGTTTGTTGCAGTAGAAAAATGAATTTGTTTATAAGATAATTATTTTATGGATAAAAATTGATGTTTGATATGTTTTTTTGAATGATGATGTAAATAAATCAGATTAATAATTTCTTTTAAATCACTACTTAATGATAGTATGGAATTTTTGTTCAATGATTCTAATTTCCTAGAATTATTTCACTCATGTGGGATTATAACTTTTCATTACATGATGCACCTATTCAGTTAAAAAGTTTTTGTGATCTATGTTCCTTGGTATAAGATAAAATCTAAAGGGGGATAATATTGATACCAGGTGCATTGAGGTGTTTCCATAAAGCTGGAGGTGTTAAGAAGATGCTTTGTTGACTAGAAAAATATTTTTCATAAAGTTATGTCTTCTATTTTATTCAAATAGTGAACATAAAATTATAGAGAGAATATATCACATCACACTGTTGAGTTGAAAATATTATTATATAAAGACCAATAAATCAATAATTATGGACCATTTCTAATGGCAAAAGTTCACCATCATGATCTGATTGGAAATTACAAAGCAGTGAATATTTACTATTCTAAAAACTGGCATCAGAAATAATTTTCAGTGAAGAAAATATAATGATTATATTATTTTTCTAAATTTAAAAATTCATTATCATTGGATGTTCACATGATTCTTTATTAAGTCAAAATTGGTAGAATGAGGTTCATTTATACAAACATATTGTTATGAAGTTTTTGTGAATGTAACTAGACTAATTTTAGTGAAAAAATGTTCAACTAAGAAAACATTAATATTCCTAGATTAATAAGACTTATAATTTCATATGTAGGAAGTGTTATAAGACATACATTTATAAATTCTAATGATCCTAGGATGTTTGTAAAAGTATCAAATATAGGACTCTAGGAAATGTCATCACATGGATTTTAACAACATAACTCTTACAATGTAATCATACATAGTCAACCAGTCAAACCAAAATAGAAAGGTGAATTTGATAGAGGAATGTTTTCAAATCCATCAAATGAGAAGGGTCATGCAAAAGATTTATTATTTGTTACCTATAGAGTTGAGATGGACCATTAGATGTTGGGTCATTATATAATATTTTTCTAGTAATTTTAATTGGATGGAAGATACAATGATATTTTCTGACATTGTAGTAAAATCATTTAATGTGATAATGTTGAGTTGGTAATTCAGTGTTCTAGTAATTGTAGAAGAAAATTTTCATTCCCAAAGAGCATTATGAATGTTCTAAATAGTTAATTAACATCATGTATTATGAAAAGATTCTATTTTTTAGAAGTTTATATATGGGAAAAGGATGTTTTCCAGTGAGACGCTCAATGTTTGAGTAGGATATTTAAATTGGATTTAACATTCTTACCTTAATACTTAGAGTAACTCTATCTATATAATGGGGGTTAGTACACTAGGAAGTGTGTGTTGATATTTGGTATCTGGGAAATTTACTTCAAACAAGAAGATGTCATTAGAAGAATATGTTGAAGATGAATCAGTTATAGGGATGCTGGACATCATTTCTTATCAATTGATATTTGGAGAGAAAAGTTAAGAATTGATTAGTCAATTAGGTTGAAGGATGATGAAACAAAAATTCATTCGAGGTGATCTGATTAATATGGTGTCAAATTGGTATTATTATATCGAAGAGATAAAAAATGGAGTATACCGTATTAACACACAAGATGATAAAAAATGAATAGACACACTAGATGGAGTATACCATGTGAATTTTTATGGAATATATGAAGGTTCTTACTCACTACTGTTCAATACAAGATAATTGGAATAAGAGTTAATTTCAAAAAGATGTAGTTTGTAGGAAGTTCATAAAACATAGTGACTTAATATAGTATCTTGTTAATGTAGGTTCTTATTGTTTTTACCTAATATTTTTTTATATCTTTCATATATTCATAGATAACATTTTATGTAGATTAAATAGACGACTTTTAAAGTTAAAGGGTATTCACTACATTTTATAACCACCGAAAGGATTATTTTCTAGTAGATTATGTGGTCTTGGAATACTTATGAACCATACCATAGAATAACTACTATTATTGAGTAGTGAACATTTTAATTATTATTTTCATATGGTTGTTATTATTTGATTTTTTTCATGTCGGATCATTTCTCACTATTGATAGGTTAAATATATTTATTTCATAAGAAAATATTAGTATTATACATCACTAATTCACCCCTCCCACACTCGATGATCAAATAGTCATATATTAGTCCTTTCATAGTTTTTTGACTATATAGGTTAGGTTTTAATGATTTTCATTTTGTATTTTAAGTTTAAGGTGTAGGGTTTTGTGTATCGGTTTTGTTGATTACTATATAAGTTTTATGTTTTAGATTTTATGGTTTTGGGTTTTAGGTTTTGGTTTAGAGATCGGGGTCATGGTTTAGGATTTAGGGTGTAGGGTTATGAGATTAGGGTTTAGGGTTTATGGTGTATAACTTCAGTTTTAAGGTTTTGGGTTTAGGGTTTAGGTTTTTGAGTTTAGGTTTTAGAGTTTATGTTAGAGGGTTTGGGGTTTATGGTTTCATGTTATAGTATTGGGTTTAGGGATTTGGATTCAAGGATTATTGTTTAGTGTTTAGGGTTTAGGGTTTATTATTTAGAATAATAATTGAACTTATTTTCCATAATATTATTTAAGAAATAGTAAAATCAATTATTATAGATTGTATATGATTTATATTAATTTATATGATAACAAAATCAAATATTTAAAATATTATTATAGCATTTAAAATAATGAAAATAAGAGAGAAGGAAAGTTGTGTTTATTTTTCAGTTTACATACTATATAAAATTACATTAATTGAATATTGTAATATTATGTTAGTATATTGTATAAAATAAAAAATAAATTTCTTGTGTAATGGTGACAAAAAATTATATAAATTTATTAATAGAATGTTCCATAAAATTTTCGAACTTCTAAAATACATTTTTAGTATCTAATACAATTTACTTATTGTAGATAACTCAATTATCATTCCAACTCATTAAATATTAATTGAATGTTAGAATTGTAGATCAATATATCATTAATATAATGTAATACAATTAATTTGAAAAACTAAAGAATTATATACAAAACAAAATCATGACAAGAATCCAGAAAAAAAATCAAAGTTCTCAACTTCTTATTCAACATTCCTTTTAGTTTGATGAGATGCACCCAATTTTATTATTTGTCCATCATAATAATAATCATGAAATTCCAATATTTTAGGTCAAATTGGGATCAAAATAGCATACCAAACATATGTTCTAATGTTCAAGGTGTAAAGTTTAGGGTTTAGGATCTAGTGTATAGGGTTAAGGGTTTATGGTTTAATGTTTTTGATTTATGGTTTTGAGGTTCAGGTTTTGGTTTTATGGTTTAGTTTTTTGGGTTTAAAGTTTATTATTTACGATGTATTGTTGAGGTTTAATGGTATGGGTTTAGGTTTTTTGGTCATGGGTTTTTTGTTTTAGGGGTTAATGATTTAGGGCTTAGGGTTTAGGATTTTGGGTTTACGGATTAAGATTTACTGAATATGTTTTTGGGATTGAGGTACAAGATATAGTGTTTATGATTTAGGTTTTAGCATTTTTAGTTAAAGGGTTTGTTATTAATTGGTATGGGTTTAGTGTTAAGGGATATGTGTTTTGAGTTATGGGTTTAGGGTTTAGAGTTTATTGTTTATGGTTTAGGGTTTATGGTTTATTTTCTAATTATTAATATTTAATGTTATGGGTATATAGTTTTAGGTAATGGTTTCCCTATTATCGGTTCATTTTTATGGTTTAGAGTTTATGTTTTTGGGTTATGGGTTAAGCGTTTAGGGATTTGTGTTATGGGTTAAGAGATTAGGGATTTGGGTTTCGGGTGATGCTTTAAGGGTATAGGGTTTAGGATATCATAATTATGGTTTTAGATTTAGGTGTTGTTGGTTTGATTATTATATTTTATGGTTAAATATATTGGGTTTACGGTTTAAGATTTGTGATTTATGGTTGAAGGATTAGGGTTTTGGGTATAGTTTATGTTTGGTGGTTCACGATTTTGAGTTTAAGATATCATACAAGGTTTTTAGGGTCTAGCTTTTATGGATTAAGATTAATGATTTAGGGTATATAACTAAGGATTTAGGGTTTAGGTTTTAGGATTTTTTGTTTTTAATTTGTCACATTTTTGTATACGGTTTGAGGTTTAGGGTGTAAGGTTTAGGGATTAGGGTTTATTGAATAGTGTGTAAGGATTATTGTCTAGAGTTTATAGATTAAGGTTTTGGGTTTAGGATTTAGGGTATAGATGTATGGGTTTAGGTTGTAGGGTTTCGATATTAGGGGTTCGAATTTTAAGAATGGGATTTATGTATTAGGGTTTAATGTTTAGGATTTTGAGTTAATTATTTAAGGATTTGGGTATAGAATTTATGACTTAGGGTTTAGGGTGTAATGTTTAGGATTTTTTATTAAGGGTTTTGGTTTTTGGGTTTATGGTTTGAGGTTTTGGTATCAGGTTTTAAAGTTTAGGGTATGGGTTTTAGAGTTTTGTTTTTTGGTTTTATGATATAGGGTTTAGTGTTTTTGTTTTATGGTGTTGGTTTTAGGGGTTTAGGGTATAGTGTATCAGGGTTCTCGTTTAAGTTTCATGGTTTAGTTTTTAGTGTTTGAGGTTTAGAAAATTGGTTTTAGGGTTTTGGGTTAAAGGTATATAGTTTAGATTTTAATATTTTGGTATTAGAATTTATGGTTTTTGGTTCATGATTTTGGGTTTAGGGTTGAGGGTATATATTTTTTAGGTTTTATCATTTTGGATTTTGCTGTTTTGGTTTAGTATATTAGTTATGATTTATTTTTTAGGATTTAGGAATATTGGTTTAGGTATTATTATTTTGAATTTAAGTATTATTGTTTACAGTTTAGGGTTCATCTGAAAGGGTTTAGTGTTTCTTGTTTAGTATTTAGGGTATTGGATTTCAATATTGATATCATATGGTTTATTTTTTTAGGGTTTACAATTTGGGGATTTTTTTAGGTTATTTGAAATATGGTTTATGGGTTAATGATTAATGATTAGGGTTTGGGGATTATGTTTTTAGTTTATAGATACAGATGTAGGGGTTGAGAGTATATGGTTTAGGGATTGAAGTTGGTGGTTTATCATTTATATTTTTTAGGATTATGGTTTAATGTTTATGATTTAGAGATAAGAGGTTAAATTTTTTGGATTAAGGTATAGGGTATACTTTTTATTTTTTGGGGTTTAGGGTTCGGGGTTTAGTGATTTGGGCTTAGGGTTTCAGGTTTGGGAATTAGGATTCAATGTTTTAAATATTCTATTTTAGGCTTTAGGTTTTAGTGTAAATAGATTATGATTTAAGGTATAAGTTTAACATTTTGAGTTTAGGGTTTAGATTTTCTGTTTTGGGGATGATGGTTTATGGATCAATGTTTTGTGTATGGTTTTTACTGTTTAATGTTTAGGATTTTTGATTTTAGGTTTATGGTTTAGGTATTATGGTTTAGTATTTAGTTTTTCAATTTTTAATTACGAGTTTTGGGGTCAGTGTTTAAGGTTTTGAGACAATGTTTTACTGTTTAGAGATTATAAGGATTTAAGGGATAGGGATTATAGTTTTTCATTTAGGGTTCTTGGTATTTTAGTTATATATTTTATGATATTTTGTTTTGGGTTTAATGTTTATGGTTAAGGGTCTATGTTTTTTATTTAATAGTTTATGGTTGATGTTTTTAGGTTTTGTGTTTTGGTTTTTGATTTTTGGGTTTAGGGTGTTTTATTTAACGTTAATGGTTTAGGTTCTTGGTTTTGAATCTATGGTTTATCATTTACAGTTTATGGTATCTAGATTATGATTTATGTTATAGATTAATAGTTTTATGGTATATATTTATAGGTTTTGGGATTAGGGTAAGAGGATTATAGTTTAGGGTTTAGAGGTAATGTTTTAGTGTTTAGTGGCTGGGTTTATGGAATGAGTTTTGGGGATTGTGGATTGGGGTTTGACATTGGTTTTTATGGTTTAGTGTTTGGAGTTTGGGGTGTTAGGTTTAGGGGTTATGTTTTTTATTTTGATACTTGGGGTTTTGGTATTTAGGGTTTAGTGTTAAGGGTTTAGTGTTATGGTTTACTTTGTAGGGTTTGGAATTCAGGATTCAGGGCTTTGGTTTTAGGGTGTAGTGTATAGGGAATAGGGTATCATGTATAGGGTTTAGGTTTTATTTGTTTTGGGTTTTTTAGGGTAAAATTTTTAATGTTTTTTTATTAGGTATTAGACATCAGTGTTTAGGATTCTTGTGTTTATAGATTAGGGTATATAATATTTTGTTTTGGGTTTTGGGTTTATATGATAGGGTTTAGGGGTTAGGTTTTATGGTGTAAGGTTAAGGGTTAGGTTATTTGGTTTTCCAGTGTAATGTTTATGGTTCTGTGTTTGAGGTTTTTGGTTTTAGATTTTGGGTTTTTGGTTTTTGGATTTTTTAGGTTTTACTTTTCAAGGTTTAGGGTTTAGGATTTGCTGTTATCGGTTTACAGTGTGGGTTTTAGGGGTTAAGGTTTTTTTATTAGGTTTTTGGGTTTGGATATTATGTTTTAGGTTTTAGTATATGAGATTTTGATTTAGAGTTTAGGATTTAGGGATTTGGTTTTTAGGGTGGGGGTTTAGGGTCTAGTTTTTAGTGTTTAGGATTTAGGCTACGGGGTTTGGGTTTGGGGTTTGAGGTTTATGGTTTACAGTTAAGTGTCTAGGGATTATGATTTATGTTTTACGATTTACGACATCAAGATTAGTGTTTAGAGTTTCTGGGTTTGGGTTTAGGAATTATGGTTTAGGATTTTGTTTTTATGCTTTAGTGTTTAGGTTTTATGGTTTAGTGTGTCGGTTTTAGTGTCTAGTGTTTGGGATTTCTGGTACGGGATTTTGGGTTTTTGGTATAGGGTTTACAATTTAGGGTTTAGGGTATAATATAATTTATTTTTATCTTCTTATGTTTCAGATTTTTGGGTTTAGGTTTTAGGGTTTATTGTTTAGGTTTTAGGATTATGGTGTATGGTTTATAGTTTAATGTTAATTGTTTCTATTTCAATATTAGGGGTTTATAGTTTGGGGTTTATTGTTCGTGTTTAGGGATTATTTTTTATGTCATAGGGGTTTGTGTATTGGGTATTTTATTTTCAGTTTAGGGTTTAGGTTTTTGTTTGTGGAGAATTGGTTTTTTTATATATTTTAGTGTTTATGGTTTAGGGTTTTGGGTTTATGGTTTTGGGTTTGGGGTTGGGGCTATAAGTTTTAGGTTTTAATGTTTAATGATATTCTATCTAGGGTTTATTGATTAGGGTTTTATGGTTTAGGGGTAATGTTTTTGTATTTAGGTTTTTGTGATTTTGGATTTGGGTTTTGGTATAAGGGTTTGAGATTTGGGGATGAGGGTTTAGGTTTTACATATTGGGGTTTAAGGTTTTGGGATTAGGGTTTAGGTTTATTAGTTTTAGGGGTATGTTATTATTTTTGTGCTTAGGGTTGAAATTATTGTGTTTTTCATAGTTAGTGTTCATGGTTCAGGTTTATTTTAGGATTCATGGTCAATAGTTCAAGGATCTTGTGTATGGTTTTTTGATATGATATTTAGGGTTATGGAATTAGTGTTCTGTGTACAGGTTTTAGGGTTTAGGTTTTATGGGTTACAGTTTTGGATTTTGTGTTTGGGATTAGGGTATATATTTTTGTGTGTGAGGTTTTGGGAATAGGGTTTCGGTTTTGGAGTATTGGGATTTAGGGTTTAGTTTTTTCCGTTGAAAGGGTTAGTTTTTCTGGGCTTTAGATTTTTGTTTTACTTTTAAGACTATTGGGTTTTCAATTAATCTTTAAGGTTTTACAGTTCAAGTATTAGGGGTAAAAAATTATTGTTGATGGTTTAGTGATTAGGGTTTACAGTTCAGGCTTTAGGGTATAGGGTTAGAGTTCATGGTTTAGTGTTTAAGGTCTATTATATAGTGATTAAGTGTATATGTTTATTGTACAAGGTGTACGGTTTATTATTTAAGTTGTTGGGTTTTGATTTTATGGTATATGGTTTTGGGTTAAGTGTTTGGGTCAAGTGTTAAGCATTTATATTTGTTTCTTTAGGGATTATTATTGGGGTGTTCTATTTTTTGGTTTTGGGCTTAGAATTTATGGTTCGGAGATTAGACTTTATGGTTTATAGTTAAGGGAATTCGGTGCAGGGATTAGCATTGATGTTTAATTATTTGTACTTTAAGGTCCAGGGTTTAGGTTTTATGGCTTAGGTTTTGAGGTTTAGGGTTTGAGGTTTGGGGACTGGGGTTGGGGTTTATAATTTGGGTTTTAGGGGATAATGTTTTAGGGTTGGGGTTTTATATTTAGTGTTTATGGATTATCCTTTTTGTTTTACGTTTTTTGGGTTTAGCGTTTAAGGTTACAAGTTCAGGGATATGGGTGTAGGGTTTAAAATTTAGTGTTTTTGGGATTGATAGTGTGGGGTTTGGGGTTTAGGGTTTAGGGTTTAGGGATTATGGTTTTGGGTGTGGGATTTGGGGTTTATTGTTTAGGGCATGTGGTTTTGGTTTTAGCATTTATATTTTAGGACATAGGGTTTCAGTTTATGGTTTAGTGTTTAGAGATTAGGGATTATGGTTTTGACATTATGGTTTAATGTTTAGTGTTTATGTTTTTTTGTTAGATTTTAGTGTTTTGGTGTTAGTATTTAGGCATGAGAACAAAAATTTATGTGATTATCAACCAAGTATTTTAAAAATTATCTACAATCACTTCACTTAAATTCCATTTGATTTATTTTTATATTTACAATAAAAAACAATCAAACCCATTACCATGTGCATTAATCAATTCAAATTGTGATGATAAAAGGTAATCATATTAGGTTGTATTGTAGTAATCACACTCAATAAAATCATTTTCTTATAATTGTGTAAGAGGGAGTAAGAATACCGCGTAAAAGTAAAAAATAAAATGCATTTGTTAATGTTTAAAAAATTCTATGAAGTTTCTTAACACTAAGATTTGTTATTTTTTAGACAATATGATAATAAGTTTTAACATGTGGTATAATTTACTGATATTCAGATAATTCCCCTAGATCATTAATGCATTAAATCTCACTTCAATCTGACATCTATATCAAATGATATCATTGAAAAATTGTAAAATAATAATAATTTGAATTATAATATATATATATATATAAGTAATGATATATCATTATAAATTTGGAATCACCTAATGGTTTATTTACCAATCCTGGTAGATTAATGAAATGTTCATAATTTTCGTAGTTTTCCATCCAAAATAAGTATTGTGTAATTATGAGGTTTTTAGATAAATTGGTTATCAAAATACCATAAAAAACTTATGATTTAGGTCATATGATTTTTGGTTTAGATTTTAGGGTTTACAGTATTGGGTTTTGGATTTAGAGTAAGGGTTTAGTGTTTTAGGTTATGGGCTTGTGGTATACAGATCAACGTTTATTATTTTAGATTTAGGGTTTAAATAGAAGGTATTAGAGTTTCTTGTTAATTATATAGAGTTTAGGGTTTACAATTTATGGTTTTAGTTTTCTGGTATATGTTTCATGGATTAGTGTTTGGGGTTATCATTTTTAGGGATTTAGGGACTAGTGATTAGGGTTTAGGATTTATGTTTTAAGAATTATATATTATGGAATTGGGATTTGGTTTTAGGTCATGGGATTGGGGATTAGTGAATAAGGATTTTGCGTTAAGGGTTTTGGATTTATGTTAAGGGTTTAGCGTTTAAGATTACATGTTTATGTTTTAGAGTTAAGGTTTAGGGTTATGCATCAAGGGTTTAGGTTTATGCGTCTCTGGTTTATGGATTTGGGGTAAAGGGTTTATGGTTAATGGTATAGAATTTATGGTTATAGTTTTAATGTTTAGCGATTCATGTTAGGTGTTTTGGGATTCCATGTAGGGTTTATGTTTTATAGTTTCATGATTAGGTTTTAGGTTTTAGAGATTATGGATTATGTTTTAGGGTTGGTTTTTTAGGGTTTATAGTTTTTGGATTAGGGATTAGAGTTTATGACTTATGGTTATTCATTTAGTGTTTTTTTGGTTAATGGTTATGAGTGATTGAAAATGATTTTTATTATTACAAATTCAAAAAAATAGATAGGTCCCAATCTCATGAGGGGGGGGGGGTGGATGGGGTCCTTGATAATCACCCCTGAAAAAATATAATAATCATCTTGAAGAATCCTTATACTAGTATATAAAATCATAGTGTTAGCAGTGCTCCCTTTTCATTCCAATGTGTGTGAAAATGATTGCCTTCCTTATATGTGTGAATCACTCTCATGTCATTATTAATCAATTACCTGTACCTTCTTATAAAATAAGCCATGTCCCTTGGGGATTCATCTTTCCAATTTAAAACGCCGATGATAATTGTGTATTTTGATTCAAACTCTTCATTATGAATATTGTGAATCCAACATAACATAATTTTCTGGGATTGGAGTTTAGGGTTTAGGTTATAAAATAATGAATTAATGGTTTCAGGATTAGGATTTAGTGTTTAGGGTTAAAGTATTATGGTTTATGTTTTATGGTTTAGGGATTTAGGTTTATATATTAGTCATTAGAGTGTAGGGTTTAGGGTTTATAGATTATTTTTAGTGTTCAGTGTTTGAGGTTTCTGATATAGGGTTTAGTGTTTACAGTTTTTGATTTAGGGTTTAGTGTTCATGTTTCATATTTAAGTTTTCTTTGGTTTTGGGTTTTGGTTTTATTGTGTAGGTGTTATGGTTTTTGATTTAGGGTCTTGGAATTTGGGTTTAGGGTTCATATTTTGAGTTTTATCTTTTTGGGATTATGCATTGGGTTTTATGGTTTAGGGTTTCTAGTTTACATTTTAGGATTATTTTATTAGAAGATTTGGGTTTTAGTTCAGTGGTTTATAATTTAGGGATGTGAGGTTATGATTTTTGGTTCAGAGTTTGGGGTTTAGGGTTCATAGTATATAGTTTTGTGATTTGGGTTCATGGTTTAGGGTTCAGAGTTTGGAGTTTCACTGATGAAAAAATGGATTATTGCGACGGGTCATTTAGGATGTGATCTCATTTCAAATATTACTTTTTGTGACAGAGAGTCAAATATATTAATTTTTTCGATAGACCATTGCCAAAACATATTATTCATAAGGGGGAATAGAACCGTCGCAAAAAACATTCATTGATTTTGTTAAGAAACTATTTTTGAAGGACAAGCGACCCATTAAAAATAGTTTCCCATGTTTACTCTTTTGTGACGGACCACCCAAATTACTTCTCGAAATATAAAAAAATAAACCCTTTTGATACGGACCTTCAAAAATAGTTAAAAAATTTAAAAAATTAAATTTAAAAATAAAATAACATCAATAATAATATTAATTTAATTTAAATAAAATCATAATCTTAACATTAATGTAATAATGTTATTTATAAAATAATAAATATAATACAATATTAATATTAATATTCATAAAATAATATTAATTTTTAAAGAAATAAATATAATAATAATAATAATATTATTATTATTGAAATAATAATTTTTGTAATATAATAAAATCCCTAGTATTCACAATAAAGTAATGATATATTAGTTAATAAAATAATAAATATAATAAAATGTTAAATAAATATTGAAAAACTGTACTTTTTTAGACAATATTAAACAAGAACTATTTAAAACAGTAATAGTTAATTTGAAAAAAAATACATTCAAAAGATTCATAGAAAAATAAAAATACATCACTGGTTAGGGGAGGGTCATCTAGAAGAGCTGGAGGAGATGGTGGTGGAAACTCATTCACTAAACTACAAGTCAGATGTCGCATGTAACCCATCTGCTCCTGCTCCTACTCACACTGTCATTGACACATCTCATCCTGCATTGACAGTTGCTGCAACTGTTGTTAGATGAACTCTTTATGCTGCTGCTTCTTCTACTGACACATCTTCTTCTCCTTTGTACACATAGTATCTATAACCTCACTTTGAGCTCGCCGCTGCTTCTAATATTGTGCATGAGATGATGATGACACTTTGCGAGCACCTTTAGATCTATTCACTAACATCACAAAGGTTCCATAAAACCCCCTAGGGGTCACTCGAGAGCTGGTACCAACAATTCAGCTTTTCTCAAATCCACAATGGTTTTCCTTCAGGCATGTTGCCTTATCAAATTTGGGGCAACTGGTTTCACCATCAGTCTTGACCTGACTCTCAACATGTGTCTGATACATCATGATCTCATATGACTCATCAAAATTCAATTTAAAATTAAAGTCCTTAAAATATTAGTTTTAGTTAAATTTAAAACTAAAAAACTTATACTGACCAAAATCTGACACTAGCGAGCATCTCTAATCTTGCTCATGGTTAGATCACCATCCATCCTCCAATAAACATCGTACTCCATAATATAGACATGTGTGACTGCCTATATTAATATAAAATAAACTATTTGATTTTAAATTTATATAAAATACTTAAAAAAAATTAAATTTCCATATTCTCCCTATGCATACTAAACATACGACTACCAGCTCTACGTGTCACCACCTATCTCCCATGATTTTTCCGACCTACTGATAATCTAATCTAAATCATCCTAATAAACCATTGTGTCCATAATCTATCCTAAATATGGGATGAAATATAATTAGGTATATGGATGAGACATGTCTCATCAAACTCTTTCACTCCTTTCTCCATTGCAATACTTTTCAACTTTTGCAATAACTGAGTGCAACGCAGACACATATCTCCATTCAATTCCATCCAAATATCCTCACGCATGCTCTCCTCAATGGGATACCATAAACCCAAAAAATATTTTATCTTATAATTTAATTAATTAAATTCATTTAAAAATAAATATTATTTATTAATGTACTAGCCAATTCTCGAAAACGCACTGCTGAAAATCAACGGGAATCTGATCCCATGACACCCATGCATTAGAAAAATAATTGCACAATATAGCTCTCCTAAGTCCAAAAACTATATTTGTATTGATTTGATAAAAATAACAATTAATCAAACAAGTTGAATATAAATAAATTCATGAAAAATGACTAAAATTCATAGGTAAACATACCTATGTGTGCATCGATCCAACCCATGATATGGACATCTTTTGGGGACAGGTTCAGGAAACATCAGTTGGGCAAGACCATGCCCCATTCGAGTGCCCCCTGTACTGCCAAAACTCCGAGGGTTGGATGATCCAACCTCATACTCTCATAAAGGTAGGTTAGCCTCCTATATCATACGATCAGTCTCATCATCCATCTAAAACACAAAATGATTTTTATTAGATAATAGTTTAAGACAACTATTATATATATATATATATTATAAATGATTATATCCATCATTTTACTTTGTAAATTTCCATCTTCATCCTCATCATCATAGATGTTGATGTCAATGTATTCATCTTCCTCCTCATCATCATCAATTTTAATATTAGTTTAAATATCATCATCTCTTATCATTTCAAATTCAGTTGTAACATCATAAAAATCATCGTCACCAACATCCCATAACAATGGAGTTTCATCAATGATATTCGAGTCTCTTCTTGAAAAAAGATGGATTCAGAGAAGTACTTAAAAATTTCAATTCCTTGAACTTCACCAGAACCACATTCAATTTCAGTAAACTGATTCTCTTGAGATTTAAATTTTATTATGCTCTAAAAATCACCTAACTCACTTGAAATAGCACAGTAATTTTCATAATAATTTTTATGTGCCTGATGAGCCAATAAAAATGGATAATTTATTACAAGAAGACTTTTATATTTAATATTAACTATTCCATGGATCAGATGAACAAGCAATCCTCTCTCAGTATCGAACCAATGAAATTTACACATCATTATGTAATATTTTCCATGATTAAAAAATTCAATTATTTCTTCCAACATGTCGTAAAAGTCATATTCAGTTTCCATAAGATGTGATCCTCTCAAAGAAACTCTGGTATTCATTGTTTTTTTATTCCCTATATGCTCGTGTATAAAATCAAAAACCATTGACCACATATGCATAATAATATTTATCCATTTTTTATGGTGGGTTACTCAATATAGACAATCGATTATCTATTTTTCTAGTATTTTGAGTGACCTAAAAAGAGGTAAAACAATTATCTGTATAAGAATTATTAAATTCAATTTTTATGTAAAATGAAAAATAATTTATGATACCAATTTTTGAAACCTGTTTGAATTTTTTTATGACGTTCTTCAATAGTAGCTACTATAATTTGTTGAATCATTCTCTTAATATTATTATCATATAACCTACAAATAAAATAAGATTAATGTATTGTTATAAAAATTATAGAATAAGTGATAGGAGATCTTAAAATAAAAAAGGTGTGATTTCTACACATCTGATCTGAATATAAGTATGAGATATGTGATTTTCATCATTTAAAATACATTGTTCATGAACTCCACCAAATCAATGTTCGGGCTGATTGAAAATGGATAGTTGATTTCTCATTTAATCATCAAAATTTCTCTCATTATTTCTTATGCAGTTTTGTTTTTAATGATATTAATATTGAAAGTAATGAGAGAAAAAAATGAAATTTCCTCTTTCAAATATGCTTCTACAATTGATCCATCAACCGATGCTTTGTTACATACTTTTTATTTTCAATTTCTTCATGCATCTCTCAAATGGGTACATCCATCAGAACTGTGCTGGACCTCCACATTTTTTAATGAGGCATATGTAATATCAAATGTTCAATTGAGTCAAAAAAACCTGGCAGGAATGCATTTTCTAATTTACATAAAATCAAAATGAAATCATCTTGTAGTTTTCTTATGACATCATAGAATTTTGACGACACACATTTGTCTCAAAAAAATATGATATTTTTGTAAGTGCATCCCAAATCATAGGATTTAAAAAACATCTCAATCCATTGTGCAGAATTCTTTCCACTAAAACATGACAGTTATGAATTTTCAATCCAGTAATTTGACCATTTCTGACACATCTATCCAAATTTGAAGCCTAACTATATGGAAATCTCAAATCTGCAATCCACTACCAAAATAATAAGCGACTCTCTTTAGGCAGTGTATAAGAGGCTTTTGGATTTATTAACATCTATGATCTGATTATTACTAATTATTACTAATTATTTCTGATTATTACTATTTATTATTATTTATTACTAATTATTACTAATTATCACTATTAATCACTATTTACTACTAGTTATTACTATTTATTACTAACTATTACTATATATTTCTAATTATTTGTAATTGTTACTAATTATATATAATTATTTCTAATTGTTACTAATTATTTTTAATTATTAATAATTATTTCTAATTATTACTAATTTTTGTTAATTATTTCTAATAATTACTAATTATTATTATTTATTACTAATTGTAACTAATTATTGATATTTAATCTGAATTGATACTAATTATTGATAATTAATCCTACATAATCCTAATTATTCTTAATTAATCCTTATTAATCCTAATTATAACTAATTATTACTAATTACTACTAATTATTATTAATTATTACTATTTGTTACTATATTACTATTTATTGCATTTTATTAATATTTATTACTATTTATTACTATTCAGTAATAATTATTACTAATTATTACTAATTATTACTATTTATAACTATTTATTGCTAATTATTGCTAATTATTACTATTTATTACTATTTCTTACTATTTATTGCAATTTATTATATTTATTACAATTTTCTACTAGTTATTACTAATTATTTCAATTTATTTCTAATTGTTAAAATTTATTTCAAAATATTGATAATTATTGATAATTATTACCAATTATTATTAATTATTACTAATGAATACTTATTGTTACTAATTATTATTAATTATTAGTAATTATTACAAAATAATCTCAATTAATCCTAATTTATCCTAAATATTTTTGTAATTAATCCTAATTATTACTAATTAATCCTGATTATTACTACTTATTTATAATTATTAGTAATGTTGGACAATTATTACTAATGATTGATAATTATTTCTAATTATTGATAATGATCACTATTTTTGGATAATAATTACTAATTATTACTAATTATTACTAATTATTTCAAAATATTACTAATTATGAGTAATTAATCTTAATTATTACTTATTATTACTTATTAATTCTAATTAATACTAATTAATCCTAGTTATTACTAATTATTAGTAATTATTACTAATTATAACTAATTATTAGTATTTAATCCAAATTATTACTAATTAATCCAAATTATTACAATTAATCAAAATTATTACTAATTATTACTAATTATTTCTAATTTTTACTAATTATTATATATTATTAATATTTTATTACTAATTATTCATAATTATTTATAATTATTACAAAACTTTCTAATTTGTTATTACTAATTAATACAATTTATTACTAAATAATTCAATTTATTACTAGTCATTACTAATTAATACTAGTTATTACTAATTGATACTAGTTATTACTAATTAACAGTAGTTGTTACTAATTCATACTAGTTATTACTAATTATTTCAAAATATTTAAAATTATTACTAATTATTACTATTTATTACTAATTAACACTTAGATATAACTATTCATAAAAATAAATACGAAACAAATATCTAATTCTAATATAATTAATTTACATCTAATTTACAAAAATTCAAAATAATTTAAAATAAAATAAATTCATTAAAAAACAAAAAAAATAGATGAATACCTTGAAATTGAGGCTTCGAAGTATTAAGGTCATAGATAATGCTATGATTTATAAGTTTAAACTATGAAAAATTTCAGAAGAAAATTTTTTAGTAGAGATAGAGAGAGAAGTTGAGTAAAGGGTGAAATGAGATGAAAAATGCAAGGGGGGAAATATATAGGTTAGATTAGTTGCGACGAGGGTATTTGTGACAGGCTCTCGTAGAAAATAGTTGTATTTTTGACGGCCCCCGTCACAAATGGCTTTTCCCGCATTAATTAAAGTGGGCCGTTAAAAAGTTATTTGAGAGGCCTCATTGCAAATGGTACTTGCCGATAAAGCATTTTTGACAGGGCATGTATCCTATCGCAAATACTAAAAATCACCGCCGGTTATTTGCGACGAGAATGTTAACCCGACATAAATACCCTTACCTATGTTTTGGAACGTATTTTGCGCCAAACCTTTTGGGACTATCGGTAAGTGCGCATCACAAATAATGGTTATTTGCGATGGGGTAATATGCCCATCGCCAATAACCCGTCGCAAATAGCCATTTTCCCGTAGTGTTTATAGTTTTCTTTTATGGTTTGTGGTTTTTTGATTTAGTGTTTAGGGTTTAGGGATTTGATTTTAGGTTCTAGGGTTTAAGGATTCAGATTTAGGATTTGAGGTGATGGGTTTTGTGTTTAGAGGTAATGGTTTAGGGTTTAGGGTTTATGGTTAATATTTTCGAGTATAATGACTAGGGATTGGGGTTTACGGGATAGGGATTAGTATTCAATGTTTGTGATTTTACTTTTTGGGTTTTGGGTTGAGGGTTTATGTTTTCAGGTTTGGGGTTTATGGTTTATGGTTTTTTTGTGACAAATTGATTATTTTTGACATATTTGTTTTTTAAATGAGTTTAAAATATTTTATATTTTTCATTACATGTAACCGTATCTTTATCTTGTGTTATAGTCAACACTGGGTTCTTTCAATTTTTTTCATATTATTAAATTATTTTTAAATAAAAATTATCACCCAGAATTTTCAATTGTTTTTATGAAAAGAAATAAATAAATTATTGAAATATAATATTTACACATGTATATAAAATGAATTATTTGGTGGCTAATTAATTAAAACTGAAAATACAAACTATTTCAAAATAAAGGACTTATTTTTATAAAAAACTATTTTTATTAAAAGAAAAATGTTTTAACTCATTATATTTTAAAAAATATGGGTAAATTTTTTTAATGATATTTTTATATTTTATAGTCAACAATCTAGTTTATAGATAATAGATAAAAATAAAACCAAATTTATGCTGAGAAACTCTATTTTTCTATGAAGTATTTTTGTCTCCCTATTCCATACTTAATTTTAAATAAATTTTTTAAAAATATTAGGAATTTTTTTAGGAGAAATAAATTTCCTTGTTTTAAAAAATATCAAATTTATCTTGGGTTTAATTTATGATAATTTTCTAAAAATAATATTTTTTTGATGAATAGAAAAAAATAAATAATTTTAATTTTTTTATTTTTTTTAAATAAGAACATAAATTTTAAATTGTCTTTAAACTTATTTTTTCAAATATATATATTAATCTAATTTATTCCATTTTAATAATTTTCATATTGAGGATTTATATGAAAATCTTTTCATGTTTTGTACTTTTTCTCATTGAAATTGTGCTTCCTCATCTCATCAAAGAGATTATTTTAAAGTAAATATTACCACTTATATGAATTATATTTAAAAAATTAATTCAATGTTTGGAATCATAGTAATTTATATTAGATAATATTTTCAACATAGTTTTTTCCAAAATGATGAGTGAAAACAAGAAATTAATTAAGGCAGTTAAGGTAAAAACAGGTTTACCAGTGTTAAACTAAATAGATAAGGGATTAAATGACCAAAAAAATTTAAGAAACGCATTTTATCCAACAAATTTTTCCTTATATATTCTATTGTTGAGTATTATCCATTTTTCACCCTTATAAAAATTGAAAAACATGGTTACACCATTTCCTTTTAATGAATGACAAGTATGACACACACCTCACTAATAAAAAGGAACCCCCTATCCTCGCTACATAAAACATTAAAAATTAATTCCTTCGACCTCATTTCTTTCAGCCAATACATACCAAAATAAATTATATAGTTCCCAAAAATCATCTTAGAGTACTTATTTTTGGAATAAATCTATCCTAGGATGGATTTTGTTGAAAAACTGCGTGGTTACCCGAAGAAGAGGTAATGCTCTTTGATAATCCTTTTATTTTTTCATTATCCTAGACCTCCATAAATTCATATTAATACATTTTGAAATAATATTATAATTATTTTACATATACATAAATGTATTTATGTTAATTTAGTGACCTATTACTATCCCCACGTCTATCAAATGGGTTATCAAATCATCATTTGTGTTAATGATAGAGTACATCCATATGAACAGATGTCATTGGTTTTTCCATTACCACCTCTCACGATTGAGTATGATAAAATAATTTTATGGTTATGTAATCTATTTCTAATAAAATTATATTTATTATACAAGAGGTTCAAACATGTCTAATGGAAATCTAGACATAAGGTAAGGGATTTATAGTTTCTCATTTATTTCTAGGAGACAAGTGAAAATTCAGCACTTTTTTTATTTGTGGTGTAAATAATACCCCATTGACCTGATATATCAGGAATATAATTATATTACTAATATTTTATTTTTCATTATAAGATATTCATTGTTAGGTATTATGATTCAAAATATTACTAAAGAGGGAAGGAATTCATATATTACTTTTTAACTTCTACGAGACACATTTCATATTAATCATGTGTTTATTTTTTTTGGTGAATGTACTTTAGAGGAATTTATTTTATTATTTTTATCGTTAAATTTATTGGTATTTGCATATACATTTTAGGATCTCTCTACGATGAGGTTTATAGTTCCAATGTTACTAAAGCAGTATAAGATTTTGGGTTAAATGTTTTTCCTTGAGGAATATGTTATATTACGCACCTATCTTCATTAATGTGGTGTATATATTGTCCCATTGACATGTATTATAATGGATTTATTTATTAGCATGATATTTATATTTCATTTAATTTTATTTTTTCATTTTTATTATAATTAAAAGTTACCAATGTGGTAGAGGTTCTATATTACAATCTCATCATTAATCAGGACTGTTTATTATTTTTTTATGATGATGAAATATTATAATCCATTTATCAAGAAACTAATTAACCTTTTCACATATTTTTTTTCTAAATTTTTTATCTCTTCATGTACAGAAGAGTTTAAAGGATGTTTTTAGGAAAATCCAAATTTGTTTCTCTCTTTAGTTAGAAATACACTTTTTCAAAAAAAAAAATTTCTAAAATTGTTTTTAACATTCATAGAACTATTTATTAAATAAAATTTACCTATTTGTGACTGTTAATTTTTTTAAAGAAATCTTAACATCATTTTCCGAACTATTCCCCTTTGTATTTTAAAAAAAATGTGAAATAAATCATTTTTAACATGTAAAACATAGAAAAAGGTTTCTACCATCATGAATTTTTTCCCTTTAATATTATTCTATATCTAATCATTTTTACATTCAAATAAATGGTTTTTTTTGAATCATTATTGAATTTTTAGTTTTCAAAACTTGTTTTTTATTGAAAATTGATTTTCACCAAGAAATGTTCAAAGTGTATTTTTAAAATAATTTTTCACCTAACATGACATCCTTTTATGTTATGTTGGATATAATGGGGAAATGATAAAAGGATAAAATTCTTACTGTTTATATTAATGGTTTATGTTTATGAGGAAAATCTAATTATGAAACCCATTCCTCTTCCACTGGTTATACTATGATAATTTTTTTTAAACCCACTTCTTTTTTCCTTGACTTATGCATTAATGAAATGATGACATGATTATGGAATATATATCCTTTTCATAGGCTATGATATGATGAAATTTTTATTAAACCCATTTCATTTCATTGGTTATGATATGATGAATTTTTATGATCTTTTGGCACACACACACACACACAGATATGTATATATATATATATGATTTAAATTATTTGATATGTGGGAACTATATATCCCTATAATGCATTGGGTAAATATTAATATCTCATGAGATTGATAGGATGGGAATGGGGAGTGATGTCAGTTTAGAAAAGGTATTTTTCCTCTATGATGTACTTGGGAGTGAACCATGAAAACTATGATGATATCGAGAGTGAATCCATTCCACTATGATATCCTCGGTAGTGATACCTGACTACTATGGAAATGGGTTTCTAATATTATGTGTATTCCATAATGTTATGACTTTTTAAAATCTTATTATATCATTTCATTTGTTATTTCATTCCCTTATCATTCATGTATTTTGAACTACCATGATTTAGACCATGACTGATGATTATGATATTTTATATGACATGTCATGTTAATTAAATCTGTTATCAATAAGTGTTTGTTGAAATATTTAAATATGTTTTATGGTTTTCAATGTGATGATGGTTCAGGTGTTCATAAGATAGAAGAATTGTAAAGATAATAAACATATTTTACAACAACTTAAGAAGATTCCATGAAAAATTATTTATTTTCCATGTGGAAGATTTAATGTAGATTGTGGTATAATTTTGAGAATGGTGGTTTTGGGTTTATATGTTTTATTCGAATTAAATTTTATTATGGATTTATATTCCATTATATTACTTATAATTTTTCTAATTATACATTTTGGTTTCTATTAAATATTTATCTAGACACAATCTAACTCAACCCTAGTCTTATGTGGCAACCTAGAGGGTGAACAATATCTTAGAGGGCCATCCCAAGAGGTTATATTGTGGAAGGAGGTGCATTCCCATGGGGGAGAATGCATAGGGAGAAACCACCATGGAAGGTGGTTTGGAAGTGGTGGAGAGCTGATAGATGGAGGTTCTAAAAAGTCATAGGAATGCTTCATAACCATTTCTGGTGCCCTACCAGCATGCCTCGTATTATATCTGAGCATAAAACATAGGGGAATTTCAATGTGGGAATGGATTTAAGTGCATTATTGTAGCTTCAATAGAACCACAACCATGCAGTTTCCTCATATTTTATTTTGTTCCATCCAATCAGTATTATTTTTTGTCTTCTTCATCAATCCCATATGCGATCATCTTCTAGATCGATCCATACCCAAGTGTTATATTCATATAAGATCCATGAAATGTCAATAGTAATTCTTGATAAGCATTCAGATCATTGTTTAAGAGTTATAAATATTCAAATATGATCTAAATCACTTGATAATCCATTTTCATGATAAAATGAAGATCAATATGAATATTTTTAGTGATATATAATGGTGATAATTTTAAAAGATTGTGATATCATGTGAACTGAACACGAGACTGTGAAGTGTTTGAGTCAATGATGAAATGGATGGATCTCCATAATTTTTAGATGTACTTAGTTAGTGAAGGTTTCTTATAAATATCCTGACCAATGTCATTTTATTTTTCTCATCTTATCTCTCATATGGGAGCTTATAACTCATATAAGATGTTTTTATAGAGAAAAAATTGAAAATGTATTCTATTTTTGTGAGGTAAGTACCATACATTTTAGACGAACATATGTGATCGCATGAAGAAAATATTTTTATGTGTTTCCATGAACTTGTTTTTCAATGATTAAATAACCACGTAAAATATTATTATGTATATATTTTAGAGCCACTCTAAATGAGAATAAGAGTATCTATGAAGCATATTCTTTGTGAATATATTTTTATCAATATTGTTTTCTGATAAAGAAAGAAAAAATGATTATATGTTTCTGTATAATGAATTTCAATAACACATTTTTTACATGTATGACACATCTACAACATGTTCCATTTTGAGAAGAAACAAAAATGTTACACAAATAAGAAGTAAGAATAATCCTTGGTATCATGATGAATATTGGGAATACATTCTTATTTTGAGACACACAGTACTTATAGACATGAAGAATATGTTATATAGTGTTCTGCAAAGAATCATGAAATCATATCTGTTTGATCATTTTGTATAAGATTCCATGTAAATATTATGAAAATAATAAGGTATTTTTAATGTAGTATATTCACATTTTTCATGAGTAAATTGGGTAAGAGTTTAGTGTGTGTGAAAATGTGGTTTCACAGTTGAGATAGTTTATGCATGAATATAATTTCACTACACTTATGTAAACATGTGATAAATTATTTATATGAAAATATTTAGAAGACTATATGGTTTTATGAACATACATGATGTTTGAAAATCCTCATGTAATATATATTTCCTAGTGTGGAGTGATTTTTGAAACTGAAGATGGGACATTATTTTTATCAGTGATTTAGAAGAAATTTTTTATATATGTTTTTTAGAGTTTAGTTATATCTAGTCATTATAAAAGGAACTAATTCTTGCATGAGTATTTTTTAGTGTGGAATCTGATTATATTTTGAGAGTGTCAAGAATTTGTGAAATGTAAAGTGAAATTTGACCCAAGGAAATGTGATTCAATAAGATTGTGAAGGAGAATCATCAATTGATCAATTTATAGTGGTTCAACCCATCTGAAAATGAAGAAAATAGCTAGGGGTCTTACCAGTTTTTGATCATTTTAATTGTGGTTTTCTAACCAATCACTATGAAGAATATGTAGTTGGGGTTTCAAACCAACCTTTTAATTATGATTGGAATTGGGGTGTTACAACTAGTTTGTAATTGTGGGGTATAACCAATTACTATGGTAATCAACTTATGATATAGTAGAAATTGTTTGTTAGGGGTCTAGGAAACATCAAAAGGAGTAGGTATTTGTAATAAACCTTATAATTATATATGTGATGTTATTTCATTGACTGATTCTTCTTGTAGTGTGAGGTTGAGTATTAAATATGAGGGATCGAGACTATAATTTTTCAGAGAGGTTGAATCAAAAGAATAAGAATTAGATAAAATAGAATACCCCTGGTCCCCCACCCCCTCAGTGGTATCTAACCGATCATTGGGAACTTAAATTTGTATAGTAAAACAAGGTACCCTCTATAGATCCCAGATACGTTTTGATAAATTGATATTTTGAATTTGGCTAACCATAAATGAATTCCTACTTTTGATGGTTTGAATTACAATAGTTGTAGGAATAATATTCTTCATTATAATCTATCTCTTGGCCTAAAAGTGAGAGTTTCATCAACAATTATCTTCCCTGCTAACAATATGAATGTTTTTGTGAATCAAGAGGATAAAATAAATATTTATGTTGATGGAAAGGATCATAATTTAATCATGATGGCTTTATCTAAAAAAGTTTACAATATAGTGATGTTTCTCTAAACTACCAAGGAGATCTGAAACAAACTAAGAAGCAGTTATGAAGGAAATCATAAAGAGATTACAATATATAAATCACGAGGATCATGTTTGAAGATATCCTAATGATTGGTTATGATACTATTTATGGCTACATTGCAACAGTGAATGAAAGTGTCCACAATATCATAAGTTTTAGACAAATGATGTATAATTATACTATTTTGAATATGTTTATGAGGAATTTTCCATATTTATTTGAAACAAATATTTGTTCACTATAAGAGAGATAATATCTATCATTGTATTAAATTCATAATACTATAATATCTTATGAAATGATAAAATTTATTGCATTCAAGAAAAAGGAAAGAAACAAGATGAAATTTTAATCCAAGATAAAAGGTAAAAAAAAAATTAAAGAAAAACCATAATCGAGTGATTCGGTTGATGAAGAACCTAATTAATAATTAAGTCAAATGATGACCTTATTTATAATAATTATCCTAAGGGGAAGATATATAAAAAATAGATAAAACCACCAAAGTGTTGTAATTGTCAAAATAATGGTCATTTTGTTGGTAATATTCTATAGAAGAAGGATTATGACACTAACTTAGAAGAAGAAGATATGAAGTATTAGAAGAGGTAGTAAAAAAGGCATAAGTAGAGGTATACCTCCACAAAAAGAAAGACGATGTGTCGAGAAAATGATATATCTACATCATTAAGTAGTGAGTTAGAAGATGATGGATATTCTATGAATCTAATGTGATTTATGGATAAATCTATGAAATCTAGAGAATCATTTGAAGGAGATAAAGGTGAAGACATAACTGATTTAGAATGGGTGTTATTATAAAATATAGAACCTACTATTTTTAAAAATATGAAACTCAATAAGGAAAGGAAAACACTTAAGAAATAAATTGACAATATCAACATTGAGAATAAAGTATGTGTCAAGAAAGAGGAGATTAATTTTAATGACATAAGAAAAAATTACATAAAGATACAAAATCTCAAAGGAAAATAAAACATTGTTATCATTAAGTATCTTGAAAAGGATGAATTACAATTTTTTTAAGAGAATAATAATATTCATTGAAACTACCCGAATGTGAGAATGTGGTGAAATATATTGAAGATAAAATTATTGAGAAAGATGAAGAATTATCTGAAATATAATCTATGTGGATTTTGTTCAAAGTGAGTTCAATTGATATAAAGAATAATTTACCAAATATTTTCAGATAAAGGGTGAATCCTCTAAAGGTAAAGAGAAAAATGGTCCATAGAAAAAGTTTGATTTTAGACCAAATGAATCTCAATATAAATGTGGTATTTCTAGAAATGAAGTTCCAAAAGACAATACTATATCCAACCTATTTGAAAGGAAAAAATGAGAAATTATATTCTCCAAATAAATAGAGTACTAATTCACCCAGAATATTTCCTCATAAGAAGATACATCCACATTATGTAAAAAATCCATAACTACAAATTTTAAAGTTGAATTTATACTAGTCTAAAAGATTAGGGTTCAGAGGATACTATTTGTGTTGTATATTATTGGTGATAAATCTTATTCCCACTAATATAACATTTCACTACCAAGGAAGAGGCATGAATCAAAGGGAATACATGCTGAGAAGATGATCTCAGATTATCATAAAGAGAATCTTGTGACAAATGCTTATTCTAAACTATCAATGTAGAACTAAAATGAATGTTTGAATAAAATATATGGAATATGTAGTCAAGATGTCCAAAAATTTGAGAAATTAAATGATTATTTATCATGTTAGAATCATGATAATAAATATGAGAATAAAACTCTGATAGGGAAGAAATCTACAGCCACCAATGAATTTTTGTTATAAGTGGAGACAATATGAAAACGATCTAATAATTTTTATAGAAAAAGAAAAGAAGGTGAGGAAATATGAATAATTTAGGGATGATGAGGAGTCATCTACAAATGATGACTTGGATATTATGAATTGTGAAAGGCGCAAAAAAATTGGGTATGACCAAAAACATTTCATGATACTTATAATAGGCTAAGAGATGATGGCTCTTCAATACATGAGTTTAAATAGAGGATGTGAAAAGAACTATAGAGAGGAAACTCTCAACCTAATATCTATTTATATGGAACAAACTGGTTCCTCCTTATTCCTTTATATAAATGATTTTCTATTAATATGTAGATAATTGAAAGAGATGGTATCATCCCTTGAGGGAGATAATAGATGATTTGAAGCTATAAAATATTCACAATATTGTGAATATAATGATCACTCTAAAATTTTTAATCATAATTTTTAAAATAGAAATATATTTTTATTTCCACTTGAACTTTCTAATTCATTTGTTGAGGTTTGTGTTGGAAAAATCATAGAAATATGGTTGAAATTATTCCTTTTAATAAAGATGTTAAAACAAGTTTTTGAATAATATCACATTATAAGATTTAAATTTATTCGAATCTTAGGTGAAATATCTAATTTTTATACACTAAGAATTCCCATGTAGATTTAGATTTAATTAACTAAAATCTCATTTCTTTTTCAGAGTGATGATTAATTCTACAAAAAAATAGAAGGTGAGAAGAAGTTGAACAATGTTTGGACTCCAAAATTCTTCATAGTATTCGTTTACAATATGGAGAGAAATAAAATAAACCTATAAAAATCATTTGAGTATCGAAAATAAATAAAAATGGGGTATTGAAGAGTCCAATGAATTTTATTTGTTTCCAATAAGTGTTTTGTGAAAGATTTTAAGGTCTTTTAAGGTTTTAATTGTTACAATTTTAGAGAAGTTGTTATATTCAAAGATAGTTTAAAATAACAAACATTTGTAACAATAATTTAATAGTATTCCTTGAACAAATGATTTATTTTCCACAAGTATTATTTCTGGTGGTTTGTGGTATAATTTTGAGAATGGTGGTTTTAGGTTCATTATGTTAGAATAGAATTACATTTGAATAAGGATTTATATTCAATTATATTACCTAGAATTTTTCTATGTATACATTTTTATTCTTAATTAAAATATTATTTACCCCACAAGATAGATCAAACATAGTATTATGTGGTATCCCTAAGGGTCAACAATGGCTTAGCGATCCCTCCCATGATGAAGCATAGAAGAAGGATGTGCATGCCCACAAGGGAGAATGCATAGGGATCAACCACTATTTAGGGTGGCACAATGATTGTGGAGCACCAATAAAAGGTGGTTCCAGAATGTCATAAGAGTTCTTCATAACCATTTTTTGTGGTATATTAATGTCCTTGGTATTATAAGGGGACATAAAACTAAGGGGCATTCTAATGTAAAAAAGGAATTATGATCTTTACTATAACATTGAAAAGAATGAATCTGTGGATCTTCTCATCTGTTATTCCAATACATGTGACCATTTCTATTCATTGTCTTCTCTATATATCCCATATGATCTTGTCTTATAACTTTATCCATGTTGAAGTGTTCTATTCTTTGAACCACAATTAAATATTGACGGATGGTCAACCGATATTTTTGATCATCATTTGAGAGTTATGAAATATTGAGTACAATAGAAATCACCCGATAATTAATTTTCATATGGAAATAAAGATTATATGAAATGAATACATTAATATGTAAATGTGATATTTTTCAATGATGGTGATATCATGCGAACCGATACAGAGACTGTGTGTTTCTTGAGTTGACGATATAATGGATGGATCTCCACAATTTTTGGTGGTACTGAGTCAGTGATGGTTGCCTATAAATATCCTGATGAATCTTAATTTCTAGTTTATATCTTATCAATCATCGAGGAAATTATCTCCCATCGGAATGGATATTTTTTAGGAAATCCAAAAATGAAATTTATTCTATTTTTATGAAGTATGAAACATGAAATTGAGACAAACATATGTGATCACATGAAGAGTGTATTCATTTGAGTTTCTAAGAACTTGTTTTGGTAAGATTCAAGAACCGCATAAACATCTCTTATATAAAAATTTAATTAATCACTACAAAGGAGAAGAAGAGTATCTGTGAAGAATATTATTTTAGAAGATCTTTTATTCAATTTTTTTTTAAAGGAATACAAGGACACTAATTATATATCCTCGTTTAAAGAATTTTACATTTCATATTTGTTCCGTGTAGAAGAAGGCTACACCATGTATTGATTTTTGAAGGAATAGTGAAGGTATGTGAAGAATAAGTTAGAAGTATCTGAGTTATCATGAATAACATTGATGATACATGCTTATAGTGGGATATATATTACATTAAAACCTAAAGACTATGTTCTACACTATTTCACAAATAATCATGAAATAATATATATTTTCACATTTTGTGTATGAATCCCTGCATACATTTTTCATTGAATATAGTATTGTGCATGTGGAACATTGACATCATTTGTGAAAAAAAAATTGTTTGAGTGTTCAGTGCGTGTGATAAGGTTACTTCACACTTGCGATAGTGTATTTGTGTATTCAACTTCACAAAACGTAAGTGCACAAGTAATAATATTCTCATAAGAAAATATTGATAAGACCATCTTTTTTTATGATAATTAATGATGTTTTAAAATCCACATGAAATATATTTTTCATAGTGTATTGATTTTTGAGACTGAAGCTAGGGATGTATTACTATCAGTGATTCATAAGAAATTTTATATCTATGTTTTTTAGTGTTCAGTGAGGTGAGGTCTTTAGAAAAAGATATAATTCCTACCGAAGTAGTGTATTTCTGAGGCAACTTATTATATATAGTGATTAGATATAATTTGGTCAATTATATATTTACTGAAAAGAAACATGTAATTAAACATAAGATAGTGTGATATAATGAGCTTGTATAAGAGGGTCTTCAATAGATCTTTGTACAGCAGATCAAGCCATCTAAAATTGAAGACTGCAATTAGGGGTGTAAAAATTTGTTGAAGAATGTGAATGGGGGTTCTAACCAATCAATATTAAGCAAGAGTAGTTGGGGTGGTATAAGAAACATTTTAAGGATTATTGGAACTATTGGGTTTAATCAATTTTTATTTGGGGTTTCTTTCCAATTATTTTAATCACCTTATGATTTAATTGAGAATTAATGTTTGGGGGTCCTACCAACCAAAAAATGAGTAGGTCTTTGAGTCGAACCTTGTAATTCCCTTTATTTTGGTCTTTATTTGATTGATTATTAACTTAGGGTGAGGATGTGTATTAAAGATGAGGCATAAGACTTTAATCAACCACAATGGATGAATCAATATTAAATGAATTTTTAAAATCAATATAATATTAATTCACCACCCATTCTAATTATATCTAACAAATCCTTGGACACTTAATTATATATATGGTATGGTTTGAAAATCTCATGTTATCATACCTTTTTTTTCATTTCATGCTTATGTATACCCCTTTTTTACCCTTATTGGGAATTGGAGTTCATCCTTCCATATGATTCCCTTCCCTAGGTTATAAAAAATGGTTTTATTTAGGGTATATTTGTGAAGAGTACTATAAGGATAGATCATTATGGGATATTTTAGATATATTTCACCAAATATGAATATTGTATATCTGTTCACTAAAGTAACTATACTATTATGTTCCTCATAAATGTGTCTCTAAAATGTAATGAATTTTCATATATAAAGATGTAATGTCTATGTATAAAGATTCTGGGTCACTATATTTGGTATCAGATGATATGTCTCTTTATTATTTGGAAACTAGGATGATTTAAATTTAGTGATATCCCTAGGAATATTTGTAAGGACATGTCTTGGAGTATCTATAAAGATATGTCTAGGTACAATTCAAAGTGTAGGAAAATGTCTTGGAATTATGGAAAAGGATAGAGTTAGTGGCTTCAAAAATTTCATATCCCTATCGAGATACTTCATGTAGAGGTGGATTTAGACCATAGGTACCTAGGAGTAATAACTCTAAAAAGTGTTAATTAAGATGGACTTGATTGTCAACTCGTTCAAAACAACTGTCCTTTCTTCGATCCTTTTTTGACACACTTGGTGATATGCTTTATAAATACACAAAATCCATATAAATAATCATAATGAAATTAAATATATAATGATCATGGATAGAATATGTTAGTACTATGGTTTCATCAATTTAAAAGAAGGTTTCATGAGTTGAACATACTATTTGTTAATTTTGTACACAAAATCCATATAAACAATCGTAATGAAATTAAATATATAATGATCATGGATAGAATATGTTAGTACTATGGTGTCATCAATTTAAAAGAAGGTTTCATGAGTTGAACATACTATTTGTTAATTTTGTTGATTATATTGTCTTCTACTATGATTATTGTTTACAAAACTATGCCTTTTTTGAACAATGGAGGGATAAAGAAGGAACATGGTTAACATAGAATGTGCATTAAATTTTATAATGTAAATCCAAAAGTTTTTATGAATATATTGAAGGATGTTCTGATTATTCCAATTAAGTTAACATAGAACATGATTAAAAATGTTCACTTTAATCAACTCTTGGACTCACCAATGAAGAGTAAGACATAGTTAATTTAGTGTTACTGTTATTGAGACAATGAAGGAAAGGATATTTAATTTATAAATTTTTTAAAATGTGGGAATAAGATGTCAAGGGAATATCTCAAATTGATGATAAGATGTTTTCACCTTGGAAATGCGGGAAAAATGAAGTAATTTTTGATGAAAATTTAAATGCTCGATTATTGAAATGGAAGAGAATAATGGAATCATGAATATTTCATTTATGGTTGAATATTTCAAATACGAGATGAATAATAATTATAAGAATCAATTACATAAGGGTAATTATGATGAATAGAATCTAAAAGGTCATACAAGTAACGGTTATACTGCAGATGATAAGAAGACTATAGGTTATATATGAAAGGAGTGGGTTTTTCTAATAGTATTTTTTATGATAAATGTGAGAAG
This sequence comes from Viscum album, assembly GCA_963277665.1. Classification (NCBI taxonomy): domain Eukaryota; kingdom Viridiplantae; phylum Streptophyta; class Magnoliopsida; order Santalales; family Viscaceae; genus Viscum; species Viscum album. Next base: position 856,265,976 of record OY728164.1, read on the forward strand.
TATGATTGAACAATGGATAATGAATGTCATTAAACGATTCATATTTAATATTTTAGGGAAGAGGTATTAAGGAATATAGCGATGAAGCCTAGTTAATGGGTTAATTATTGAATTATTTGGGAATTGAAATTCAAGAAATATGTTATATGAATTTGTAAATATATAAGGACTATTCAGTATATGTTTTTCATTATGCGTTTCCCTAAAAATGTTGGATGGTTTTGATGACCTAGAAATGTGATTTAATGAAATGGTGATATTTCATAGAAAACATTTTATAAAGGGATAAATACGCCTTAAAGTTTTCCTATCAATGTGATTATAATGTATGGATAATGAGATGACTGATATGGGTAAAACCATTAGATAGTACTAATTTTCTTGAAACTGATTAAGGATTTGTTGACAAAGTTGAATATACTATCATTTATAAAGTTTACAACAATTTTGGATTTAACGAATATAACCAATAATGTGTTTTTATGTAAGGAAACAAGAAGAATTCTTATATTTGTTATGTTTTTATATAAATTCATGTTATTATCAGGTTTTAAGAGAATACATGATCAATTTATTTAAATTCTTGGTATGTGACCGTCAATATATACTTTATGATAAACTGGGGATTATTGCTAGTTTACTTTTGGGAAATTTGGAAACCTTATTTATAATTTTTTTATTAAGTGTTATAAGGTTAACCATTTATGAAGTTGGTTATGTTGAACATTGGATGTATTTTTTGGGATTAACGTATTACAGCACCATATTTAGATTTATCAATATTGGAGAACAAGTGTCATCATATTTTTTATAATAGATAAAGTGAACGACATATCATCATATTTTGGATCTTTTTTAGTGATTGAGACATGAAAAAGTCATCTCATAGAGGAAAATATGATTTGAAAATTGATTATAGGAAAACCAAATGATGAAATTGTTCCTATGAAGTTACAAGATATCAAGTAATTATATTTTCATTTGGCCATAGGAATTAAACAAAATTTGGAAAATATATTTGAATAGATGGTTATCCTATTATAATTATTTTTTATGACATAAGTGACCCTTTTCATGCCCCTTTTTTACGGATTTGTGATTGTTAGCAATCTACTAACCATGTTCTCTATCACTCTGTATCAGTATTTGTGTTTTAGTTTTCTATTCTATGTCAATGTTATCACTTCCTATATATTTTATTCTATTTCGAAGCCTGATATGTGTTATACCATATTACATTCCCACATTCCATTCTATTTTTTAATAGGATATATTATTATCCATTTTTATGATTTGGGTTTCTATGCTAGAATTTCCTAATGTTAATCCTGTGATGACTGAGATGAATTTCAAGGGAAAAAATAATTTTAACGAGGGGTAGAATGATACAAGTTATGATTTTGAAATATATATGTTACAAATGAATAAAATATTTTTGATATCTTTCAAAACATGTAACACTGAGTTTAGATTGCGTTACACACAACATTGACTTTAAACAAAATGTGTCATATTATTAAAATATATGCATATGATAATTATCACCTATACATTAGAATAACGAGTATAAATTATATTAAATAAATTATGAAAATATATGGTTTACACTTTTATATAAAATGAATTGTTTGCTGAAAAATTAATTAAAAATAATGATAAAAGCTATTTGAAAATAAAGTAAATCTTTTCTAAAATCAATTTTTGTGAAAAGAACATGTTTTACCTTAATAAATTATAAAACAATTTGTTGACTCTTTTTTATAAAATTTATATATTATATATCTAATGAAACATTTTATTCAAAGAAAACAATAAAACAAAATTTTAAACTTAAAATATAAATTTTCTCACAAAAGTGCTTTTGTTGCCTTTTTACGTCCATATTTTTAAATTTTGATTTTGATGTTTTTAGAATAAATATTGGGAACATTTATTATAATTTTTAAAATACTCATTTAAAAATTAACATAGTGTTAATTTTTGAAAATTTTCTAAAAATATTATGTTTTTTTATTAATAGGGATGAATACAGAGTTTTAATTGAAAACTACATTTTTATATAATTTTATTATAAATTTAAAATATATATTAAAAAAATTTAAAAATAAAATTAGTTAGATCATATGTATATTAATATAATTTAGGTCATCAAAATAATTTTCATCTTAATTTTTTATATAAAAACCTAATAATATTTTGAACGTTTTCTGCTTGAAAACCCACTTCCTCATCGCGTCCTGGGGATTAATTCTAAATTAAATTATGTCACATCTATAAATTTAATTTGTAAAAAAATTCCATATTTTTAATCTAAAAATTTATATTATTTTATTATTTCATCTTATTGTTTACAAAATTAATAGTGAAAAAAGTAAAAATTAATTACTATATTTAAGGTAAAAATGTGTTTTCTAGGGGTTAAACTAGAATGATAAGGTTTAAAAATGAAAAAAATCATGTCCAAACCCCATTTTAGGGTCATATTTTGTCCAAAACTCTTATAGGATCTGTAATAACCCATTTGTGACCATTTTGGCATTTGAAAAACTTGGTTACATAATTTTCTATTCAAAATTTACAAGTTTTGCCCTCACCTCACTTATAAAAGGCCACCCAATCTCCTCTCTTATTCACACCTTAAAAACAATTTTGTTTTCCCAATAACTACCCAAAAAACTTTTTTACATCCCCTATATTTTTCTTTGATCATTCTATTGGGAATAAAGTATTCTTAATAAGGATTTTGGTACAAACCTACAGAGATTACCTAAAGAAAAGGTAATATTATTCAATGAACATTTTTATTTTTTTCATCCTTAACGACCTTAAAAATTTATTAAACCCATTATATTCCATATAATGTGTTTATTTTTAATAATATAATGGCCTAGAATCATCCCCAGTTCCACAAAATGGGTTATGAAATCATAATTTGTCTGTACGGGGGACTACTACCTGAAAAATTAATGTCATTCATTTTTTCCATTATCAACTCCCACTGTTGGGTACGATAATTGATATAATGGATATATATGATATTTAAAACCTAATTATTACTATTTATAAATTATATAATATATAACATTTTTATTTTCCATTCTAAATGAGATACAATTACGTATCTCGTGTGTATGGAATACTACCACCTCATGAAGCAATGTGATTTGTGGTTCTCTAACTCTTTACATGGAAGATAAGAATGTTAATGATTATATGTGATATTAATGAAATAATTATTATACTAATATAAGAATTATCTTTCATAAATTATTTTATATAATTTTATTTATTATCCTTTCATTCATTGAAAGATGAAAACGTCGTTCGTGTGCACGTAAACTACAACTATCAGGAATTGAAATGACTCTCCCTTTTCATAACCACGCCACATTGATGATATGTACATGTATTATTGAATAAATAATATTTTATTTATAATATTATTATTTTTAATTAATGATAAAATATTACTTACCTCATTTCTATTATGATCATTGGAAATTGAGAAAGTTACTCATGTGTACATGTGACATACCATCTCCATGATCGCAAAAAACTTAATATCTCAAAACATTATTTCCCGATTGGTCTTAAAAGTATATTTGAGATATAAATATGATAAATTTTTCATTATTATTATTATGTAGATTATGTAACCTTGATCATAGTAATAGGAATGAAAATATGCAATCAAAAAATCTTTGAAAAACAAAGTGGTTATTAAATTAAATGTGATTTTATCAAGGAATTAGTAATTAATATGTAATAAATTGTAATAAATAAATAATATATGTTATAATATATATATATGTGTGTGTATTTTTTTGTGTGTTTTAGTGTTTATATAAAATATTTATAATAAAATTATACTTACTATACAAGATTTTCTAATGTGTGTGAAGGAAGTGGAGACATAGGTTAAAGGGTTTATAGTCACTCTTTTATTCCTGAGAGAAATTTGAAAATTCTTCCCTCATTAAATTTTTTTTCTGTATATAATTACCCTTTGAAATTTTATTTCACAAATCTACTTATTTTTTGGATATTTAAGGTTTTATTTGATTTTATAATTTATTGATTCTTATGAATGAAAAGATTGCTAATATAGTAAGGGATTTTCGTCTCACATTTTACTTTTTGAGACCCATGTGACATTCACCATATATTTCATATATATAGACTATGTAGTCCCCATGAATTAATATTTTTATTATTATCTTTGAAATTATGTTTATTTACATATCCATTATAGGATTTCTATTTCATGGTGTTTATAGTTCAAAATTTATCAAAGTAGTAAGGATTTTTGACTCAATTTTCCTTCCTTGAGACATATGTAATTTTATCCACCAATATTCATTTATGTGGTTTATATAAATACAAATTGACATGTAACATCAGGAATTTATTTATTTTAATGATATTATAAATCTATTTAATGTTATTATGTCATGGGTCATAAAATTGAATGTTTCCAAAATGGAAAATATTTGACGTTAAAATATAATCTTTTATCAAGATTATTTATGATGATGGTATATAATGATCAATTATAAATAAACTCATGAGTATTAATTTAATTATTTTTATTTATAGTGAATATATTTTTTCACTTCATTTTACTCTCTTTATAAACTCAAGATTTTAAAATAATATATTTTAGAACATATAAACTTATTTCAATCGTTGGTTAGAAAACCATTTACATCTAAAACCATGTTTTCTATAAATGTTTCAAAAAATGATTTTATAATACTAATATGATTTACTAAAGATTTTTTTCAAAATATTTTTAAAGGAATCATCATTTCATTTTACAAACAATGTTAGATTGTCTTTTATTGAAAATGTTGAATTAATACTTTTTTCAACATGTACAACATGAATGTTATTTTTCATTGTAGTGGACATTATTTTCCATAATGATTAATTTAAATGTTTCCATCATTTTTTTCCAGCAAAAGTATATTCAATTTAATTCAAAATGTTTTTGAATGGGTTATTTTTCAGTGTAAATTTTTATCTTTTGTGTTGGTCGTTATACCAACCATTTTATTGATCTAAAGAACCTCATTTTGGGAGGTGTTTTGACCCTTGAACCTGTTTTAGTAGTGGTCAATGTTTTATTGTATGAAATGAGTTTTTACATGAACACTAGTGGAATATCTGATGGAATGAGATGTTAAAAATAAATCTATGCATAAATATGCATCATATAACAATTACACAACATGTATGTTTTTTTACCCGACATGTTGTAGGATTTGATTGATTGGGGATCCAAACCACGGAATTTATGTTGGGTAACTATGTTACACACCATGATCCCAATACATAAAATGTATAATTTACACATAGTTTAAATTATTTAAATTATTTTTTTAAAGATCAATAGGGGTATTGACACCATAATTTGTTTTCCTCCATAAAAAGAACAAGGATTGCCCATGGGGTCTCTCACAAATCTCCATTCCTCACATATGTTCCTTTGTTCTCCATCGTTGGGGATCCAGTCTTCAATATTTTGGTGTCTATGGATTCCTTTTGGTAAGGGTGTCAATATGATATACTCTTTTATTTATTTCCCTCACTATATAATTTTATAAATCCATGCAATATAGTTTATCGTATTTTTTAGGTGTTTGTCTAAAATGATAATTTCCCTTGATTCATCTTGATTTAGAGGTTGATATAAAATGAGAGTATGGCTTCTAGTATGAGATATATTGTTCCATGATTTCTATGGGGTTTTTGGCGGGATCCATGGGTGCATTTTATATATTCCTATGAGGGTTTTCCGAGATAGGACCTATTAAACAAATGAATTGTCTTTAAATTATTAAATTAAACATGTGAGATTCCTATGAGTATGATTTTTATCTACTACACCTGGTCATTATGGATAAGGGTCATTAAAAATCTTAGTCAGTTTAGGTTGGATGTGTTTTTTTAAATAAATTAAATGAATTGTAATATTGTATTTATTTTTTCCATGGGGATGTGTTGGGATTAGACAGAGGAATGAGGTGGTGCTGAATAGCTGGAATGAGGTGATGTGATTCATTAGGTTAGGAGAGGATCAATAAATATATATATATATATATATGTGATATTTGATCACCAGGATGGGAAATATGGTCGTTGGATTGAGGTGATGTGGCCCATAAGATTTGGCATAGACAGGATGATTTATGATGGTGTAGAAAATAATTATATAGAAACATAGTCATGGGGGAATGAGGTTCTATATTATTTTCCTTAGGTTATTTGGGTGATTTTCTCTAACCTTTTCTAGGCCGACACACCATTTATGTCATGTGAACATAGATATGACTTATATCGAGGTGGTGTTGACCACTCATGTTGGTGGTTCCCCTGTAGACTATACGACATAGAAGATAGTGTTATCCATCAGTTTTGTTTGGGGGTGATCCATGTAGAAAGACACATGGTTTTTGATGGACCAGTGGTTGATGGGGTTGAGACCATGGGTTGGAGGTAGAGGATCAGTAAAATGATTGTGGTCTCTTGGTTGGGATTTTAGTGGATGGATATTGTTGTGTCGTGGGAGTTCAGATGTTGAGAGGACAATGACTATTATTTAGAGGACATTCATAATTTGTACCTTAGGATGTCTGGATTTTAATTGATAGGGATTTTTTATAGATCATGGACTTGTATGGGAATGCCTTCAGGGATCTGTGTACATGAATATGACATGGTAGGTGTTTGTTGGAACAGGGGCCAATGATACATTTATAACAGGTTCCTAAGGGCTCCGTAACGTGTTACTTAATAGGGTATTCCTTGGTATTTATACCATGGATCATCACCACTAAATAAATATATATGAAGGCAGCAGTTTTATTCCATGTATATAATTAGGGTACATGTTCAGAATTAACAACGATGGTTGAAGAAATTGTAAACATCCAAATGGCTATTGAGTTTAAGGGAAGCATGCATTTTATTATATAATCTAGTAAAGGATTTTATTTATTTATAGTATGAACCTACAATATCAGGGATGCATGTTAGTCCCACATTCATTGTTGGCCACTGATATTTATTCTCTAGTCCAATGTGCCCCCATTAGGATACATGTAGAAATTATGTCTCGGTAATGAGGTATGGGACAGACCATGGGATCTGAACCTTAGTGTTCATGTTGTACCTTTTTCATGGGATGGATGGAATGGGCCTTGGAGGATCTTCGATCATGAGTTTCTTTTTTTGTTTCCTTTTTAATCCATTTTTCTCAATATGTGTATATATTAATGGTTTTCCACATGTTACATTGATTTTTATCGATTTATTGCATGACCACTTATGACTTGGGTATGTGTCAAAAAAATAGTGTCTTTAGTTAGGTTGTTCATCACTGTTACTACCTGTTTATGCTTCCATAATTTCTTGTTATATGTTTGGTTGTATTATTGTCTTTCTCCCACTAATATATATATATAAATATATATATATATAATACTACTGTTATCCCCATATGATGGTATATTCTCCAAACTATCACCTATTTACACCCTTACTACTAATTGGGAAACATTATCATATGGGTAGGTTTGCCTAATGCCTTGTGGTTCTTCGGCCAATATCCCGAGTTTTAACCAGCTACCCAATTGTGGTGCTACATATAGTATTAGAGTGAGTTTTTTTGTTTCATCTCAAAGTTTCACATGACCAATCTATTAAATGATAATTGTTTTTGATGTAATAAAAATCATTTGAAATGTTTGTTTCTTTTTGGTATTACTATTTGTGCTATAGTAGACTATATATTATGATGTGCTCAGATCTGGGTACCAATATCATTTCTGGTTGTCTATAACCCCATGATTTGGTGACATACCATGTTTTTTGGGATGGAAAATTTATTTTATTCTTTTCTTATTGATAATTCATTTCATATCCACCTTGGGTGGCACACTTATGCCCGTTGGTTATCTAATATATGTATTTGTATCCTTTTCTTGGTATGGAAAGGGTTTATTGATTTTTCTTTAATGTAGATACATATGGTGTTATGATATATTTATTTTTTAGTTATTGATTTACATTGGCAGCCTAGATTTTGAAAAGGGGGGTTGTGTTTCTTTATGTGGCAACAAAGGAAGGAAAATATTGTTTTCATTCTTAGACTCTCTTTAGTGGAATTTTACTCAACAATCCCAACCATGTGATTCCAATGAAATATGTGTGGGATTTTATGTGATGTGATATGTTTATAGGACCGACCCGAATGATATTATGTAAGAATGATGATAGAGGTTAGTTTTCTAATGTCTCAATAAAGGAAGTTAAATAGTGTTTTCTTTCATAGACTCTCTTTGGTTTAATTCTACTAATCTACCTATAATTATTTGTGACTCTTGAGCATGTTATATGAAGGATTTGGGATTTGAGGCCAAACAATGTTTGATTTCTAACTTTGATTTTGGTAGTCAAGGGGCCATGATGTAAGATGATAAACTTGACACCTCACACTAATATGGGTTTGTGAGGGGACACGTGGCTAGATGTCTTGTGACATGGTGTAGAAGAGGATTTTAAGAGTGGTGACATTTCACTTCCTCTTAAAAAATTCCAAATATTCTATATTATATATGTATACTATTATGGATGTGTGACCACGGTACTAGTATTCAGTGAAATGTCACCCCGATAGATTCTAGTGGAGCATCAAGAGGGTAGTGATTTTGTTCCTCTTGATCATACATGGGATGAGACCCCTAAGGGTTGGGAAGATACCCTGAAGGGTTATGTTGATCATGACTCCCACATAAAGGCACTGATAAATTCATGATAACTATATATTTCTTAATTTGCGCCACAACATAATGAGTAGCTCATGAAGAGTCTCATTACGATTATACTATATATCAACATGAGAGATGAAGAAGGTAATCCATCAATGGAATACCTAAATCGATAGTTCTACTATATCACACATATTTATTTCTATTTTAGGGTACACAATAGGAAGTTAAGATGTATATTGAGTGGGTCCATACCATATTTGACTAGCTCGAAACACCCTAATGACATAGGGTGATGTTGGGAATGTAAATGCCCTGAGGATTGGAAAAGAGTTGGTGGGATAATCCTATATAGGATGGAATAGATGAGGGATTGGATTGAATGGATTTTGAGTCTAGGTAATTTGAGTAATTATTTTTATAGATGTTTAGGGGATACATTTCTGATGAGTTCATGAATTTTTAGTTGGGGGAAATTTCAATTGTGGATCACACAATGAATTTGATATAATTTTATATATTTCAATCTACTATGGTGAGTGAAGACATTTCTAGGGTGTTCCAATTTGAGAATGTATTGATTCTTTAATCAATGAACATGTGAACAACATCAGGTTCACATCCTTCTAGTTTTTGGTTAACAAGACACTAAAAAATAGTGGAATATGAAGAACATGTATTATTTCATACGAGTGAAAGAATACAGTTACTTTAGATGCAATTATTTGGGTTATATAAAGTAGGGAAACAAGGTGTCACAACAGGATAGTCCGGATAGTGATTCATGAATACCACCACAAAGTGGTTCTTTATCTTTATGCTTCTAGTGAAAGATGCTAGGACATGTCCAGAATCGATGTGAGAGGCCTCCAATAGAGGTCAATGCACGTGGTCAGATCCAAAATATTGTTTGGTTCTATAATAATACTTCTTCAATTATTGGGAGATAAAGAATACGGAATAATCAGTTCTCTATGGTAGTAACAATAGTAGTACTAGGAGATAGAATCTAGGGATTAACTTCACACAGAGATAATGGTAGAGGGAGTGGGACATAATAGTCAGGATAGTGTTAGGTATCTGGTGTATCTCCATAGAGAGTCCATACCTTTGTTATTCAGGCTTCAGGCTCAAGGAATATTGTGGATATGCCTAGTATGGAGCTTACCAGGGAGCCAACTATAGTTTGTGGTACTTAGTGGGCTCTATCAAGTTTCTTTATTTTGTGTTTGGCTAGTTTTTGTGTATTCGGTGGAAAAATGTTGTATTTGGACTAACCAAGTGTTACTCTGTAGGTTGGAATTGATAATAATGTGTGATATATATATATATGATTTCTATGGAAAGAAGTTTCTTTATGGGAACTGATGTGATGTGGGTTTTATTGGAGGTGAATAGGCCTCTATGCATCAAATAGATTCAGATTTTCTATGAGGTTCATGGAATCACGACTTCATATGAGATCAAATTGAGGTTTACATCAATTTGATCATCAAAAGAGATGTGGGACTTGATAGGTGTTAGATGTGACACATTTATGATTTGAGAACCAGATGTGGTGAAGGGATGACAATGTGTAATTTTATAACATTATGTCCATGGATGTTTGATTACATTTGAATGTTTGGATTTTGGGTTGGGATTCCACAAGTTAAGTAATTTCTAAGGCATGGAGTTCCATGATAAGATTTTTCTTTATAATAACATGAGTTAGACCATGTTGATTTTAATGAGAATGAAATATTTAGTACTATCTTCTACTAATTCATGATATCTCAGGGATGGGAAACAATAAGGTGGGGGATTATCATATCTTATGATTTTGAGCAGGTCAATTTTTCATGTATATTATTAAACTTTGAGTTAATGTTCATAAATACCATTTTCTTAATCTTCATAACCTCATTGTATGATGTTTTATGTCCCTTGAACTTTTTTTAGATGTGTTCAATGTTGTGGTGTATGACTTGGGTGTTTGGATGAATACCATAACAAAATTGAAGAACCAAGGTTGTTGAAAAAATCTTTATCTTGAAGTATATATGATGTTACACATACCTGAAATGTATGTTTTTTACATGATGTGAAGTCGGCTGTGAAGGATTTGGGGTTAAACATGAAGAATTCACAAAGTGTAACAGGGGTACATTTGGAAAACCCAATAAACAATTTGTATAATTCAGATAGTCTTTATGGTTTAGGTATCATTTTTAATAGATCCATAAGGGGATCAAACCCATCATTTTTCCCCTATGAACACATGGGAAGGAGTTCTCTAGGAGAATAACATGCCTCAACCTTCCCCCTAGGTTTCCCTTCTTCTCTATCATTTTAGCTCTGATCATCAATCCATTGGTGGATATAGATTCTTCATGGTACATCCTTTAATCCACAATCATCTTTTCATCTTTTCCCTCACCATACAGTGCACTAAATCTTTGTAATATGGTATATCCTACTTTCTAGGTGTTTTTCTTAAACACATATTTTTTCCAATTTGTCTTCAGATAGAGGCTGATATCAGGTGACTGTATTCTTGGTAGTACAAGGTAGGTGGTTACTATATTTCTCCTTGATTTTTTTGGGTGTCCCAAGGTTGTGTTCTACCAACTGCCATGAGGGTTGTCTAAGGGATACCCTATTAATATTATAGATTGTATTTAAAATATTATGCTAATGATGTGATATGCCTTTATGTATGATTTAGCACCACTACTTTTGGTCAAGCTAGGTAAGGGGCTTAGAACATATTTGGATGTTTAGGCCTGATGAGCATTTAAAATTAAATTAAATTAATTTTTATATTGTATTTATTGGTTCCTTAAGAATGTTTCAGACATAGCCTAAGGATTTAGGGGATGCTAATAACCTGGACTGAGGCAATTCAATTTGTTAGGTTGGGCGAGCACCTATATATATATATATCTCTCTCTGTGTGTGTGTGTGTGTGTGTGTGTGATGGTGATCACCATGTATGGGGGCATGATCATCAATTTGAGGGGGAAGATATTTGTAGGATTAGGAATTGGGAAATATGGTCTTAGATGGAGTTAACCATCATGATTTTTTGACATGGTCTAAGGTGGAAGTGGTGCTAGATAATGTATCTTAGGTTTTTTGGGTTATTTATGGTCACTGTATATTAGAAGATGCACCATTGGAGTGATTTTCAAACAGATTGGAATAAAAAATTGGTGGTGTTGACCACTTGTGTGGGTGGAGGCCCTTATAGAAATTGTGTCATAGGATATGGTGATGAACATTAGTTATGTTTGGGGGTTCTCATAAAAAAATTCCACATTGATAATGATGGACCATCAGTTGACGGTGATGAGACCGTCAATTGGGGGATGAGTCTATAAAATACACATGAGGATATTAGGTATGGATTTTGGAGAAAAAATATAATTGTTCCTCAGGACATCATTTTTTTATCCAACAATGACTATTCTTTATTGGATAGTCATCACTATACCATAGGATGTTCAGATTTGATTCGATGGGGATTTTTTGACATCACGTATGAGGGACTATGTAATTGTTTGGAAAAACCATTGGGATTCCAGTAATATAATTATGTCATTGTATGTGTTAGATGGAAAGGATTGGAGTTGATATATTTACAGGAAGTTCTTGGGGGCTCTTAATCATGTCACTCATTAGGGGATGCCTTGTGATTTACACCATGGATCCTCACCACTACAGTTATATATATATATATAAATACCTAAGATATATGCCATTTATAAAACATAGGGCTTGTGTTAAGACATTCCAATGACGGACAAAGCAGTTGATCACTTCCTTTTGGTTATTGAGCACAAGGGAAGATGTAATTTTGTTTTATGTTCACATGATTTGTTATTGTTGTTTTTAGTAATCACCTACTTTATCAGGGATGGAAGTTAGGCTCATGGTTTTCATGGCCTATTGATATTTATTATCACACCCTACACGGGCCCCTCAGGATGTGTGTAGACTATATGTCTTTTCGATCAGGTAAGGGACATAGCTTAATAGAAGAACCGTAGTTTCCAAGTTAGACATTTTTCAATGGATTGATGCTAAGAAACCATGGATTTTATCGCATAATTTGGAGTTTCATATTTATTTTCATTTTTTTCTATAATTCATTATTTATGTATGTATTTATGATAATCCTTGGGAGACCATGACTATTTGTATATTTCTTATATGACATGAAATGAATTGTTTCATGTGTCTACAAATGCTATATGTGGGCTTCTTGATGATTACTATAGTTTTCTATTTATGTTTCCACTATTTATTGTTAGTTATTTTGTTGTATTATGGTCTTTCTTAAATTATTTTATACATATACACAATATTTTTATCATTATCTAAGGGTATATTCTCCCATATATAATGTCATTACACCCTCGTTGCTAATTAGTAGATTTTGGTATATATGGAGGTGTACCTATGGCCTAGTGGTACTAGTCACTAGAGCATGGTTTTTTTGGTGAATCCTATATTGGATAATTATATAGAAAATGTTTTTTGAATTTATATTTTTAAAAAGTGATATTCAAATTTAAATTATTTTCTTAAATAAATTTTCCCAAAATTTCTTTTCAAAGCCATTTTTCTTCTAACATGACATAATTTGATGTCAGTCCTTCTTTGCGATGGATATGATCCAAGGATATACCATTCGTAATATTTATCTAAATTATTTATGTTTAGGGTGAATATATGTTCGTGAAAACTGTTCCCTTTCGACATGTTATTCCATGATAAAATTATAATCAAACCCGCTTAATTTTCAATGGTTTATTCTATGATGAAATTATGAAATGGTTATGAATCCTATCTATTTTCCACAGGTTATGATATAATAAAATTCTTATAAAACCCATTTCACTTATTGTGTTATGATATGGTGAATGTTTTATTACCTAGTGGAATATATATTTTTTATATTCCTTATGTTATGGGCGGGACATAAATATACCTCCAATTGAGTGGGTAGTGATATATATCATAGGATATAGAAATGATTAGTATGGGGAGTGAACCTGGTTCTGTAGGGGTCTTTTTCTGCTATGATGTTCAAGGGAGTGTACCTTGACTACTGTGATTGTTTATGGGCTGAACCCATTCCACTATGATATCCTTGTCAGATATCCTTAACTAATATGTAAATTATATTTTATTCTTATATTTATTCCATAATTTTATGTCTTATTGTAATGTTATTCCCATACAGATCATGTTCATGGATTCCTTTATGATTTGGGTCTTATTAACCACTAAGCATCTGAGCTCACCCTTTCTTATATTTCATTTCACTAGGTTATGAAGAAATGATTTAAATAGGGAATGTTTATGACATGTCCCAAAAGGGAATATCTTTATGGTACATGCCGAATGTCTTTCACCAATTTAGAAGATTATGTACTTAGTCTCAAAATACTCTAAACTGTTAAATTCATCAGGCAATGTTTGTGTAATGTATTGAATATTCATTTAAAAAGTGATAATATCTATTAATGAAGAGTCTAGGATAATATATTAGGGTTTATGAATCACCACTATATTTTTTGGAATATATTTTTTGAATTAATTTAATCTTGTTGATATTTTTAATTTCATTCAACACTAAATATAGTTTTTATATAACATCACTATGTTTGGATTATGTTTTATGAAATACCAAGTTAATATTTCAATAAATTTAACACTTAATTATCATTAGGTACATGAAAAACATTTTATATATTATATTACACATAATACTGAGTCCCTTAGATAACTTGTGGCACACACAATGCCAATTGTTACAAAACTATTTTGTACTATTAACATGATTATCAAACCACCACAATAGATACTACCTAGCCATTCGAATGAAAGTTATGATCAAGTTTAAATAAATTATGAAAATATTACAAAATATTTTACATAAAATCAATCATTTTCTTATCAATCAGTATAAGTGAACATATGAACTATTTGAAAATGAATAAATTATCTTTCTAAGAAATATAATTTCCTAAGTAAAAACCATATTTAATCTCAAAAAATAAAAAATAACCCATTTTAACTATTTTAATATGTATAATTTAAATATTAAAAATTTAATAATTATTTTCTATACTCTTCCTATAAAATTTATAGGTATAATATAAGAATAAATCCAATTTTATAAATAAAAAAATTATTTTTCTAAAAGGCATTTTTATTACCTATTAATAGAGAAAAAATTTCAAATATGATATTTTAAACATTTATCATATTTATTTAAAAAAAATTCATTTATTGAATCTGAATATCAAAAAAAAGTTGGGTGAATATTTGGTTTTTTCTGAGATGTTTCATTTTTGATGAATAGAGAAAAACATTGAATTTTAATTCAAAAATGATTTTTAATATTATCAATTTTTATTGTTAAGTTATATTTTGTTCGGTTTTAATGTTTAATTAAGTTAATTTTATACAAAATAATCCATTTTAGTTCATTTTAATGAATTTCACATAGAGATTGGATATAAAAACATTTAAATATTTTGGAACTTTTCGCTTAAAATCCTACTATCATGGCATATCTAAGGGATTAATTTTAAATTAATTCATTCAAATTATATTTTCTTTATTTTGAAAAATGGATTACATATTTGGATTCAAAATTATTTACAATATATAATAATGTCAAATTATTTTTTGATCAAAATATTTAGTGAAAGAGATTAAAATTAATTACAATGCTTAAGAGAAAATTTAACTTAACCAAGGACTAAATCATAAACATAAGACACTAAATGACCTAAAAACTTTTCCAAAAGAAATTTCTTGTTCATATGTCAACCCTGATCACATTTTTATTGGGTTTTAACGATTATTTGATCAACTTTTCATGGGAAAAACATGGTTGGAATTACCATTCCAAAAATTTACTACAATGCCACTCTTCCTCCCCTATAAAAAGAAATTCACCCCTCCCAGTTATTCAAACCACTAAATCAATTTTTTATTACAAAAAATATGTTTATATAATCCCCCAAAAAACCTCCATTCATTCTATAAGCCTTAATTTTGTCTTAAGGCCAACAGAGGAATCCCTTAGTTTCAAACATGGAGGATTTTTCTAAATAAGAGGTAACATCTTTCCTCATTCTTGTGTATAGTGACATACCGCACATGAAATGATGTCGTTCATTTTTCCTTTACTAACACTAATGGATTAGAAAAATAAAGAGAACTATTTTTTGTGATATTTATTATTTTTATGATTTTTATGATTCTTTAATAATTATATAAATCATTCTTTCATGCATTCCATTTTATATAAATATGATAACTTTGTTTGTTGACTTGTGGACTAATGCCTCCCCAAAGAGATGTGATTCATTTAAACATTACATAGAATGTATTTAGGATAGATTTAGGGAAATTATATTATATATCTGAAAAATTAATTATAATTTAATGATTATTAATATATTCAAATAACTCACTTTCATTAAATACGATAAGAAAATAGAAATAGCATTCATGCGTACGTATGGACTACCATTTCTATGAATAGTGTATTCTATTTCATATATCTATATATTATATTTTATTATAAATATTTATATAATAATTATTTATTATATATAAATAATTTTTTACATTATTTAAATATGTTAATAATGATCGAATTAAGAGGATTAAGAATAACAACTCAAAACATATACAAAAACAACATAGATATTACCCAAAATGTAACATTAACATTGATTTTTAAATGAAAGTAATATAATGTCATAATAAAATAATATATGCTATTAGATATAATAATACATTTCATTTGAATATTTATTATAAAATTATATTTTTTATAATAGATATTTGAACATGTATGAAAAAATTCTAGACATAAGGTAAGGGTTTTCTCGTCTCACTTTTATTTTCCATGAGACACATTCCATTTTCACCTATTGTTTATTACATGCGGTGTGCATGCTGCCCATTTATGTATTATATGATTCCTATAATTAAATTTTTCATTATTTATATATCCATTTTATGATATTTATTTCATAGTGTGTGTGTTTCAAAAGATACCAAATTGATAATATAATTTTTTCTCATTTTTCCTTCATTGAGACACATTCCATGTTATGCCACTATATTCTTTTATGAGGTGTATAAAATTACCTTTTTTATTTAATATCTTGAATATAATTCTTTAAATTATATTTTATGCTTAATTTAATGTCATTTTATTACATGTGGAGTATTATTTAATGTTACCATGTGGTAAGAGTTTATTTCAACAATCTAATCATTTATCGATATAATATATGATTATGCATTAATTAATGAAAAAATTTGATCCATATTTCATTAGCACTCGTGAATTTCATCTCTTATAGTTAGGCATGAAAATTCATTTTTTATTACCCATATTCCATGATTATTTACTAAAGATAATTGAGAATTTGTTTTATGAAAATATGACTTCATCTCCCTCTTCGGACAGAAATCAATGTTCTTTCAAAAGCATGTTCTCTAAAAATGTTTTCCAAAATGGTCTAATATTCTGCTATGATATTTAAAATACATTTTTACCCATATTATTAATTTTAAATAATATTATTTTCAAAAAATGAATCATCTTGTTATTTTTTTTATTTGGATATTTTTCTAAACATTTTACGCACTAAAAGTAATATTCGACAGGTATATATCTATACTCAATGATGATCTTTCTTCCTTTCAAATGTACTTTAAATATTTAAAATATTTTTTTAATAATATTTCACCTAATATTATGTAAAATCATTATTTTAATTGGTAATTTCAAATAAAATTTCTTTTTTGAAATTTTTTATGTCTACAAATTATTCTGATTGATTTTAAAATCTCCCTTTATATGTTTTCAAGAACATGTTTTCAAAGAAAATGATTTGAATGATTTAAATGATTAATTTATAAGTATTATATGTATTTTCAAAGGTAAATGTTTTCAAATATATTTTCAAGATTCGTTTTCAATGAAATGGTTTTTATAATCCTTTCATGTATATGTTTTAAAAGAAAAAGGATTTCAAATTTTTTGAAGTTTATTTTATATGATTTAAATGTTAATGTTTTTCTGGATTCCATTATATGTATTATAGTTAATTTTATAAGAATTTTTTTTAAAAAATGTTTTATGTTTTAAAATTAATTTTTTCAATGATGAAATTATATTTTCTTTAATAATTGTTTTTAGAAGATATTTAAAAATTAATTTCTATCTAAGATGAAATCCAATGGTGTTACTCATGCTGTAATAGGGGAATGATCTAATGGTTCTATTCAGATCATTTCACTAAATCATTTATAGTTTTATGGCGTGGTGTTTATGAACCCGTTTCCCTTTCAGGGTTTATATCTTTTTAAAACCCATTTATCTTTCATAGATCATATGCATATGAATCCCACTTCTTTTGGCTGGTTATTATTTGAATAAATTATTTTGAAACCTATATTTTTACAAAGGTTAGGATATGATTACATGTTTATCAAACCCATTTTATTTCCTAGGTTTTGAAATTATTTTTATGATTTAGTGGAACATGTATATATGATTACATTATAAGATGGGTGGGACCTATATATCCCCCTCAATGATTTTGGTAATGATTTATATATCAGGATATAATGATGGGAAACAAGCCTATCTTCTTGATCCAAAATGGTAAACATGTGCATCCTGACTGAAAATGGGAAATATATGCATCCTCATATATAATGGAAGACAAGGGTGTCCTTTTCTGCCTTGGTAATATGGGGAAACCAGATCCAATGTGCGAATATGAGAAAACCTGATCCGTTATATGGAAAAGACAATGACTGGGAATGGTGGTGTTCCCTTCCTAGTAGGTGTAGTCCCCATGAAGTGCCCTTATAAGTGGTTGGAAATGATCATTGTATTATAGGGAAATATATTACATATTTATATGTTTTCAAAAACTTATATTTCTTATTCCTATGATATGATCACAAGGATAATGTTTTCATTATTATGATATGTTCTTTATGAACAACCTATTTTTATTCCATGTCTCATGTTTCTGATCATGGATATGCAGGGTATGATATTCAAATGTTATGACCATGTTCTCACACACTTATGTTCATGTTATGTTTATTTATTTACATTATTTAACCTTACTTGGAATTCAAGATCACCCTTTATTATGTTTTATATCCCTAGGTTATGAAGAATGTTTTTACATAGATGTATTAAAGGAGAAGATCTTTGGGGGAATCATTGAAGAGCTTTCACAAATTTAGAATGTATTTTTTGAATTTTCTAAAGACAAAAAACTATTACGGTCCTCGTGAATGAATTTTTTTAATATGATGTATATCTATAAAAAATGATGTAATATCCATGTATATTAACTTTGGGCATTTATAGTTTGTATCAATGGGAAGGATTAGTCAGCCTTTGGAATATAGGATTAAAAAACCTTAGTGATATCCCTAGGATTATTTTTAAAGATATGTCTAGGGATGTATCTAAGAATAAGAATAAGTAATCATTGGAAGGTTTACTAATTTAAAAATATTATAATTGATTTTTCAGGATTACATGGGTTACACTATGAAATGTTTTCCTAACTCTATGTATTCCAATTTTAGTCAATCGTAGGAAATATAAGAAACAATATTAAAACTGAATGTGATGAAAAAGTTCCTAATGAGGATTAAAAATGGATGATCACTAGACTAAATGACATTTGGATCAGGCCTAATTAGTTTTCACATAACAAGATTAACAATGTGTAACATAAGAATCCATCTGACTCAGTAAAGAAGACAAGGGAGGAGTTCACTGAGTGTTTGGGAAATGGATTCCAGGGAGGGGTGTAGATTGAGTTTCCTTTGTGTCATGAATGTGGAATGAATAAATCATCTTAATGTATTATATGAATAAGAATATGTTTTGACATTGAAAAAGAAGGACACAATGCAAGTAGTTTCAAAGAAAAATGATGGGTTTGGTTAACACGATGGATGTGAATGTTTTCCTCCCTAATAAATCATCTACAATTAAATTATTTAATTGTGGAATGAATGGTCATTATGTATATTGATTTCCTTTATTCAAAGATCAAGAAGATCATAAAAAAAGTGGAATTCTTAATGTCTATATTGATGTTGATGATGATTCTATAAGCGAATATGAAATGAAAGAGGCATTATGTAATATGAAATGGTAGATTTATTATGGATTAAATACTAAGAGGAATAATTTATATATTTATATTTTTTGATTCAGAAATCATGGGTGGTAAATTATATAATTATTGTTTGATTTATATTTTCTGATAAGGATTTATAAGAATATGTTGAATAGTTTCTATAGAATAGAAATTTCATTAAATGAAAATCTTATATTCCTGGGAAATACAAGATTAAGTTAAATATAACCTTTAATAAGTTCATAATGATTAGAAAATGGTTCTTGGATAAATATATGCTTGATCAGAAAATGTAAATTAGATCATATTAATAACCTTGGAACTGAATAATGATTTTATAAAAAGGTTGTCTATGTTATCATGGGTGATGTTTAAAACTTATTTGATTTAAAGGAATCTATCCAGTAATATTTCGAATATGGAATCATACAATATTTCCAAAAGGATTTATGGTAGTTCAGGTTATTATCAAGTTTCTAAAGAACATATGATGAGGGTATTCGCATGTCTGGAATGTGAAAATGATGTGATACTTCTTGAAATATTAGGGATCATGGTTATTCAGACTTACTGGCATTATTTCTAATGTTTTGTACTACCACATTTTAGAAGGGTTATATGGTTAACCATTTATGGAATGGTTTACGTTAATATTTGGACAAGGTTTTATAGATTATTGTATAATCTCTTCATATAAGTATTTATGATTATTTGATAACTTCTATTAACCTTTTTGTTAAATAAAAATGTAGGGAACGACCTATAATTCATGTTACGAATATCATGATTTGAAAATGCTTCTCGAAATTCAAATTCACCTTCATTTATTAGAGTAAGATATGATGTGAAAATAAATTAATGCAAAACTAAAGGTTGAGATTGTGCATATAAAAAGAAATAAAATAAATTAATTATATTTCCTCATGTTCTTAGATGGTATTAAAATTTCTTAAATCTAGGAAGTGGATATTGAAAAATATTTATCATAATAGCATTTTTTCTAATAATATGATGGTCTTATAAAACATCATATATTTATAGATTTGAGGCCCTTAACATTCCTTTGATCATTCACATTATAGTGATCAATTATCTTTATGACTCTCTATAATTATTTATTGTTTTCATCCATGTAAAATATTCACACACAAACTATGTTATCCTATGTATAAACCTACTTTTGAGTTACTTTGTGTAACTATTATGGTTCCAATATTTATTTTTTGGAAGGGAAACATTAGTATTTATTTTTATGATATGAGTTTCTATTAATGGATCATTAATGTATTAAAATTTTAACAGCAGAAACAAATATTCATGGAGAAATTTATTTTAGGGGGTGTACAATGTAACAACCTATGATTTTTTATGTATTTTCTTTAAATTAAATTAATTTTTTTTGATATTTTTCATTTCATGCAAACTGGATATAGTTTTTTTGTATAAAATCACTAAGTTTGGCATGAGATATATTAAATATAAACCTTATCTCTCGCTAAAAACTACACTTAAATTAGCTTTTAGTACACATAAAACAATTTTTTTTATTAATCAAAATAATAATTCCCTTCGATATATTGTGTCACATTATATGCCAATTTTTACTTAACGACAATATACTTATGATATGATTATTAAAATAGTATTATATATTCCACCTACCCGTTGGAATAGAAATTATGTTTAATATTAACTAAATTTTGAACATTTTATTCACACATATATATAAAATTAAAATTTTGGTTATAAATTACTATAAGTGAATGTTAGAATTATTTGAAAATAAAGAGATTACTTTTCTTAGAAAAAAAATTTATTCTTAAAAACACTGTTTTATCTCAATAAATTTTAGAAAAAACTTTTGATTAGTTTTTACAAAATTTTATACATTATATTTTAAATTAATATTTTTCATACTCATCAAACATATTTTATAAGTATAAGATATAATTAAATTTTATTATATAAAAAAAGAAGATATATTTTCCCAAATGGTAATTTTACCACCATTTAATGATGAACCCATTTTAAAAATGAATTTAAAAACTTATAATTTTTATTTGAAACAATTAAATTCGTTTTTTTAATATTAATATCATAATTTACTATGGGTTAATTTTTGGTATTTTTCTTATATATTTCATTTTTAATGTAAACTAAAAAACACTAAATTTTAATTAAAACTTTTTTTTAATGAATATTATTTATATTGTTAAATTATTTTTTTGTTTGAGTTTTATGTTTAATTATATCATTTTTTAGTCAATTAATCCAATTTAGTTCATTAGAACCAATTTCACACTATAATTGGAAATAAAAACATTTCAATCATTTGGACATTTTCGTTTAAAAACCCATCTTCATGGCTCATCTTTGGGGTTAATTTTTAATTAATTTCAACCACATAAATTTTTTTAATTTGAATAAATGGATTCCATATTTGTAATAATAATTATTTATAAGGTATAATATGGTAAACTTATATTTTTATAAAAAATACTACTGAATTGACTAAAATTAATTACAGCGATTTAGAGAAAAAATTTCTTAATAAAAGAGTAATCCTTAAACTTAAGACCAAAAATGAACTATAAACTAGTCCAAAATCCATTTAGTGTTCATTTATAGACCATATATTAACTTTAATTCTTTTTAAACCATTATATTTACCAATTTTAACTGTAATAACATGGGTTCAATTCCATTTTCAAAAAGTCATAAGAATTCCACTCCTCCTCCACTATATAAAAGTATTAACCCCTCCCACTTATTCCCAATTATAAAACCCTGTATTAGCCAAAAAAATTTCAAATAATCTCCCAAAATCCCTATATTAATTTTATAATCCTCACTATGGGAAAAAATATAGCTACAAAATCTATTTGGTGAAAACCAAGAGTGGTTACCCAAAGATGAGGTCACATCCTTCCTCAAGCACATCTGTTTTATTTTCCATCCCCACCAACTCAAATAATCTTATTAAATTTTTATATAATAACATTATTATCCTAAATATACTTATTCATTATTATTATAAGGGTTTTAGCTATACTTAAAGAGACATCCATTTAATGGGTAACAAACGTTTCGTTCTTATTTACAGCGAACTACCGCCTAACAAAATTATATTGGTAGTTTTCTCATTTACCACCACTCATGATTCATAATTAGGATAGAAACTATGTTATTATATGATATATATGATATTAAAGGTTTATTTACACATCTAGAATTATTTTATAAAACATACCTTCATTATTTTCATTTTTTGTTAACATGATGACTTCGTTTGTGGATGTGTAGGCTACCACCTCCACAAAGCTATGTGATTCAATCATACATTACATGGAATGTGTTAAAAATGATATTAGTGAAAATATATGAAATATTTAAAATAATAATTATAATTTAATTATGTTATACATATATATATATATATTGTTCAATTACATTCTTTATTTCAATATGACACGAAAGTAGAAATTGCGTTCATGCGTACGTACGACCTACCTTCTCCATGAAAACTTTATTCCATTTCATATATCCTTATTTATATGTTATTATAAATATTTATGTAATTATTTTTTATGATATATAAATCATATTTTAAATTCTAAAAATATGTAAATCATGATATATGAATGATAATCTAGAATAACAAGGAAAAACATATATGAAAACAATACAGATATTACCCAAAACATAATAGTGACATGGAATTATTAATTAGTGGGTAATATAATGTATTAAAAATATAATATATGTAATTATATATTATAATATGGTTAATTGGTATATATGTAATAAAATTATATTTATTATACAATAAAATTGATTGTGTATGATGAAATTCAAGACATAAGTTATTATTTTTCTCGCCTCACTTTTATTTTCCACGAGACACAAGCCATGTTCACCACCAATTTATTATATATTGTGTTTATAATTAAAAAGGATGTATTTATATGATTCATATAATGAAATTTATTAGAATTTATAAATCCATTTTATGATATTTATTTCATGGGTTTATGTTTCAAAAGTAACCAAATTATTAAATTAATTTGGTCCCAATTTTTCTTGTTTGAGACTCATGTCATGTTGTGCACCAATATTATTCTATGAGGTGTATAAACATACATTTATTATTCTATCTCTAGAATATAATTCTATCCATTATATTTTAAGCTTCTTTTAATGTAATTTACTTACATGGGAAGTTTTATTTAAATTTACCAAGAGCTAAGAGTTTATTTCAACAATCACATCATTTATCAGGATTATTTAGGATTACACATTCATTGATAAAACATTATGATCCATATTTTATAAAAAATGATTACCTTTATTCTCCTCCATTATTTCAGGATAACATAATGTTTTATAACCATTTTCTTTCTCTTTGGTACTAAAGAATATGTAGAAAATATTTTTATGAAAATCTATCAATATCTCCATCTTTGGTGAGAAATATGAATATCATAAGAGGAATTTTTTCTAAATATTATTTTTAAAATGTGATAATTTGATCATATGATAATAAAATGAAATTTCCCCCCGTTTTTAATTTAAAAAAAAATTTATTTTTTTAAATGAATCTTCGTGTCATTTTCCAATGGAGGCACTTTTCTAAACTTTTTACGATGAAAAAAAAGATTCTTTTGGTATGGATTTGTCCACCATCATGACCTTAATTTCTTTAAAGATTCATTTTAATGTTTAAAATAATCATTTTGATGAAAACAACTCCCAAATATTTTGGACGTTTAATTTTTATAATGATTTTAAAATATATATTTTTTTCAATAAATGTTTTGTGTTTTAAAAGTATTTTTATTTATTTTAAAAGAATATTTTATGTGTTTTCAAATTCTTTTTTCAAATAGAATGATTTTAATGATTTAAAATCATTATTTATATGTTCTCAAAGTATTTTCAAATAAAAAATATTTAAAAATAATTTTAATGTCCCATTGAAAGAAATGGTTTTAGAAATGTATTATGGATATTGGATTCATTGAAATTTTTTATCAAAAGTGTTTCATGTTTCTATTGTATGTTTTTAGGGAAAATGATTTTCTTGCTTTCTCTATAATTATTCAACCTCATTTTCAATAAATATTATTTTCATAAGGTCTAATAGTTTAAGAATTATTTTTTATATGAGAAATGATATTTTCTTCTTGAAATGAATTGAAAAGTTATTTGAAATTTTATACTATCTAAGATGACATCCATTAGTATTGCTAATGACTTTATGGAGAAATAATCAAAGTGTTCCATTCATATTATTTATTTTAATGGTTTATGTTTTTATGGATGAGTTTTTTGAAATTTTTTTCTCCATCATGGGTTATTTTTTATGAACCCCATTTATCAATCATAGGTTATATTATTATAAAACCCAATTATTTTTAGGGGTTTTGATTAGATAAAATGATTATGTAACCTGTCTTTTTCCATAGGTTAAGATATAATTACATGTTTATGAAACACATTTCAATTCTTGGGTTATGATATGATTGTTTATGTTTTTTTTCACATGTATGTATGATTTAATTATGAGATGTTTGGGGCATATATATCCCTATAATTTACTTGATAATGATTTATATCTCATGAGAAAATGATGGTAAATAGGTCGAAAATCTTGATCCAAAATGGGAAATAGGTGATTCATGATCCAAAATGGGAAATAGATGAATACTAATAAAAAGTGTGAAATAGGTGTGTCCTGGTTCAATATGAGAATATGAAGAAACATGATCCAAAATGGGAAGATAGGGAAACCCAATCCATTATATAGAAAGGACTGTGACTTGAGAAGGTAGTGTTTATCACCCAATAGTTGTAGTCCTTTGAAAGTTCCCTGATATTTTTTTCAACAAGCCATGACCTATAGGGAAATATATTATATGTTTATTTGATTTCCAAAAATTATTTTTCATATCCCCATAGTATACTCACATGGTTCATGTTCTGGGTTATACTATGATTCATGTCCTATGAACTACCAATATTTGTGCCATGTCTCGTGTTTCTGATCTTTTATATGCATGTTATGATCATTAAATGTAATGATTATATTATTTTACCCTTATTTTCATGTTATGTATATGTATTTA
The DNA here is from genome assembly GCA_963277665.1 of Viscum album. Classification (NCBI taxonomy): domain Eukaryota; kingdom Viridiplantae; phylum Streptophyta; class Magnoliopsida; order Santalales; family Viscaceae; genus Viscum; species Viscum album. The sequence continues at coordinate 856,292,076 of OY728164.1, forward strand.
CCCCCTACAAATAATTCGAGATCACCCTTTTTCTTTGGATTCTACTCCCCTGGTTATGAAGAATGGTTTTATGTAGAAGTACTAAAATGTGACGATATTTTTAGGAAACATTCAAGATCCTTCATGATGTTAGAATATTTTTATTTCATGTTTACAAAGACACTAAAATATTATGGTACAAGATCATATTTTTCATATAATGTGATAAATATTCATCATAATTGAGGCAATATCCATGCATGTAAAGCCTAGGTAATTAAATTTTAGGGTTTTGGGTTTTGTGTCTATGGTTCTTGTATTTTGAAATAGGGTTTATGTTGACCTCACCTATTTTGATAATCTCAATTTTGATTTAATATACTTCGATAATCTCAAATAATGTGTATCCATGTTTATACGCACTTTGAAATAATTCTAACTCAATCTGGATATGTTTTTCATAGAACAGATAAGTGTTAAGTTCACCGGTATGCACATAGATACCGATACAGACAAACAGATACAAATATACTGATATGGCTAAGTACACCGGTACAAAATTCAACTGATAGGGATAAGTAGTTACCAGTACACATAACAACTATAGATAGAACAAGTTCACTAGTATGAATAAGTCAACTGATACAGAACTATTGGTAATTAGTCTACTGATAGACAAAGGTCATCGTTAAACAAAGGTCACCGGTTAGAAAATTTCTCTGATAGATCAAGTCTACCATTAATCATAGCTACCAATACGGGCAGACCTATCGATACAATGTAAAGACCCGTAAAATTCAAGGAAATTTTTTTCTTAATTTTCTTTGGAATTTTACAAGAGCGCGGTTTCTGACGGCACCTGATTCCGAGGCCCGGTGTGCCCGGAATCAATTTCCGAAGTTTGGCTCGGGTACGTTCAGTGAACGAACGAGCGGGATTTTCTAACTTTTGATCCTGTGCTCGGAATTGAAATCCGAGGACACCGATGAACTCGTAGCGCCGATATTCTCTTAAGAAGACCTTTTCCGAAGTTGCGTTTGCCTAGGAGAAGATGTTTAATTTTCTGGATGAAATGAAGAGTAAAATAAATTTGTGATACAATATTTATTTTATCTTCTTAAGTGGTTATATCTTAAGTGTGGAAGTTGGGGTGGAATCACAAGTTCCTAACTAACCAAGTGAGGATTAAGGTGAGGTGGGGCCCACACGAGCCCCAACCCTTCACCTTCCCCTTAACTCTCTTCTACCCCCTTAAACTCCCTTGCATTTAATGTTCCAAAACCCCTCAAATTCCCTAACTCCCCTCTCCCCCTCTTAATGGCTTGACAACTTAACTTTTAATTAATTATACAACTCATGTATAATTAATAAGTGAGTTTAATTTTGTGTTTTTGAAATTCAAACTCTTGAATTCCAAAGGTTGGGTTGTGTTAATAAATTAAGTGTAAGCTTGATTTATTTTTGGGTTAGTTCCTTTGTTAGTTGAGAGGATTGGGAGAATCGTTGAGAGACTTGAAGATCTTCTTCGTCTTCGACGAAGAACGTGAAGAACGGTTCTTCTCCGACAAAGAACATCGATCCCACGACCATCGAGACTCGGCGTCTCGGATTCTTCCGTCTTCATCTTCCTCCTCGACAAGGGAGAAGTCGCCGACCGTGGTAATCATCGCCAACGACAACGTACCTCTCTTCTTTGTCTTAAGCGACAAGTGAAGAGACGTCGTTCCCTCCTCGGACGCACCCCGACGTCCACAGAATCTACGTCCGACGCCGCGACGCCTTCCTCCGCGATAACCGACGTTTTACTTCAATTTTCAAGGTAGGGGGTTTGTCCTTTTTAAATTACGTGTTTTCATTCCCTCGAACATGAAAGAATAATCCGTTGGGCGTAGTTCCAAATTTTATTAAAAATTGTGAAACATTCATTGTTGTGTTTATACGATTGGCCAACTGATATCGTTATAACGGGAGGAGACCGGACCGCACGAACACGGCCGATTCTCCTCCCCTTCTATTCTTTCGTGTTAATTTAGCGGAGACAGCGCGGTGTCGTCGCAACCGCGCAGGAACAAAAGAATTAATGGCCGGAGCGAGCTGCGACGAAGAAACGCGGTGCCGACGCACCGCGTCGTTGTTTACGAAAGAGACCGCGGCCGGAGACGGGCCGCGGCGGAACAAGGAGGTGACCGGCGGCCAGCCGGGCCGCCGGCGCCGGAGATTATGAAGGGCCGCGGCCCTACGGCTGCGGAGGAGCAGCCAGGGGTGCCGGCCTCGCCGGCGCCGGAGAACAGGAAGGCCGCGGCCCTACGGCCGTGGCGGAGCAGCCAGAAGGAGGCCGGCCTCGCCGGCCGCCGGAGATCGGGGAAGAGCCGCGGCTACGGCCGCGGCGGAGAAGAAGAAGGCGGTCGGCCGCGCCGGCTGCCGGTTTGGTTAGGAGGCGGGACCTGCGGGTTCCGCGTGAGAAAGAAACGGCCGGCCTTAGGCCGGCCGAGATCCGAAAAAAGGGGGGGTTTACCCCCCCACCCCCACCCCCCACCCCGCGTGCGGCACATGCGCGGCCCCCTGGCCGCGCCGCCGCTGGCCGGACCGCGCCGCCGGTGGCCGGGCCGCGCCGCCACCGGCCGGGCCGGGTCCAGCGGACCGGGTCGGTCCGACCCGGTTTGGGTCGGATCCGGGTCGGGTCGACCCGGTTCGGGTCAGCCCAGGGGGGGTCGGGCCGGGTCGGCCCGGACCCGGACCCCCCGTTTTCGAGACGACTTCGGTCTTTTGGCCATAATTGGAGCCACGGACCTCCGATCGATGAACCGTCTGCGGCAACGCGATCCTTGGATCGAGACGGTCGTTTCAGTATACTATACTCAAGGGGCACCTTCTTTTTCGGGAGCCTACGTGGTTAAAACTCCGTAGTTAAGCGTGCTTGGCTTAGAGTAGTGATCAGGATGGGTGACCTCCTGGGATGTTTCCCAGGGTGGGTGTGAGACGGAAAGGCTGATATCTTTCAGACTGGACGTCCGATTGACGAACCGTCAGCGGCGATGCGATCCTTGGATCGAGACGGTCGTTTCGGTTTATCGCACTCAAGGTTTCGGATTACTTTGAGTTCGGTCGGGTTGGTTCGTTCACGAAACCAACCGGGCCTTCGCAGCGGAAACGCTCATATCTTGAGCTACGGACGTCCGATCGACGTGCCGTCAGCTTTGTTGTGTTCTTCTTAGTGAGACAGATCATTTTGCATACTCCGCCCGAGGTTTGGACGCAGGTGGATTATGATCAGGTTGGTTTTTCCTTAAAAACCAACCTGGCCCCGGGGACGAAAATGCCAATAACTCTCAGACCGGGCGTCTGATCGACGCGCCGTCTATTATGTTGAGTTCCTGTTGACGATACGGAACTTTTGGATACTTCAACTCTGGACTGTGTGACAGTTGATGTATCAGCCTCTCGGCTCGTGGAGCGGACCCTCCGAACGAGCTTGCTGTGTGCGGGAACCCTAGTGCTGGCTGCGACTGCGACTGCGACTGCTACTACTGCTACTACTGCTACCGTGACTGCGACGACGACAGTACAGAGATCCTGTGTGGATTCGACGATGACGACTACAGCACTCAGCGATCCTACGTGGATCAGTGCTACAGGTCCTGTGTGGGCCTGATCCTGTGTGGGTCCGATCCTGTGTGGGTCTTTGCGCTCAGCGGTCCTGTGTGAACCAGCGCCTACAGGTCCTGTGTGGGCCCGATCCTGTGTGGGTCTTTGCGGGGGTTAGTTACCTATCGATCCTTCGTGGGTCCGACGACTTAGATGGATCAGAGATCATCTTTATCTTCTTACGAAGAAGTATACCTGTGTGAGCTGAATCCTGTTGTTTTCCTGTGTGGATTGTGTTGTGCAATCCTGTGTAGATTACGTTTTACTTTCCTGTGTGGAATACGTTTACTTTCCTGTGTGGACTGAGTTGTACTTGGGCTCGGAGGTTGGAGCGTATTTGAAATTGATGACTTAGGTATATGTATGGGCATATACCTAAGCAGTGTCGGTTGTTACTTCGTGATTGTACCTTTATTCGTGGTTTATCCTTTGTGGATTTTAGAGACCTTCAGGGGTCTCGGGGTCCCTACTGAGTAGCTTATACTCACCCCTGCACGGGGTTTGCCCGCACTACGTTGTGTTGGTTGCAGACGACGGACAGCGTTGACCTTAGCTGAGGCTTGCAGAGCGGGACGGTACCCGGAGGTGGACCACAGGGCGGACGTGCACGGAGCGGACAGCGGGACCCGTGGAGCAGAGGAGCTATCTGTACCCACACTTCAGGTGGGATTTCCAGTGGACAGCTCGGAGTAGCGGCTTTTACTTTTCAGTTGTTGTTTTCCCTTTCGAGTTGTACTTTACTTTCAGTTTGGGTTTGTATTCTGGCTCATTTACTTTTCCGCACTTTCTGTTGTACTCTGCTTTTGTTTAGTGTTTACTTTCCTCTTGCTTAATCTGTGGTGTTTGTTTACTTTTCAAAGGCAATGCCTTCCCTTTTTACCGGGATTTACGCCTTGGTGCTAGTCGCCAGCCCCTGGCCTATGGAAGGCGGGCTTGGGGTAGTCACGGCACGGACCCCGAGGGCGGGTCGTGACATACAAATAGACAGGCGAATGGCTGCTGATATGAAGTCCACCTATATAGATCTGCTGATACAAAGTCCACTGATACAGACAAAGCCACTGATATAAGTAGTTACTAGTACAAGCAAGTTACTGATAGACCAAAGCTACCGATTGAAGGAGTTACCGGTACATAGAGCTACTGTTACGTGGAGTAACAACTTCCAATACAAGGCATCCACTGATTCAAAGTCCACCTTTACAAGTCTACCGAGAGAGAGCTAGTGATGGAAGATGAGTGTTGACCAGTCACTACTTCTCAAAATCAATACATTGTCAATATTATTAATATAATGCTAATGGTCATATTTAGTTAATTTAATGAAAATTATATTAATTAATGTGGGTTTTTGGCATGTCAGGGAACCATACCTCATACCTATGAAAATGTAATCATTTATATTGCCGTAGCTTAAGGTATAAAAGGAATATTGAGCTGCATACAAGAAATAGGTTCATATACACAATAAAGAAAAGTGAAATTCATACACCTGTATACTTTAAGAACACTAGAAATATACAATTCAATTCATACAAGAGGAGAAAACAAGCTGAATCATAGTCAAGAAGTGAAGAATTGAAATTATTTCTTCTTACACTCAAGTTGATCAAACTAAACCTAAAAATCAACGAAGCAGATGACACTCTGTTTTCAAGACAAAAACCAGAGAAGGACTCAGAAGCATTTCTTTTTATTCAAAAAGGAGTCCAGAGCTAAACTTAAAATCACTAGAGCATTATAAAATCATATCTAATCTCTCTCAGTAGTGATTATTTTATTTTTACTTTCAGAAGTGTGTGTGATCTGTATTTTTAGACACATAGTGTCTCCTATTCTAAACTGGAGGATTTCTAAATCCTCACACAAAATTTTTATAACTCTCTTTTATACCACTGTGGAAAGTGGTATAGGTCAAGTGTGACCTGGATAGCATGTGTGCTATTGTTTTTATTTTTTCCCATGAAGAACTGTGGTAGAGGTCTTAGTACCTGGAAAATCTTTGTACTGTTTTTTACCTTGATCCAGGGTGTTGATAAAAATTTATATAAATTGTTTGAGAGGACTAAGTCTCGGCATGAGACTGAACCTCTTGGTTAAAACTGGTGTGCTTATTTATTTTGTTTTATTCTATATTGATTATTTTTCTTCTATGTTCTTTGAAATATAAAACTTTTTTAGAGTAACTCTAATAGTTAAACTAGAAAGTGATTGTATTTATTTTAAATCATTAGTTTAGCTTCAAATGTTAATTAATCTTCAGATTAGATTAACTGAGAACTAATCAATCTCTTGAGAACCTAACTGACCCTTTAATGTATTAGAAATTCACTTTAGTTAACTTGTTATTTAATTTGGGGGATTTTAATAAGAATATTTTTAACAGAAATTTTAATTGGAACACAATTCACCCCCCCCCCCCCTTGAGTATCCACTCCGACCAACATTTGGTTTCATTGGGTGTTTATTTTTGATAACGGACTTCCAAAAACTCTGTTTTTCAACTGTGACTTTAGTTGTATCTTAAAGATCTTAAATTTCTGTTAGTTATGAATTTTATCTCTTTAAATTTATTTGATAAAATCTAGTTATGAATAATAGACTATAAGGTGCTTCTAATAATATGTCACCATTCTTTAATGGTAAAAATTATGACCAATGGAAACTAAAAATGAAAATTCATTTAGAATGTATGGGATTCGATATCTGGACTGCTATAGAGACTCAGTATAAGATTCCAAAAACTGAAATAACTACTTGGGATGAACCTACTAAAACATATTACAACAATAATTGTAAATAAATGAATGCCTTGTACTATTCTTTAGGAGATGAAGAATTTAATGGAATATCTGATTGTAAAACTTCTTATGAAATTTGTGATACCTTGGGTGTTTCTCATGAGGGAACAACCAATGTTAAAGAAATGAGGCTGAACGCTTACACTATTAAATATGAAAACTTTAAAATGAAGCATGATGAACCTATTTCTAACATAGATCTCAGGTTTAATGAAATTTTAAATACAATGAGCTCACTTGGAAAAGGTGTTCCTATAAAAGAGAAAATCATGAGGATAATAAGATGTCTGCCTAACAGATGGAGAGGCACATCAGTTTCAATTAGAGAATCTTGTGATATTGATGCTTTACCTATTAAAGATCTGATTGGTAAGTAAATGATGTATGAAGAAGAAATTAAAGTGAATAAGGAAGAATATGATGAACCAAGAAAGAAATAAATACTTTTTAAGACTTCTACTTCAAAACTTAAGGACAAGGGAAAACTTCAATGTGAAAGTGATAACTCAATCTCTAAGGAGACTACATCAGACAACAATACTGAGATGGCTCAGATATCTAGACGATTTAAGAAATTCTACATAAAGAATAAATTTATCAAAAAACCAAATTATAAAGAAAAATATGACAACAAAGGTCATTGGAAGAAGGATTAGAAGATGTATGATAAGAGTGATGGAATTGTCTATTATGAATTCAAGAGTAAAGGACAAATGAAAGAAGACTGCCCGAAGTTAGTGATCAAGAATAAATATGATTATAATGACAATAAACATAAGAAATCTAGGAAAGAAACCTAGAGTGCTTCAGAAGATATTTCAAGTGATTCTGATTCTTCTCAGGATGAAAAATCTCAAAAATCTAATATGTGTTTCATGAAAAACACATCTGAGGTAACATTGGATACTCCTTTAAATTCTTATTGTTCTGGAGTTGATTCTGATTCTGAATCTAAAAACATGACTAGTGAAGAGATATTTTAATATTGTAATATGTTATAAGATATCTGCAATGAGTTAATGGACAAGTATAAGACGTAGAAGAAACAGTATGCTTTGACCAACTCTGTTAAATCTGCACTTGATATTGAAAAGGAAAAGAATGCTCAATTACTTAAGGAAAATACTTAATTGAAATTGTCCAATGAGAAATTAAGGAAGGACTTTGAGAAATTCAAAAATGGAAAGAATACTCTAACTCAAATACTAGGAAAATAAGTGGCACCAAAATATACAACTGGAATAGGCTATCAGCCTAGATAGAGACAGATTACTAAAAGTATATTTATGCCTAAATCTAGACAGAATGCTGCTAGTTCTAGTTCTGGAAATTCATATGCTTCAACTAGTTATTCACATGGTTATAGATCAAATAATTTTTATCATTTAAAATATTTGGAATCTATTGATTGTATGAGACCCATTAGACAAATTTGGGTACAAAACGTTTGTGTTGCTAACCTTTCTGGACACAAGAAAACTTGGGTACCAAAGTCATTTTCTGTTTAATCCTGTCTTGTAGGAAACTTGTTTAAAGAGTTCCCATAAGAAGGTATGGTACTTGGATAGTAGATGTTCAAGGCAGATGACTGGAGTTTACTCATGCTTCAAGAGTCTAATCAATGTTGATGGAGGCCATGTTACCTTTGGTGATAATTCAAAAGGAAAAATCATCGGCTTAGGCCAGGTTGGTAACACTAATTCAGTTTTAATTTCCAAAGTTTTATTTGTTGATGGACATAAATATAACCTGTTAAGTATTTAAAAGTTGCGTGATGATGGTTTCATTGTTAAATTTGAAATTTATTCTTGTAATTTTTTTAATTCTAAAAATATTTTAGTATTTTCTACTTTGAGAAATGAAAATGTTTATGTAGCTGATTTTAATTACTTAGCTAAATATAACATTACTTGCTTAAATTCTTTTCATAAAGTGTCTTGGCTACGTAATAGAAGATTAGAACATTGCAACATTCATTCACTTAGAAAATTGACTAGGAAAAACATAGTTAGAGACCTACCTAAACAATAATTCCCAGCTGACAAAGTTTGTAATCCCTGTAAAATGGGAAAGAAACTTAAAGTTTCTTTTAAATCAAAGAAAGAAGCTTCAACTTCTCAACCTCTCGATTTGGTTCACATGGAATTGTGTGGACCTTATAGATTTTCTAGTTTAAACGGGAATCACTATGTCTATGTCTTAGTAGATGACTATTCTAGGTACACTTGGGTATACTTCTTAGCTCACAAAAATTAAGCTTGTTATTAATTTATTAAATACTCCAAGTTTGTAGAAAACCTTAGCAGACTTAAGATTAAGACCCTGAGAAATGATCATGGTCATGAGTTTGAAAATCATGAATTTGAATCTTATTGCTCACAAAATGGCTATAGTCACAATTTCACTTCCCCTAGGACAACTCAGAAGAATGGTGTAGTAGAAAGAATAATCAGAACTCTTCAAGAAATTGAAATAACTATGCTTAATGAGTATGAATTTCCAATTCAATCTTTAGTAAATCATAGAGTTTTTAACAAAATAACCAAATGTGTGGAAGAATCTGTTCACATCATGTTTGGTTAAACTCTACCACATGAACCCAAATCTTCCATTGAAAATCATGAAGAAGATTTTTCTGTTTTGAACCTTAATGATAAAATCAATGAACTAGTTGTAGAGACATCCAGTTCTGGAAACATTCCAGAACCTGTTTCTCTAGATACTGAATCTAGAGAGGAACCTGAAATTTCTAGTCCCACCATTACTAGATCAACTAGGATTCTAAAGAATCATCATTTAGATGCTGTTGTTGGTAATCTTGATAGAGGGACACAGACTAGAGCTTATCTATGAAACCAGGTTGAACATCAAGATTTTCATTCACAGTTAGAACCTAAAAATATCAATGATGCAATAAATGATGAATTTTGGGTAATGTTTATGGAAAAAAATTAAATAAATTTGAAAGAAACAAAGTCTGGGAATTAGTTAACAGACTTAAGGACACTTTGACCATGGGAACTAAATGGGTTTTTAGAAATAAAGTTGATGAATATGGAAATGTAGTTAGGAACAAAGCAAGGCTAGTTGCACAAGGGTATAATCAAGAGGAAGGAATAGACTATGAGGAAACATTTGCTCCCATAGCTAGATTAGAAGCTATTATAATTCTACTTGTCTATGCTGCTCATCTGAATTTCAAGTTATATCAAATGGATGTTAAAAGTGATTTTTTAAATGGTTTTATAATTGATGATGTTTTTGTTGAACAACCACCTGGATTTACAAATCCTCATTTTCCAAATCTAGTTTTTAAGCTCTCTAAAGCTTTATATGTTTTTAAACAAGCTCCACAAGCTTGGTATGATAGTCTTAATAATTTTCTTATTTCAAAAGGTTTTTCTAAAGGGATTGCTGATCCAAATCTCTTTAACAAAATACTTTCTAAAGATGTTTTGATAGTACAAATCTATATTGATGATATTATTTTTGGATCTTCTACAAATACTTTGTGTATTTATTTTTAAAAGAGTATGAAAAATGAATTTGAAATGAGTTTAATGGGAGAAATCAAATATTTTCTTTGATATCATGTTTTTCAAAATTAAAATGGTATTATTTTAAATAAAAGTAAATATACAAATGATCTTTAAAAACGTTTTGGTTTAGATTGTATTAAGGGACGTGATACACCCATGACTACAACCTGTAAGTTGGATATTGATGAATCTGGGAAACCAGTTGATCAAACAAATTACAAAGGTTTGATTGGAAGTGTACTTTACCTCACTTCTAGTCTACCATAAATTATGTTAAGTGTGTGTATGTGTGAAAGATTTCAAGATAATCCTAAAGAATCCCATTTTCTTGCAGTTAAATGAAATTTCAAATATCTTAAATATACTCCAAATTTAGGATTGTTATATCAAAAAGGGAAATCTTTTGATTTAGTAAGTCATTTAGATGCTGACTTTGCTGGTTCTAAGTTAGAGAGAAGGAGCACTTCTGGAAAATGTCATATTCTAGGTAACTCCCTAGTATCATGGTATAGATAAAAGTAGAATTCTGTTGCATTGTCTACTGCTGAAGTAGAGTACATTGCTGGTGGTAGTTGTTGTGCACAAATTCTTATGGATGAAACATACTTTGTAGGACTATGGATATGATTTCAAACATGTATCAATAAATTTTGATAACACTAGTGCAATTAACATCTATAAGAATCTTGTGTCTCACTCTAGGACCAAACACATTGATGTAAGGCACCATTTTTTTAGAGATCATTACCAGAAAGGTGATATTACTTTTGAACTTATATGTACTGAACATCAATTAGCTGACATTTTCACCATGCATTTAAGTTCGGATATGTTAAGGTACATTAGACATGAATTAGAAATGACAGACTCTGTCTGTTAGAAACCTCACCATTAGAAACCTCACTGTTAGAAACTTCACCGTTAGAAACCTCACTGTTATAATCCTCCGCATTAGCATAAACCTCACCGATATTAATCCCACTGTTATACCTCACTGTTAGTAAACCACACTTTTATACCTCACTGTTAGTGAACCTCACCTATATACCTCACCGTTATAAATTCTCACCGGTATATGATTTCCATTAGTATGCGGTGTTTTAAACTTTGTGTCTTTGGCCCCCAGAATTTGTATCATTTGTAATTTACTTATTATGTTTTATTTATTTATTTTATGATTACTAAATGAAAAAAAATAAGTCTTAGTTACTTCTCAATCCACAGAACTCTCCTCTCTCAATCCTGACTCCTTGAATTCCCGAATCTCGTGAAAACCCTATGTTCTTAAATCCAGAGATGGAAAAAACCAAACAAACGAAGGTCAGAGATAAATTTGATGAGATGAATGAAAAGAAGCAGATGACAGGGCCTAAATAAAGCAGCAGTGTCAATAGAACAAGATTTGGGAGACGTCCAGTGAACCCGCATGTGCAAAATAGAGAAATTGTAATCGAGAAGGAGCTGTGTGCAGAATGGATTTTTCTAAGCCAATCACTGACCCTAAGAATATTATAGTAGCAGAGATAGATAGAGTGTTTCAACAATGGTATTAATTAACTGAAGCTGATATTAGAGTTCTATGCTTTTGTGCATTTTGATAAATCTAATATGGATAATAGAATGGTTTCATTGGTAAATGGAAAGGAAATAGCCTTTTCATCCATTGAATGGGATGAATGCATGAAGGTACCACATTAAGGAGTATTTGGGTATTCATCGAAGATAATACCTCCTACCAGTGACATATTTGACTATGATACTGCCTTAGAAGAGCTCACTGGTAGTGGTAAGTAGAGAAAGGTGGTGGCTGCTGAGATGGATTGGGAAAATAGATTGTTGTTCAAATTCATTCAACATGAGCTAAGTCCAAGGAGAGGGGACTTTTCAAATATGAGGTATCAAGATATTTATTTGTTGCATCTCTTAAGGCATGGTGTAAAGGTGAATCTATGCAGGCTCTTAATGATTCAGATAGAGGATATGACCAGACCAAAATAAAAAACCAATGCATTATTCATTGAAAAATTGATTTCGGTTATGATTAAAGTAAAAGGAGTTGATTAGTCTCAGGATGAGAAAATGGTCATAAGAAACATTTTTTGTATCACAAGCATAGTATGTAAGTACATGAAGATTAGCTGGAACCCATGGAGAAGGCAGTGGGTTACTGATGTTGAGAAGATATATGACAATTTCAATCAAGTGTACCTTCCAAATAGATTAAAAGATAAGAGAGATCTAGGTCAAGGACCTGATGAGGAGGAGCCACAATATAATGATGATTTTGATGAATAGAATTCCTCTACAGCATATGGAAGTGATCCGAACATGCCTCCTAGCCCAACTCCTTAAATTGTATCACAAGAAAATGAAAATGCTTCTATGAACCTACCTAGTTTAGAAAATGTTTTGGGAGTAAACATTGAAGAGGCACCTATGGATGAGGAATACCAGCAGAGATTAGATCAAAAGGAGGCTTCCCCAGAGAATGAGGAAGAATAAAGAGAATCTAAAACTGAAGCATCTTCTTCTATCACCTTGGGTTTGAGTCAATAGATTGGAAGTTCTGGTGTGCCTTTAGAGGCTGTTCTTGTTGAAGTATATAGACCCGCACCTATTCCCGAGGAGCCTCCTACTATTGAAGAAATAGAGATGGATGTGGAAGATTCTTATGACGAAGACCGAGCTGATGAGGGTGTTATTTCTATACTGTAGAATGCACTAGTTGAGGGGGACCATCCAACTAGACTTGGTAATGTTTCAGTAGCTGATGGAATTGAAGACTGGGCTAAAGACCCAGGATTTCTTGTTTGTGGGTTGGACAACCCTGATTCTGAAGATGAGACACCCATGAATAGACCAAAAGTAAACTATAATATCTGTTCTGAGTTTTTACCTAAGGATGTAGTAAGAAAAGATGATCTAGACCAGTTTATGTATGATCTTATGTCTTTATTTATGGAAGATATAAGAAAAATGGAAGCTTCCTTAGTATCATCCATTCAATCTATTATGAATACTTCTGTGGCTAGTATTGTGTCAGAAAGAGAACCTATTGTTGTGCCTGCTAGTATGGTAACCAGGGATGACTTTGAGTCTTTAAAGGATGAGATGAAAGAGTCTTTGAATGAATTTATTGCTTGTTTTGTTGAGGAGTTGAGCAACATGGAAAAATCCTTTGAACTCTATCTTGGTGGTAGTGTGTCAACCACTGTGGTAGAGATGGTGGATGAAGTCATGGTTTGCCAGAATCAAGTGTTGAGCATGGAAGAGGATGTTGAACTTATAAAGAAATTAGTTGCCTCTCTCGAATCCAATATGAGTTCTTAATCTCAAGCAGACAAGGATTTGGCTTTTGTGAAGAATGTAGATGGCCTGATGGTATCGGTTTTGTAGGAATTTAATCATCCCATACGGAAGCATGTTAGAACCCAGTATTTTGTAGTGAAAAATCTTATCAGTGGGCTAACTAAAAGATTCATGAAAACTGTGTCTTTTTCTATTGGTTCTCTTGCTTTCAGACCTTCAGTAGAGTTGGATCAGATTCTATCTTTGATGAAAGAGGAGCTTGGTTCAGCATCATCCTGTGGCTCTGTGGACTCATCTACCCTGACCCAGGTGGTGACTACCACTAGAGATATCATGAAAATTGTTCAAGATTATATGAGAGAAGCTTTTGACTCTCAAAAAGAAGTAAAGCATAATGTTGATTCTTATTTTCAGAAATTGTATACCAAGCATCAGTTGACTAACCATTTCAAACTTCATTTGGAGAATATGAAATTACCTCTTGTCAATAAAGCCTTCAGAGAGCAAGTCAACAAGCTCAGGGAACTGACTCCATATTTGAAAAAATTTATGTAAAATAAGAATGATTTCATTTCTGCTATGGAGAGAGGAGGAGGGATTATTATGGACTTTAGTAATCTGCTGCTACCATTCTTTCATGTAGACTGTACCCCTAACATTGTACCTCCAACCCTACATAACTCTTCTTAATCTACCTAAACTCCTCATATGACTCCAACCAAATCCATTTAGAGCCTCACTCCTATGATCACCCAGAGAGCTACAGAGTATAGGCCAGACACTATCTCAGTAGCTCAACCTCCTCTGATTATCTCTGGTATTCCTAAGCATCCACCTTCATCCACCATGCCTGAACCCTCCTTTGATCCCATGGGAAAATCTCATGCTGAGGAGGTGGATTGATTAGTGGATAAGATCTTTGATAGGAGTCACTTATATTCTTCTTTGGTTCCATTATGTATTTATATGTATTTTTTCCTCAAGGAATATATCAATGCTTTCATTCTCTTTTACCTTCTGTTACCTCTCTCATTCTTTCTTCCCTTCTTTTTACTATTCAGAAAGGGGGAGAAATCATAAAAAAAGTGGAGAACTTATATGGAGAAATATGGAGAAATATGAGAAGTATGAGATTAATATTTATGATTATAATACATTTGTTTTACTTCTAGTACATTGTTTTTATTATTAACTCTGATAAATTACTGATTATTTTTGTTATAATATCATATTTTGTGATTACCAAAAGCGGGATATTATTGACCTCACCAATTTTGATAATCTCAATTATGTTTTAATATGATTTGATAATCCCAAATAATGTTTATCCATGTTTATAGGCACTTTGAAATAATTCTAACTCAATCTGGATATGTTTTTCATAGAACATATAAGTGTTAAGTTCACTGGTATGCACATAGATACTAATACAGACAAACATATACACAGCTACTAATAAGGCTAAGTACACCAATACAAAAGTCCACTGATATGGATAAGTAGTTACCGATATGCATAATAGCTACAGATAGAACAAGTTCACTGGTATGCACAAGTCGACTGATACGGACCTACTGGTACTTAGTCTACCGATAGACAAAGGTCACCGTTAAACAAAGGTAACCAGTTAGAAAATGTCTCTGATAGATCAAGTCTACCGATAAGAATAGAAACCGATATGGGTAGACCTACCAATACAAACAGACAGATGAATGGCTACCGATATGAAGTCCACTTATACATATTTTCTGATACAAATTCCACCAATACCGACAGAGCCACCGATATATGTAGTTACCAGTACAATCAAGTTATCGAAAGATCAAAGCTACCGATATAAGTAGTTACCGGTACATAGAGCTACTGTTACACGGAGTAACAACTACCGATACAAGGAATCCACTGATACAGAGTCCACTGTTACAAGTCTACCGATAGAGAGCTACTGATGGAAGATGACTGTTAAGCAGTCACTGCTACGAAAACTCTATACTATTTCAATATTATTAATATAATTATAATGGTCATATTTGGTTAATTTAATGCAACTTCTATTAATTAATGTGGGTTTTTTGCATGTTAGGTAACCATACCTCGTTCCTATGAAAAGGTAATCATTCCTATTGCGGGAGCATAAGGTATAAAGGGAATATTGATCTTTAGAGAAGAAATAGTTGCATATACACAATAAATAAAGGCAAAAACAATACACCTGTATACTTGAAGAACACTATAAATTTACAAGCCCGTTCGTACAAGAAGAGAACACAAGATGAATCTTAGTCAAGGAGTGAATAAAAGTAATGATACCTTCATACACTCAAGCTAATCAGACTGAACCTAAAAATCAAGGAAGTAAACGACACTCTGTTTTCAAGACAAAATCCAAAGAAGGATTTAGAAGCATTTTTGTTTAATCAAAATGAGTCTAGAGCTACACTTCAAATCACTAGATTATTCTAAACTCATATCTAATCTCTCTCAGTAGTGATTCTTTTATTTTTATTTTGAGTTGTGTGTGTTCTCTATATTTTTAGGCACACACTATCTCCTGTGCTAAATTAGAGGATTTCTAAATCCTCACACAAAACTTCTCTAAATCTTTTGTATCCCACTGTGAAAGTGGTAGAGGTCAAGTGTGACCTGGATAGCCTATGTGATATTGTTTTTATTTGTTCCCATGAAGAACTATGGTAGAGGTATTAGAACTTGGAAAGTCTCTATACTATTGTTTACCCCAATCCAGGGTGTGGATAAAAATTTATATAAATTTTTTGAGAGGAATAAGTCTCATCTTGAGACTTAACCTCTTGGTTAAAATTGCTGTTCTTATTTTTTTTAATCTATATTGATTATTCTACTTCTATGTTCTTTGAAATATAAATATTTTTTAGAGTAACTATGATAGTTAAACTATAAATTATTTGTATTTATTTTAAAGCACTGGGATAGCTTAAATAGTTATTTAATCTTCCGATTAGATTAACTGAAAACTAATCAATCTCTTGAAAACCTAACTGACCCTTTAATGTATTAAAAATTCACTACAGTATAGCATGTTATTTAATTCGGTGGATTTTAATAACAATATTTTTAACAGAAATATTAATTGGAACTCAATTCACCTCCCCTCTTGAGTATCCACTCCGACCAACAATTTTGGTAATGTGGTATAGGATTTTGGGTTTATGTTTTATGGTTTATGCTTTATTATTTCTAGTTTACAATTTCAAATATATGCTTTTCTATTTTGTGGAATAGGTTTAGTGATTATGGTTTAGGGTATTGTGTATAGGATTAATGATTAGGGGAACTGGTTTAGTGATTAAAGATTATAGGTTAGGGTTTAGAGTTAATGATTATTGATTTTGGGTTTTAGGTTTTTTGGGTTTTTGTTTTTAGGTTTTTTTATTTGGTTATTATATATATGCATTTGGGTTTGGGTTCTGGGGTTTAGTTTCTAGGATTTGGGTTTTGGAATTTGGAATTTTGGGTTTAGAGTATAGTGGTTAGGTTTTAGGGATTAGGGATTTTTCATTATGGTTAAGTTGTAGTGTTTAGGTTTTAGAGAATATGGTTTAGGGTTTTGGGATATATGTTTATGGTTTAGTGATAAGGGTTTAGTATTTTCAGTTAGGGAATATGGTTTTATGTTTAGTGTCTACGGTTTAAAATTTCTAGTATACGGTTTAAGGATTAGGTATTAGGGTTTTTGGTTTATGGTATAAGATTTTAGGTTTATGTTTTAGGGTTTAATGTGTATTTTTTTGGGTCTATGGTTTAGGTTTTAGAATTTCTGTTTTTGGGTTTATGGTTCATGTTTTTTTCTTTTGGAGTTTAGGGTCTATTGGGTATGGTATGGGATTTAGGTTTTAATTTTTGGTTTTATCATGTAGGTATTAGTGTTTAAGGACTATGGTTTAGGGTTTAGTGATTAAGGTTTAGGGTTTAGTGATTGTGTTTTATGGTTTTGGGTCTTGGATTATGGGATTTTAGGATTTATGGTTTGGTGTGTATGGTTTTGGGGTTAAGGTTTAGGGTTTAGGGTTAAGGTTTTGGGGTGTAGGGTTTGGAATTTCTGGTTTGTGGTGTAGGGTATAGGTTTTAATTTTCTACTATTTTGGGAATTGGGTTAATGTTTAATGGTTTTTTGGATTAGGTTTTAGGATTTATGATTTTTTAGGGTTGAAGGTATAAATTTTATGTTTTTGGGTTTTTTGTTTAAGGTATTTGGTTTAGGGTTCGTATTATTAGGGATTATGGTTTCTAGTTTAGGGTATAGGGTTTTCTATTTTTGGATCTGGTCTTAGATATTCAGTTTCATTTTTAAGGGATCATGGATAGGGTTTAGGGTTTTTTATTTGAGGTATAAGGATTAGGGATCATGGATTATGGTATAGGGTTTAGGGTTTATGAAATAAGATTTGGGGTTTTATGGTTCAATATTTTAGTTTTTACGTGTTGTGTTTTAGGGTTAAGGTTATTCAGATTTTGAATTGATGGTTTGGTGTTAAGAGTTTAGGGTTTTGGATTTATATTTTATGATTTAATGTTTAAATATTTGGGATAATGGATTTAGGTTTATGGATTATGTTTTATGGAAGATTATATAGGGTTTATTGATTGGGTATTAGGGTTTTGGGTTTAGGGTTTTCGATATTGGGGTTGGGATTTTTTATTTAGGGGTAGGGTTATATATTTTTATCATTTAGGGTTTGTTGTTTAGTTTTTAAGGTTTATGGATTGTTGTTTATGAAATAAAATTTTTGGTTTTGGGTTTAGGATTATAGTATTACTATTTATGGATTAGGTTTTGCTGTTTAGGATTTAGTGTTTGGGGTTTTAGGTTTAGGGTTTTTGGTTTAGGGTTTAGAGTTTAAGGTTCAGTGTTTAGGGTTTATAGTTTTAGTGTAAGTGTTTATATTTATTCATATTGGTTTTAGAATGTATTGAATATGTTTTATATTTTTTTATGGGGTTTGTGTTCTTTTGGGATTAGTGCATAGGTTTTAGGGTTTATGTTTTTTTTGTATAGGTTTTAGGGTTTTGGGTTTAGGTTTTTGGTTTTTTGGTTTCAGTTTTGGGTATTTGATTTTATTATTTAGCATTGGGTTTTAGGGATTATGGAATGGGGTTTCGGGTTTGGGGTGTCGAGTTATGATTGTAGAGGTTTATGGTTTATTGTTTTATTTTTACTGTTTCAGGTTATAAGGATTAGTTTTTTTAATAATGGTTTTAGTGTTTAGGGTTTAGGATTTGGTTGTTGTGTTTTGAGTGTATAGTTTAGGGTATATGTTTAGGGATTACGGTTCATGTTTAAGGGTTATGGGTTTAGGGTTATGCATCAAGGGTATATGGTTTAAGGATTATGGTTTAAGGTTGTTTTAATTTGCGGTTTTATGGTTTAGGGTTTAGTTTTTCAGGATTGGGAATAAAGAATTAGGGTTTAGTGTTTTTAGTTTTGGGTTTTCATTATAGGATTTAGGGCTCAATTTTATTTTTTAGGGTTTAATATTTTGGTTTATGAATAATATTACAAGATTTAGAGTGATTGGTTTAAGGTATAAGTTTTAGGGTTAGGGAATAAGATATCTAACTTAATGGATTTGGGGTTTTGGATTTGAATTTTGGGTCTTAGTTTTGGAGTTTAGGGGTTAGGGTTTATAGATTACAGATTTGGGTTTAGGTTTTATGTTATATGGTTTTGGTTTGATAACATAGAGTCTGGGGTTTAGTGTTTAGAGTTTTGGTTCAATGGTTTAGTGTATAATAATTATTATTTATGAAATAGGTTTTAAGGTCTAGAGTTTATAATTAATGGTTTGATGGTTAGGGTTTAAGGTTTAGTTTTCAGTGTTTAAGTTCTAGGTTCTATGTTTAATGGATTAGTGTTTATGTCGTCTAGTTTACATTTTTGAGTTTAAGGTTTCAATTTTTTTGGTTTTTGGTTTTTAGTTTTTTTGGTTTTGGGGGTTAGGGTTTTGGGTTTTGGGTTTTTTATTTTGTGTTTAATGACATATATTTTTTATTTATGATTTATGGTTTTTTGTTTGGGGATTAAGTATTACGTATTAAGGATTATATTTTCGTGTTTATGTATTAGGGTTTAGGGCTTTCTATTTTGGGTAGGTTATATTCATTTAATAGTTTAGGGTATATGGATTATTTTTAAGGTTTTAGGGTTTAGGGATTACATTTCGGGTTGTGGGGTTTAGGTTTTATGGTTTAGGTTTTAGGATTAAGGGTATAAATTTTATGGTATTGTTTTTTTATTTTATGGAAAACTCTATGGAATATATTTATAAAGGTTGGTGGATGAATATTTGGGGGATCGGGATTAGTGTTTTGGGTAACGGTTTTTGTGTTTGACTTGATTTGTTTAGGGTTTATTGTATATGTTTTTTGGTTTGTTTTTTAGTTTTTTGGGTTTTTTGTTTTTCGTTTCGGGTTTTGGGTATGGGGTCTATGGTTTCTGATTTAGGGATTTAGTATTATATTCTTGGATTAGGGTATGAGGTTTAGGTTTCAGGGTTTAGGGTTTGGAGTTTAGGGTTCAGAGTTTAGGATTTAGGTTTTAGGTTTTAAAGTGAAGGGTCTATGTGTGAGAATTATAATTAAATTGATCCTTATCCAAACTATTTTAAAAAACTATTTAATCAAATTTAATTTTTATTATGAATTAAAAATATTTATAGAATAATTACAAAATAAAAAATAAAATATATGCATGAAACAATTAATAACATGAAAATAAGAGACAAACATGTCATGGATTTTTAATGTTTTCATACTAAATAATATCCATTCAACGTATATGAATTAGATATACATTTAGTGTAGTGTAAAATTTATTAATAAAATTCATGTGAAAATATAAAAAAAATTATCAAAATTTTAAATATATAATATTTGGTTTAAATTTTGACCATATAACATAAATTTTACATCTGGTAAAAATGGATTATATTTTGATAATTCTTTTTTATTTCTAATACATTATATATCACTCCATCCTAGAATATATAGCTCATGAAATCATTAAAAAAATTCAGTACCATAAATTTTAAAAAAATTAAAATTTTATATTTATAAATAAAATAGTGATTTGAATTTATAAAAAAATTCATAATGATAGATTAATCCTTAAATTTAGTTTATTTAAAGGGGGATATTTTTTATATTTCTATCATAATAAGATTAATTCAATTTTTAGGTGTGTAGCTCATGTTGTGATTAAAATTTCATAACAAAACTAATATTTAAAACATGATTTCAAATGAAAAAAATTCATGTTTTTTGTTAGGTAAGCTTTACATGAAATTTATTTTAGATAAGTAAATGTAACCATATTTGTTTAGGAATTTTTATATGAATTTAATATATTTTACGTAAAGTTAAATTTATTTTTATCTATGTAATGGAAGTGTAAAATAATTTTATACAAGAAATTTGAGGAAATGATAAATTTCTTCAAGTTAAGTAAGTCTATTAAGAAATTTTTACATGTTAAGTATGGTTATAATGAAAGTTATACTGCTTGTATAAAGGTTAATTTTAACAAAAATACCATGAATAAGTGTAAAGATATGAAGAATGTAAATGTAAAAGAAGTTTTTAAAACATTATTAAGAGTACATTCATATAAATGTAAGGCTAAATAGACTATTACAAAAGATATATAAGTTAAAATCTTTTGGGGATTATTTTATCAAAAATTATAGAAAAAAATAAAAATAAATAATAATAAAAATAAATGAAAATTAATTACTAATTAATAAAAATCAATAATAAGATAATTATCATAACCAAAAATATATGGAAATGAGTCATTGTATAATTCTCCTATGTATTGATAATTAGAATACATGATATCAATTTTTAAATATCCCCCTTTTTGGAATTGATCAAAAAGAATAAAATTTTAAAAAATTACTATTCAGAAATATAGATTTTTTGAAACAAATATAGAAAAATAATTAAATAGAAAAACATTTTCTACCCTTAAATAAAAATTTAAATAATATAAATAAACACCTCTAAAAAATAAAATTTCCTAAAATAGATAAATCACTATTGAATTGTAACAAAAATCATCCGTTAAATTAAATAATGGTATATTTAACATAGATATATTACTATAAATTAATGCTTTTTTAAAATATAAAATTTAATATAGGAAGATTATTTCAAAAATGATCCATTGAAAAAAGTTAATAAAAGAAATTATTTAAAAATAAAGATGATATGTGATGAATTTAAATATAACCAATGTTTTCCGTATGTCAGTTAAAAAAATATAAAACATAGAATATAAGATCACTAAACAAAATGAAAAAAAATTAACTAACATAAAAAAACATACTATATAATAAAAGAATTAATACACATGTCAGAATAAAATATCAAAGATACTTTCTTGGGCAGGAATAATACCTTTTTTAATGGGATTTAAAACAGTTATTTTATATAACCAACCCTTGTCAATTCAGGTGACATTGAAACTCTTATAAGATGTAAAAAAAGGTACATGTTTTTTCTATAATTACTTTTTATACATTTCAAAAAAAAATTCATAATAATTTCCAAGTAACTGACCTTTATAAAAAATATCTAAATAATAATCAATATTCAGTTTAATATCACACTTCATAAAATCAAAAGGATTTACATGGTAATATTTTGAAATGATTTTAATTAACATATATCTTTTCAAACAATTTACCCCTCCAATAAAATTATCCAATTCACTTGTAACCTTATCATCATCACAAGCTTTATAACTATTACAAGAAGGTGAATTTCAAATATTTTGATTTCCTTCATCAAGACACTTATATTTTTCTTGAACATAAGAGAAAACAATTAACAAAAAATTATACTACCATTCTTCCTATTCATTATTATTAGTAGTAAATGTTTGAAACTAATCATTATCATCTTTATTGTTGAATATTTCCTTATTTTAATTTATCATTATTTCAACTTCAAGGGATAAAATTTTATTTTCTTTAATATTTTTATTAAATAATTTTCATATATTACCACCCAATAAATAATTATAAATTTATTCATGAAACATCTCATATATCTCATATAATATTATTTTAATAAAAATAGGTGATTCAGAATCACCATCCTAATATAATTCACCAATACTACATACACTACCAGAATACTCAATTATTTTAAACATTTTTACATCGCACCCCCAATGAATTTAATATTATAGATATTTTTATTTTTCTTTAGAATAATAATTGAAATTGATATTTTTCATAGTATTATTAAGGGCTTCGGTGAAATATATGAAAAAATAAACAATGATCAAACATAAAAATTATTTAGATAATAACTTATCCCTTGAGGGTTAAGCTTTGTTGTAAAACTTTAGGTATCAGATAGAATAAACTTCAAAACCAATCCATAAGTGAAATGATTTGATGCCATGTGTCAGATCCTCAAAATGATGAATTCCAATATATAATACAGTGGATTGAAATTTCATATAATTACATGAGTTATAAAAAAACTATAGAATTTTGTTGTTTAAGGGGATTAAAATGTTCTTTATTAAATGAAAAATATTATTGGATGTGGGATGAGTGAATACTGAAATATAATTTGTCAAACATTAGAAAATTATTAGTAGTTCATATCAAAATGATCCTACAATACTCATTAGACACAACTAATACAATATGACCCCCAATAAATTGTGAGAATCATTTACAATGAGTAAAATACCAATCCAGTAACTTTTTTCTAGAGGTTCAACTCCAGTCCTTATTATGAAGAATTTTTCGGGAACAGACCAAACCATAAATTTACTACTAGAGTAGTCAAAACATATAAAATTTTTAGACATAATAACTCATAACCTATGTAATTATTTTTTATCATGTTTTCATAACCATGGAATACATTTTATAAGAGTTATAATCAATAGGTAGAAATATTAGTGAATACATATCAAAAACCCAATATATTAAGTAAGATAATAAAAGAACCACATGAGAGTTACATATATATTTCACACGTTGAATCATATGAATGATGTTTCCTCGGTGATCTAGTAATGTACTTCAACATGTTTTATTTGAATTATGAATATTATCATTTGAATGTTTCTTATAGAAATAAATAAAATTTATAGCTCATGTAAAGGATGTTCTCATTCTATATTAGGATACCTCATATTTTTTAAAAAACTGTATTATATAAAGATGTTCAATCCAAATCAATCTTCCTAGATTGATTTCATAAACACTAAACAAAATATTACATTCAGTCAGAAAAATTATAAATAATAATAATGATAATATAATATTATCATAGAGAGAAAAAAATATTTCTATAATTATCATAGGAAATAAAAATAATTTGAATCCATTATTTTTTTAATTCAAAAAAACATATGAATAATTCAAAAAAATTAAAAAATCTATTCAAATTATCTCCATAATAATAGATTAAATATATCTAAAAAATCTCTAATGTTCTCAAACTTTGAACATTCCAAATTTGAAATTCAAATTTATTTCAATATTTATACCTGAAGATATGAATGATATAAACATATATAAATACTACATTAGTTACTTCAAAATACCTTTGAACATAATCATTATCATCAATCCTGAATTTTTAATTATTAATCATAAAGAATCTAATATAAAATAAATATAGTTGAAATTTATGGTTATATAGTCAGTAGTCATGTGTGAGAAAGAAAATAGAATTTATCATTAAAAAATTAGTTTATAAAACCCTAAAATTTCTTAAAATAGTTTTTATATTCTTTATATTAATTTATAGATTCTATAAAATAATCAATGATATTACTGTATTCATATAGAATTTCAAACAACAAATATACGAGAGAAATTTTTTTTGTTTGTTTCTTTTAGTTTTTATACTATGTAAATGTAGATTCATATAATTTCATAACATTAAATAGAATTTATTTATAAAGGTAAAAAATTCATTTCAAGTAAAATGGGAACATAACTTCCGATATGTTTCTTAATATAACATTCTTTTAAAATTTAAACCATCCAAATGACATTTTTTTATTATTTGATAATTTAATTTTATATAGATAATTTTCTTATCTTTTAAACTCATCAAATATCACTTCAATATAACATTTATATCTTAATTTATCATTGAAAATTGATAGAATAATTAATTTTAAAAACTATATAATTATATATAATAAAATCAAAAGACTCTATAAAACATATGAGACATATAAATGATCAATTAAACCTTTGTGTTTTTAATAAAATATGGAAAACATTATTAGATATCCATATCAATAAGAATCATGATATTATGAGGTTAAAATAATAATTTGTGATAATATATTATACACGAAATTATCAGGAAAACATTATTTCTTATTAAAAAATTTCATGTTTTTGAGTTATGTTAGGGTAACTGAAAATCTATATTACCAAAGTAAATGAAACAATATTTTCATTAAAAAGGGTAATATTAATTTTATAAAATTATGTAAATGTAAATTAAATATTCTTATTATCATGTAAGAGTAAAATAAACTTATACAAGTTGATTAAGTGTAACAAGAATTTTTCTAAAAGTTATGTAAGGGTAATAAGAAATTTATCCATGTGATGTAAGGGTAAAAAATATTTCTATTACTTGGGTAAAATTAAACTGTAATGCTAATAACTAACTCTAAGGTAATGATAAACACTATGTAATCCTAAAACAGATATTTAGAACATTATTAATCGAACTCCAAAGCTCACATAAGAGTAAAGACACATTTACAAAGGACATGTAAGTGTAAAAAACATTAGAAAAATAAATTCTCACAAAATATGGCAACTTTAAATTTTAATGAATAATTAAAATAAATGAATAATAATTAATAAAAAACAAAGAACAAAAATATGGTTGTTATTGTAACATAATATAAAGATATAACGAGACACTCCAAAATTTAGGTTTAGGTTTTAGAGTTTAGGGTTTACATTTTAGGGTTTATGGTTTAGGGTTTAGAGTTTTGGGTTTAGGGTTTAGGTTTAGTGTTTAGGATATAAGGTATTTGGTTTATGTTTTTGGTTTTATGTTATAGGGTTTAGGTTTTTTGATTATGGTTTTTCGGTTTCGGTATTATTGTTTTTTGGAATTTATTGTTGGTTTATGGTTTTGTGTTTTTGGTGAAAGGTTTACAATTTAAGTTTTTGGGTTTGTTGTTTTTCTCATTTAGGGTTTGATATTTACTGTTTATAGATTAGGTTGTAGGTACTAGGGTTTTGTGTTTAGGGTTTAGTATTTCATGATTATAATATATGTTTTCTAGTTTAGTGTTATGTGTTTATGGTATAGGGTTAAGCTTTTAGTTTTGTGGGATTTTGTTTTTCAGTTTAGTGTTTTGGGCTTTGGTTTTTTGGTTTTTAGCTTTAGTTTTATGTTTTTATGTGTAGGGAATATTTTTTGGGATTTATATTTTAGGATTTTTGGTCTAGGGTTTATGGTTAAGTTTTATTATTTATTTTATAGGTTTTTATAGTTTTGGTTTTTGGTTATCATGGTTTTTGTTTTAGGGATTATTCTTTAGAGAGTATGGTTTTAGGTTTATAGATTTGGGTTTAGGGTTCATGTATTATGGTTTAGGGATTATATTTTAGGGTTTGGGGTTTAATGATTTATAGTTTACAATTAAGTGTTTAGTTTTTATGGTCAAGATTTTAGAAAATAAGTATTAGAGTTTATGGTTTGTGATTTAGTGTTTGGGATTTGAGGTTGGGGGATACATCTTTAGGTTTTGGGGTTAAGCATTTAATATTTATTTTTTAGGGTATAGGATTTAGGTATTTGTGTTTGGGGTTTATGTTTTAGGTTATCGGATATTGGGTATATGTTTAGGGTTTAAGGATTAGGTTTAATGGTTAAGTGTTTTGGGTTTAGGGTGGGTTTTTATGGTTTATGGGTTAGTTTTTAGGGTTTAGTGTTTACAGTTTAGGGTTTAGGTTTTTTGGTTCATGTTTTAGGTTTTAAGGTTTAGTTTATAAGGATTAGGGTTTATATTCTTGGTATGGGGTTTAGGAGTTTGGAATTATGTTTTGGAATTTTAAGTTTATATTTTAGGGCTTATAGTTTATGATTTTGGTTTAACCATTTAGTGTTTATTTTTTGTGTCATTGGGGATTCTGACTAGGGTTTAGTTTTTACGGGTTTAAGATTTAAGGTTTTGGGTTTATGTTTTTCGGTTTTGGATTTTATTGTTTTAGTTTTTATGCTTTAGGGAATGAGTTAAACGAAATAAGTTTTAGTGATTAGTGTTTGGGATTTGGTGTTTATTTTTTTTTGGTTTACTATTTAAGATTCATGATCTATGGATTATTGTTTTGGGATTAGGGTTCATATAGCATCCCGTCTTTTTATAACATAACTTTTCATTCCATTACATGGAACTGAGGATCTTTAAGGTTTAGTGTCTTGGAAACAAGGAACATAAAACATGAAACAAAAAAAAACATTCTTCTTAAACACTTGAAAGGCTTCTCCTCATGTTCACCCTAGGCTCATTACTGCATCTCATAACCTGGGGACATACATCAAAAGGAAGGGTGAGCATAAGACCCAGCAAGGGAAACAAGTGAAACATTTTACATATGAACTTGAGATACATCAATAAAGTCATGAAAAGAACTTTAATGCATGAAAATGAAATCATGAGGCATATCATAATAAAAATAAAACATTTTTATAACATGAAGATGTGGTTGCAACATTTAATATTGACAATCGTTTCGTTTCACCAAGGTCCATCCCCAAGGTGTCGTTAAAAATTACCAAGGTTATTCACCAAGGCGTCGTTAAAATGGTCATCTCTAGAGATTAAGTCTTTACCCAATGCATTGGAGCGCTATCAGGGCGCACCCTTAAATTTGCCTTTATTATCATGTGAGCCACATATATCATCATCAAACATTTCATAAATAACCCATATAGCATAAAATAAATGGGTTTCATTTCATAATCATAACGTTTTAAAAACTGCTTTAAAGACATGATCTTTACGTCACTTTAAAACCCGCAGAAAAGGGAAGGTGGGTCTCATGTATGTAAATCCCAGAATTTAAAATAGAACATTTTGGTATATATGTGAATACCCCTTTAGAAGAAAGAGCTTTGAGTATTCACTTAATAAAATAAAAGGACTTTAGAAAAAGAGATAGACATTTTGAGACAGAAATTCTGCAGCATAACGGCCATGTTCCGAGGTTTTAGAAGACATTAAAAGAGAGGTAAAATGGGTCAAACATTCATAAATGACCCATAAAATAGTACATGGACAGAATAAGAAGGATACATGATCATGGTAATGAGATTTCAAGTACATACCATCTGAAATGAAAAACATGGAAGGAAGAAAAAAAAATTTAGATTTCTCTTATGAAAGTCCGGCAGCCTAACGACGTTACTTAAACATCAACAAAATTGATTTGAAAAGATCAAATAGGATCTATCATCATGTGAACATAAGAGTTCAGTATGATAGATATAGAGATAATTCCCCAACATAACAAAAAGGAACTTGAAATAATTGACATGAAAGTAGAACTTCAAAACGAGAAGGGTGAAGAACCACTTAAAAATTCGGCAGCCTAACGGCGCCACTTAAAACATCAAAATACTGAATTGAAGAGATCAAATGGGGTCTCTCATAATATGAACATAAGAGTCCAGTATGATATATATAGAGATCATACCCCAATATAACAAAAAGGAACTTGAAATGATTGACATGAAAGTAGAACTTCAAAACGAGAAGGGTGAAGAACCACTAAAAAAATTCGGCAGCCTAACGGCGCCACTTAAAACATCAAAATACTGAATTGAAGAGATCAAATGGGGTCTCTCATCATATGAACATAAGAGTCCAGTATGATATATATAGAGATCATACCCCAATATAACAAAAAGGAACTTGAAATAATTGACATGAAAGTAGAACTTCAAAACGAGAAGGGTGAAGAACCACTTAAAAATTCGGCAGCCTAACGACGCCACTTAAAACATCAAAATACTGAATTGAAGAGATCAAATGGGGTTTATCATAATATGAACATAAGAGTCCAGTATGATATATATAGAGATCATACCCCAATATAACAAAAAGGAACTTTAAATAATTTACATGAAAGTAGAACTACAAAATGAGAAGGGTGAAGAACCACTTAAAAATTCGGCAGCCTAACGACGCCACTTAAAACATCAAAATACTGAATTGAAGAGATCAAATGGGGTTTATCATCATATGAAAATAAGAGTCCAGTATGATATATATAGAGATCATACCCCAATATAACAAAAAGGAACTTTAAATAATTGACATGAAAGTATAACTTCAAAACGAGAAGGGTGAAGAACCACTTAAAAATTCGGCAGCCTAACGGCGCCACTTAAAACATCAAAATACTGAATTGAAGAGATCAAATGGGGTCTCTCATCATATGAACATAAGAGTCCAGTATGATATATATAGAGATCATACCCCAATATAACAAAAAGGAACATTAAAGACTTGAATGAAAATAGAACTTGAAAACGAGGAAGGTGAAAGAATCCCTTAAAAATTCGGCAGCCTAACGGCGCCACTTAAACATTCTTAAAACGAATTGATGAGAGAAAGGGGGGGTCTCTCATCATATGAACACGAAATAGGCAGTAGGATGAATATAAAATAACATCCTCAAACATAAGAA
Organism: Viscum album; assembly: GCA_963277665.1. Taxonomy (NCBI): domain Eukaryota; kingdom Viridiplantae; phylum Streptophyta; class Magnoliopsida; order Santalales; family Viscaceae; genus Viscum; species Viscum album. Next base: position 856,321,092 of record OY728164.1, read on the forward strand.
CATGGAGTATAAAAGAAAAGACATAAAAGAGATTACTTGAAAAGAAAGAGAGAGGTCGGATCCCTTACCTTAAAATGTAACTCTTAAACCTCAAAGGGTGGGACCTTGAGGGCTTGGGGGCACCTTGGGAGGACTCCTTGGGAGGTAATGAGACCAGAAATTCGTTGGGAATGAGTGGGGAGTCGAATGGATGAGAGGAGGGCTTGGTATTTATAGGGAAAGTGAGGGGACAAGGCATTAATGGCCAAGGGACACCTCACATGTGCTTTTCTCAAACCCATGTGCTCTCCCTTGTCATTTATCATGGAGTTAGGCCACATGGGGCCCCCAAAACAATAATTCATCACCCTTGGCCGGCCAACCCTCAAAAGATCTCATGACATCATCATGACACCATTATGATGTCATTAAACATACCGAAACCCTAAAACTGTATTTTTACTATTCACTGAAAATTCAACTTTCTCAGAAAAATCCCAAAATTAAACATTAACCAAATATCAGTGCTCTGATTTCAAAAATGAAATCCATTTTATAAAAATAATTTTCTAAATATTTTTAATTTAATTTTTAAATAAAAACACTATTCATCGAAAATTCATTTTTTTCAGAAAAAAACCCCAAAAATTACCATAACATAATATCGATGCTCTGAGTTCAAAAATAACGTCATTTTGATAAAAATAATTTTCTAATTATTTTTAATTAAATTTTTAATTAAAAACACTATTCACCCGAAAAAACTAATACTTGAATAATAATTAATGAAACCGTTATTTAACTATTTTATTGAATCACATTACTTAATCAAGGTGCCTAGATTATTTTAAAACATTCTTTAAGGGAGATTACTAATCCATTTGGTCATATTACTAATCCTAATCATAAAATTACTATTCATAATTTACTATTCATCCAAAATCAAGTTGATCTTATTAGACTCTAAATTTAGTACTGAACATAATTGCAGAAGACCATTTTTTGAAAATCATTACACATTTTTAATTATTTAGGGTTTACATAAACATATTTAAAATATCCTTTTTCTAAAATTCATCAAAAATATGCATACTATATTTATCCGGTCATTTCAAAATTCATAAACTTCATCATAAGAAGAAATCCCAATTTTTATTTAAAACAAGGATTACACAAGGTAGTTATGGTCTCGTTACATAACCCCTTATAATACCAGCATAGGACCTAAGAGTAAGGTGTGCTAGGGTGATAGAAGCTTGGGGCGGCTCAGTCAACATTGCCCGAGTAGTAATTTCTATCAGTTTGAACTTCTCACGAAGGCGATTTCGTTCCAGCTTCACATGATGAAGTTCGGCTTGGATTTGATCCAGAGCAAAGCCCAGTGGTGCTACCTCCTTCCCAAGCTCTGTTAGATGGGCTTCGATCGGTCCAAGACTACTAGGTGAGGCCATCTAATCTTCTTTCTATAATAATTAACCAAGATTACTTATATTTAGAGACAATAATCAAAACATTTTGTTCACAGCGGTCATGTTGACCGATGGTTATATAATAGTCAAAACCCACTGATCTCATTTTAATTATAATCATGTTTATCAAATAAAACATTTTTGTTGAGTATAACAATAACACATAAAATTAGGAAACAAAATTTATTTAAAAATTTCGGGTCGTTACAATCTTCCCCCCTTAAGAAATTGCGTCCTCGCAATTTTAAAACTGGGTTTTGAAATTTCATTGAAAGTCCCACATCGGAAAAGGAGTTAGTAAAACTATTACTTTAAAATAAAGAAAGAGAAGTACAATGGTCACCCGAGTTAACCCACACTAGGGTTCCATGTAGGAAAACATGGACATGGAGGAAAAAAACAAAGGGTCAAGTTCTGAGGGAGAGTGATAGAGAACATGATTAAGAGAAAGTTAACCATGAGAAAATCCCAAACTTATGATGTGTGTAAACGGTCTTTGATTACCTAGTAGGAAACGTAAACCAACAACATTTTTGTTTTACGTTTCTTTTCATAATTTTGAGGATTTCATTTACTACATAGAACAAAAACATAATAAAATATACCTACCTTCAAGTAGATTTTCATCTTTTAACAAGTCCCTACCAACACTAATCTTTTCTCCAAATGATGAGAATTCAAAAACACTTGGTCTCATAAAAGCACAAGAATCATCTTCTATAGAATCACATAATCTACAAAAGATTAACTATCTATTTCTTCTATCTTTAAACATTATCCCAAAAATAGAAAGGTTAAGGTAAAACAACTCTTCAAAAAGAAAGAATCCCATAGGAATGGAAACTACTTTTAAATCATCGAAGTTCCATGGTACTACCCAAAGTTCATCATAGACCATTCCATAAATAACGGTCCTTAAAATTCCTCAAAACAAACCAAACTAAGATTGAAACCCAAATACAATAAGGATTTGATAACATAGTCTTCCAAAACAACTTCATTGTTCATCTCCAGACAACATCAACCACTCCTAACATCTTATAAAAAGTAGCTAACCTAAACATATTTTACCCAAGATAGGTTAGTCATTCCCATAAGTAACCTAAATTACTATAAGTTCACCTTAAATACATCGATTCTTCAAAATATAAGTCAACCTTAATCCTCAATGAAAATACCGTAGTAATCTATTTACCTCGATCAAATATGGTTCCCAAAATAATGAACATCTTCCAAAATAATAATCATATTTTAATCCCCTAATCATCCCTGTCATATTAATACGAAAATCGTCGCATTTCCTATCACATTGGTTGTCGGAACATGTTCTTCCATTTCCCACCATTAACTAAGAAGAGAAAGCATAATTAGGGGCTTAAGTACTTAGCTAATAATCATGAAAAGGAACTGAAAGCATATAAGGATAACTTGTATATGAAAGGTATACCCTAAGTTGTGATCTCCTAGGTTCCCATCTAGGTTATGAATGATCATATATTATTATGTGAACCTTTATTTTATTTTATCTTTGTTCCTTTAACAATGGTTCATACCAAGCTTATGAATTTACCAAAGCATATCCCCCGGGAGTGTCGTAACCAAGAGTGCAGCAAGGCCCGTTGTCGTGTACCAGTTCCCGTTCGAGTCTAGCTCAAAGCGGTGTTTTCAGGTTTTACCCCTATGTACATCTGTGCCAGAGCCACCTCTACCTGCTCGTATCCAGACAGGGATGTATTTGCTTGGCAACCCCTTACTCAATACTCACCAAAATACCAGGAAGATTTCCTATATTAAACTTTTCTATAGGGTTCCTCCTAGAGTTTTCATATCCTAATTTCCACAAATAACTAAACCATCCTTTGATACCAACTATAGCATCCCGTATTTTTATAACATAACTTTTCATTCCATTACATGGAAATGAGGATCTTTAAGGTTTAATGTCTTGGAAACAAGGAACATAAAACATGAAACAAAAAAAACATTCTTCTTAAACACTTGAAAGGCTTCTCCTCATGTTCACCCTAGGCTCATTACTGCATCTCATAACCTGGGGACATACATCAAAAGGAAGGGTGAGCATAAGGCCCAGCAAGGGAAACAAGTGAAACATTTTACATATGAACTTGAGATACATCAATAAAGTCATGAAAAGAACTTTAATGCATGAAAATGAAATCATGAGGCATATCATAATAAAAATAAAACTTTTTTATAACATGAAGATATGGCTGCAACATTTAATATTGACAATCGTTTCGTTTCACCAAGGTCCATCCCCAAGGTGTCGTTAAAAATTACCAAGGTTATTCACCAAGGCGTCGTTAAAATGGTCATCTCTAGAGATTAAGTCTTTACCCAATGCATTGGAGCGCTATCAGGGCGCACCCTTAAATTTGCCTTTATTATCATGTGAGCCACATATATCATCATCAAACATTTCATAAATAACCCATATAGCATAAAATAAATGGGTTTCATTTCATAATCATAACGTTTTAAAAACTGCTTTAAAGACATGATCTTTACGTCACTTTAAAACCCACAGAAAAGGGAAGGTGGGTCTCATGTATGTAAATCCCAGAATTTAAAATAGAACATTTTGGTATATATGTGAATACCCCTTTAGAAGAAAGAGCTTTGAGTATTCACTTAATAAAATAAAAGGACTTTAGAAAAAGAGATAGACATTTTGAGACAGAAATTCTACAGCATAACGGCCATGTTCCAAGGTTTTAGAAGACATTAAAAGAGAGGTAAAATGGGTCAAACATTCATAAATGACCCATAAAATAGTACATGGACAGAATAAGAAGGATACATGATCATGGTAATGAGATTTCAAGGACATACCATTTGAAATGAAAAACATGGAAGGAAGAAAAAAAATTTAGATTTCTCTTATGAAAGTTCGGCAGCCTAACGGCGTTACTTAAACATCAACAAAAATGATTTGAAAAGATCAAATAGGATCTCTCATCATGTGAACATAAGAGTTCAGTATGATAGATATAGAGATAATTCCCCAACATAACAAAAAGGAACTTGAAATAATTGACATGAAAGTAGAACTTCAAAACGAGAAGGGTGAAGAACCACTTAAAAATTCGGCAGCCTAACGGCGCCACTTAAAACATCAAAATACTGAATTGAAGAGATCAAATGGGGTCTCTCATAATATGAACATAAGAGTCCAGTATGATATATATAGAGATCATACCCCAATATAACAAAAAGGAACTTGAAATGATTGACATGAAAGTAGAACTTCAAAACGAGAAGGGTGAAGAACCACTAAAAAAATTCGGCAGCCTAACGGCGCCACTTAAAACATCAAAATACTGAATTGAAGAGATCAAATGGGGTCTCTCATCATATGAACATAAGATTCCAGTATGATATATATAGAGATCATACCCCAATATAACAAAAAGGAACTTGAAATAATTGACATGAAAGTAGAACTTCAAAACGAGAAGGGTGAAGAACCACCTAAAAATTCGGCAGCCTAACGACGCCACTTAAAACATCAAAATACTGAATTGAAGAAATCAAATGGGGTTTATCATCATATGAACATAATATTCCAGTATGATATATATAGATATCATACCCCAATATAACAAAAAGGAACTTTAAATAATTGACATGAAAGTAGAACTACAAAACGAGAAGGGTGAAGAACCACTTAAAAATTCGGCAGCCTAACGGCGCCACTTAAAACATCAAAATACTGAATTGAAGAGATCAAATGGGGTTTATCATAATATGAAAATAAGAGTCCAGTATGATATATATAGAGATCATACCCCAATATAACAAAAAGAAACTTTAAATAATTGACATGAAAGTATAACTTCAAAACGAGAAGGGTGAAGAACCACTTAAAAATTCGGCAGCCTAACGACGCCACTTAAAACATCAAAATACTGAATTGAAGAGATCAAATGGGGTCTCTCATCATATGAACATAAGAGTCCAGTATGATATATATAGAGATCATACCCCAATATAACAAAAAGGAACATTAAAGACTTGAATGAAAATAGAACTTGAAAACGAGGAAGGTGAAAGAATCCCTTAAAAATTCGGCAGCCTAACGGCGCCACTTAAACATTCTTAAAACGAATTGATGAGAGCAAGGGGGGGTCTCTCATCATATGAACATGAAATAGGCAGTAGGATGAATATAAAATAACATCCTCCAACATAAGAACATGGAGTATAAAAAAAAAGACATAAAAGAGATTACTTGAAAAGAAAGAGAGAGGTCGGATCCCTTACCTTAAAATGTAACTCTTAAACCTCAAAGGGTGGGACCTTGAGGGCTTGGGGGCACCTTGGGAGGACTCCTTGGGAGGTAATGAAACCAGAAATTCGTTGGGAATGAGTGGGGAGTCGAATGGATGAGAGGAGGGCTTGGTATTTATAGGGAAAGTGAGGGGACAAGGCATTAATGGCCAAGGGATACCTCACATGTGCTTTTCTCAAACCCATGTGCTCTCCTTTGTCATTTATCATGGAGTTAGGCCACATGGGGCCCCCAAAACAATAATTCATCACCCTTGGCCGGCCAACCCTCAAACGATCTCATGACATCATCATGACACCGTTATGATGTCATTAAACATACCGAAACCCTAAAACTGTATTTTTACTATTCACTGAAAATTCAACTTTCTCAGAAAAATCCAAAAATTTAACATTAACAAAATATCAGTGCTCTGATTTCAAAAATGAAATCCATTTTATAAAAATAATTTTCTAAATATTTTTAATTTAATTTTTAAATAAAAACACTATTCATCGAAAATTCATTTTTTTCAGAAAAAAACCCCAAAAATTACCATAACATAATATCGATGCTCTGAGTTCAAAAATAACGTCATTTTGATAAAAATAATTTTCTAATTATTTTTAATTAAATTTTTAATTAAAAAACACTATTCACCCGAAAAAACTAATACTTGAATAATAATTAATGAAACCGTTATTTAACTATTTTATTGAATCACATTACTTAATCAAGGTGCCTAGATTATTTTAAAACTTTCTTTAAGTGAGATTACTAATCCATTTGGTCATATTACTAATCCTAATCATAAAATTACTATTCATAATTTACTATTCATCCAAAATCAAGTTGATCTTATTAGACTCTAAATTTAGTACTGAACATAATTGCAGAAGACCATTTTTTGAAAATCATTACACATTTTTAATTATTTAGGGTTTACATAAACATATTTAAAATATCCTTTTTCTAAAATTCATCAAAAATATGCATACTATATTTATCCAGTCATTTCAAAATTCATAAACTTCATCATAAGAAGAAATCCCAATTTTTATTTAAAACAAGGATTACACAAGGTAGTTATGGTCTCGTTACATAACCCCTTATAATACCAGCATAGGACCTAAGAGTAAGGTGTGCTAGGGTGATAGAAGTTTGGGGCGGCTCAGTCAACATTGCCCGAGTAGTAATTTCTATCAGTTTGAACTTCTCATGAAGGCGATTTAGTTCCAGCTTCACATGATGAAGTTCGGCTTGGATTTGATCCAGAGCAAAGCCCAGTGGTGCTACCTCCTTCCCAAGCTCTGTTAGATGGGCTTCGATCGGTCCAAGACTACTAGGTGAGGCCATCGAATCTTCTTTCTATAATAATTAACCAAGATTACTTATATTTAGAGACAATAATCAAAACATTTTGTTCACAGCGGTCATGTTGACCGATGGTTATATAATAGTCAAAATCCACTGATCTCATTTTAATTATAATCATGTTTATCAAATAAAACATTTTTGTTGAGTATAACAATAACACATAAAATTAGGAAACAAAATTTATTTAAAAATTTCGGGTCGTTACAATCTTCCCCCCTTAAGAAATTGCGTCCTCGCAATTTTAAAACTGGGTTTTGAAATTTCATTGAAAGTCCCACATCGGAAAAGGAGTCAGTAAAACTATTACTTTAAAATAAAGAAAGGGAAGTACAATGGTCACCCGAGTTAACCCACACTAGGGTTCCATGTAGGAAAACATGGACATGGAGGAAAAAAACAAAGGGTCAAGTTCTGAGGGAGAGTGATAGAGAACATGATTAAGAGAAAGTTAACCATGAGAAAATCCCAAACTTATGATGTGTGTAAACGGTCTTTGATTACCTAGTAGGAAACGTAAACCAACAACATTTTTGTTTTACGTTTCTTTTCATAATTTTGAGGATTTCATTTACTACATAGAACAAAAACATAATAAAATATACCTACCTTCAAGTAGATTTTCATCCTTTAACAAGTCCCTACCAACACTAATCTTTTCTCCAAATGATGAGAATTCAAAAACACTTGGTCTCATAAAAGCACAAGAATCATCTTCTATAGAATCACATAATCTACAAAAGATTAACTATCTATTTCTTCTATCTTTAAACATTATCCCAAAAATAGAAAGGTTAAGGTAAAACAACTCTTCAAAAAGAAAGAATCCCATAGGAATGGAAACTACTTTTAAATCATCGAAGTTCCATGGTACTACCCAAAGTTCATCATAGACCATTCCATAAATAACGGTCCTTAAAATTCCTCAAAACAAACCAAACTAAGATTGAAACCCAAATACAATAAGGATTTGATAACATAGTCTTCCAAAACAACTTCATTGTTCATCTCCAGACAACATCAACCACTCCTAACATCTTATAAAAAGTAGCTAACCTAAACATATTTTACCCAAGATAGGTTAGTCATTCCCATAAGTAACCTAAATTACTATAAGTTCACCTTAAATACATCGATTCTTCAAAATATAAGTCAACCTTACTCCTCAATGAAAATACCGTAGTAATCTATTTACCTCGATCAAATATGGTTCCCAAAATAATGAACATCTTCCAAAATAATAATCATATTTTAATCCCCTAATCATCCCTGTCATATTAATACGAAAATCGTCGCATTTCCTATCACATTGGTTGTCGGAACATGTTCTTCCATTTCCCACCATTAACTAAGAAGAGAAAGCATAATTAGGGGCTTAAGTACTTAGCTAATAATCATGAAAAGGAACTGAAAGCATATAAGGATAACTTGTATATGAAAGGTATACCCTAAGTTGTGATCTCCTAGGTTCCCATCTAGGTTATGAATGATCATATATTATTATGTGAACCTTTATTTTATTTTATCTTTGTTCCTTTAACAATGGTTCATACCAAGCTTATGAATTTACCAAAGCATATCCCCCGGGAGTGTCGTAACCAAGAGTGCAGCAAGGCCCGTTGTCGTGTACCAGTTCCCGTTCGAGTCTAGCTCAAAGCGGTGTTTTCAGGTTTTACCCCTATGTACATCTGTGCTAGAGCCACCTCTACCTGCTCGTATCCAGACAGGGATGTATTTGCTTGGCAACCCCTTACTCAATACTCACCAAAATACCAGGAAGATTTCCTATATTAAACTTTTCTATAGGGTTCCTCCTAGAGTTTTCATATCCTAATTTCCACAAATAACTAAACCATCCTTTGATACCAACTATAGCATCCCGTATTTTTATAACATAACTTTTCATTCCATTACATGGAAATGAGGATATTTAAGGTTTAATGTCTTGGAAACAAGGAACATAAAACATGAAACAAAAAAAAACATTCTTCTTAAACACTTGAAAGGCTTCTCCTCATGTTCACCCTAGGCTCATTACTGCATCTCATAACCTGGGGACATACATCAAAAGGAAGGGTGAGCATAAGGCCCAGCAAGGGAAACAAGTGAAACATTTTACATATGAACTTGAGATACATCAATAAAGTCATGAAAAGAACTTTAATGCATGAAAATGAAATCATGAGGCATATCATAATAAAAATAAAACTTTTTTATAACATGAAGATATGGCTGCAACATTTAATATTGACAATCATTTCGTTTCACCAAGGTCCATCTCCAAGGTGTCGTTAAAAATTACCAAGGTTATTCACCAAGGCGTCGTTAAAATGGTCATCTCTAGAGATTAAGTCTTTACCCAATGCATTGGAGCGCTATCAGGGCGCACCCTTAAATTTGCCTTTATTATCATGTGAGCCACATATATCATCATCAAACATTTCATAAATAACCCATATAGCATAAAATAAATGGGTTTCATTTCATAATCATAACGTTTTAAAAACTGCTTTAAAGACATGATCTTTACGTCACTTTAAAACCCACAGAAAAGGGAAGGTGGGTCTCATGTATGTAAATCCCAGAATTTAAAATAGAACATTTTGGTATATATGTGAATACCCCTTTAGAAGAAAGAGCTTTGAGTATTCACTTAATAAAATAAAAGGACTTTAGAAAAAGAGATAGACATTTTGAGACAGAAATTCTACAGCATAACGGCCATGTTCCAAGGTTTTAGAAGACATTAAAAGAGAGGTAAAATGGGTCAAACATTCATAAATGACCCATAAAATAGTACATGGACAGAATAAGAAGGATACATGATCATGGTAATGAGATTTCAAGGACATACCATTTGAAATGAAAAACATGGAAGGAAGAAAAAAAAATTTAGATTTCTCTTATGAAAGTTCGGCAGCCTAACGGCGTTACTTAAACATCAACAAAAATGATTTGAAAAGATCAAATAGGATCTCTCATCATGTGAACATAAGAGTTCAGTATGATAGATATAGAGATAATTCCCCAACATAACAAAAAGGAACTTGAAATAATTGACATGAAAGTAGAACTTCAAAACGAGAAGGGTGAAGAACCACTTAAAAATTCGGCAGCCTAACGGCGCCACTTAAAACATCAAAATACTGAATTGAAGAGATCAAATGGGGTCTCTCATAATATGAACATAAGAGTCCAGTATGATATATATAGAGATCATACCCCAATATAACAAAAAGGAACTTGAAATGATTGACATGAAAGTAGAACTTCAAAACGAGAAGGGTGAAGAACCACTAAAAAAATTCGGCAGCCTAACGGCGCCACTTAAAACATCAAAATACTGAATTGAAGAGATAAAATGGGGTCTCTCATCATATGAACATAAGAGTCCAGTATGATATATATAGAGATCATACCCCAATATAACAAAAAGGAACTTGAAATAATTGACATGAAAGTAGAACTTCAAAACGAGAAGGGTGAAGAACCACCTAAAAATTCGGCAGCCTAACGGCGCCACTTAAAACATCAAAATACTGAATTGAAGAAATCAAATGGGGTTTATCATCATATGAACATAAGATTCCAGTATGATATATATAGATATCATACCCCAATATAACAAAAAGGAACTTTAAATAATTGACATGAAAGTAGAACTACAAAACGAGAAGGGTGAAGAACCACTTAAAAATTCGGCAGCCTAACGGCGCCACTTAAAACATCAAAATACTGAATTGAAGAGATCAAATGTGGTTTATCATAATATGAAAATAAGAGTCCACTATGATATATATAGAGATCATACCCCAATATAACAAAAAGGAACTTTAAATAATTGACATGAAAGTATAACTTCAAAACGAGAAGGGTGAAGAACCACTTAAAAATTCGGCAGCCTAACGACGCCACTTAAAACATCAAAATACTGAATTGAAGAGATCAAATGGGGTATCTCATCATATGAACATAAGAGTTCAGTATGATATATATAGAGATCATACCCCAATATAACAAAAAGGAACATTAAAGACTTGAATGAAAATAGAACTTGAAAACGAGGAAGGTGAAAGAATCCCTTAAAAATTCGGCAGCCTAACGGCGCCACTTAAACATTCTTAAAACGAAACGATGAGAGCAAGGGGGGGTCTCTCATCATATGAAAATGAAATAGGCAGTAGGATGAATATAAAATAACATCCTCCAACATAAGAACATGGAGTATAAAAGAAAAGACATAAAAGAGATTACTTGAAAAGAAAGAGAGAGGTCGGATCCCTTACCTTAAAATGTAACTCTTAAACCTAAAAGGGTGGGACCTTGAGGGCTTGGGGGCACCTTGGGAGGACTCCTTGGGAGGTAATGAAACCAGAAATTCGTTGGGAATGAGTGGGGAGTCGAATGGATGAGAGGAGGGCTTGGTATTTATAGGGAAAGTGAGGGGACAAGGCATTAATGGCCAAGGGACACCTCACATGTGCTTTTCTCAAACCCATGTGCTCTCCTTTGTCATTTATCATGGAGTTAGGCCACATGGGGCCCCCAAAACAATAATTCATCACCCTTGGCCGGCCAACCCTCAAACGATCTCATGACATCATCATGACACCGTTATGATGTCATTAAACATACCGAAACCCTAAAACTGTATTTTTACTATTCACTGAAAATTCAACTTTCTCAGAAAAATCCCAAAATTTAACATTAACAAAATATCAGGGCTCTGATTTCAAAAATGAAATCCATTTTATAAAAATAATTTTCTAAATATTTTTAATTTAATTTTTAAATAAAAACACTATTCATCGAAAATTCATTTTTTTCAGAAAAAAACCCCAAAAATTACCATAACATAATATCGATGCTCTGAGTTCAAAAATAACGTCATTTTGATAAAAATAATTTTCTAATTATTTTTAATTAAATTTTTAATTAAAAAACACTATTCACCCGAAAAAACTAATACTTGAATAATAATTAATGAAACCGTTATTTAACTATTTTATTGAATCACATTACTTAATCAAGGTGCCTAGATTATTTTAAAACTTTCTTTAAGTGAGATTACTAATCCATTTGGTCATATTACTAATCCTAATCATAAAATTACTATTCATAATTTACTATTCATCCAAAATCAAGTTGATCTTATTAGACTCTAAATTTAGTACTGAACATAATTGCAGAAGACCATTTTTTGAAAATCATTACACATTTTTAATTATTTAGGGTTTACATAAACATATTTAAAATATCCTTTTTCTAAAATTCATCAAAAATATGCATACTATATTTATCCGGTCATTTCAAAATTCATAAACTTCATCATAAGAAGAAATCCCAATTTTTATTTAAAACAAGGATTACACAAGGTAGTTATGGTCTCGTTACATAACCCCTTATAATACCAGCATAGGACCTAAGAGTAAGGTGTGCTAGGGTGATAGAAGTTTGGGGCGGCTCAGTCAACATTGCCCGAGTAGTAATTTCTATCAGTTTGAACTTCTCACGAAGGTGATTTCGTTCCAGCTTCACATGATGAAGTTCGGCTTGGATTTGATCCAGAGCAAAGCCCAGTGGTGCTACCTCCTTCCCAAGCTCTGTTAGGTGGGCTTCGATCGGTCCAAGACTACTAGGTGAGGCCATCGAATCTTCTTTCTATAATAATTAACCAAGATTACTTATATTTAGAGACAATAATCAAAACATTTTGTTCACAGCAGTCATGTTGACCGATGGTTATATAATAGTCAAAACCCACTGATCTCATTTTAATTATAATCATGTTTATCAAATAAAACATTTTTGTTGAGTATAACAATAACACATAAAATTAGGAACCAAAATTTATTTAAAAATTTCGGGTCGTTACAATCTTCCCCCCTTAAGAAATTGCGTCCTCGCAATTTTAAAACTGGGTTTTGAAATTTCATTGAAAGTCCCACATCGGAAAAGGAGTCAGTAAAACTATTACTTTAAAATAAAGAAAGGGAAGTACAATGGTCACCCGAGTTTACCCACACTAGGGTTCCATGTCGGAAAACATGGACATGGAGGAAAAAAACAAAGGGTCAAGTTCTGAGGGAGAGTGATAGAGAACATGATTAAGAGAAAGTTAACCATGAGAAAATCCCAAACTTATGATGTGTGTAAACGGTCTTTGATTACCTAGTAGGAAACGTAAACCAACAACATTTTTGTTTTACGTTTCTTTTCATAATTTTGAGGATTTCATTTACTACATAGAACAAAAACATAATAAAATATACCTACCTTCAAGTAGATTTTCATCCTTTAACAAGTCCCTACCAACACTAATCTTTTCTCCAAATGATGAGAATTCAAAAACACTTGGTCTCATAAAAGCACAAGAATCATCTTCTATAGAATCACATAATCTACAAAAGATTAACTATCTATTTCTTCTATCTTTAAACATTATCCCAAAAATAGAAAGGTTAAGGTAAAACAACTCTTCAAAAAGAAAGAATCCCATAGGAATGGAAACTACTTTTAAATCATCGAAGTTCCATGGTACTACCCAAAGTTCATCATAGACCATTCCATAAATAACGGTCCTTAAAATTCCTCAAAACAAACCAAACTAAGATTGAAACCCAAATACAATAAGGATTTGATAACATAGTCTTCCAAAACAACTTCATTGTTCATCTCCAGACAACATCAACCACTCCTAACATCTTATAAAAAGTAGCTAACCTAAACATATTTTACCCAAGATAGGTTAGTCATTCCCATAAGTAACCTAAATTACTATAAGTTCACCTTAAATACATCGATTCTTCAAAATATAAGTCAACCTTAATCCTCAATGAAAATACCGTAGTAATCTATTTACCTCGATCAAATATGGTTCCCAAAATAATGAACATCTTCCAAAATAATAATCATATTTTAATCCCCTAATCATCCCTGTCATATTAATACGAAAATCGTCGCATTTCCTATCACATTGGTTGTCGGAACATGTTCTTCCATTTCCCACCATTAACTAAGAAGAGAAAGCATAATTAGGGGCTTAAGTACTTAGCTAATAATCATGAAAAGGAACTGAAAGCATATAAGGATAACTTGTATATGAATGGTATACCCTAAGTTGTGATCTCCTAGGTTCCCATCTAGGTTATGAATGATCATATATTATTATGTGAACCTTTATTTTATTTTATCTTTGTTCCTTTAACAATGGTTCATACCAAGCTTATGAATTTACCAAAGCATATCCCCCGGGAGTGTCGTAACCAAGAGTGCAGCAAGGCCCGTTGTCGTGTACCAGTTCCCGTTCGAGTCTAGCTCAAAGCGGTGTTTTCAGGTTTTACCCCTATGTACATCTGTGCCAGAGCCACCTCTACCTGCTCGTATCCAGACAGGGATGTATTTGCTTGGCAACCCCTTACTCAATACTCACCAAAATACCAGGAAGATTTCCTATATTAAACTTTTCTATAGGGTTCCTCCTAGAGTTTTCATATCCTAATTTCCACAAATAACTAAACCATCCTTTGATACCAACTATAGCATCCCGTATTTTTATAACATAACTTTTCATTCCATTACATGGAAATGAGGATCTTTAATTTTTAATGTCTTGGAAACAAGGAACATAAAACATGAAACAAAAAAAACATTCTTCTTAAACACTTGAAAGGCTTCTCCTCATGTTCACCCTAGGCTCATTACTGCATCTCATAACCTGGGGACATACATCAAAAGGAAGGGTGAGCATAAGGCCCAGTAAGGGAAACAAGTGAAACATTTTACATATGAACTTGAGATACATCAATAAAGTCATGAAAAGAACTTTAATGCATGAAAATGAAATCATGAGGCATATCATAATAAAAATAAAACTTTTTTATAACATGAAGATATGGCTGCAACATTTAATATTGACAATCGTTTCGTTTCACCAAGGTCCATCCCCAAGGTGTCGTTAAAAATTACCAAGGTTATTCACCAAGGTGTCGTTAAAATGGTCATCTCTAGAGATTAAGTCTTCACCCAATGCATTGGAGCGCTATCAGGGCGCACCCTTAAATTTGACTTTATTATCATGTGAGCCACATATATCATCATCAAACATTTCATAAATAACCCATATAGCATAAAATAAATGGGTTTCATTTCATAATCATAACGTTTTAAAAACTGCTTTAAAGACATGATCTTTACGTCACTTTAAAACCCACAGAAAAGGGAAGGTGGGTCTCATGTATGTAAATCCCAGAATTTAAAATAGAACATTTTGGTATATATGTGAATACCCCTTTAGAAGAAAGAGCTTTGAGTATTCACTTAATAAAATAAAAGGACTTTAGAAAAAGAGATAGACATTTTGAGACAGAAATTCTACAGCATAACGGCCATGTTCCAAGGTTTTAGAAGACATTAAAAGAGAGGTAAAATGGGTCAAACATTCATAAATGACCCATAAAATAGTACATGGACAGAATAAGAAGGATACATGATCATGGTAATGAGATTTCAAGGACATACCATTTGAAATGAAAAACATGGAAGGAAGAAAAAAAAATTTAGATTTCTCTTATGAAAGTTCGGCAGCCTAACGGCGTTACTTAAACATCAACAAAAATGATTTGAAAAGATCAAATAGGATCTCTCATCATGTGAACATAAGAGTTCAGTATTATAGATATAGAGATAATTCCCCAACATAACAAAAAGGAACTTGAAATAATTGACATGAAAGTAGAACTTCAAAACGAGAAGGGTGAAGAACCACTTAAAAATTCGGCAGCCTAACGGCGCCACTTAAAACATCAAAATACTGAATTGAAGAGATCAAATGGGGTCTCTCATAATATGAACATAAGAGTCCAGTATGATATATATAGAGATCATACCCCAATATAACAAAAAGGAACTTGAAATGATTGACATGAAAGTAGAACTTCAAAACGAGAAGGGTGAAGAACCACTAAAAAAATTCGGCAGCCTAACGGCGCCACTTAAAACATCAAAATACTGAATTGAAGAGATAAAATGGGGTCTCTCATCATATGAACATAAGAGTCCAGTATGATATATATAGAGATCATACCCCAATATAACAAAAAGGAACTTGAAATAATTGACATGAAAGTAGAACTTCAAAACGAGAAGGGTGAAGAACCACCTAAAAATTCGGCAGCCTAACGGGGCCACTTAAAACATCAAAATACTGAATTGAAGAAATCAAATGGGGTTTATCATCATATGAACATAAGATTCCAGTATGATATATATAGATATCATACCCCAATATAACAAAAATGAACTTTAAATAATTGACATGAAAGTAGAACTACAAAACGAGAAGGGTGAAGAACCACTTAAAAATTCGGCAGCCTAACGGCGCCACTTAAAACATCAAAATACTGAATTGAAGAGATCAAATGGGGTTTATCATAATATGAAAATAAGAGTCCAGTATGATATATATAGAGATCATACCCCAATATAACAAAAAGGAACTTTAAATAATTGACATGAAAGTATAACTTCAAAACGAGAAGGGTGAAGAACCACTTAAAAATTCGGCAGCCTAACGACGCCACTTAAAACATCAAAATACTGAATTGAAGAGATCAAATGGGGTCTCTCATCATATGAAAATAAGAGTCCAGTATGATATATATAGAGATCATACCCCAATATAACAAAAAGGAACATTAAAGACTTGAATGAAATAGAACTTGAAAACGAGGAAGGTGAAAGAATCCCTTAAAAATTCGGCAGCCTAACGGCGCCACTTAAACATTCTTAAAACGAATTGATGAGAGCAAGGGGGGGTCTCTCATCATATGAACATGAAATAGGCAGTAGGATGAATATAAAATAACATCCTCCAACATAAGAACATGGAGTATAAAAGAAAAGACATAAAAGAGATTACTTGAAAAGAAAGAGAGAGGTCAGATCCCTTACCTTAAAATGTAACTCTTAAACCTCAAAGGGTGGGACCTTGAGGGCTTGGGGGCACCTTGGGAGGACTCCTTGGGAGGTAATGAAACCAGAAATTCGTTGGGAATGAGTGGGGAGTCGAATGGATGAGAGGAGGGCTTGGTATTTATAGGGAAAGTGAGGGGACAAGGCATTAATGGCCAATGGACACCTCACATGTGCTTTTCTCAAACCCATGTGCTCTCCTTTGTCATTTATCATGGAGTTCGGCCACATGGGGCCCCCAAAACAATAATTCATCACCCTTGGCCTGCCAACCCTCAAACGATCTCATGACATCATCATGACACCGTTATGATGTCATTAAACATACCGAAACCCTAAAACTGTATTTTTACTATTCACTGAAAATTCAACTTTCTCAGAAAAATCCCAAAATTTAACATTAACAAAATATCAGTGCTCTGATTTCAAAAATGAAATCCATTTTATAAAAATAATTTTCTAAATATTTTTAATTTAATTTTTAAATAAAAACACTATTCATCGAAAATTCATTTTTTTCAGAAAAAAACCCCAAAAATTACCATAACATAATATCGATGCTCTGAGTTCAAAAATAACGTCATTTTGATAAAAATAATTTTCTAATTATTTTTAAATAAATTTTTAATTAAAAAACACTATTCACCCGAAAAAACTAATACTTGAATAATAATTAATGAAACCGTTATTTAACTATTTTATTGAATCACATTACTTAATCAAGGTGCCTAGATTATTTTAAAACTTTCTTTAAGTGAGATTACTAATCCATTTGGTCATATTACTAATCCTAATCATAAAATTACTATTCATAATTTACTATTCATCAAAAATCACATTGATCTTATTAGACTCTAAATTTAGTACTGAACATAATTGCAGAAGACCATTTTTTGAAAATCATTACACATTTTTAATTATTTAGGGTTTACATAAACATATTTAAAATATCCTTTTTCTAAAATTCATCAAAAATATGCATACTATATTTATCCGGTCATTTCAAAATTCATAAACTTCATCATAAGAAGAAATCCCAATTTTTATTTAAAACAAGGATTACACAAGGTAGTTATGGTCTCGTTACATAACCCCTTATAATACCAGCATAGGACCTAAGAGTAAGGTGTGCTAGGGTGATAGAAGTTTGGGGCGGCTCAGTCAACATTGCCCGAGTAGTAATTTCTATCAGTTTGAACTTCTCACGAAGGCGATTTCGTTCCAGCTTCACATGATGAAGTTCGGCTTGGATTTGATCCAGAGCAAAGCCCAGTGGTGCTACCTCCTTCCCAAGCTCTGTTAGATGGGCTTCGATCGGTCCAAGACTACTAGGTGAGGCCATCGAATCTTCTTTCTATAATAATTAACCAAGATTACTTATATTTAGAGACAATAATGAAAACATTTTGTTCACAGCGGTCATGTTGACCGATGGTTATATAATAGTCAAAACCCACTGATCTCATTTTAATTATAATCATGTTTATCAAATAAAACATTTTTGTTGAGTATAACAATAACACATAAAATTAGGAAACAAAATTTATTTAAAAATTTCGGGTCGTTACAGTTCATAGTTAAGGGTTTAGAGAATATAGTTAAGAGTTACTTTTTTGGGATTCCAAAATTAGGGTTTTGGGTTTTTGGTTTGGGGATTAGGGTTTAATTTTAAGGGATTAGTGTTTTTTATTTCTGTATAAGGGATTAGGATATTAGGAATAGGGTTTGTGGTTTGAGGTTTGGGGTTTAGGTTTACGGTTTATGATTTAGGGTTTAAGGTTCAGATTTAATGGTTTAGGGTTTATGTTTTTGGGTTTAGAAAATAGATGCTAGGGTTTAGAGTTTAGGGTTTATGATTTTGGGTTAGGGGTGTTTGTTCTGTATTTATGGTATGGGGTATAGATTTTAGAGCTTAGGGTTTATAGTTAAACATTTATGGTTTCTGGGTTTTGATTTTTGTTTTTGAGGATTGGGTTTAGGGAATAAGATTTAAGATATATATTTTAGGGTTTTGGTTTTATGTCTTATAGTTTATGGATTAAGTTTTTTAAATTAATATTTTTATGGTTTATGGTTTATGTTTCAATGATTGGCATATATTTGTTAGGTTTTAGTGTGTAGGGTTTAGTTTTTAATATTTACAACTTTGGATTTTATGTTTTTTGGTTTTGGTTTTGGTGTTTATTGATTAGGGTATCAATATTGGGTTTTATGGTCTAGGATTTAAGGTTATTATTTTCAACATTTGGGTTTTGAGCTTTCGGAGATGGGTTTAAAAATTGGGATGTAGGGTGTTGTGTTAGGACTTTAGGGTATATGGTTTATTGCATAGTGATTATGTCTTATGAATAAATTATTTTTATTATGGGTTTCATGTTTAGGTATTAGGGGTTAGAGGTAAGGGTTAAGGGTTTATGGTTTAGAGTTTTGGGCTTAGAGTTTTTGGAATATGGTTTATGTTTTGGGGTGTGAGGTTTTTTTTATATGGTTTAGAGTTTGGGGTGTAAGTTTCGGTGTTTGGGGATTTGAAATTAGGGTCTATAGTTTGGGTTTGGGTTTTAGAATTTATAGTTTAGGAATTGGTTTTTAGGGCAATGATGTTTTGGTACAAGGTTTAGTGTTTCTGGTCTAGGGTTTAGGGTTTTTATTTTGTAATTTTTGTTCAGTGTTTAATCTATAGGGTTTAGAGTTTATCAAGTATTTTTTATGGTTTTGGGTTTTCAAATTAGGGTGTTGGGTTGAGGGTTTTGGGTATAGGGTGTATTAATAAGAATTTAGTGTTTACATTTTACATGTGAATGTATATGGTTAAAGGTTTTGGGAATATGGGTTTTGGATTTTGATTTTGGGTTTTGGTTTTTGGGTTTAGGTTTTAGGGTTTGAAGTTTTGGGTTTTGGGTTTGGAGATTTTGGGTTTACAATTTAGGGTATCAAGATTATGGTTTATGGTTTAGAGATTAGTGTTTAGGGTGTAGGGTTATGGAATTATATTTTAGATTATCGGTTTTAGGGTTTAGGATTTCGGTTTTTCGGTCTAGGGTGTAAAGTTTTTGGATTATGGTTTATATTTTAGATTTTATAGTTATAGGTCTTGGTTATATATTATTATGTTTCATGTTTAGGGTTCATTTTTTATGGTTTAGGTTTTATATTTTTGTGTTTATGGTTTAGTGTTTAAATATTGGGGTATATGATTTAGGGTTTAGGTTTTTTGAAATATGTTTTAGGGATTGAGTTTTATGATTTTTGGATTTGGTTTTAGGGTTTTTTTGTTTTAGGTGAATAGGGTAAAGTGTTTGGGGTTTAGGGTTTGGGGTTTTGTGTTTGGGTTTTAGGGTTCTGGTTTTGAGGGATTTGTTATAAATCATAGGTTATATGGTATAGGTTTTAGGTTTTAGAGTTTATGATTATTAGTTCAGGAATTATAGTTTTTGGTTTAGATTTTAGGGTTTAATGTTTATAGATATGGTTTTTGGTTTTTTTTGAGTTTGGATTTAGGGTTTAGGGGTTAAGGATTATAGTTTTGGATTTCAATTTTAGTGTTTAGGGTTTGGAGGTAATGCTTTAGGGTTTATGTATTGGGGTTTATGGTATTGAGTTTTAGGTTTGGGTTTTTGGTTTATGGTTTAGGGATAAGGATATTAGGGTTTATGTTTTACAATTCTTAGTTTATTCTTTAGTGTTTTGGGTTTAACGTTTAGGGTTTGGGGTTTTTGGTTTCTAGTTTAGTCTTAAGGGTTTCAAGTTTCAGGATTAAAAATAATTAAACTGACTTAATTAATCATCAATTAAATTAGTTTAAATCATACTAGAAAATGTTTATAGGTATTTTATATGATTTATATGAATTTAAGAATCAATAGAAAGATTAAAACAATTGTCATATGCTTACATCAATTATAATACAGAATATAATAGACAAACAAATCATAGTTTTGGTTTTTGTTTTCATACTATTAAATAGTAGCTTCCCGAAATTGTGTACGAGTATGTTAGAATGATGTAAAAAAAATAAATGAAAATTCTTGCATTAAGGAATCAAAAAGGCATATAAATTTCATAACATAATGTTCTATGAACATTTTGATCTCCTAAATATAATTTTTAGTGTGCCATACAATTTAATTTTGTTTAGATAGTTTTCTTCTCTTTCCAAATCATCAAATATCACTCCAATCCGAAATATGTGGTTTATGATATCATAAAAAAATAGTAGAACAACTGATTTCAAAAACTAGATATATATATATATATATATATTAACGTGAGGAGGCATTGATTTTTTTTGATATCCCAATGTTTGAATTACCTTTCCATGTAGGTTAATAAAATGTTGGTAATTTTCATAGTTATATATCATAATAAGAATCATTCAATTATGTGGTTTGTAACTCAAGTTATTATCAAACTAATATTGAAAACATAGTTTTTATTGTTTATGGATTAAGGTTTTCTATTTGGTTTTTAGTGATTTGTCTTAACGGTTTAGAGTTTTGAGTGTTGGGTTTAGTGTTTAGGGTTTCTGGTTTTCAATTTTGGGTTTAGAATTTAGTATTAAAGGGTAATTTTTTAGGGATTTGGGTTTAGGGTTTAGTGTTTGAGTTTTATTGGTTTTTTATAGGGATTTAGGTTTTTTGGTTCAAGATTTATGGTTTAGGATTTAGGGTTTTTTGTAATTCTGTAATAAGGTTAGGGTTAGGATTTATGATTTATGGTTTATGGATTAAGGTAGATAGAATAGTGTGGAGGGTTTAGGGTTTAGCATTTGGTATTAGAATTTTGGTTTTAAGATATAGGGTTAAGGGATTAGGTTTTATGGTTAAGGGTTTAGGGTTCATGTTTTAAGGTTAAGGTTTTAGGTTTATGTGATTTAGGTTTATGGTTAATGGAATGGGGTTGAGGGTTTTTAGTTTATGGTAAAGGGGTTATGGTTCAATATTAAAGGTTTCAGATTTAATGTTATGGGTTTTGGTTTTAAATTTTGTGTTTAGGTTTTAGGGATTTGGGTTTACAAATTAGGGTTTATTGTAATTGTTTAAGTGTTTATAGTTTGGGATTTATGGTTTAGATATTAGATATTTTTGTTTATTCTATTCAATTAATATCTTAGGGTTTAGGATTTGGGGTTTCGGGTTTTGATTTCTGGGATTTTTTATTAGGTTTTACAGTTCAGGTACAGGGGTTTTGGGCACGAACCTTTTTGATATTTTTTAGGATTTAGGATTTTAGTTATGGTTTATGTTTTAGGGTTTGCGAATTTTGGTTTAGGTTGTAGGGTTTGTGGTTTAGTCTTACTGTTTGGGATTTATGGATTACAGTTTAATATAGAGGGTTTGGTGTTAACAGTTTAATGTTTAGGATTTAAGTCATTGGGATTAGTATATAGGGATTTAAGGTCAACAATTTATGGTTTTCATTTTAGGATTTGGGGTATACTCTTAAGGGTATAGGGTTCAATGGTTTGGATTTTAGTGTAGAGATTAGGGTTTATGGTTTATTGTTTAGAGGTAAGGGTTTAGGGTTTAAGGTTTGGATTTTAGTGTTTGGGGTATATAATTTAGGTTTTACAGATTATGGTTTATTGTTTAGGTTTTAGGGTTTAAGATTTAGGGATTATGGCTTATAATGTTGGGATTAGGTTTTTGGGTTCATGTTTTAGTTTTTTGGGTTAATGCTTTAGGGTTTTTGGTTTAGAGGTTAGGGTATGGGGTTTGAGTTTTGGGGTTTAGGATTTAGATTTTAGGGATCCAAGTGTAGATTTTAGTGGTTTTTCATTATGGTAAATATTTTATGAATTTATATATTGGGTATTTGTTATAGGGTTTACATTTTAGGGTTTAAGGATTATGTATTAGGAATGAGGGTTAAGGATTGAGTTTTAGTATTTAGGGTTTGAGGTTTAGGATTTGGGCTTTACAATTTTTATTACAGGGAAAAGGGTTTTGGGATTATGTCTTATGAATTATGGTCTGGGTTTAGTGTTTTTGGTTTACAATTTAGGGTCCAGGGTTATGGTTTAGTTCTTAATTTTTATAGTTAAGGGTTTTTGGTTTATGGTTTTCTCATTTTCTGGTTTAGGGTTTGTGAATTTTGATTTAAGGATTATGATTTAGGGTTTATGGTTTAGGGATTAAATTATGGGTTTTTGGGTATAGGTTTTTGGGGTTAATTCTTAGGGTTTACCGTATAGGGTATTACATTTATTATTTTGGGTTTGGGGTCTAGGGTTTAGGGGTAATGTATTACGGTTTATTGATTATTATTTTTTGATCTTTAGTTTATTTTTTGGGTTTATGGTGTATAGTTTTCCATTTAAGTATTATAATTATGGTTTTTGAGTTCAGGATTTAGTTCATAAAAGCAAGGCTTGAGGGTTTAGGGTTTGTTGTTTAGGTTTTGGGGACTAGGGATTGAATATTATGGTTTAGTATTTGGAGTCTTTTGTTTGGGTTTTGTGGTTTAGGGTTTGGGATTTTGTGTTTAAGGATTATTATTTTGGGTAAATGAATTTTGGTTTAGATTATATAGTTTAATGGTTCTGTTATGGCATTTATGACTTAATGTTTTGGGTATAGGGTTTTGGATTTACGGTTTACAGTATAAGGTTTAGGTTTTAGGTATTAGAATTTAGGGTTTAGGGTTTAGGGTGTAGTGTTTACAGTTTTGTTTTTCTATATTGGGTTTTTTAGATTTATCATCTATGATTATTGATATAGAGTGTATGATTATTAGGTTAGTGTTTAAGGGTATGAATTTAGGGTTTAGGTTATGGGTTTTAGGGTTTAGGGTTAAGTTTTTATTATTTAGGTAGATTTTTTAGGGTTGGGGTTTCATGAATTTGGGTTTTTGGTTTTTGGGGTTTTGGTTTTTGGTTTTGGGTTTTGTAATTTGGAATCTGTTT
This sequence comes from Viscum album, assembly GCA_963277665.1. Lineage (NCBI taxonomy): Eukaryota > Viridiplantae > Streptophyta > Magnoliopsida > Santalales > Viscaceae > Viscum > Viscum album. The sequence goes on from OY728164.1 coordinate 856,345,078, forward strand.
TAGTATTTTTGGTTTCGATTTTATAGCTTAGAGTTTCATTTTAGGGTTTAGGGTTTAGTGTCTATATTTTATGGTATTGGGTTTAGAAGTTATGGTTTAGGATTTATGGTTTTTGGTTTAGTGTTTAGAGATTGGATTTTGGATTTGTTTTTTTGTTTTAGTGATTAGGTTTTAGTGTTTAGGGTTTTGGTTTTAGAGTTTTCTGTTTCGTATTTCAGTTTTTGGGTTTTTGATTTTTGTTTTTGGTCAATGTTTTAAGTTTTAGTGTTTTTATTTAGGGTTTAATGTTACAGTTTATGGTCTAGTATTAAGGTTTTTAGATTTGGGTTTTATGGTTTAGTTTTTAGGGATTAAGGTATAGTGTTAAGGGTTTAGGATTTACAGTTTTGGCCATAGGGCTTGGTGTTTAATGTATAGAGATTTTCGGTTTTGGTGTTTTTGTTTAGTATTTATGATTTTTGGTTTTTTGTTTATAGCTTTGGTTATTGGGTTTATGGTTGAGGTTTTGGGTTTTTGGTTTCAGTGTATAAGGTTTAGTGTTTATTTTTTATGTTTTATGGTTTGGGTCTATGGTTTTGTGTTTATCTATTAGGGTTTAGGTTATCGTTTTTGGGTTTATCTTTTTTAGATTTTTATTTTGGGTTTTGGATATAGTTTTTATGGTGTTGGGTTTAAGGTTTAAGGTTTAGGGATAGGGGTTTGTGTTTGGGTAGATGGGTTTTGGTTTTAATGTTTTCTAATTTTGAGTCTATTGATTGGGTTATTGGGTTTTGGGTTCAAGGATTAGTATTTATGGTTACGGGTTGTAGTATTATGTTTTTCTGATTAATTTTAATCTTCATGGTTTTGGGATTTTTGTTTGGGGTTTAATGTTTTTGGTTTTCTGTTTTGAGATTAATGTATAATATTTATGATTTTACAAATTACGTTTTAGCATTTTAGTTTTGTAATTTAGTGTATAAGGTGTAGGGTTTAGAACTCATAGATATTTTTTAGGGTTTATTTTTTAGTTTTTTAGGTTTCGGGTATAGGGTTTGGGGTTTTGGGTTCTCAGTTTGGGTTTTAGGTTATGTGTTTGGGTTTCATGTTTTAGGGTTTTGGGTTCACTTATTATGGTATAGATTTCAGTGTTTTGGTATAGTGTTTATGTTTTTGGGTTTATGGTTCAGTTCATTGGTTTATTGGATTGAGTTTAGTGTTTTTGGGTTTTTGGTTTTACGTTTTTGGGTTGTGGGTCTTTTTTTAGCATTAGGGTTTTGGGTAATGGATTCAACATTTTTGATTCTTGGTTTTTGGGTATCGGGTTTTAGGATCATGGTATAATGTTTCGGGTTTATGTTTCAGGGTTTAGGGTAGAGGGTTTAGAGTTTTTGGTTTCGGGTTTTAGGTTATGGGTTTACATTTTTTGGTTTTTTGTTTAGGGATTACAGTTTAGGTTTTTGGATTTACAGTTTCATATTTAAGGGTTTTTGTTTATTTTTTATGGTTTAGGGTTTAGGGTTTGGGGGTTATGTTTTAGGTTTTGGGGTTTATGGTTTTAGGTTTAGGGTATAGGGACTAGGTTTTAGTGTTTTGAGATTAGGGTTTAGGGACTCGTGTTTAGGTTTTATGTTTTAGGGATTAGGGGTGAGTGATTGGGGATTCAGGATAAGGTTTAGGATTTGGAATTTGGTGTCTAGAATTTATAACACATGGTTTGTGGTCTAGATATTAGGGTTTAGTTTTTGATGTTTATTGTTAATGGTTTTGGATTTCGGGTTTATTGTTTAGGTTTTATAATTTTTGGATTTGGGTTTTAGGTTTTTGGTTATGTATATTTGGTTTTTTGTTTTTGTTTTAGGGTTTATAGTTTAGAGTTTTGGGATTTCATATTTTTATTTAGAGTTTACCGTTTAGGTATGAGGGATTTGTGTATTGGTTTAGGGTTTAGGGTGTATTGTTTCAGTTATAGTATTAGGGTTTAGGGTTTAGGGTTTATGACATGGGGTTTAGGGTCTGAGGTTTTGGGTTTGGGGCGTTGGGTTAATATTGTAGAGTTTTGTGGTGTAGGCTTTTGGTTTTTGGTCTAAGGGTTTTTAATTTTTGATTTAGTTTTTATGGTCTTGGATTTTGTTTTTATAGTTTTGGGGTTAGGGTTTAGGGTTTAGGCTTTAGGGTTTAGGGGTATAGGGTCTAGGGTTCAGAGCTCAAGGTTCAGGATTTAGGATTTAGGTATTGGGGTATAACATTTAGGGGTAAGGGTTTATTGGTTGGAGTTTCATGTTTTATTGTTTTAGGGTTTTGTTATTAATGTTTATATTTTTGGGTATATAGTGTTTGTATTGGGGTTCTGAGTATAGGGTTTGGGGTTTAGGATTTCCAATTTAGAGTTCATGTTTTTTGGGTTGGGGTTTGGGAATAACATTAGAAAAATTTCATACATAGATGTCACATCTTAATATATGAATTTAAATTACATAACATAAAAATTCACTCCATGATCTTTTAAGACTAGTGAATTTAGAAACATGGATACATAAACAACTAGTTCATATGTGAATTTAATTATTTTCCATAATTGGAACCATTTATTGAAATATCTTACATAATGGAATTATTCCTAACCTAGGAATTTAAAAATAAAAAAGGGTGATATTATATTATCATTTTGTGTAAAAAATGGATATATCAACACAATGTGAGAAGATAGTTTTTATAACATGAAAAAACATTTGAAAATCCTACCTAGAATATCATAGACCATAATCTCGAGTTATGGAATAAATATTGAAACTTCATTATAGATGAATCAAAATGGAATTAATGAACGTGAATAATGAGAACATAACATTTTAATAAGATATATATTTGTGTCATAAACATAATTATAAACTTATCTCATGACTTCTCTCCAATACATTCTAAACATGTAAGGATCGGGATAACCACTAGTGTACATAATTCGAGCTTCTGATAGCCCCCCATGTACCCTCTGTGATGATTGGGATAACCTCCCATGTACCATATTTGGGGAAGTGTATAACCTACCACATACCCTATTAAATACATGATATAGCCTCATTTTTTTACCTATTTTAGGCTTAGGATAACCTCTTCTGTACCATTTTTCAAGCATGGGATAACCTCACATGTATGCTATGTGCTCATAGAACATAAATAATTAATTATTTCATTGGAGAGATTTATAGATCTAATCTATATCATAATCTATACATTACTATGACACAATATCATAAAATATTCATTTTATCATTTGTTTTGAAATGGATACATGTTTTATAAAGAATTTATCATTGCTTAACTCATGACAATGAAACGGTATTCATTAAATTTTTTCCTTACAATCATTAATAATCCTAATAATGAATAAGGATGGTATCATTGGACCATATCCCTAGTAAGGCATATGAAACCCCAGATGAATTGTTTTGTGATGGAAACCATTTTTCAATTATTATATAGAACATTTCTTGGGGAAAATAACCTTTCAAATTAACAAATATTTAAAATATAAAATTTCAAAAAATTGGAAAAAGAAATTTTCTTTGAAAATAACCATGGAATATTGTAAATAAATTTTTATGTAATTAAGTGGTTATAGGGGAAGAAAATAAAATTCAGATCGTACATGTAAAAATGATGATTCATTTCATATTTTTGGAAAAATTCAAAAGAGTCTTGTTTTGAAAATAATAAGAAGATTACAATTTAAATTTTTTTTTAAAATTAATCATAGGTTAAATATAATTTAAACAATTACTGGATAATTTTAAATTACATTGTTAAATCATTTTTAGAAAACATTGACATTGATTGGAAACTATTTTTGATCAAAGAGAGAAATAATGTTTATTTTTAATAAAAACATTCTTTCGATCCCTAGATTAAATAAATATGACTAAAAAAATCGAAATATAATTATCCATAAATAAAAAAAATTAATAATAGAAATGTGTTTATTTATTAATTTATAATATGAATTCATCTTTGGTTTCTTAATTAGAAATTATCCGGATAAAAAATGATATGGTAACATGATACCTTTTCTAAATTGTTCTTTTTTATATCATAAGCCCCTTGAATGAATGAAATTTTTATGGGTATGTAAATACCAATAATATTCCTAATAATCATCCTAAAACAGATAAATGGAAAGAATATACCCCACAAAAAACAAACTATAGGTGGTTTTGACACGTTTCCCATGGAAATAAATGTTAAATGAAAATATCCTTACCTCAAGTCTTGAATTTCATCATAAACATTCAAAATTTCTTTATAATAACTATAGGATTAATAAAATTATTTTTTCTGAACAATTCACATATATAAAATACCATGCATGATATACATAAAACCCCTTATTTACCATTTTTAAAAACATTCCTTAATAAAAAATATCATATTTAATCATTAAATATACCATAATTACTATCAATTTTAATATAAAATGATAAATGTGGTACATCACTTCATGGAGGTGGTAGTCCACATGTACACATGAACGACTTTATCATTTTCCAGTAGGTTTTCTCTTATGAATTTAGATATGATATTATAATCTGAAATATATAATTATTAAATAAATATCAAATAAATATGGTATACTAGTCATTATATCCATTAGTGAAAGGTTGTGATGGAGAATGAATTGCATCAGTCGTGGTTGTAGTACGTCGTACACATGATCAACGATTTCATTTCCCATTGGATGTAATAGTAGATTAATATAATTTATTCCACAATATATATATATATATTATAGAATTATGTTATTATATAACAATATATGAAGAATATTTCAAGGAGGTGTAATAATATATAAAATAAAATCACTCAGTTAAGAATGTTGAATCTTCTTCAGATAACATCCTTAGGTTTTCACCGAATTCCTTTATAAGAGGGTTTCCAAATATAAATATAGATTTTCGGTTGTGGGTTGGGAATTATTTAATATATTTGGGTAGGTATTTTCCAAAAAAAAGGATTTTGGAGTGTGAAAAGAATAGGAGAGGGTGTGGCCTTCTATAGGCAGGGGAAAGGACACATCTGAATGTTTTGAAAATAAAAAGATATACCCATGACATAAGGATTAATTATATATTCATATTTGTAATAAATGACATAAGGCCGAAACATTTCAATAAAATTAGATGTTGACATTTTTAGGTCATTTTTACACTTATGTTTTTAGTTCTATAACATGTAAACCAAATTAAACCTTAACCATGAGAATTAATTTTTACCATTTTTACTATTAATTTTGATCAAAATTTATGTTCACCATTTTATATAAAATTATTTATTTTTATCAAAAATATATAATAATTTTTTAAAATTCCATTCTTATTATGGGATTAATTTTATTTCAAATTAAACCCATATACTTGATGAAAAAAGGTTTCCAAAGAAATTGTTTTTATAATTATAGAATTTTTTAATATCAAGATTAAATATGAAATTAATTCCAATAATAAACATTTGATTAATTAGAAATTATTGAACTAATTTTTCTTTTAAATAAATATAAAAACAGAATAGAACTTAAATATTTTTCAATTGAAGAATTATTTTTTAATACAAATCATCATTATTTTCAATTCACTAAAAGAACTAAATTTTATAAAAAAACCCAGAAATTCATCATAAGATAATTATGGAATTTTTATTACCAAAATTATGTTCATGATTTCCAATAAATGTTCTATAATTAGAAAAAATCAATATGATTACTTTTTTAGATAAAGAAAAAAAAATTTAGTGGAAAGTATTTTCAATGAATAGTATAAATTTCCCAAAAACGAAAGAAAAATTTATCAATATATTTTTTATATCCAAAATATTCATACTTATTTTGAAAGTTATGGTTATTATTATTAATATCAATATGTATAATATCTGTTCATGCAAAGTCTTATTTAAATAATAATATTAATAGTATATCATAGTTATCTAAAACTCGGTTTTTTGGGTAATTAAATCTATCAAAGAAATTAATTTGTTTTGAAAAAAATACGTCAAAAAATATCTAGGTTTATAACTAAGGTTTTATTTTCTAGATTTAATTTCAATGGTTTAGGATTTAGGTTCTCGAGCTTATGGTTAAAGGTCTATGGTTTAAGGTTCTAGTTTAGGGTTCAAGTATTAGGGGTTGGTGTTTATGGTTTAGGGACTATTGGTTAATGGTTTTGGGAAACGAGTTTGGGGTTCTGGGATTTTTATTTTGGGTTTATGTTTTATGGTATCAGGTTTTGGATTAATGGTTAAGGTTTTTTGGATTATTTTTTGTGGCGTAATGTTTATGGTTGATGATATTGGGTTTATGGTTTATGGTATATGGTTCAGGGCTTAATGTTTAGTGTTAATTGTTTAATGCATTGGGTTTTGGATTATGGGTCTATGGTTTATCATTTAGGGTTTATGGTTTAGGGATAAATGTTTAGTGTTAATGGTTTCTGGGTTTGGGTTTTTTGTTTAGGGTTTTTTATTTTGGGTATTGGGTTTTGGGTTTTGGATTTTGGATTTAGTGTTTTGGGTTATTTTTTTATGTTTATGGTTTACAGTTTTTTATTTTAGGGATTAGGATTATATGTTTATGGATTAAGGATTTGGGTTTTGTGTTTAGGGTTATAGTATTAGGTTATGTGTTATGAAGTTTTGGATTATTATTTAGTGTTTTGGGATTAGGGTGTACTTTTTATAATATATGTTTTTGTTTGAGGGTTTATGGATTAGAATTTTAGGTCTAGGGTATGGGATTTAGGGTATAGATTTTAATTTTTTATGGTTTATGATTTGGATTTTAGTATTTAGGGTTTAGTTATTAGGGTTAAGGGTTTAATGATTAGTGTTTTCAGTTTTAAGGTTTTTTATTTTTGTTTTTTGTTCAAACATCATTGTATTTAATTGAAATTTATATTGTTTTCTTCGTTTTCCATCATTAAAAAATATTTATATTCTGTGGTTTGGAGCTTATCTTATGATCAAAATTACATACAAAATTATGTTTTAGTGTTGTGGATTTGGGGTTTGTGGTTTGGGGTTTAGGGTTTTGGTGTAGGGTTTTGGGTTTGGGGTTTGGATTTTAGGGTCGGTTTTTAAGTTCTAGGGTTTAGCATTTAGTGGTTATAGTTTCTGGTTATGGTTTTTGGTATTATGGTTTAGGGTTTCTGGTTTTGGGAATAAGTTTAATATTTTAGAGTTTTATAATTCAGGGTTTTGGATTTTAGGGTTTAGGGTTTATGGAGTACAATTTAGTGTTTACATCATAGGTTCATGGTATAGGGTTTATGGATTGTATTTTAGGGTTTATGGTATATGGTTAAGCATTTATGGTTTGGATTTTTAGGTTTATGGTTTAGTGTTTCATGTTTTTATGTTTTAGGGTTTAGGGGTTAGGGTTTAGTTTTTTATGGTTTAGGGTTTGTTGGTTGTGGTTTAATTTTTTTGTTTTAGGGTATGGGTTTAGGTTTTCTGGTTTAGTCTTCAAGTTTTAGGGTTTATAGTTAGGGTTTTATTGTTTAGTATTTAGAATTTTGGGTTATGTTTTTAGGGATCAAAATTTAGGTTTTATGTTTAAGATTTTAGTGTTTTATGTTTTTGGAATAAGGATTAAGGTTAATGGTTTAGGGATTAGGGTTTAGGGTCTAGCGTTTAAATTTACGGGTTGACGTTTTTCCAATAAAGGATTTATAATTTCGGGATTTTGGTTTTGGGTATTGGGATAGTTTTTTAGGATCTAGTTTTTACTATTTGAGATTTACAGTTTAGGATTTATGGATTATGTTTCATAGTGTTTGGTTTGTCGTTATTGTTTTAGGGTTTAAGAATACTGATTTTTTATTTATTCTATAATTAAAATGGTTAATGGATTATATTTTATGGTTTTTTATATTGTTATTAGTTAATATGGTTTGGGGTTTTGGATTTAGGATTTAGGGCTTATTATTTATGGATTGTTGTGTATTTTTTTGGTGATAGAAGATATGGTTTAGCATTTTTGTTGTAGTATTTTGGGTTTGTGGTTTGGGGTTATGAGCTTGGATTTTATGGTTTAAAGGTTATGGTTTAGGGGTAACGGTTTTTTATTGGGGTTTGGAATTTTGATTTTGGGTTTTGGGCATATTTTTTAAGGTTTCAAAAATAGGTGTTATAATTTAGGGTTCGGGGTTTTCATTTTGGGGTTTAGTTTTTAGAATTTATTGTCAAAAAAATTATGTTTGATGATTTGGGTTTACAATTTAGGGATTAGTGATTAGGGTTTCAGGTTTTGGGTGTAGTTTTTTTGGTTTTGGAGAATTTATTATAGGTTTAGGATTTAGGGAAAATGGTTCCATGTTTAGGTTTTATGGTTTGTGGATTAGTGTCTATGTTTTGGGTATTGGTTTTTGGTGCAGGGATTATCTTTTAATTTTTAATGGTTTATTGTTTTGGGATTAGGGTTAAGGGTATAGGGTATAGGGTTTAGTGATTAGGGTTAAGGGTTGTGTGATTATAGTTTCATTTTTTTGGTTTTGGGATTAGGATTTGAGTTTAGTCTTCTTTATAATTTAATGAAATCTAGTTAATTTTCTTAATTATTCATCAAAATAAAAATTTCCATTTAAAATGATTATTTCTCATGAAATGATCAATATATATTTCAAACTTCTATTTTATTGAATAAGATTATTGTTTTAGTGTTTACAGTTTGGGTTTTGGGTTTTATGGTTTAGGGATAAGGGTTTTATGTTTTTTATGTTTATGGGTTATCATTTGTGGTTTCATATTTATATTTTAGGGTTTATGGTATATATTTTTGGTACATTTTTAAAATTTTAGGTTTTATTGTTTTTTATTCAATATTTTGGTTTTAAGTTAAATGTTTTAATGTTTATGGTTTAAGGTATATGGTTTATTGTTTAGGGTTAAGAGTTTTTGGGTTAGGTTTTAGAGTTTTTGGTTTAAGGTTTTAGGGTTTCTGGAGTAGGGATTACAGTTTGAGTCTTAGTGTTTACAGTTTGTATGTGGAATAATATCTATGTGAAAATATTAAGTACAAAAAACACAAAGCTCCAATAAAATAAATATAATAATTAATGACCCGTTTTATATTCACATATTGAAATTATATTATAGTAAAAATTTTCATCGAACATTTAATTATTTAATTATTTTAGGATTAGAGATATAATAATGTATTGTAGCAAGAATTGTTTGAATGGTGAAGCTTCTCTTTTGAATATTTCTTGCATTAATTTAATTTGATGTTTAATTAATTCCATGAATGTTATCCTTTTTTTAAAATATATCTTAGTGTTTTCACAGATGTATTATATGATCTAGTTCAAGCCTTCCCTATACTCTTGAAATAGAATTAAAACACAGTAAACAGTTTGTTTCAATAAGTTAGAATAATTCAAAATAAAAAAACGATAATCCAGAAATATCATTGCGAGGCACAGAAATTTCCAAAACTATTATATGAATACAAAATAATTGAAATCAATCCATTTAATGTTTTAAAACACTTAATAATAATTCAAAAAAAATAAAACATTACTCCAAATTATATATAAAATAATTGATTAAAGATATCTCATAGATCTTATAAGGTAAAATACTATAATACTTAAGAATTTTAGATTTTAAACATCTTCCCATATTGATAAATTCAGATACAAAATATATAAATAATAATGTTTTATTAAGAATATAAAAATATCTTCGAATATAATAATTATCACAAAAAATTATTTTATATAAAAAAAACTTAAAATAATTATATTTTAAATTTATACTTTTAAACTATATTTTCATGTGTAAGAATAATAATTTCATTTATATTTAAATTTTTTCTAATTAACTCTAAAATAACTTCAAATATATTCTATATTCAATACCAGAATTTTGGATTTTAGAAAGCTCCAAATGCATTCTCTGGAAGGCTTTAGATATCATGTTCTAAATACATTTGGATATTTTAGTTTCTTCATCACTAATGCATTTTACTATTTTTTTATGATGTTATCTAATGTTATAAATCTTACATATGTGCTATGGGTGATTTTCAAGAATATTGTGTGCCTAAGGATATGAGACTTTTCACCCATCAACTATAGAGGACACATGATGGTGGAAAGGTGATCAATATTGGGGTGATGTTGGTTTAGGTCATTGGAAGTCTTAGCATGGGGTTTGGAGTGTTTGGGAAAATAATAGTAGAGGTGGGTGAGTGGTTAGGGTGAGGTATTTATTATCAGTAACAACTTTGTGGATGTTCCAAAGCATTTATGGTAGTGGGGTGGAATTTTAGCTTTTATAGAGGGTTGGAGAAGAAGGAATATGGGAAAATCCTTATTGAATTTAAATTCCAATATTAGTTACTACTATTGGTATCCACTAATACCATATTTAGTAACTAATTATTATTGAATGATTAGTCTTATTCTAGAAAACTAGAATCTCATGTAGGGAGAATATATATGAACTTTTAGAATTAATAAAAAATCAAAAAACAATTAACATATGCATACATGAATTCAAATCGTGAAAATATGTGTGAAACAATGAAGGTGGTTGTTTTTATATTTCATACTATATAAAATAGGATTAATATAATTTTGTAACCATAATATAGTGTGTCGTCAAAATTTAAAATATAAAAATCAGATGTAAAGGTTACAATAATTCTTGCATGTTTATCACAAAATGGATAGATAAAAATTTTGACCATCTAAAGAATTTTTTTTATCCTGGTACCATTTACTTATATTTAGATAATTATCTCATCATTTAAATTATTAAAAAATAATTGAAATAAAAGATCATTAACTAAATATATAATTTTAAAAATTATAGAATAATTAATTTTAAAAACAGCAAAATTATATATATATATATAATATTGCGAGACATTGAAATAAATGTTTTACATTTCAATGTTAGATTCTTCCTTCCATGAACTACAATGAAATGTAGATAACATTCATAACTATCCCTCATAATAAGATCCATGAAATTATGAGGATTTTATATTATTTTTAATCAAAATTCCATACAAATCATAATATAGAAAACATGATTGAATTTAAAAAAAATAAATTTTATAGTTATGTAAGGCTAATAAGAATTTTAAATTACCTAAGTAATGGTAACTATATTTTTTTCTAAAAAATGGAAATATAAATGTTATACAAGTTTTGTGAAGGTGAATTAATGTCTATATGTGTTTTAAAAGGGTATAAATAAATTTCTACAAGATAACTAATTGTTAAAATTATTTTATACATGTTATGTATGGGATACCAAAAATTTCTACATGTTTATTATGTGTACAAAAAAATTTATATCTTTAATGAAGGAAAAGTGTAATAACAATTATTCATGATATGATAAATAAAACCACTATATAAAGGTAAAAAATGTTTTTAAAAACATATATTATTGTCCTCCAATGATCATGTTAGGTTAAAAATAAATTTAAAAGGGATACATAAGTTTACAAAACATTTGAAATTATATTTTCATAATATATATAAAAATGATTATAAATAATAATATTAATAAACCAATAAGACTTAATAAAAATATATGTTAATTATCAATAAATAAAATAAAAAACTAGACTTCCTCTATGACATTTGGGTTTAGAGTTTAGAGTTTAGTATTTAGGGCTTAGAATATAAGAAGTAGGGTTTGGGGTTTATGGTTTAGGTTTATCGGTTCAGTGTTTAGAGTTTACGGATCCGGTACTAGGGTGTAATTTTTATAGTTTAGGGTTTAGAGTGTAGGGATTATCATTTAAGGTATCGGATTGTGGGTTTAGGGTTGATGATTTTCCGATTAGGGGTTAGTGAATAATGTTTTGGTATTTTGGTTTTTTAGTAGTGAGGATTTATTTTTTAGGAGTTGTTGTGTGTGTGTTAGGGTTTATGGATCAGTTCTCAGGGTTAATCATATGAGTTATAGGGTTTTGGGTTTTCATTTTTTGGTTATAGGTTTATGATTTAGGATTTATGGCTAGATATTTAGTGATTACGGATTAGGTTTTATAATTTAGGGTTCAATGATTTTGGTTTTAGTTTCATTTTTGGGTTTAGGTTTTGGATTTTTGGATTTTGGGTTAATGGTTTTTGGTTTAGGATTGAGGATTATTATTTCATCTTTGGGATTTAGCGTTGATGGTTAATTTTTTGGGTTTATGTTTTTGGATTTAGGGTGTAGAGTTTTTGGTTTTGGGTTAAGATTTTATGGTTTTAAATTTTAGGATTTGGGGTTTTTATTAAGGATTACAGTTTAGTTTGAAAATTTTTTGGATTGTGGTTTTCTTTTTAGGGTTTATAGATTAGGTTTTAGGGTATATTGTTTAGGTTTTAGGGGTTTTTTTAGAGTTTAGGGTTTAAGTATTTGGGTTTAGGGTTTATGGTTTTGGGATAAGTGTTTAGTCGTATGATTTTAGGGGTGTAGGATCTGTTTTTGTGTATAATGATTATGGTTGTGGTTGTGGTTTAGGTTATTTGGATTAGGGTATACATATTAGGGTTTAGAGTATATGATTTTTGGACAAGATTTTATGGTTTAGGGTTTAGATTTTATGTATTATGTTATTCTATATAACATATAGGATTTAGGATTTAGAGTTTAGTTTTTAATGATTTGCATTTACGGTTGAGGAATTTTGTGTAGGTTTTAGGGTTTGAGGTTTAGGTTATATGGGTTAGGGTCTGGGGTTCAGGTGTTACAGTATATTGTTCCTGGTTTAGGGATTACGTTATTTGTTTTAGGGTTAAGGGTTTATGATATATGGTTTACAGTTTTGGGTTATTGGTTTATAGTTCTTGGGATAGAGTTTTTTGAGTTGTAGGGTTTAGGTTTTAGTGTTTTGTGATTAGATTTTAAGATTTGAGGTTTTATTTTTAAGTTTATGTTTTTGGATTTTTACTTTTATTGGAATATGGTTTTGTTTTAGTTTTTAGAGTAAAAGGATTTGTATTTATGTTTATGGATTTGGTGTATAGTTTTTTGGGATTAGGATTTTGGGTTGAGGAGTTGGTGATTTGGTATTTGATTTATTGTTTATTATTTAGTGTTTATTGTAAGGGGTTAAGGGTTTTCAATTCAGGTTCTAGATTTTTGGGGTTTGGTTTTGGGGGTTGTGGTTAATTATTATTAGTTTTGGATTTAGATTTTAGGTATTAATATTTTGGGTTTAGGGTTTCGGGTTTTGGTTTATGGTTTAGGATTTAGGGGTTATGGTTTATAGTTTGAGTTTTTGGGTTTATGGATCAGGGGATAGTATTTAGGGTTTGGGTTTAGGATTTAGTTTTAATGGTATTGGGTTTATGGTTTATTGTCTGGGGTTGGGTTTAGGTAGTAGGGTTTATCCAATAGGGTTTAATGTTTATGGGTTACAGTTTAGGGTTTACGGTATACAAAAAGGATTTTCTTCTTTACCACTTTCAGTGTACTGTTTAGAGTATATGTTTTAGTTTTTTTGTTTAATTATTTTGGGTTTATCATTTATGGGTTAGAAATTTTTATTTTAGAATATTTCGATTTCGGGATTAAATTTTAGTGTTTGGGATTATGTTTAGGTTCATGATGTGTAGTTTTGGGTTTAACATTTTGATTTTATGTTATAGTTTTTAGGGTTTAGGGTTTGGATATTTAGGTTTAGTGTTAGGTTTTAGGTTCATGGATTCAGGTTGTGGGGATTATGGGTTTGGGGTTTAGAGTTTCTGGTTTTTGGGTTGATATTGAATTTTATGGTTTAGGGTTTATGGTTTGGAGTTTAGGGTTTTTGGATTTCGGTTTCCATTTCAGGGACCATGTTTTAGGGATTCTAGATTACGTTTATGGGTTATAGGTTTACGATTTAGAGGTAAGTGTTTATGGTTTTGTGTTTAGGGTTTAGGTTTTGGGGTTCGGGGTTTAGGGATTAGTGTTTTGGGATTGGGGTTTTGGGTTAAGGGTTTTTGTTTTAGGGTTTTTGGATTCCTGATTTAGTATTAGGGATTAGTGTATAATGATTAAGGATTTGGGATTTGTGTTCATGGTTTAGGACTTAGGGTTTAGAGGTAAGGAGTTAGGATACTGTGTTTGGGATTCAGGGTGTGGTGTTGCAAATTCAAGGTTTGGGGATTATGGATTCTGTTTTTGGGTGTAGGGTTTAGGGTTTAGGATTTACATATTCTGGATTAGGGTTTATGGTTTATGGTTAATGGTTTAGGTTTTAGAGTTTAACGTTATTGGTTATTTTTTTGGGGTTTAGGGATTCAGATTTAGGGTTTATTATATATGGTTTAGTGGTTAACATTTTAATAGAGTTTATGGTTTATGGTTGGGTTTTATTGTTCATGTATTAGGTTTTATAGTTTATTGAATAGGTTTTTGGAATTAGGATTTTGTGATTAGTGTAAAGTTGTAAGTTTTATGGATTTAGGGATTGTGTTTTGAGGTTTAGAGATTATTGGGTACAATTTGGGATCTTGGATTTAGGGTTTAGGGTTTTGGGTTTGGGGTTTGGGGTTCATGGTTTAGGATTTGGAATTTAGAGTTTACGCTTTTTTGTACTGGGTTTATCATATTTTTAGATTTTTTGAGTTTATGGATTATGGTTTAGGTTTTATGGAATAGTTTGGAGGTTTTAGTGTGTGCGATTTAGGGTTTACTGTTTGGGGTTTAGGTTTTTTGGTTTTGGGACTGTGGTTTACTGATTATGATTTGGAGTTTTAGATTTATAGTTTACTATCTCTGGATTAGGGTTTAGGGTATAGGGCTTTGGATTGGTGGTTTATGTTTTGGGGTTCCCAGATTTTGAATTGGGGTTTAAGGAGTGGGTTTTATTGTTTGGGCTTCATAGTTTGGTTTTAGTTTTAGGGTTTAGGTTTTATAGTTTTGTTTTGTAATTCAGAGATTTGATTATATATTTTTGGGGTTAGGGTTTTATGTTTTGGTTATATGGTTTAGGTTTTAGGGTTTTTCATTTTGGGATTTTATATTATGTTTTTTTAGGATTTAGGGTTTTTAGTTTATATTTTATGAAATGTAGTTTATATTTTATGGGATAATGTTTTTGGGATATGTTTTGTGATTTAGGTCTTAGGGTTATGATTTTGGTGTTTAGGTTTTCAGGAATTAGAATTATGGTTAATGGATTTTGGTTTACGGTTTTTGGTTTTGGGTTTTGGGTTTTGGGTTTTGGGTTTTAGTTTTTTGGTTTTTGGGTTTTAGGTATTGGGTTTATTATTTAGTTTTTTGATTTTACAGTCTAAGGTTTTGGGTTTTGGTTAAAGGTTATGCTTTAGGTTTTATGGAATGGGGTTTGTGGTTTAGGTTTAATAATTTTTTGTTTTGGGTATAGGGTATGAGGATTAATGATTAATGTTTATATATAGGGTATAGGGTTCAAGTTTTAGGGTATATAGTTTATGTTTTGATTTTTAGGTTTTATGGTTTAATGTTTTGGGTTTTCAGTTTACGGTTTTTGGTTTTTGGTTTATATTTTCAATTTTATGTTTTAGGGTTTAGGGTTCTACATTTGGTGTTTTAGATTTATGTTTTATTTTTTAGGTTTTATGAATTTGTTTCTAGTGTTTATGGTTTTAGGTTTCTAGATTATGATTTTGGGTTATTGGTTTTTTGTTTTTTAATATTGGGGTTTTGGTTTTTGGGTTTGTGGTTTGGGGTTGGGGGATCAGTTTTTGTTGTTTTTCATTTAGGGATTATTTGATAGTGTTATGGGTATATGGTATAGGTTATATGGTTTATAAGTTATGGTTTAGTGTTGAGGAATTTATGTTTATGGTCAATATTTTTTGGTTTAGGGAAATGGGTGTTGGGTTTAGGGTCTATGGTTTAGGGTTCAAGGATTATGTTTTAGGGTTTTGGTTTTATGGGTAAGGGTTTTGTTTGACTGTTAATATTTTCCCAACATACCCTATGTTATTTTTTTGAATATCTGAAAAACTCTTCATAAGTTTCTAATTATTTTTTATTTATGTTCATCATGATTATATAATATTTTTTATATTATGCTATAAATCAATAATTATGGATGTTTTATCAAATTTTCTTCTGTCTAGAAATTATGACAATGTGAGGATATTGGTTATGTAGAGAAATAGAGTTTATCAATTGCTTAGGTTATTCTATATATTGAATATATCTGATATGTTGTATATTTAGATTTGTAAAAATTATCTATGTACGAAATGGAAATTTTTATGAATCACCTACATGAATCGACTATGTGAGGTAATTGGACACATAATTTGGATAAATAGAAGATTCAATTACATCGTAAAAATGGATATGTAATTTTTTTATATACATTGAGATTGTCTACATGATTATAATTTCAACATAATTTGTCCAGAAAATGAAATTAGATATGTGAAAAATGGATACATAGATCAATTCATCTATTTATATTTGAATATATAGAATTCATATTTTTGTGATCTAGGATAGTCTATGTCATTCAGTAACATGGGTATTTATTACCATTGGAGTTCTTTATTTGAAAAAAAGAGGATTAATTTTATGAATTAAACAACATACTATGTCATTATTATAAAATTTATTTTCGAACTGTTTTATGATCTTAAAAACGAAGTAACATAGATTATTTTATATGGATAAGTTCTCTTTGCTAAGGTAATTTATAGATAAAGAAATCTGATGTTTTACCTCAATTCTGGATTTCATTAAATATAATGTTTTAAAACGGAGTGAGTAGATATATTGGATGATTCAATTAAGATAAAATATATAATTAATGAGCACATAATAATATCACATTTAATGGATATCTCCCTTATATATATATGTTTTACTTCACTATACTATGAAAAAGAATAAGAAAAATCATGTTTTCTATGTAAATATTATCAATAAACATCTCTCTAATTTTTTGAAGAATATCATTGATCTATAAATTACTCTTATTTTCTCTTCATTATATCACTTTTATTCCTTTTGTGGCATATTGAATGTATGTGCTTCATTTTGTAATAATTTTTTATTCTATATCATTATTGGAAGTGGGAAATCCTTGTACTTAGAAATGAATGATGGTGTTTTTGAAATGAAATATAAGATATAAGGAAAATATTTTGGTTTCATACAAATTCATAGATAATTTAAAATAGTATTTATGTCATTAGTAAAATTAATAATTCAAGTGAAATCACCAAGATCTATGAGTAGAGTATTTCTGGAGTGGACTAGGGGATATCAATTCCCATAGCCACTATTAATTTTAAATGTTCAAACTTATTCTTATATAATTTTAATTTATTTATTTCATGTATTATGAACTGAATGGAATTACACATACCATAAAATTGAGTGACATTAAGTGTTGAAAATTTCAAGAACTAATTTCAACCCCCACATGAGAATTTTTGTATTTTATATCACACCAAAATTTGGAATCTAAAGGTCGGACATTTGATTCCTCAACTATAAAATGTTGAATTCATAATGATCAACTTAAAATAGATTCTAGGAATGATAATTGATAAGTTATTTCTTTGGTTGGAGAACCCTATATCAAAGGGCGATATTGTGGTTATTGGAAGGAATGGATTATTATCTACATGAAGAATATATGTCTAATGGTTTACATAAAACCCATTTAGCCTTAATAAATTTTTGAAAGTGATCAAGGTAAATTCAATGATATTGTATAGGGATTATATTATCTAAACTACATTGATATGAATGTTATAAATTGTGTAATGGTTCTAGATGAGTACATCAATGTTTCATAGTGTCATAAAAAATGTTATACTTGTAATAAATATAAGTGGATTATAAAGGTACCAAAAATTGGAGATCACTTAGGTATAATATTTTATGTTTTAATGTTGATGTATTTATAATGAATGATCGGTAAATAATAACAAACAAAGATGATAGATTAACAGATATTGTAAATAATTTTTCATCTCTTAGAGAATCCATTCATTATTAAAATTAATTACCAAAAGATCTCAATTTACTACCATTCTAGTGGATTGGAATCTTAACTTCTATTATTAAATGAACTAATATGAAATGTTAAAAAAATTAAAAAAATTATTAGAACACCCAGAGTTTATATTCTAGAAATGGAAGATGTATCTAACGATTATAGAGTAATTAAACATGATATAAATAATTTGAATATATCTACATAAAATGATAATAATATGTTCAGTATACATCAAGAATATGATTAATTTGATGTAGATATCAAATTTTTTTCTACTTCAGATATGATATATATATATATATATATCATTTTGAAAGTATGTTTATTATATTTTACAATAATATAATAGGATTTTTAAAATCAATTAACATGTATAAAAAATGTGACTGATGATCTAAATAAGGAAGGTGTTATGGGTGAAGGAATATTGGAACATTAAACTGAATTTTCCACAGATTCAATACAAAAATAAATATAAAAATAATCACAAATGAAACTCATAATTCAATAATAATTGAAAAGGTGTTATAAATCATATATAATGATCTTTTTGGGGTAATGTGGTGACACAAATTCTGAATTGAAAGATAAAACATAAAACCAAATGGCTAAAATGTGATTTATGAAACAATCTAATGTAGTAAAATCATTTTTTCTTATTATAATGGATCTGATTATGAATCTAAAAAATTATATTTTTAAGAACAAAATCAATATTTTAAGATTATAGAAACAAAATATGATTTTTTTAAAATATAATCATAAAATATTATTTTAATATTGTTGCAAGTAAAAAAGGGGACATAGAAAAAATAGATCTAAAAGTAAATCTAGAAAATTTTATTCCCACTTATATTGAACATGGTAATTGAATTGAATATTTGTATGAAAAAGTTCAATACCTTAAATATGTCACTATATTTTAAAAAAATGAACAAATTTCCTGACAAAAATACTTATTAATTATAATTTTTGAAAGATTATGTTTAGAATATGATGTAAAGGTAAAAACCAAAGATGATTAAAAAACTACAATATTTTTAGTTTAAGGAATAATTTCTTTTCTAAAGTTGTATATTTCATTTTGGAGAACATTTAAATTATACTGATATTTATTTTATTATAAACCCAATGTTATTTTGTTTTAGGATTTATTTTATTAATAGAAATATATCAAAATTATATGGTGAAAATTATGGTCAAAACAGTTAGATTTGGGTTCCAAAATCATTGGTTTCTAATATTTTCATTCCTAAGAGAATATAGATACAAAAACAACTTTTGTTTTATTTTTCTTTTAAGGAAATGTTATTTGGAGATAAATTAAAAATGTATATGGATAGTGGATTATCAATGTTTATGGGTGGATATTTCCAAAATTTTCATTCCTTATGCATAATTGATAATGGTTATATAATAAATGGTAATAATTATAAGGAAAAATTTATGGGAGTTGTATCAGTTGAAAATCCATGATTAATTCTCATTAATTAAGATAATTATGTGGGAGAATTGAAACACAACCTGACAATTTCATGAAATCATTTTGATAAAGATTATTCTATAGATTTTTTAAATAACTCCTATTCTTTCTTAAAGATAAAACTCATAAATTTGAGGTACGAAGAATAGATAATGACAATAATTTAGAACTTAAATATTTGTTTAGAAAAATGTAATATTTTTAATATATGGAATAAATATTTCATGTATTTTTCATAGTAGACTTGGAAATTGTATTGTGTGATCTTTGAAAAAATCTGATAAGAATAATTAAATTTTTTAATTACCTCAACATAAATTGATTAAAGAGAAACCATGAAATGGATTCCAATATGGGAATAAAAAATGGAACCATTTAAATCATTTATGGATATTTATATATCTAGGCTTCTATATTATATCTATATATATTATTTTGGATTGTCTGAAACCAATATCATGAGAGGAAAATATTTTATATATGTGTTAGTTAATGATTACTATTGATATAATCAGGTATTATTTTTTAGTTTCAAAATTGATCCTCAATATTTTTTATAATATATTTTAAATTTCATTAGAAGAGATAAATTCTAAAATATTTTCCTTGAGAAGTGACCATGAGGGAGAATTTTAAAACCACGAGTTCAATTATTATTATTTAAAACATGGAATGAACGATAATTTCTCCTCCCCAGAACACCTTAATAAATGGTGTTGTTGAAAGGTGGAATATAGACATAAAATAATTCTAGGACTATGTTATGTGAATATGAACAACCCACCCAATTTTGGGATGAAACATTAAATATATCATGTTACATAATTAAAAGAGTACTAATTTGGAATATTATGAAGAAAATACCCTATGATATACGGAACAATAGAAATACCAGAATCTGTTACTTCAAAGTGTTTGAATAAAAATTTTACATTCTAAAAACTAATGATAATCTTGGTACATGTCATCAAAAGTTTGTTGAAGTGTTATTTTTTGTTTATTCTACTACTTAGAAGGATTATATAGTTTTAAAATAAGAAAAACATTGATAAAAAATCAAATCCTGTAAAATATTATGAAATTGATTTGTTTGATCTTAAAAAGACTCAAAATGATTATATATGTGATTCTTTTATAAACACGATACCTAGAAAAATATTTGACAATATAAATTAAAATTATTTCTTTCTTGATTTTAATCAACTCACAAGTAAAATGATGTATCCTTCTGAGCTTGAACGAGTGATTTCTAGCCAACCTAGATCCACAAAAAAATAATCACTTGCATACTATAATTTGAACCATAAATTAGCGGTTTTAGACTCGAATAATTATAGTAAATATTGTATAATTATATATCTTTTATACTTATACTACAACCTAAATCCTTTAAATAATTAATAATTGAATAATTTTAGGTTTTAGTTATGAAAAAGAGTTAAAAATTTCAAAAGGAACATGGTATATGAATTATTTGATAGACCATACCCATTTAAAAGAAAAATGTGGGATTTTATGATTAAATATGATGATCAAGGAGTGTTCCTTAGGAATATTTCCATATTAGTGGATAGAGGGTTTAACCAAAATGAACAAATATAATATGAAGAATCCATTTCACCTTTTGGTAGATTAGAATCCATTAAGAATCTCCTATCACATCCACCATAAATGGATTTGAAATTATAACATATGGATATTAAAACTATTTTTAATTGTTTTATTTATGAGTAAATTTATGTCGAACCACTTCCATGTTTTCAAAATACGAATTTTTAAATATACTATTTTGAAACTTAAAAATCCTATTTATGGCCAAAAAACACATATAGCTTGGTGTGGGAATTTATGTTCTCTTATTTTATCAAATAGATTTTTATTTAGAGTGTATAATCCTACTCTTTTTATGAAAGAATCAAATTAATAAATTTTTTCAAGTTCAAATATTTTTTGATGATTTGATTTTTGGGAATAAAAATAAAAAAGTGTGTAATTAATTTTCAAAAATCTTAAAAATGGAATTTGAAATGAACATTATTGGGATGTTAAATTCCATTCTGGGATTTAAAATTTTTCAAAAATAATTTTTGAATATTCTGAATCAATAAAAAGAAAAACAACATCTAAATTAATGGTTTTTACTTTAAAATAATAATGTATGTGAGACACCATTTTGTTCCAACGATAATGTTAATTTGGATGATGTCCAGAATCCAATTGAGAAAGAGTATTATAAATTCAAAAATGGGACTCTAATATATTTGATATATAGTAGACTATAACGTTTTTGTAGTATCATTATATTCAATATTACAATAAAATAACAAGGAATATCATTTAAAGGATTCCAAAAGGATTTTATGATATTTTAACGGATTAATTTACCATTAAATAATCTTGAAAAAACCCAGAATGAATTTGGTTCATATTTTATTACTTACATTGGTGGGTGTATACTATATTTGGAGGGTACCTTCTGGAGTCTATAACTTTCTAGGAAAATCTCTTATATCATATTATAGTATGAAATAAAATTCATTTGCATAGTATATTTTTTATGTATAACATATTTATACAAATATTTATTATTTACAAGTGATGTGGATGAAATAGACCTTAATGGGATTTGAATTCAATTTTAATCATGTATCGACCAAATATTATAACACTACTGTCATCATCATTTCAAAGAATCTTGTAAACCATTCATGAACAATGAATATATATCTAAAGAATAATTTCATAAAATATCAGTTTAAAAAAGGTTACATATCAATTTAATTTATATATACTAAGATTCGATTAACAGAAATATCTAATAATCCCCTGGATTTTGAGGGTTATGATATCATTAAATAATAATTATGGTTTTTTGAATTTAAATGATGTTAACATATTTTTTTACTCTTTTTTATAATTATATTTCAATTAATTAGTTTAGTTTTAATAATTTTTAATGTATTTTTAAAATGTTATTTTATTTATTTTTCTTCTTTATTTATTTGTGTCTAATTTAGTTTGTAAAAAAATTCGTTTCCTTTTAAAAGGGTATGTATTTTTTGGATATATTAACTTATTCATTATTTTATGTCTTAATATAAGATAAAATTGGAATCATCTATGATACCCTTTTCCAAAATTTGTATGTAACATAACCTGACATTGAGCCTCTCCTCCCTTTTAATTCATTGAGGCCCCATTGTATCTGAAGTTGAATAAAAATCATCGATTCTATTGAAATTATATTATTCTATTTCAGATGAGGAGGTATAATAAGGATGATTATTGAAATTATATATCTTCTAAGAAAAACACTATAGGTTGTCCACCAGATACAATTCTTGTGGGAAAGGTTGTATACATCGATTAGATAAAAGTAATAGAATTATTGTTGAATAATATTATCTAGTTCAAGGGATGATGGTTTTTAGAAGCATTCGTTAGAATTTTTATTTGAAGAGATGGTCAATGATTTTTTATGTAATGTTGAGTTTCACTTGGAATAATAGAGGATGTGATTTAAAATAATTTAAATAAGAATTATATCTTAGTTTCTTGAGTGGAGATGGGGTATATTTTTCACTATCCTCATGATGGTGAACACAATTTTATTGCTGATTTAGTTTTTACAAGATCTATAGGATCCACTAATCTCATAATGCTTATGTTTGGGTCCTTCAAATATGATAAGATCATTTTTAATGACCTAAAATAATCGTGGAATGTTATTTTCAAGTTTATGTTGACTTGAATTTCTCAGAGACGAGGGGTGATGAAAAAGGATTTACTTTATGAGAAATATATTTTATATTTATTGATCAAAAATGAAAACTTGAATCTCTTATCCTACACAAGCTAGATCCACCACTGCTTCTAGGGTAAAGGGATGTTTAATTACTAATCTTATGGAAATATTTTTTTTTGAAAAATAAATAAGTGGACCTAAATGAATATGAAGATATTAATATCTACAAGAGATTGACTATGTCCATATTTTTTTGATTTCATTTGGTATGAATTGGGACAGTACCACTAATTATTTAATGTCTATTGTATAGGAAGTAGATTCTCATGTGGTCGTACCACAACCTGCACCAATTCATGGGGATCTATAAAGTTCCTTTCCTTCTAGGGAAGGAGCACCTTATGAAAAGGTTCCTACTAGGGAAGTGGAAGATAAAGTCATTACTAGAATATAACCCATAATGATAAATTCTATATATGTTATGAAATTATTCTATTGTCTGAAAGCTATAGTTGTTAGTACTATTGATTCTAGTCATCCAATTGTGATGGCTATTGATATGGCTATTAGAGCTCAAGAGGAAATAGCGGTTGAGACTGTGCGTAGTGTTCTGTCAACTGGAATCAATGTTAAGAATACTATTTAATACACTGTAGTTGATACAATATAAAGATCACATGTTTTTAAAAGATATGGAACTAAGAATGTGAATATGGTGTATTCTAGTCTTCTTTTACATATATATAATCCAACTCCATCTCCATCCCAATTGTAAGAAGATGCACCCTCTTTGAGAAAACATCATAGAGGATAAAATATTGAGAATGAAATTAAAACATTTCCCTCCAAAATTTTTAAGAGTTTGTCTATATAAAATAATAAAATTATAATTTGAATAGAGAGATGATATCATCCAAGGATGAGATTTGATTGTTTACGAAAGTTTAGTTTCCATAGAATATTATGATTATATTTTTTGTATGATATCTTCCCTAACTGACTTGATTAAGATTCTCCAACTTGTGAAACATGTTGCCTCCTATTTTTAAAAAATTATGTTGAGATAGTTAGAGATCATGCCAATGATCATAGATGAATCTGTTCTAGAAATTATGAGGAAAATGTTCTTGGAGTAATTGTGGAATCTGAAAGGTACATGGTTCACAACATTACAAAAGCCTAATTAAATATTTATATGGAATTAATTGATTATATTTTGAGTTTGAATAAACAAATAAATTAGATCTTAAATTCTATAAAAAGTGTTGTTGTGGGTCCATTTAAATTCCATAAGATATTTCATCTATGTGCCCAAAAATGTTTATGAACCAACCGCGGTTCAAGATTTCCATTATTAGTTTGATCAAATATTTTTAGATATTATTTATCTTTATTCATAGATTCAGTCACATCAATGTGACATAATGTCTGTAGTATTGTTTCAATATTTAATGCGATATATATTTAGTGTGAGTAAGGGTAGAAAATATGATATCAGAAGATATAGACTTGAAACTGATGTTTATTTGAATGGGATAGATGGTTTTTTCCACCATTATGTTCTTTCGTCCAAAGATAATGTGGATGAAGATATGTAGGTATCCAAGAAGATAAAATATAGGGTTTCATCCTTTATTTTAATAGTAAGTAGAAACCGTCATAAATTTTCAATATTTCTTGAAAATTTCAATGAATGTATTATAGATCTTTACATAAATTCTATTGAACATGATTCATATTCTTTAGATCCTGCTGAATCTTCTATTATATATATAAGTGATAAAGGTAATTGGCATGTTTTGTATAAACCACTTAGAAAAATTTCTTCTATTTCATCTGCCTTTAATTTACCATCTCCCAAATCACTCTCTATTAATTTTCATTAGTTTTATAATTTTATTAAAGAATAAATATAAATCATGGATCCCAATATGGACCCTTTGGAAGAGAGGATGATCAGGTTGAAAGCTTTAATAGATAATATTCAGGTTAAGTTGGTTATAACACCCCTAAAGTTAAATTCAATTCTCATCCACCTAACATAATTTTTACTATTCTTAGTTTTTCCTAAACACTTTATACCCATTAAAATTTTTCTGAACAAGTTTCTATCCTTAGTTTCTCATATTCATTGACAATATATTACAAACATTTTAGATATTTGAAAATTATATAACATCAATAGAATAGATATGTACATTGACGCACTAAACATTATTTTAGGTAGTTAATCCGGTGGAATATAACCTACGGAAACCAATATGGTATTTATGTTGAGGATAGATACAATTTTATATATCCCTCACAATTCTAAGTTAAAATAATCATGGTTAGAAACTATAGGAGTTTCTGAACATAAAAAAAATAAAACAACATCATTATTAGTTAAAATGTAGAGGGTCTTCAAATGTTTAGGTTCTGGGGTCCTCATCATAGGTTCATATAATCTTTTTATGTTTTTTTATCATGCCTACTTAGATACCTAGAAAGAGAGAGTAGGTTTTAGAGTAGAAGAATTATATGATGTGGATCTTGTAAGATTAGTTTTACCAATAGTAATTGACCCTCCTACTACCACCTCATCATCTCCATATATTATGAAACCACTACCAAAACATCCATTTTAATACTAACCGATCCATAAACTAGGTTAATCTGAATAATATATTCTTATATGCTGAGTTTTTTTATTTTTAAATACCGGTGTCCACGATCAATAAAATTTTTGTCTACCATTTTGTTTTATTTTTTATGTGATTTTTTTTTCATTTATTATTTTCAACTCTGTTAATATTTTTCTTATTGAATTTTAGTTATACCCAGTGCATAATTAGTTTAACCAACTTATCATATCTACTTATAACTCATGTTGTTATAATAAATTTATTTCTTCATCTCGTCACCCATACATTTTAATTAATGAAAAAGGGGGAGAATTTAGAAAATTGTGGAGAATAAAGGATTATTATTGTTTAAAAGAAATATATGTTATATAGTTTATTGAAAAAAGATTATAAACTCTTAATATTTTATTTCTAATATTTAATGGGTTTGGTGATCGTCAAAAAGTTATAGATTACTGGATAACTAATGTTTTCCTTTATATCCAATGTGTTTTATGTTACGATTTTATATATAACCATTAATAATTTTCAACTGAATTTATTTCATTGTTTTTATTAGGTTTCAATCATATTTATTCAATTATGTTGTAAAAAAATATTGATGAAATATTTCTATGTCAAGTCATTTTATAATTGTGTGAACAATTTCTATGTTAAAATTTGGCTACATTAAGTAGTAGTCTATTTCAATTAAATATATAAACTAAAAGAAAATGTAAATAAAATCTGTTATATATTCTTCTATTTATAAATTAGCTACATAGGTGAGTTAGAAATGTATGAAATGTCTTGTTGATGAATCACTTATGAGAATAAACCACATTGAGTAATAAGGAACGTAATTTAGAACCATGGTTAATTTAGATACATAGTTAAATATGGAAATGTAATTAAGAAAGCTACATAGAATTGAAATATTTCATTATTATGGTTGTGTAATTTTACTACATGTAAAAATAACATATGTAAAGAATGAATATGTGGATCAATTTATCTATATAAATTTGAATTTAAGGAATTCGTCTACATGGTGATATGAAATCAGAAAAGTTATATTGTTTCAAGGTTTATTATTACCGTTGTTGAATTTTAAGTGATAATTATTA
This sequence comes from Viscum album, assembly GCA_963277665.1. NCBI lineage: Eukaryota > Viridiplantae > Streptophyta > Magnoliopsida > Santalales > Viscaceae > Viscum > Viscum album. The sequence continues at coordinate 856,371,995 of OY728164.1, forward strand.
TCACCATTGAATCACTAAAAAATGGACTACCTTATTATTATATAATATATTTCTAAAAAAAATTTACTATTGAAAAATGAAATAATTTTTTTTATTTCTCAATTATTTTTACTGTTGTAATTTTCAGACAAGGAATTATGATGTTATTAAACCATGTCCATATTTTATCAAATACCATGTTGTGAACTATAGTGAGATGATATAAAATATTATTTGTACAAGAGAAAATATAATAATAACATTAAAAAATTACATCACATTCCCACAATCTCTCAATTGATTCATCATGTATAAATTCTCAATTATATGAAATAGAAGATGTAAAATTACTTATACTATAGAAATGTTAGAAATACCAATATTTCTATATTATATAAGACAACCATAGAGCTATATTTCACTCTTATATTCTATCATGGATATATATTCACTTATATATTTTTCATATGGAATATTTGTGCTTAATTTTATAAATAATGATTATTCTCTTTCATTGTGGAATGTGATCACTCCTTAAACTACATATTGAAGGCTCATGTTTTTTTAAATCCATATAATATCCCAAAAAATGATCTTTGTTTTGTACAAAGTGATATATACTTCCACTAATTTGGGAAGTCCCTATGAAGAAGACTGGTTCTTGTGAAATCACTAATATATATGATTTGATAGACGTTGGAGTAGACTAGTGGATATCTATTTACCTAAAAAAAATAATTCTTATGTGTTTAATATTTTTCTTACTATTTTTATTCATACTGATTTATTATGTTAGGAAAAGTGAAAAATTCATAAAACCTTAAAATATTATGGTTTTTTTTGAAATAAAATTTTTGAACTCAATTATCCCCACTCTTTAGGTATAGATTTGTTTTCCTACAACCAATTGGTTCAGGATTTCGAGTTTGGGGTTCGGGAATTTGGGATTGGAGTCTATAGTTTAGGGGTTGGGGTTTGAAATTTGGTGTTATAGAGTTAGGTTTTAGGGTTTATGAATAAAGGAATATGGTCTATCATTTAGTGGTTAGTGCTTATGTTTTTGGGGTTGGGATTTGAGGTTTTGGGTTTTGGGTTTGGTGTTTATGGTTCAAGGTTTAAGGATTAGGTTTTAAGGTTTGTGTTTTATAAAAGGAATTTAATTAAGAAAAAACTAAATCTATTTAATAAACTCTAAAATTACTTTTCATAGATTCTAATCGATTAATATGAATTTATAGATTCATTAAAATAATAAAACCAGATACCATATGAATGTGGAAATTAAAATCATGAAAATAAGAGATAAACCAAAGAGACTATTGTTTTTAGTTTTCATACTATGTACAATTACGTTAATATGATCATTTAAGAGAAATTTAACATGACTTATAAAATTAAACAAAAAATTCATGTTTAGAGTTAACAAAAATTATTATAGTTTTCTTAACATAATGTTAAAATAAAATTTAAACCATTTGAAATTCATTTTTATCATCTAGTTTAATTGTCTTATATTTTTGTTAATTCTCTATGCTTTCGAACAAATAAATTATTGCTTCAATAAAAAATGTCTAGGTCAAGGTATAACTAAAAATAGTATAAAAATTAATTTGAATACTATTTATATATTTAAATATTTTTGTGTGTGTGTATGATGAGTCTTTAGAACAAATTTTGAACATCTAAACAATTGATTCAACCTTCAAGGTAATTTAAAAAAATGGTAATAATTTAATTAGTTATACATATAAAAGGAAATCTTCAAATTCTTAGGTGTTTGTATCATTTTATGATCTCAATATTATACCAAAAAATGGTTTTTGTATGGCACATTGTGATTTTAAAAGAAAACAACGTTTAATATCATATTAAACATAAAATATCGATTTTAAGAAAACCGTGACATATTTTTATTTAAATATGTCCATTATAACAAAGTCATTGAATTTGAGGGTCTGAATAAGATTAACCGAATTATAAAAAATATTTAAAGGTTCTACTGAATATAAATATCTTGATGAATCATTATTAAATAATCTCTCAATATTTATTAATAAATATTATTCTTTCAAACATGTTTTCTTCAAAAAAAAAACAGTATTGAATATTGTGAAATAATATAATTATTAATTTCATAAAATTTCCAAAATATAATTTTATACAAATAAAATCATTCATAATAATAACATAAAAAATTATTTTAGGTTGAATTTTTCATATTTTTTTGAAAAGATAACTTTTTATATGAATAGTTAAAATTACTAACTTTTTATGGAAAATTGTATAATTTAATTCATGAATTTTAAAATTTCAATATTTTTTTCAAATTATTTCAAATAAATTGTTATTAAATTATATTATTAATAATCCATTAACATTTATTGAAATATATGTTAAGTTTGTTTTTTTGGAAAAAATTTTATACATAAAAGGTATTTTTTTTAAAAAAATTCATTACTTTTTGCATGTTTATCTTAAATTAATTTTTTTCCATTAATATATATTGAATGAGGAAAAATAGATAACCTATTTGAAATCATGATGTCTAAGTTTGGTAAATAGGTCCATTTTACATTTGTTTACTAGAAATATCTGTCATCATAAATATTTGTGTCCTCATTAAAGGTAAAATTGGTATAATGATGTTAAAACTACGAGATAAGATCTTTAGATCCAAATTATTTATGTCATTTTACAGGTAAATATAAGAAATTTCCAAAAATTATATAATATATAAAAACTTGGTGCTATTTTCATTTGATTATTACCATTATTTTAATTTAACAAAATAATAAATACAGAATAAAACCCACATAAATTTAAAATCTCTAAAATATTACATAAGGATAAAAAGAGGATAAGTTTGGTTATAAATATTTATTTGAAAATGAAATTATTTTTTATCAAGGTAATTTGTTTAAATTTTGTAGTGAGTGAATAATTAACTTATATTCTAAAGCAACATAGATATTGTATAGAATCAATTAATGGAAAAAAATAAATTAAATTAAAAATATTCAATCTAATAAAATTTGGGAGAATTTTTAGGTTCCACAATATTTTTAGATTAAAATAATTTATTATATTTGTTCTCATTATTTATATTAAATATATCAACATTTTTATGTGTTTTTTTCAAATTTAAAACTTTGGATTTTTTTTAAGCTGAAACTAATATTATTTTATATAAAAAATATTCAATTATGTTTTCTAAAAATCATACAATTTTTGAAATTTTACAATTAGGATGGTAAATGATTGAAATATTCTTACATATTTCTTTTATTGGCCAGTTATAACATTTTATGTAATATTATAACTTATTATGAATGAAAAAGTTGTTAGCATCATTATGAATGAAATTAATTAACCAAGGGGTTAAAAAAACATAAGGATTAAAATTAGACAATAGCCTATATATATTTATATAGATATTTATATTTATAAAATATATTCTTTTTCCTATAATATATATCCATTTGGAGTCATATGTAATGAGAATATATTACTAATGTTTCTTTTAAATTCCATGGCTTTCTTTTCCCTCCCTTCTAAAAGGACACTCACTTCTCTAAATTATTTACACTACATTGATCCATATATCTCAACAGAATCCATCCTATTTATCTTATAAACTTTTTAGATACTAATTAATGCGGTTTTCAATATAAAAATATGATTTCCATGGTCATTATTAAGGAATTTAATGAAATTCAACCCAAAAAGAGATAATTGTCTTCAAACATTTTAAAATTTCATTCTTTTTATAATTCATCTAAATTTGTTTTAACTATCCTAATATAATAAATATATTGTAATAAAGTTTATTATTTGTTTTTATGATTATTATACAACCACTTTCCATCTCTTTTATATCTTTAAAAAGAGAAAACATTTGTCCTACACAGGTATAACTTACCGTCTCCACACAGTGGTGTAATTTTCCATTCATAACCACATTATGTGGACAATTATAAATATGAAACTAATGAATAAAAATTATATTTATGAAATTGTTTTACTCTATAATAATAATTTCATATCAACATTATTTCCTTCATATCAATTGTGAAAAAACTAATTTCACTCATGCATACAAGTTAACCACCACCTCCAAGAAGTGATATCATCCATTATTTTATTTCTACTTACATTCTGGTAATAAGGATAGATATAACGAATATATATATATATATATATGATATTTATAATAAAATAAATATTCTAAAAATGCGATGATTTATCTAAATTTCTTTCATTCCAATAGAAAAATGTGAAAAAAAATTTTCAAGCATATGTATGACCTACTATCTCAATGAATAGTGTAGTTCATTTTTATATATCCACTTTTTTGGATGATTATAAATATATATATATATATTTATATATTTGAATAAATATTAAACTTATACCATTATTAATATTCTGGATCATTTTGAATCATGATCAAAAAACAATGATTAAAACTACTAAAACTAATTATTCAAGAAGGATGAAGCAGTTATCACCTCGATCCATGAGTTAATTAAAGAATTGTTAGTGAAATGGTGATAAAAAGAAATCAGTAATTAAAAAAAGGTATGATATATATGATTATATTTCTTTAATATAATAATTTTAGATCGATAACTATTATATATGAGGTACAAAAACATATAACAGAAGTCATACTGAAGGTAAGGACTTTCTCCTCTCATTTTTTTCCATGAGACATATGATGTATTTCTGACCTTATTATTTCATGTCGTGTATAAAATACCCATTTTATATGATATATATTTATTAACATTATAGTAGTTCTTATTAATGTTGAATTTGAAGTTATTTATTTTAGTAGGGTTTTTATTCAAATGTTACCAAAGTAGTAAGTGAATATTTAACAATATCATCATTATCCAGGATTTTTTATGTATATATATCTGTTTGGGGGATTATTTGATATATCTATCTTAAAAAAATATAATTTATTATCTTATGGTTATTTATTTAAATAATAATTTCTTTTCTTTCATTTTATCCTCTTTATGTACCAAATTTACTTAAATAAGACTTCTTTGGAAAAACTAAATTTTTATCTACTCAATCATGAACATTATTATTACATGTTCATATTTTAATTAAAATATTTCAAATAATGTTTTTAATACAATAAAATTATTTCTTAACTTTTTCCCCCATATTGTGATTTTTTACCCAATGTTTTAAATAGAATCTTCTTGTTATTTTCCAAATGAGTTACTTTGGTCTTTTTACCAAAAATGTGACATAAATATTTATTTTAATATCCACATCATGAAAATAATTTCATAAATTCATAAAAAAATCCATTATTTTAATCTTCCATTACATATATTAAAATTTTTTATCGATAAAAAAGTTTTACGTTGTATTTTGGAAATTTTCATATTTAAAAAAAATATTTTTATAGTGAAAATGGTTTTTCCAATACGAATGTTTGGTTTGGAGTTTATAAAGTATTTATATCTATTTAAATTTTCTCTATTGAATATTATACTAGGTATATACTATAGTGATACAGTCAACCATATTTATCTAGATAGTTTATGATCAGTTTGAATGCAGAAAATATTGACATTTTGTAAACAAGCATTTCAAACGTGGGGAATTATTCATTTTAACACATGTTAATAAAGTTGTATTGTTTATTTATATAATAAATACATTGGGATTAAAAAGAGACATGTGAGGTCTATAATTACATTTCTCCTTGATTTATCTATAGGTCTCATGATGAAAACTAGTTTGGGTATTTGGATGAGGACTCACTCATTAATGTATGATGTCTTAACATAGTTCCATGACAGTATGATTATGATTTTTTGAATTATGAATTTTGTAATTATGATGTTACTTATTTATGTCGATGTGATTATATAAAGAGTTATGACATCCATGTGTAATTTTCATTCTCATATGATTATGTATATGGACTTATTGTATCATTATTTATTCCTACCATATTATCCTTTGGGCCCAAGTAATTGGTTAAATAAAATGATTTTTTACTTATTTACCATTACAAACAGACTATACAATACTTAATAAAAACATATTTCCTTTTATACAACCCTTAATGATCATCTGAGCTTAACATTATTTTTTTCAATTCCTCAGGATTCCATGAAGTGTGTTTTGTATGATATGTATTGATATTATATAGAGAACGATTATGTAGCTAAAGAAAGTAATTTTTTATTTTATGTTTTTAAATATACTTTTAGATTCAAATATATTCCTATTTTAGAATTACTAATAAACTATTTTTTAATTTGGGGTTAGATAACTTGTATCTAATACTAATATAAAAAAATAACCCACTAACTATAGGCCAATAAGTCCATGCACTTTGTATTTTGGAATAATAGATAGATAAGTAGAAACCATGAGAACTAAATTTAGGAAAACATAGATTAGGGAAAATAAACCTATAGATGAATTTGAATATATGTATTACTATAGATTTTCATCCAATCTGTTTTGGTAAGGTTAAGATTATGTCTTTTCCCCAAATACACATCCTTGTCACAAATACTGAAGGTGGACCTGCTTTTTGGAATATATTCATCTAGGAGTAAAAACTGAAAAAAATTTCAGTAAAATAAATTTTTTCAAAAATTTTATTATATGGATAGAGGACCAAAACTACACGCTCAGTTTGAAACACCCACATGATATGCTATAGTAAATTTACATTTTATTAAAGAACTATTGTGATTGATGAGTGGATAAAACATATATGGAACTGTTATATTACATAGTAATATGGTAAAAACTTAATATTTATTGGGGTGATATATAAATGCTTGTTCATAATTTTAAAGTCATTGATACATCATTTGATGTCTTATGTTATTAATGGTTGTGATTATTAAGTGTATTCTAGGAGACACTTGTGGTAATACATCCCTTGGGTTTAGTATGTGTTTTAGTGGAAAGTTATTTAAGAAACATTTCCATTACATTTTTTGGAAATAATTTTAAATGTATTGGTAACCTTTAGTTATTATCTTATATATAATGTTAATTTAATTATGGGTTGTTATAATTTTGGAATATATTATTTACCATATATCTAATAATGTGATTGAAAAAAGATTTGGTGACTATGTAATTAATTTTATTTTTTAAGAATATCAGTATTTTGGGGTTATTATATTAATAAACTAAATACAAATATTTTTGGATAATATATGTTTTTATTTTAGGAATAATGGTTTATTTATATTTTTACTCATAAATTATTTTATTGTGGCATCATTCTGGGAAACTATTAGTTTATTTTGGAGAATATATGAAAAATCCAAATAATTTTTTGATATGATTTTTTAATAGTGATTAATGTTATTTGAAGATAAATGTTACATTTACCTTAAAGGGATATTTTATCAAATAAATATAATCACTTGGATTCAAAATTATCCATAAATATATTAATTAATTTTGAGGATACTAAGTTTTCTAATGATTTAGTTAGAATATTTGGTGATACCGTTGAAGTTTGGAGATCAATATGTTATTTCACCATATGAAGGCTTATAAATTATAAATATTACCTTACCTTATGTTAACCATTTCATTTTTTGTAAATATTTATATATTGGTTTAATAGATTATTATTATACTGTGAATTTTTTATAGGATTAATGTAGATTTTAGTTCTTATGGAATTAAGAAATCATTTGTAATAATCATCGTTTTGAGAAAGAAATGAGATCATAGAGAAAATTAATTAAAAAATAAAATCATAATTTTCATGTATATATATATATTTCCATATTTATTTATTCTAGAAGTTAATGAAATTTAAAAACTATAGGAATGGGATTTTAAAAAAATTGTCATTAAATTCATTCTTTATGAATTGATGGTCTTTTTAAATCCTTATTGACATTTGGTTTTGTGCTCATTAACTTTCTCTTGATCATTTTATTTCTTTTGATTAATTATCTCTATCATTCTCAATAATATATAGATTTTTATTTCTCATCCATTTAAAAATATTCAATTACCTTTTTTTTTATTTTATTTGGAAACCATTTTAAGTATTATTCCAAATGGCCTTTTAATTTCCAGTTTCCCTTTTTTAAGAAGAAGTTTTTATTAACCCTTTATACAATGTGGTTCTTTAAGAAGGTATTTATAAATTTCAGACCCTTTATTTTCAAGAAAATTTTCAAATTTAACAGTTTTAATTTCATAATTCGGCGAATAATTTGTAACCCCTAGATTATTAATTAACACTATGATCGATAGCATATTCAACAAACAACATTGAGCTTAAGCGAACAATAAAAGGTTATTATATACATTTTCCATTATAAACTAGCTGGTGAATTGGAAGGTGTAAATAATATTAAAAACATTGAAAAATATATATAAGGTACCTACTGAAAAAAAATATACTGAATACATATTTGAAATTAAGAACTCAATATTTAGTAAATACATTTTATTCTCCAGAATTTGTTTTATTCTAAAATTGGTTCTATTTCTTCTCTTGAGAGAGTATTATATTTAAATCCTTTAAGTATTAAAAAAATTATCTTATTAAAATAATATCATCCCTGTAATCTTCATAATTAAGTACCTTAAGTTAAATTTTTGAGTTATTTCTAAATAGATTTTCTTTCTAGGGAATTCGGAAAAAATACATTTTTTATTTGAAAATGTATATCGATTGATGAATTTTCATAGATAAATTTTATTTTAAAATGGTAAAAATGTAAAATTTGTACTATTATATTATTATTAATCCAATTATTTTCATTTTAATCAGTTTTATTGTTTAATTTGTTATAATTTCATTTTAAAATTGAAATTTTATATTCCCAAAGAATATATTTTCATTGAATTTATCGTGTTTTATATTAAACTAATTTTTTTTATAGAGATTGAATTATAAAAAATGGATTAAATAGTATTAATAATTTAGTCTAAATTTGATAAATAGGTCATATTTTTTTGTTAATATTAGTGGTAACCATAGTAAATATTTACCGTCTTGATAAGTAAAAGGGGTAAAATATGGTTAAAACGATGAAATAGTGTCTTATTATAAACCCAAAACATGATTTTATCTTATTTAATGTATGTATATATATTCTATTTTTATCTAATTATAGAATATATGTCCCCTTTTTCTATTTTTTATTATGTGAATTATGTTAAATTAAGAGAATAAAAAATAAATAATATCACTCTCTTGAATTTAATATCTCGATAATTTATACATAATGATAAAAAGTGGATAACTATTTTTTATAAATGTTTATTCAAATGAAATATCAATATTTTTTATCATGGTAATTTATTTATAAATTTTAATGTTTAAATAATTACATTAAATTATTACGCAATACCGATGTAATATTTATTCAATAATTAAAATATTAAAATAAATTATTTTAAATATATTAAATGTAATACATTTTTGGTGAATTTTTTTGTGTAAAAATAATTTTAGATAAAAATAACTTATGAGAGTTGTTTTATAGGTATATATTTGTATTCCAGTTCTATTATACTGTTTTCAAGGTCAAATTATGTGAATAGTCCTAAAAAATACATTAGTAGTGTTTTTTGAAATAAATATATTATAAAATTTATTTAAAATTCCAAAAAATCCTAATGTAATCCCTATATCCTTATATATGGTTCCAAATTTCCTAATTAGGTAATTTATGAGAGAATTTGATCCTTATAAATAATATTATAACCTTCTAAGATTGAATTTTTTTTACACATTTAAGATTAAAATTGGTCAATCAAGGGGTTAAACCAAAATATAATGTTTAATATTACCCAAAAACCTATATAAATATAATTTAATAAGGATATTTGTACCTCATAATATTTTTCATTATGTATATGTCCTTTTGGAGTTTTTTATTATTAATTACTAAATTATGTTTTAATCTATATAGAAATTTGAAGTGTGTATTTTCCGACACTTATAAAAGGATAAACCTTTATCTCAAATATTCCAACCATTTTGTGCCATCTATATCAACCAAAACCTTACAATTATTACACTACACATCACTATCCACTATTTAGGGGATACAACCTTCTTAAATTTCCATTAAAATAGTGCATAATAATTAATCGAAAATAAATCTATTGAAAAAGTGGTAAGCATCTTTACCGGCTCATTCAAAAAATTTCATCTTATACATCATCTAAATTAGTTTTTACCAAAATATAATACTAACACAGTAATCATAAATACAATAACAAGTTTTTCTGATTATGGTAATACCATTTTCCACCTCTTTTCAATACTATCAAATGAGAAGACATTTCTCTTCCGGACGTACGACTTAACGTCTCCACATAGTAGTGTAATTCATCTTTTACCACCACCATACATCAATGGTTATAAATATGAAACTAATTAAATATATTATATTTATTAAATAATTATTATTTTGGAATTATAATATCATAACTACCTTATTAACTTCAAATTTTATGGATAATGTTAATGTCGCTCGTGCATACATGTGGACTACCATCGCCAAAAAGCAATGTGATCTTGTTTTTCATTTAAAATTTAAATGGATGGTAATATAGATATATTTAATTAATATATATTATATATATGATAAAATATTTAATTTTTAATTTTTATTTATTATTTTCATTTTATTCATTCTATCCATTCAAAAGTAAATTTCTTGTTCATATTTATATATGACCTAATGTCTCTATGAACGATGTAATTAATTTTTCCATATATTAAATTTATAGATATATATATATATATATATATAATTATTATATGTATTATATTTATATCATGATTATAATTTTGGAACTGATTGAATCATGTTAAAAATTAAAGGACCAAAACAAACAAACCGAATTTACTTGGTAAACGAAACAGTTATCCCCCAGAATAGTGATTTTAATATAGAATAGATATGTAATGTTTGGTAAATGGTTATAAGTAAATAATATATTTTATGATAAATATTACTATGGTTCTGTAATATATATATGGGATGTTCAAACATAGACGAATGGAGTTGGACTTTACATAAGAGTTTTTGTCTCACTTTGTTTCTGTGTGATATGTGGAACAGTCAACACATTATACTATCATCTGGTGTATATACTTCCCATTTTATATGAAATATAAATATTCTATATATATTAATGATATTTACTGTGTCATTTGAAGTTATTTATTTCATTGTGGTTATGATTCAAATGTGATCACTTGTATATATCACGAATGTAGAAATGTAACAAAAAAGGACAACAAGCCCGTACCCAAGTGGCAAGGGATCTTGCTTGGAATCCAAGAGACCCAGGTTCAAAACCGGGTGAAGGTGAATTTCTGGGATACTATAGCAGTAATGTAACAGTTACTGTTCGGTACTGTAGTAGTCGGAAATATTCACCAGATTTGGTCCATCAGGACACCAGTTTGGACATACGGGGTCTCAAGGGCCTTCGGGACATCAAAGGCCTTTGGGTCACAGGGCCTTTGGGCCACATAGACCATGGAATATCCCATTTCACATAGAATAGGACCCAAAAGATGATCAGAGCAACAATATTAGCAGCCACCAAAAGTAGAACTAACCAGATTGGAAGAATGAGAGGGTATAGAAGCCGCCATCGGGACTAAGCACCGTACTGCTTTTTACGGGGCAATGCTGGCTGATCAGTAATGCAAGGTGGTGATCTAGGTGATCAATGACACAAAATTTGGGGATGAGAAGTTCATGTGGGCTGGGTATATGGGTCATCTATTGGGAATGGTATGTATCTGTGCTAGCAGGCCATGTATTGCGGGTCAGTAAGGCCTTGTGCCTACATGTCATGTATGAGTTCCCCTTCAACCCTTAAAAGGGGGAATATCTATAATAAAATAAAAAATAAAGCCTTCGGTCCATTTGGGTAAAAATGTAACCACCATATTTGGGATCCTATAGTTTTGGTATTTATAGTTAGTGTTTACAGATTATAGTGTAGGGTTTATGGTTTAGGGTTTAGGGTTTATGGTTAGGGAATAGCAGTCAGGTTCTAGGTTTATGGTTTATGGGTTAGGGTTTGGGGTTTGGGGTTTACATTTTGGGTATTTAGGATTTATGGTTTTAAGGTTTTGTTTTTTTGGATTATTTGATAGGTTTTATGGTTGATGGATTAGGATTTGTGATTTCAATTATAGTATTTTCCATTAAGTCTATCTAGTTTAGTGTTTAGGTTTTTTGGATTTGGGTATAGGGTTTTGGGTTTATTAATTAGGGTTAATGATTTTGATATTTAGGTTTTGGGTTAGTGGTAAATCGTTTATTGTTAATGTTTATTAGTTTATGGTTTGGAATTATTGTTTTTTGGGTTCGGGTTTAGGTTCTAGGGTTTAGTGCTAATGGTTTAGGGTTATGGGTTTTATATTTTGGTTATTGATTTTTGGTTTTCTGTTTTTGGTTTCTGTTTTAGGATATTAGGTATTGGGTTCAGGTTTTCGGGTTTATGGTTTGGATTTTATAGAATATTGTTAATTATTATTGATTTAGTGTTTATATTATAGGTTTTAGGGTTCAGGATTTATGATTTTTTGTTTTATTTTTAGGTTTAAGGGTTTATGGTTTTGTTTTTAGGGTTTAAGGATTTCTTTTTAGGCATTGGGATTTAGGATTTACTCTTTAATGATTTCCATTTATTGTGAATGATTTATGTTCTTGGGTTTTGGTATTATGGATTAGTTTATAAGGTTTACGGTTTATGTCTTATGGTTTGGGGTTAAAAATTTAGAGGTTAAGGTTGACTGGTTATGGTATACGACTAATGGTATTAGTTTTTGTGTTCTGGGTTTTGGTTTTTGGATTTAGGATATAGGGTTTCAGGTTTAGGGGTAATGTTTAGGGAACATGGATTTGGTCTTTTAATTTTTTTGATTTCATGTTTTTAGATTGGTGTTAAGGTTTTATGGTTTAGGGTTTTTTTTGGGTATAGTGTATTGGGTTTGGGATTTTTTATTTTTGGTTTTGGTTTTATATTAGATGGTTTTCTATTTCATGTTTAGGGTTTATGGTTTAGGGATTTGGGTTTATTTTTTTGTTTTGGGTTTTGGGGTGTAGTGATTTTTTTTTGCAAGGTTTTATAGTTAATTGTTGTTTGGGTTTACATCTTAGAGTTTTTAGGTTTATTATTTGGTGATTACTATTAAGGATTTAGTGATTTGGATTTTTGATTTAGGTTTTCATGGTAATGGTTTGGGGTTTTTTCTTTTTGGATGGGGTTTAAGGTTTATGATTTCGGGTTTAATTTTTAGGATTTATTATTTAGGTTTTAGGGATTATTATTTTTGTTATAGGGTTATAATTTATTGTTTAGGTTATATGGTTTATGATTTAGTTATTAGAGATTTTTGTTTCGGGTTTAGTGTTTAGTGTTAAAAGATATTTTTAGGGTTTTTGGATAATTGTTTAGTGTTCACTATTTAGAGTTTCACATTTTGTGTTTATGGTTTATGGTTTATTTTTCAGGTTTTAAGGTTAGTTTTTATATTATATTGTATAGTATTTAAGGTTTTGGGTTTTGGTTCTTGGTTATAGGGATTGAGGTTTAAAGTTTAGAATTTTTTGTTTTGGGTTTTGTGTTTCTTTATTCATGTTTTGAGTTTATGAATTGTGTTGTATGGTTTATGGTATTGGTTTAATTTTCTAGGGTTCTACTATTATTTTTCATGGTTTTTGTTTTATAATATTAGTCTTAGTGTTTAGGGTTTAGAGTTACAGGTTTATGGTTTACTATTTGTTGTTTTGGGTTTAGGGTTAAGGTTTAATGGTTATGATTTAGGTTTATGGATAGGGGATTAGTGTTTATTGATTTAAGTCTATGGTTTATTCTTTACAGTTTATGATTTCTAAATTTGGTTCTATGAATTAAGGATTGGATGTTGAGGTTTGAGGTTTGGGGTTTATGGTATTTTTATGGTTTATGGAGTATGTTTTATGTCTAAGAAAAATATTTGAATTGATATTCAATCAAATATATTTAAAACACTCTAAAATCACTTCATATTGATTCTAAATGATTTATATTATCCTATATGATAAATAATAATATCATAATAGTTACTATATATAAGTTTTAATACAAATCCTAAAAATTAAATGGAAATAATATATGATTTCTTAGATTTTTGATATTACATAAAATTATTTTCATGTAATTGTGTTAGAGTAAGATATAATGTTGTGTAAAAGTATAAAACAAAAATCATATTTAAATTTAATAAAAATTATTAAATGTTTCTTAAATTAATGTTTGGACAAATGATAGACAATGTAAAATAAATTTCTAGCATCTAGTTCAATTTACATATTTATGTATAAATATATTAAATTTCTAATTCATTAAGGATAACTTAAATCTGACATCTTTAGCACAAGTTATAATTGAAAAAATATTGAAAATTTAATTTGGAAAACTATAGAATTATATATAAATATATACAAATATATATATAAACATAATGAAAATTCATAAAATTTCAAACATCTCAACAATCGAATCATCCCTCCATGTAGTTTAATAGAATTTATTAAATCATTATAGTTATCCATCATAATAATAATTATGAAAGTATATGGAGTATATCTCACTTTGTTATCAATAATAATTACCAAAATAATGTTTTAGGGTTTAGGATTTTAGGTTAATAGTTTAAGTTTTAGGTTTTAGAGTTTGGGTTTTTGGGTTTAGGTTTTAGATTTTACTATTTGGGGTTATGTATTTAGGGTTTAGGGTTTACGATTTCATATAAAGAGTTTACAGTTTAGGGTTTAGTTTTTATTGATTACAGTATAGGGTTATGGGTATAGGGTTTAGAGTTTGGGGTTTAATGTTTTGGATTTTTGGTCAAGTTTATATTGTTTAGGGTTTAGGTCTTAGTGTTTAGGGATTATGATTTTGGTATTTAGTTTTTGGATTTTGGGTTTATGGTTTAGGGTTTGGATTATAGGATTTATGGTTTATGGTTTTTGGGATTGGGGTTTGGGGTTTGGGGTTTGTGGTTTATGGTTTATTTAGTAGGGTTTATGGTTTATGGTTTGGGTTTTGTGTTTTAGGTTAATAATTGAATTTATCATTAACCAAATCTATATAAAACAATCTAAAATCACATTATATAGATTAAATATTATTTTTATTAATTTATAGAGTCAAAAAAAGCAAGAGAACAAATTACAATATTCTTGAAGTAAATCAAATAATGAAAAATATGAAATAAAATTATGAGGTTTTTTTTCGTACAATCCATACATTATATAATTAGTTTCATATAATTACATAAGAGTAATTTTGTGACATGTAGAAAATTAAAAAAAGAAAATTATTGTGAATGGTCAAGAAAAAATTCATAGAAGTTTACTAACAACAATTCCCTTCAGAATTTAGAAAATATAATTTCATTTTCAACATATGGTAAAATTGACATAAATTTTTCTAATACGATTATAAATCCATTGCATAATAGTTAACATTAATATGGAATCCAATGATGATATTATAATGAAAGTATCGTAGAAAATATAATATAAAATGATATATAATTACATATATATATGAATTTGATGATACAATAGAACAAATTAGAGATGTCTCAATGACTAATTAAGCATTCCATATAGTTTAATTATATGTAGGTAATTTTATCAGTTATCCATCTCAATAAGAATCAGGAAATTTTTAAGTGTACATCTCATAGTTTTATCAAAATAACTTATAGAAAATCTATTTTAGTGTTTTGGTTGAAGTGTTTAGATTTTAGGTACTGGGTTTTAGTTCTTAGTTTTTTAGGTTTCAAATTTAGGTTTTGTTGTTAAAAATTTTGGGTTCAGGGTTTTGAGTTTAGGGTTTATTGATTATAGTATACAATTTAGGGTTTTCAAATTACTACAATTTTAGAGATTTCATGAACGGTTGACTTTGGATACAACTATTGGGTGGTTTCTATTAACACTATTAGTGTATTCTAAGTGGAATTCAATCCCACTCCTCCAAAATTATCCTTCCCTCATTGATCCCATCACTTCTGAACCATTATTATAGCCCTAATATTATTCATTGATCCCACCCCTCCCTCACTAACCCTCATTCGTGCCTCATTGTATAAACATTATTCAAGACCCCCCATTTTTAAGCCCATAGTCTATCCCCATAAAACATCTAGTCTGTATCCCCCACTTCCTATATATCCATATTTTTATATTGAACCTCCCTCGTCATGGACCCATATAGGTTGTGAACCCTCTCCAACATTTGTGATACTTAGCCACTGACCCCCCCCCCCATCCACCGACAGTACCATTGAATTTACTCTTTATATGGTACAAGTCCACTTTTGGAAACCCTTACTCAATGCGACTGATTCATCTTCTCCAAAATAACCCCACCCTTATTCCCCCAACCCCCACATACTATCAACACTAAATGCCACCATGAAAAACCATGATTCATTGATTATTGTCTAGGTATTAATTTTATTGCACATATTGCTGATTTTTGTTCAAATATGGGTTTTTAGGTAATTATGAATTTATGGATTTATGGTAGAGAGTTTAGGGAAATAGAGTTTTCGATTAAATTCAAGTATTAAGAGATTTTGTCATTAATAATTTTTAAATACCCATTAAATTGTTTATATAACGTTATGTTCCTATGAATAAATGGTTAATTCATTTTATCTAGGTGATAAGTTATTTTGTTTGAACATGATATATTTTCTATGAATATATAAATTTACTTCCAATGGAAAAATTTTACATTTCACAATGTTCTGTACAAATAATTATTTTTTGGATTTTAAGAATAATGGTTTAATATAGAAATTGTTCAACATATAACTCAATATAAATAATTTATAAAAATAAATATTATGTGAGAAATAAATTCATATCACCTTTATCTAAAATTCATGGACCAGAAAAAATAAAATAAATTTATTCTATATTAATTAATTTTCTTTTTAAACAACTTATCAATTATAGGATTATATGTTTTTTCTCAGCGGATAAATTTCTCTACCATACATTGAATCAATTATTTTAATAATATTGTTTTGAAATTTTTTATTTACTAAATATATAATTTAAAAAAATTATTTTTTAACATTAAATGTTGGAAATCTGTTTTTGTAAACATCGGTATCAATAAACATATCTGTATAAAAATAATATTATGAAATAATTATTTAATTATGAAGTCTCTTGTTGCGGAAATATTTATCAAAAGTTTTATTTATGATATATTTTTTATTATATAATTCATAAATTATCATTTTTATGGAAATATAATTTGGCACTTTATTTTGATTAATTATTAATTCACACATATTGTGCATAAATATGAAAACATTTATAAAATAAGATAATTTATTAATTTATATTATTTTCTTATCATATTTGGGTTTTTATATTTTTATGATATTTTATTCTAAAAACTTATTTTAAAAAATATATTTTATATTTTTATTGATTTCAATAAAGTAGAAATATTTTATATGTTATTTGGTTTTAAAACAAAATTATTGATTACAAAGGATTTATATTTTACCATTGTTATTTTTATTAAAATTAATTAATAAATTAATGTATTTTAAAACCAATTATATCTAGTTATTAAATTGTCTAAAATCATGTTTTCATATTAATATGTTTATAATATGCCTATAATTGTTTTACTTTTTCTTTAAATACTGGTCATAGATTTTAATTATTTTTTTCTATTAAATACTATTATGGATAAAAATATTATTGATATACTATATAGGTTTTATTTTTTATATTTTTAGTATATTGAAAAGTATATTTATTTCCTTAAAAGATTTAAAAACTACATGATGAATTATCCAGGAATAGAATATACAATCATAAATATCCTTAAATGAGGTATATTAACGATCATTTATATATAATTGAGGTTTTGAAAAACATTAAGACATGTACACATCAATGGGAGGATTTTATTCCTTGTAACTAATTATAATTCATTAATATGGATGTTTAAATGAGAACAATTGATCTGATAAAAATAATTGTCATTTATATGATGCATTAGTTTTATCCTGTAGAAAATATATCATAAACGATAAAATTTGAGGTAGTGATCCTCATTCTTCTATAAATGGATAAATATTTAAATTCAATGAAAATTTTGACTATATGTATAGTCAATTATAATTTTTATTTGATCAATTCATTAAATATCTATTCATCATTGAAAAGTTACAACAAAAGACATTTGATAAGTTGATAGACACCTCTATTTACAATATTTTTGAAAATTTGAATAATGTACACATACCTAGAGAAAATATTATTGAGTCATATTTTCATTCTAATGTGTTTAATAATGACATTGGATAAATATATATGAGAACATTGATGTGACCCAAAATAAATATATGATTTTAATAATAGAGAATATGAAACTTAATACTTGTAATATTTTATACTCAACCATGTTGAGTGATTGTGAGATTAATAAAGGTAGTCAGATTATTCTTAGTAGGGTCTTCAGATATGGGAAACTAGTTTCAACTAAGTAGATGCATTATTTCACACTAAAACTATGTTTAAATAGATTCTTCAATTTAGATATGTTTGATAAATTACAAACATAGTATTCCAGTTGAAATAAATAGTTTTATAAATTAACACACTAAAGATATCCTTTTTCTAGGAAATATATTGATAAAGGAAAACTAAAAAATTCATATTATTTTCATATTTTTATATTTGGTTTCATAATCAGATGGTGTTAAACCATTCAGGTCCATTTTTGGTGAAACACATAAAAAGTTCCATGTGGTGTTAGTTTCATACAAACATCCCCCATTTTCATGTATGAATCAACAATTTTTTATTATGTTGAATCTTGTTTATGGAATGAGATTACATAATGATATAATTTATGTTTATATTCAATCAATTATTGAATAGATGGAAGGTTTTTTGTTATGTGGTGTCAGAAATGTTTTCATAGAATGTAATGAATTTTTTATATATCACACCACTTTGTTGTGGAAAATTAATGACCTCCAACATATTATATCTTATTAGGATGGAGTAAAATAGTAGAATCCAACTTCATTTTATCAATAAAATTATTAAATTTATATGGATTAAGAGATGAATAATGTGTGTATACATTGATCAAATTAACATTTTTCTTCCACTGCATAGGTTCATAAATTATGTTTTGTCATTTTATTATAATTGAGATCATGACCCACCATAAAAATTATGTCTCGGGTATAAATTCTAGGAAAAATTACCCAAGAAAACATTCACATAGTGTATAACATTACAGATTTATTTCTCTTTTAATTTTATCCATTCCTATTTAAAATAGATAAAATAGGAATAAATTGAAAAACCAGTGTACTTTATTCAAATTTAATTATTGTAATGATAATATTTTAATACATAATATGGATTTTTTTCACATTACAAAAATGCGTATTATAATATATTTTGTTAAATTTTACGAATAAATTGGAAATCAATAGATTTGTATAATGATGGATCTGATTTGAAATAATTATGGTTGAGAAAAAATTTACATTTTCAATTATGTTACTGTAATAGGGAATAAATTACTTCTACATTTTACATAATGAGTAAAAAATATAAGGAAACATTTCTATCAATTTTGATGACCATTTAGGTACCTGATTATTATTGCTCCAATATCTCTCGATGTGTAAATGTTACATACATTACATTAGAAGGGTAAAACATTCATGATAATCATATTATGTATAAATAGTAAATCCCAAATAAAATCCATGTTTGTTTCCTACCAATGTTGTTGAGTTGTTGATTTATGTTTCTAGTTATTTAGATAACTCTGTTTAAGGAGTCTTCTCATGAGTTATTTGAGAAATTTTCAAGATAATATTATCATTAAACTATGTTAATTAGATATACTATTTTCACAATAATTTTTTGATGTCATGCTATACTTGAACATACATATAACTGGTTAATTCATTGATGGAAATACCATGGAATTGTGGTGGATATATCCAATAGAGCGATACTTCAAAACATTGAAATGGAATTTTAATAGATGATCTCATTTTGAATCCTCAATTCCCAAGGGAAATTAGTTGGATGAGTCCACTGTTTTATGTGCTTCATATATGGATGAGGCTGAAAAAATTTAAATAAACCACCCTCGATGTATGAAGGTCCAATTAGAGAAGGGATATGATTTGATTTTCATAATGATGAGGCTGTTGAGATCATCAATACATATTTTTCAACACTCAATCAGTTATTCCATGATTTATTAATGTTTATATATTATCTATTATGTTGTTTATTTTTATATTTAATTTATTCCTTACCTTTCATTACATTTTAATTTAGGTCACATATCGGTGAGTCGAAATGGGAAAGGTCCCATGAAATAAAACATTATACATGAAAACTACTTTTCAACCCATTTCAGGAGCTTTCCAAAAATCACATATGTATCAATTAATTATTCACTATTATTATAATTAAACTAAGGTGAATTTTCAAAACACTCTATCCATTTACTTCTATTAAATTTACTTATTCAAATGATGTATGACTCAATTGTTCAGAATGTGTGATAATTACTTAACATACTTGATGATAGTCTCTGTGTTGAATCACATTGATACACGAAATTAGGCTAAGACAAATATTGATTCTTTATTAGCGATGATTATAAAAACTAGGAAATTCAGTATAGTGGTGTTTGTTTTCCATCTATTGATGCAGTTAATTAATATGGAATATGAGTGATATTATTTTGGTTATTCAAGGATGCAGATTAATTAATATATTTTTGACATGTGACTAACGTGATAAAATTCATAGAAAAAAAGTTAACCATTTATAATTAGTATATTTAATAATAGG
The DNA here is from genome assembly GCA_963277665.1 of Viscum album. NCBI lineage: Eukaryota > Viridiplantae > Streptophyta > Magnoliopsida > Santalales > Viscaceae > Viscum > Viscum album. The sequence continues at coordinate 856,392,910 of OY728164.1, forward strand.
TTATATAAAGATGAGAGAGTAAACAATAATACTAATTTTGAATCATAGGAAGAGTATGTCTACTTTTTCAACACTTATTAATATTGAAATATTGTGGTAAAAAAATTTATAAGAGAGTTTTCATTGAAAAATTTGAATAGGATATTACCTCCTTTTCTGATAAAAAACATGATCAAACCACTGAATATATATATAATGTATATATACAATGGGTTAGAAAAAAATGAGTAATATTTTATAAACATGCATGATTAGTAAAATATTTCCTACAACTTTTTTTCAATTAACATTTTTAAAAATAATGATGAGTCTTATATATATATATAAATTTCATAATTTATCTATATATTTTTTTAAATGTAGTAATGTCTTCAAAAGGAAATAGTGGTCAAAATGATGTTTTTGGTGTGTAAGTTTTATGTCTTTAAAAAATTTATTTATTATTAATTTCTATTAGTATGTTCCCTTAAATTTTTTTATTTTTTAATTAAAAATTCATTGATTTGAAATTGAATTATAAATTTATGTGTACAAGGATTTTTTATATCTTTTAGTAAACACAATGGTCGTGGTAGTGGTGTTCAATCCTGGAACTCTAAAGCCCGGAAGAACATGTGATTAGAAGATACCATTTATCCAGTTGGAGAGGGTGCATGTTTGTTGATTTTTCAGTTATTGAATATTGTATGTGACCGCCATAGATTCCCTATTATGAATGATTATTTTACTTCATTCCCCTAGGATATGGTTGAAAGATTATGGGGGGTGGTTCAGGTGAATTTACTAATTATGTTTTATGGAATTCTTATTATTGTTAACGTATTCATTAACGATATTTTTTTAACAAAAAAAATTTATATCATGTAAAGATGATATTTGGGAAGTATTTACTACCATATATTGAATGTTATGAATTTATTATAGGTAATGGTGAAGATATATTACAAGGACTTACTTTTGGGTGTTCCATATATTTTACATAGAGTCCCTCTAGGCGTTCTTCCCATGAAATGGAAGGATTTGATTCTTTTTTGGCCAAGTGAGGTGTTGAT